>BSBN01001753.1:744520-1489041 GCA_027924645.1 Cunninghamia lanceolata
CTTTATTGACAGAGCGCTAGAGGTGCTCCTAGTTTGAGAAGCACCGGAGGTGCTCCTTGTTTGGAAAGCGCCGGAGGTGCTCCTGGTTTGAGAAGCGTCAAAGGTGCATTTGGTTTGAGAAGCACCGGAGGTGCATTTGACTAACTCCCGACACTTGATCACCTCTGGAGCTCAATTGTTTCAATTGTCCTGAAGAAGGGAACCGCCATTTGCTAGTTTTCAACTCCCTTGGTCGAGAAAGATAGCCATTTACCGGTTTTCCATCTTTCTCTATTTTTTTTTAAATTTTTAAATTTTTATTTATTTATTTATTTTTAATTTTTAATTTTTTTTAGAAGGCAGTCATTTGCTGGTTTTCAACCTTCCTTTTTTTTTGTTCTTTTTTTTCTTTAATCCAACACTGTGACAGAGGAGGTATCCCCTATATCAAAACACAAATCATTAAGAAACTCCTCTTTAGTAGATGGTCTTTTATAGAGCCTGATTCGATGACCATTTACTAGAAATGTGTCTGTGCTTCCATCAATAGGTTGCAATGATACTGTTCCATTTTTAAAAACTTCCTTGATTTGATAAGGACCCATCCAATGAGTTTGTAATTTCCCTTTGAACTCCTTGAATTTAGAATCATAAAGAAGAACCCAATCACCTTGTTGAAATATCCTCCTTTTGATGTGTTGGTCATGCCATTGCTTCCTCTGATACTGAAACAGTTTTGTTTGCTAAATGGCCTCTGTCTGAGTTTCATCCAACTCATTGAGTTGAAGAATTTTGTTCTATTGAGCTATAGACAATGGTAGACCAATATCCAATGCAGTTTTAAGTCTCTGGAGTTCAAATTCTATAGACAAAATAGGATTTTTCCCATAAACTAATTCATTTGGTGAGAACTTTGTTGTTGACTTCTAAGTGGTGTTGTAAGCCCAAACTGCTTTAGGTAATCTGCTAGCCCAATCTTTTATGTTCATTGCTATTGTCCTTGTCAGAATATTTTCAAGTTCCCTATTGGTTACTTCTACCTGCCCATTCGCTTGAGGATGGTAAGGTGAAGATTTTCTGTGTTTGACTTGATATAAATCTGTGAATGCTTTGATTACCTGTGAAGTAAATTGAGGTCCTCTGTCTGAAACTATTGATCTTGGGGCTCCAAACCTTAAGAAAATCTTATTATAAAGGAAATCAACAACTTTTTCTTCTCTTGCAAATTGTAATGCTTAAACCTCAGCCCATTTTGTAACATAGTCTGTGCATACTAGAAAGTACTCCTTACCTGATGATGGTGGGGAAATTGGTCCCACAAAGTCTAGACCCCACTACTCAAATGGTTCCATCATGACTTGAGGATGCAGTAGCATCTCCTGGGTAAAGGTTGGCTATCCCATCCTTTGGCACTGGTCACAGTGCTGCACATACTTCTTTGTATCTTTATGAAGAGAGGGCTAGTAGTAACCAGCTCCGAGGATCTTGTGGACTGTCTTGTGGAAAGAGTAATGGCCACCAGATGGTTCATCATGACATGCTCTCAACACATTGAAAATCTCATCAACTTTTAAACATCCGCGTAGAATGAAATCAGGACCACATTTAAATAGTAAACCATTCAACCATTTGTAAGATAAACTTTCTTTAACCAAATATTTTCTTTGTTTTGAGGTAAAATGGGATGGATACAAGCTTGTAGCTAAAAGATTAGCTATGTCAGCAAACCAGGGTGCAATAGAGGATATAGCAAAAAGATGTTCATCTGGGAACTTGTCCTCCACTGGTTGGTTTTCTCCTCATGTATGCAATCTTGACAAAAAATTAGCAACCAAATTAAACTTTCCTGGATTATCAACTATGGTACTATCAAATTCCTGCAATAACAATAACCACC
Source organism: Cunninghamia lanceolata (assembly GCA_027924645.1). NCBI lineage: Eukaryota > Viridiplantae > Streptophyta > Pinopsida > Cupressales > Cupressaceae > Cunninghamia > Cunninghamia lanceolata. The sequence goes on from BSBN01001753.1 coordinate 746,397, forward strand.
TGATGATCCTTGCACCCACTACTAGTTTATTCATTAGGTATTTGATGGCTGCATGATCAGTGTGCACAAATATCTTATATCCAGTGATATAATGCCTGAATTTTTTTATAGCATAGATGACTGCTAAGAATTATTTTTCAGTTGTGGTGTAATTTCTTTCTGTAGAGGTAAGGTTTTTGCTGATGTAATAAATGGCATGCATACTTTCTCCTTCCTTCTTTTGTCCTAAAATTGCCCCAATGGACTCATTTGAAGCATCCGTCTATATGTGAAATGGCAAAGTCCAATTTGGTCCTCTTAAAATTGGTGTGACAGTAAGCTTCTCTTTCAAGGTTTCAAATGCCGATTGACATTCTTCTGTCCATAGAAATTCTGTGCCTTTGTTAAGCAGGGTAAACAGGGGAGCTACTATTCCGCTGAAATTTTCTATGAATCTCCTATAGTAGCCTGCATGACCCAGAAAACTTCTAACATTTGTGTAATTTTTAGGTGAAGGCAACTGTGTAATCACTTCTATCTTATTTTGATCCACTTTGATCTCCTTTGCTGAAATGTGGTGTCCTAAAACAATTCCTTCCTCTACCATCATAAAGCACTTTTCATGGCTAAGGGATAATTAATTTTTCTCACAGCATTTCAGTACTTTATCAAGGTTTGTGAGAGCTTCTTCAAAATTATCCCCATACACAGTAAAGTCATCCATATATACCTCCATGCATTCATTAGCTAGTTTAGCAAAAATAGCTAAAACAAGTCTCTGAAATGTAGCTGGGGCATTGCATAGTGCAAAGGGAAGAACTTTGTAAGCAAAAGTTCCCCAAGAGCATGTGAAGGTGGTTTTGTCCTGATCTTCAGGTGCTACTTGAATTTGATTATACCCACTGAATCCATCTAGAAAAGAGAAATACTTTCTCCCAGCAAGGTTGTCCAGAACTTGGTCAATGAATGGTAAGGGAAAGTCGTCCTTTTTTGTGGCCTTGTTGAGTTCTCTATAATCAATACACAACCTCCATTTCCCATTCTTTTTAGGCACTATGACAAGGGGTGAGACCCATTGACTATCTGAGATTGGATATATGAACCCTGCTTGAAGTAATTTTTCTATTTCAGTTTTGACAATATCCTTTAAAGCATGATTCAATCTTCTTTGGGGCTGTCTGACAGGTTTAATATCCTCAGTGTATATATGATGGGTATAGATCTCAGGAGGTATGCCTTTCATATCTTGGTATTCTCAAGCAAAAGATGTTGAATGGGAAATCAGAAGTTGGATGAGTTTTTCTTCCTGATTGGTTGTTAACTGAGTATTGATATTAAGTGTTTTCCCTGGTAGAATCATGACCTGTTTTATGATTTGTTCCATAGATGTAGTTAATCTGCACATTGGAGTCATAGTATTGAGAGGACAAGAATGTGGAAGCAACATGTGGAAAGTGGCTAAGTCTCTGTAAAAGGTTTCCCCACAAGGAATGATGTTGGCGAGGGTACAATGAGAAGAAGTAAGAAGTTCTCTCCTAGAGTCTTGGGCGAGTTCCATCACATCCTCATTGATTAGGATGTGAGTAATGTCTTTTATTGTATCATAGTATATTTCTTCTTCTAACTCTCCCAGATGTTCCTTGATGGTTACCATAGATACTAAGGCACTGTTGTCATTGTTCTCTAGCTCATCCACCCATACTCTTCCTGTATAATGCATTGATGGTTTAGCTGGAGGATACAGAGATATTTTCTTCAAATCTATCCCATTAGAAATGACCATATCCCCAGTTCGACAATCAATAGATGCTGCTGCTGTAGCCAGCCATGGTCTTCCTAAGATCAGTGGATAAGCATTTCTCTGGTTTCTAGGTTCTAATATCAGGAAATCCGCTAGAAATTCCCATGAATCTATCACAACTGGTACATCAGTGATTACTCCTTTTGGAACACCTACTGACTGGTCAGCAAGTTGGAGAATTGTAGTTGTGGATTGGATACCTGATAGAGCTAATTTGTCCATTGTGTGAACTATCATCACATTAATTCCTACTCCCAAATCAACCAAAACATTTGAAATTTCTACCCCTGAGATGAAAACAGTTATGACAGGTTTCCAGGGTCTCCATATTTTAGAAGGAGAATTTCTCCCATCAATAGATCTACTACTTTTCCTTCCACCTGTATTGTGGAGGGAAAGTTTTTCTTCCTGCCCTGCGTTTTGATACAATACTATTTAATAAACTAATTTAGTTCTGGTACATCTCTGATTTCTTGGAGGAGAGGAATTTCAATGTTTAGTTGCTTGATTTCTTGTAAAAGTTCTGATTCTAGGTTGGTTTGGATTTGTTTTTGTAAGATCTTTTTCTGGGGAACATTCTGTTTAAGCCGTTATGGGTATGGTGCTAGTTTTTCAATCTCTGGAGCATCTCCGAAGCTCTTGTCAGAATTGTGTTCAGGAATGTTCTCTGGTGTCGATCTTTTAGGAGCAACTCCAGAGTTGTCCAAGGATGATTCTTTTAGCACTTTTTTGTTAGTAATCTCCTCCAAGGGTTGAGTGGATGAATTTTCAGGTTCCTCATCATTGGTTACTTCAACTATAGTTGGAGGAGATGATCTTGGGAATACTTTCCCATAACGCAGCTAGAGATTATTTGAATATATAGCATTAATTCCAGCCAAATTTTCTTGCTCTGTCATGTAAACAGTTGCTCCTTATTTATTCTGTGGGTTTGGTATAGGCTGAGCTGGTAAAGGTGGTTGGCTAACTGGTTCATTTTGTGTTTGACCTTGTGTGTTGGAGGGTCTAGTTAGTAAAGCTTGTTGTTGGGGTTGGAAATGTCTAGGTTGTCCCTGGTATTGTTGATTATATCCCTGTTGAGAACCCCATTGAGGTTGCATGTTTTGTGATCCAAACTATGGTGGCCACTGTTGATTTCCCCAAGGCTGATTTTGCCAATTTTGGTTGTGCCAATTTTGGTTTTGCCAATGTTGATTTTACCAATCTTGTTGTCCCCAAGGAGGATTATTTTGAGGCCCATGCCAAGTTGGATTCCACTGATTATTTCCCCAATTAGAAGGACCCCTATAAGAAGGATGGTTTAGATACTGATTGTAAGGGAAATTCCCAGCTTGTTTTTGTCCCACATAGTTCAATTCCTCCTCTATTACAGCATTCTTCTTACTCAATCTTTTCAAGGCTGGAAGTTGACTACATTGACTGGTAGGATGTTCCTTATCACAGATCTGACAAATCTCTGATTTGTCCAAAGGGCATTCTCTCAATAGATGTTTGTTTCTACACCTAGGACAATAGATGGAGAGTGGTTCAATTGCTCTGTTTTGATCAGTTGTTCTGGTTTTTGCCTGAATCCCATCCAATAAGGTATTTAATTGGACCAAAATGTCTGTTTTTAGATTTGCAATCTCTTCCATTAATTGTCCTATTTCATTCTTCCCTTTAAAAGTTTTGGATGACCTCACTCCATCTTGGGTTCTAGAATAGTTCCTGTAGAGTTCTTCTATAGCAGGTATTTCCATTTTGTTGATATTCCCTTTTCCCATTAGATCCAGTGCCTGTTTTGATTCTTTATCCAATCCTTTTACAAACAGGGTTCTGGCCAAGGAGTGATCCACTGGGTTACCATACCTTCTCAAGGCAAAATTAAACCTATCCACATAGTCCTCTAAGGTTTCTTCCTCCCCCTGCCTAATTTTAAACAATTCTTCATTTTTATTATTGGATCTACAGTAATCTTAGTATTTTTCCAAAAACTCTGTTTCCATCTAATCCCAAAAATGGATAGAATTCTAGGGTAAACCCATAAACCATCTCATCGCAGAATCTTTTAGAGTTGAAGGGAACAGTTTGAGTTTCTGGTTATCTGATCCATAATCATAAGTTTGGCAGACTACTTTAAATTCAAACAAAAACTGATCTAGATCCTCAGAAGAAAGTCCTCTAAAATTTGGCAGGTGTGCTGGTGAGATATTCTTCATAGGAGCATTGTCTCCAACAGCCAAAACAATAGGATATGAGAAGGTTCTTGGAGCCTGATTTTCTTCTTGCTCATGATTATCATTTTCCATGTTTATTACTGGTTCTTCTCCCTGAGGTTTTAGGAAATTAGGTTCTATTAAAGGATCTGCCTGAAACTTTTGTTGTAATTCCTGTATATAATCGGCAAGTGGAAGATTTGGAGGATCTAAGGGATTATTGTTCTGAGGTGTAGCTTCCAAAGTAGGCTCTAGGTTCCTCTCTTCAACAAGATCTTGTGCCACCACACTACTTTCCCCTATGGCTTGTTGTTGGGGTGTCTGCTTTATATATCTTCCTTTCAAATCTCTAGCTCTAACTATACAGATCTATCCTAAATTTTTTTTAACTAAGTTTCCCTAATTAACACAATACATCCCCGGCAATGGCGCCAAAAATGACAAGGTGCCGTTGTACCTCATCATTTAATCTATTTTTAGATGTCAAAAATCCAGGGCCTGTGTCCTTGGCTGTCTGCAACTAGGGATTCTACAGTTACTAGTTTTCCTAGCTAATCTTAACAGCTTCTACTAATTTGAAAAGATTAATCTGTCTACTTACTGAAAGAATTTAGGGAATGCTGAAACATAATTAAATAGGAAATTTACTCAAAGCAATTATTAAAAACAGTAACATGCATCTATCTATCAAAATCAGTAAATACTTTTCATAACAAAAAGCTGAAGTAATAAAACAGTGGTACTAGCCTCCTACATTAGTGGTGAGAGTGGGCCCTTGCTCCACACCCTTGGGGATGAAGGCTACAGTAGGGAATCAGCACAAAAGAAGATCACAACTAAATCTAGTCCAATTCATTCACTTTGCATTCATGAAAAGTATTGCTATCACAAAACTGAGATTATCAAGAATCAGAATAATTCAATCATTGTATATTTCTTTTGCTGTTTCTACAAGTATATATCAAAAAGAAGTATGACCTATCACTTATCTTCTCTACCAATTCCTCTATGAGATGACATCCATCTCTTTATTGCACTAGCTGTCTAATTATGGAAAATAATCATGCAAATAAAAGAAGACTGAGTGGAACAGAAGTCCACTCAGAATTCTAAGTTTGAGTCTTAATACATTTGGGCAGCGAGGCCCTGAAAATATGGGTATTGAATCAATTCTATCTGTAACTCATGCAAAAACTTTATAAAGATAAAAACTCCAGCAGTTTAACTAAAGATGACCCTTCACCACTCAGGTGATGATTTAATTGAAATGTGGGGTACTAAGATCACTGCTGAGAGTGCCTGATCGACAGCTTATGCTGGAAATATGCCCTACTCTCAGGAGGTGCCAGAGATATTTGTTCCTGTCTGTAGCTCCTGAGATATGTCTATAGCTCTGGAGATATGTCTGTAGCTCCAGAGATATCTGTAGCTTTCTCTGTTCAGCTCTGGAGATGCTCCAGACTCCCGTAGATCTCTGGAGAGGCTTTCCTCATTTCTTCAAAACTTCAGGTGTCATGGTACTTTGGTATTATCTCCAGAAATCATTGAAGACTATCTCTGGAGATGCACAAAATTGTTGTTCCTGGTATCTACACCTGTTGATTCAAAAAGAGAGAAGTTTCTGCATTTTTCCATCAATTCCATGCACATTAGTCACTCAATCAGAAATTATAATCTTAAGTAATCTATCTCAATTAATCATTAACTAGAACGATCTTGCTAGCTTATTTGGGTGTAGACATTAGGAAAGATGGACTCAGGAAGGAGAAAAAGAGATGTAAAAAGATGTATTTCATGGGTGCAACTTGGCACTCATCAGCACTATTTTGCAGGCTCATTAAATTTTGGGTACAAATCAGCTTGTATGTTCCTGCAATCACGACATTCTTTCAGGGAATTACCCTTTTAAAGCATTTACAAAACATCCAATGTGTTGTCCTATTTATCTATTTTGAGCCACCTGATTTCTGATTGTACCCTATGGATTTTCCTTCCTTTTTGGCAAATTGCCATTTTTATGAACTTTGGACTATCTTCATCTTCTCTAATTGCCTTGTCGGCAAATCTTCATTTTTTCTAACTTGGCCCTTTATTCTTCTCTTCTGCTTTATTGGAAACTTTTATTTTTTCTAAACCTTTCTCTTTGGCACTACTTAGTCTTCTTTTTTATCCACCTTATTAGTGAATCTCACATTTTACAAACTGGGCCCTTGTTATCCTCTTCTGTCTTTCTATCAGCAAATCTTCTTTGTCAGCAACTTTTGGAAAAATTAATCTTTTTAGAAAGTTCACGTTTTTGTTAGTTCTCCGACAATGGCCTTTCCTTACCTTTTTGTTTGCCTTAGCCAATTTCTCTGCCATGATCTTTTCATTGTCAACGAAGGGGCTATTGGCCAAACCCACAATCAGTGAACTGCGGAGTTCCTGAACTCAGATTTTCACCAATAAAAGACTCCAAGCCTTCATCATTTTTGAGTTCTTTTGCCTTAACTGCCGCCTATGTATAGATATGAAGGTGTTAGGGGTCGAGCCTCGGGCCTTCACCATTTCATCTTATGCCTTCCAGAAGTGAGAGGAAGGAAGCCCCGACCTTCACCTTCCTTGGTAAGAGTTAATCCAGATGATGTCACAACCACTTTCAACACTTAGGCAAATTTTAGCCTTGGACCTTGGAACCGATAGGGACAACACGATGAAAGGAAGGAGCTCGAAACTTTGAAACTCTGACCAAGGCCAAAACACAAGGACACACTTAGGAAATAGGACTTAGTCAACTTTTTGGGGCCTTCTCCCTTACATTTTAAAAGGCAAACAAATAAAAACCTATGAAAGACATCTTTGATCGGTTATCATCAATAGGTTCACTGTTGAAGGCATAAAATGAGATTTAGATAGAACTTGGGGGCAAAATGGGGCATGTTTAGGAATAGGATTTTACAGGTACCAAAACTAGCTCTGGTTGGGGACATGTGACAAGCAATGTCACAACGAGGATCTCAGAATATCTCCGGGAAGACCAAAAACACAAAAAATGAGAAAGGGGAAACAATAGAAAAGTATTTACAAAACATGGGCATATATACAAGAGAACATACAATCATAAAGAAAAATGACTATAAGCAAAATTTACAAGCACATGTAGGTCCAACCTGCACACAAAACTGCAGCAACCACTTGCCTCTGTCAAAGACAAGTTGAATGAAGTTGTCGATCTCCCTCAAACCAAATTTGTAACTTTCACCCAACTGCAACAACTGAAAACTATCCCCCATCATACAGCAATCTGCAACATATGCTTGTGGATCCAAGGTTAGCTTAATTAATGAAATTATTACTGCATGGTAACCATAAAAGATAGGTACTTGACCTATTCATATTCATACCATGCTTGTTCCCTGCAGCAAGGGGTGCAAAACTAAAATTCAAGTTAGCAACAAAAGGAACAAATGAAGGCAAACCTCCATTATCATGTGTCAGTCTATCATACCTGCTGACCTCTCCATGCAAATTGAAGGAAAAAGAAAATACCTCCAATTCACATGGCAAAGCAAACTGTGTCTGAATGCATTGTTGATCCATAAGAGAATGCACTTCATCTTGTAGAGCAAACTGGAAAGACTCCAGCTCTGTCATATCTTTAAGTTGGGTTGCAACATGTTGAAGCTCAGGCATAAAAATGCCTCACTGCTCATTGACATCAATGTCCCATACGAAGGACTCAACCTCTACTGCAACACCAACACATTCAAGAGCTAACAATTTTTCCACATCAAAGTGGAAGCATTCATATTCATTTGTAACTCCATCAAGCTCTTCAACAAAATTTTTATGTGCTGGCACAAATTTCAATTTCTGAATCATAAACATGACTCAAGCTACAATTCAAAACATCAACACATAAATCAATATCATGAGACACCTCAAATGAAGAACCATGTTCTTCCAATTGTCTCTCTATTTCACTTTCACTTGGGCAACTTGTTGTGTCATATTCACTGTTGCAAATAGACTGGTGACACATATCTTCTTCCACACACAATCTTATTGTATTTCCTTGTGGCTAAGATGAAGCACACTCTACATGTGGAAGACAACATACCTTGCACCACAAAAATAGGTTCTCATATGCGTCCACATGATCACCATCTTCACATTCCAGGACAAGCTCTTCACACTAAAACTCCAAGGTTGCATCAACGACTATCTCTAATCAGGTATCATCAAGCGCAACCACCTCTTCATCATCGTCCATTTCATTTACTTGTGCACAGTCTTCATAATAAACTTTACAAGCTGATTCAACTTGTTGCTCACTTATGCACACATCCTCATTGTTCACTAGGCCACATACCTCAACACTAAGCTGGAAGTCGCCACTATTTTCATCATTTTTGCTTTCACTTGATGAACTATCCAGCCGAAGGTAGGTGCAAGTATTGCTTTCATCATCAACATCGCTATCATATCGTGCACCACCTTCCACTTCTACCCTCCTACACACACAATCATCACTTGATATTGTGTCTGGATCACATGAAGCATTCACATCCCTGTTGCCTACAACAACTTGTCCATTACCAGCCATCTTTACATCTGAAGATAGAGATTTTGCAATCATATCCCTCTTAACTTTTTCAACATAATCAATGAACAGGTATGCATGTTGCATACTCACTAAATTGAACTCTTCCCATATAGAACTCAAGCTTATGGTAACATCATAAGCTCTCAAATACATGTCAATACAAATAGGATGATCAGGTCTAATATTTTCTGGGATGTGAGACATGGCAACTGCAAATCTATGACTGAGCTCCATGCTAGACTCTCCTTGCCTTTTAATATCTTCTAGTTCTTGGACAAGAAATACAGGGTCTAAACTATTTGCAAAATCTTTAAATGCAACCACCAACTAATCCCAGGAAGCAAAATGATGGTTAGGGAAACTAACCATCTATTTCCGTGCTACTCCACACAGAGATCTGACAAAAAATCTCATCCACATATCTTCATCTTCAAATTGGAACTTTTCCATGAAATCTGAAAATGCCTCAATGTGTGCCTTCCTATCATAAACCTCACACCCATCAAAAGATGGCATCTAATAGTAAAACTTTTTAGGCATGTATTGCTATTCATAATAGACCCATGAGAGGTCCAATTGCTTGTACGTATTTTCATTTGCAATAGGAGGAGGTCAAGGAAGAGAGAAAATGGGAACAATAGGAGGAGGAGTGGACTGCATCCTAGCCTCTAGCAGCCTAATCTGATTTTCTATTTCTTCTTCTTGTTGCAATAATGACTCCAATAACTGTTTGGTTTTCTCTATTTCATACTGTTGAACTGCTAAGTCATTATAATTTTTCATGGGTGCATATAGGTTTTGGTTTGTATAACATGCATGGCCATGACTGTAATATGCATTGCGATGGTGGTCATGATAATCCACTCCAATATAGTTTCTAGGGTCTGATATATATGAAGACTCAGATGACAAAACATCTCTAGGGTATCCATGTTCATACCGATTGGCCATGACTAAAACATCCTACAATGCATGGTAGAAAACTGAGGCACATAAATTTGTTCCTTCATCATGGCAAGAACAACAAACTTTGAAGGATAGGAAGAAAACCATGTACCTTTAATCTACCAGCTGCCGCATATTGAGATGGAGCATTCGAATCATCAACAACAACAAAGGTACAGTAGTAACAAACTTTTATTCTTTGACAGTAGAGTTGCCACCTCTTTCAAAGAGGAATTCCTTGAAGTGTGACTGATTTTCAAGGCAAGAAAATTGATTCTGGGTTGCTCTCACCAGCAGAGTCCATATATCTTTCTAACCTGGCACTTTACTCTTCCCCAACAACGACACCAAAATGTTGGTGTAAGTTGACAGGCTGCCAACTTACACACACAACAAACTGCACCCGATAATGACTATTACAAGGGTCATCAAATCTTAACCAAAGGATCACTATCCTCGGCAACGGTGCCAAAATGTTGGTTCACAAAATTATTTCAACTCAAAACTCTAAAACATTCCTAAATCACCTAGGTCAGGGACTATTGTCAGGGTGATAGGAAGAGGTTTATCAACAAGTTTTGGGTGATTTTAGCCAACTACAGGAGTGGGTAGACTCCTTTGCTCTTTGAGCTCGACTTAGAATCTGGAGGGATATTCCAAGGGGTATACCTGAGTAGGTATTAACACCAAAACTAGATGAACATTTCTAAAAATAAATGGACAACCAAACCCAACTTGTTGTCTTGGTCCCAATGACTGTCACTAAACCAAGAAACAACTGGCTATCACAAAACCCCTATATAGCTGATTCAACTGTGCGAATGTACATGCACAGGAAAGATGGTTTTTTCCCCTAAACAACAAGTGAATGATTTGTTTGATTTAAAATAGTGATTGGTGTTGAATGCACAAGACAATTGAGAGGGGGGGTGAATCAGTTGTAACAAAAACTTCAAACCCCTACAAATATTCAGATCCACATTAACCTTTAAACATGTTATGATGTTTAAGCATGAAAAGCAAATAAATGAAACTAAATCATAACAACACACACAAGAGAACAACATATTTTACATGGAAAACCCTAAAAGGGAAAAACCACAGTGAGGATTAGCTCACAATATAATGTAGTAGCAATACTAAATTACAAAGGCTCACTACCAAAGGGTTTATTTCCCAAAAGAGAGAATGCTCACTGCAGGTGGACTCACTGTCCAGGTGGACTCACTATCCAAGTGGACTCACTGCCCACTAAGAAATAAAGAAAGAAGAGAAGAATGGCTCACTGCTAGGATTTGAACTAATATAGTTGCATCTGACCTATGCATGGATTTTAATTCCAATGAAGCTCAATATTCATCACAACACAAACAACATCTTCGCAGCATCACTAAAAATAGTAGACACCTTCTGCTCACTGCATCCAGTAGCCTAACACATGAAATCTCTCGCTGCCCTAATCAAATTTGCATCACAAACATCATATCCCTCATGCACACTCTCATCCATGACTCCTTGACACTTATTTATATAATCACCAATCATGAAAACATTCTCCAAGGTCGGCAACATAACTTAACCCATAAAATTCAAATTAGGTCTAGACCTAAACATTCCTGTGGAGGAAGGGAACAAATGTAAACCACATCACGCCTTAGCATGGACCTAAATCCACTCTTATGTATGCTTCATCATGCTTTCACTTTCACCAAAGCACAACTGCAAATGGTGTAAATAATCAAGTCGGCCATCCTTGTGTTAATACCATGAACTTTTAAATGCACACTTCCTCAAAACCACATGATGACATGTGGACCACGTACCAGGCTTGAACATGATCTAGAAACATCCAAAAGCACCTAAAAACCAACAAAATCCTTTACAACATCTTTCACCTGAAGAAATTTCACACCAGAGTACTTAACCAGCTATATCATGCTTTGTCATCATCTGCAACTTAAGAAATGTACTTATGGAGGACCAAACCATGAACCACTTGAGCTGAAGGAAAATATAGACTTTATAATTACACATCCAGAACCGCAATACCTCAAACCATTCTGCGGAGAAATGCGGAGCAAAATACTTTCTCCCAGACACACTGCAAACACTGTCAAGCACTGTTCTCAAACTGGTGAACACAACTTCCACTGCACAATGATTCAGAGCAACAAATTCTGGATTTAGCATCTTCAAAAAATTCTAAGAAACATATCCAAACCACATACTCAGATCTCCAACACAAAAGAAATGCGAAACAAAAACTCGAACAACACTCTGTAAGCCAAAAAACTTCTTCGACACATTGTTTCCATAACTAATCAAATTTTCTCAAAATCACTTGGAAACCCAACAATAGAAGCATATTCTCAACATCTTTAGTACCTCCTCAAAGCAATCAAATCACTTTAACACAACAAATCAATCAAACAACAACAACCTCATCAGAAGACACATCTAACACCAATGACAACATAAGCTTGTTGACATCAATGACAACACCGATTAGCACATACTTGCAACAATTGGTCCCTCGCCAATATGGACCGATGCCTACTCCATTAGTTAACTGAGTCATAAGCACTAAAGAGGAAGGAAATGGATTGAACCAGTATCAACATAAGACTAAAATATATTGACATATATTTCTTAGATTACATTTCATACATTCGACATACTTAATTATCCATATCCAAACTACAATGACCCATTTACAACAAAGAGATGACCCAACACAAAGCATGCATTGACTTGAATGCTATCATACATTATCAAATCTCTATTACAATCGCACCAGCAAATGTGGTGAAGATAAAATACAAAGTTGCGACTTTGTATTCCCCTGAATCATTACAAATAGCCATGGAGACATACCACTGCATAAAATATGCTTTACAATTCATTCCTACGCTGTATCAAACACATTCCTCCATTCAATACCCTGACTGGCTTGATTTGAAGCCCTAAAATTATCCTAAGACACTGCAAACTAGACAATTGGTTCAGTGACCAACCCCTTCCACAATTCAAACACCTGCATATATAAATTTTCAACTCTATGCATTCTCCTGGGTGCCGCACCCTATCAAGGACTACACCCATGCTACATTAATTCATTCCCCAATTTGTCAAAAGATTTGTGTGCTGGAAGAGAAAACCCATGCTCAGTTAATTCTAAAAATGATAGAAGAAGATTGCTTGCACTCTTCCTATACTCTGACCAATAAAGAGGAAAGGTTCTAATCCTTTCTCTGCCATCTACAACATTTGACTTATCTGATTTGTCCTCTGTGCATTGAAGAATTTCATTGTGCTAACCACCTGCATGGCACTATTCTGCAGACTCATTAAATTCTTGGTACAAATCAGCTTGTATATTCTTGAAATCATGGCATACTTTCAGGGAATTACCCTTTTAAAGCATTTACAACACATCCAATGTGTTGTCCTATTTTTCTATTTTGAGCCATCTAATTTCTTATTGTACCCTATGCATTTTCCCTCCCTGTCGACAAACTACCATTTTTATGAACTTTGGACTATCTTCATCTTCTCTATTTGCCTTGTCGGCAAATCTTCATTTTTTCTAACTTGGCCCTTTATTCTTCTCTTCTACTTTATTGACAAGTTTTATTTTTTCTGAACCTTTCTCTTTGGCGCTACTTAGTCTTCTTTTTTATCCACCTTATCAGTGAATCTCCCATTTTACAAATTGGGCCCTAGCCATCCTCTTCCATCTTTCTATCGACAAATCTTCATTGTCGACAACTTCTGGAAAAATCAAACTTTTTAGAAAGTTTGTGTTTTCAGCGGTTCTCTAACAATGGCCTTTCCTTACCTTTTTGTTTGCCTTAGCCAATTTATCTGCCATGATCTTTTCTCTGTCGGCAAAGGGGCTATTAGTCAAACCCACAATCAGTGAACTGTGGAGTTCCTAAACTAAGATTTTCATTGATAAAAGACTCCAAACCTTCATCATTTTTAAGTTCTTTTACCTTAACTACCACCTATGTATAAATATGAAGGCGTTAGGGGTTGATCCTTGGGCCTTCACCATTTCACCTTATGCCTTCTAGAAGGGAGAGAAAGGAAGCCCCGACCTTTGCCTTCCTTGGTAAGAGTTAATCCACATGACATCATGGCCACTTGGCAGCTTCCCGCTATTCCGCGGCTATAGACAAAGCTTCACTGAAATGCTCCGTGGAATGGCAGAAGAGTCACAAAGTATACCACATGGAACCGATCAGGTCGCTTAGATGATCAGTTGTCGAACCTTGCCACATGTCTTCTTCCTGCAGTTCTGCAAGCCTACTGTGGGTCCACCCAAAAGGCTCAGTGGAATGGTGGAATGCCTTAGAAAGAATTAACACCCGTCGGGGGTCGGTCATTGGGCCTTTCGCCTTTTGCCTTCCATGAAGAAGACAGAAGGAAGGAATCCTAAACTTTGACCTCCGACACACTTAGGAAAAATTATGAAAATGCCGGTGGTTGACCCCCGGGCTTTCCAACTTATGCATTCGCCATCTAGAAGAGGAAAGAGAGGAGCCCCATCATCTTCCCTTAGCACAAAGAAGAGAATATATGTCAGGGATCAGCCGTCAGGCCTTCCCCATTTCGCCTTCCTCAAAGGAGGGAAGAAGAGCCAACCTCGGAACTATGCCGCACACTTCATACTTAGAGGGATTAAAACATAGAGACCCGTCAGACTTCGGACCCCAAGGATTCTTCCTGACACTTGCCATGAAGAAGACCGAAGGCCAAAGGCCCAAAGTTTGGCCTCTAAAACACTTAGGAGAATTTTTCAATGAATAAAACTTAGAGAAAATTTGGAGTCTGATTTCAGAGCTAATAGATAATACAAGGCAGAAGGCATGAACTCCAAACTCTGAAATACTTAGTGCAAATTTCAACACTTAGGCAAATTTACCTCAGAGCCGACAGGGACAACACAATGGAAGGAAGGAGCCCAAAACTCTAAAACTCTGACCAAGGCCAAAACACAAGAACACACTTAGGAAATGGGACTTAGTCAACTTTTTGGGGCTTTATCCCTCACATTTTAAAAGACAAACAAATGAAAACCTATGGAAGACAGCCCTGATTGATTATCATCAATAGGTTCAATGTTGAAGGCATAAAATAGGATTCAAATGGAACTTGGGGGCAAAATGGGGCATGTCTGGGAATAAAATTTTACAGGTACCAACACTCCCCTCTCTCAGAATTTCATTGCAGAATCTCATCGATGAGGAGGAGTATCAGGTTGCACGCTTGAATGAGCTAGAACTCCTGGATGAGAAGTGCCTCAACACTCTTAACCATTTGCAAGCCTATCAAAATCACAGTCAAAGAAGCTATAACAAGAAAATCAAGACCGGCCAATTTGAGATAGGTGACGTTGTTCTCATGGAAAATTAAAGGAATTTACAAGAGCGACACAAGAAAGGCAAGTTTGAACAAAATTGGTTGGGAACTTTTGTGATAACAATCATCTATGGATCAGGAGCCTACCGGCTAACAACACCTGAGGGACAGCCTCTTGATGAGCCAATGAACATCATGCATCTCAAGAAGTTTTATGCTTAACCCATTAGATATCCCAATCAAAAAATTTTAAAAAAAAAGGAAAAAAGAAAAAAAGAGCCAAAAAAAAAATCAAGAAAAATCGAGCGCAATAAAGTCGTCCAATGGTGAAAATCACTTCGATGGTGCCTTGGATAAGTACCATGGTGAAAACTTGTTTCAGGCACCATGAGTAGTGGCCACTTCCACCATCTAATAAGTCCTCACCTACGCAAATCACTCCATACCACTTCCATCCCATGGCTTGGTATTACGAACATTCAGCGTCAAACATTCCACCCTTTATCACTCACCCAAGCTAGATTCTCGGATAAGTGGATCCTTGTATGCTCTCCTTGTACAACAGAAAACCAAAAAATCCAAAAAAAATAGAAAATCTAGAAAACCTAAAAATATCAGAAAATAAAAAAATCCCCAAAACATTAGAAAATCCAAAAATCCCAAAATCAACATCTAAACATTCCATCCCAAAATATTCCATCCTACATCAACACTCAACCATACCATCCCAAAATATTACATCCTACATCAACACTCAACCATTCCATCCCACATCATCATCACAAATCAGAATTACATATCATCATCATCCGCATCTTAATGTGCCTTGATCTCGTGGATACAGGGTACGTAGGCAGTCTGGAATACGAAGGAAGTATCTAGTACATAGGTACATAAAATGCACCCATCCAACGCTACTTAGATGGTCCCTATCCCCTGAGCTTACACTTGATCCAAATACAATACACTCACTAGGTATACTATGAAAAGCGTCATATTTCATGTAAAAATCAGCATTCATCAAATCAACTTCAACCACAACTTATGGCCTATATCCTTTTGCCCATCTTTCAAATTTATCCTAACCATCCATCAATCCTTGCCTTAACAGAAATATCACTCCTACAATACACAAAATCAATCAAAGCCACACCTATCTTGGCAAGAGATACAATGGTTGTTTGTTTGGTCATTTGATCTTTTTGATTATTGATTTTATCTTTTGCTCTATTCAAGGAACATTTCAAAACTACCTTGATCTCACTATATCATGGTATATGGCGAAACACCTAGAATGGGACATGGTCATTGCTTTTGTATGCTGTGCTTGTGGGTTGTTCTCATTACTCCAATTTAGTATTCATATCTTGTGAATTGTAGGGTCAGTTCTAGCCTATTGATCTCCTTTTGCATCTAAGGTTCATCATACCTTTTGTGTGCTATGGGCTTATGCTATGGATTCCCCTCATTCTCTAAACAAGGTTGTACTATCTTGGGCCTGCATGGGATCATCCTATTATTTGTAGGTCTAGTCCATGCAAAAAATGGATATACATCATCACCTTGGTCCTTCATACCTTGGTGAAAATATCCTCATAATCCCATCACATAAACATCACCATATGTCATAATAAATAACATAGTAACATCATATTATCACATCATATCATTAGCATCATTACATGTCATCTATCCATCTATGCATAATCCAATGCATAATCCACATAATCCATATCATAATCCACATAATCTACATCATAATCTGCCTAATCCATATCATAATCCACATAATCCATGTATCATAATCCACATAATCCATATCATAATCCACAAAATCCACATCATAATCTACATAAGCTACATCATACATCCATAATCATCCATAAAACATCCATATGCATAAAAATATTACATAATCATCCATATACATCACATCATATTACAACAATGCCTAAATATATGTCATCATCATAAACCATTATGCATAAGCATAAACATCCATCTATCATAAAAATGTATCCATAATAACATCATATAACATCATCAGAGCATCATCCATAAACACAAATATCCATATCCATACATAAGCATAATCCATCATAAAAATACATCCATAAACATCTACATCATATACAAATGCATCCATAAACATATAAGTACCGCCACCAAAAATCATCACCTCATAGAAATATCAAATATCTATGTACATCTCAAAAATGGTCATGAAACAAAAACATGTCCAATAGGATACAATACATCAAAAATCCTGAAGGCACATACAATATAACTATATAGACCTCCCTTGATGAGAAGGAGTGGGAGAACCAGGAGGAGACCCATGTGGTGCCATAGAAGTCCTTGCTCTTGTAGCCCCTACTGGTCACGAGGGAGGTGGCCCCATCGGTGGATGCTAAGGTCGATGCTGAGGTGGCTACTGTTGTGATAGTGGTTGATGTACCGAGCGTTGAGACTACCCTAATCTACGAGATGCAGAAGCTCCAAAATGACTCTTGTAGCTCTCTTAATGTCTCGCAGGAACCATACGCTCATAGAGAGTGTGATAGTGTTGTGCCTCTCTCCCGACATCATATGTCTGCTACTGAACCCTACTCATAACATCTCCTAGTTCTATGCCCATGGCCTGTCGAGCCTCATCTCTCTTGCGCTGATAGCACTGTACCTGCCCCTACCAATGCAATGCACGTGTCTACAACTACGCAATTTGTGCTTGTAACTATGACACCTACTACTCAACCTATTTCCATGCAACCCTCTCTCCATCCATAGCCCCTCCATCCCCTCCAGATCCTCCATCCAATAGCCCCTGCAATCTCTGAACCTCAGTTTGAGCACTATCTCACTCTACATGGGTGGTATCTAGCTCCACATGCATCTAGCGAACCTGGTCCTCCAAGCTTGCCCCCTGAGCCCTCAGAGTATCTTTGTCCTCCTCCTCATCCCCCATCCTTTTCCATACCCAGCACCCAGAACCAGACACCTGAAGAGCCTGCTGCCCCCATTGCAACTGCTGCCAGAACACCAATAGCTCCGCTGCCTCTCCCTCCATCTCCCCCATCATCTCCTCCATCGTCTGCATCATCTTTGTCCCCCTCCTCCTCCTCTACCTCCTCCATAACGTACTCCTCTACCTCCTCATCCTCATCTGTACTAGGCTGATCTACAGGAATAGTAAGTCGTGTTGGCTGCGCCTATGCCCAATATGCATCATAGCCTAGTGTGGTTCCTGCGTCCACTACTGCAGAGTGCCAATCCTAGTCAACTACAACTAATCCATCAAAATCTGCTATCACCATAGCAGGATCTATCTCTAGCAGCCATAGTGGTCGATCCCACCACACACTAGCAAAAATCACCATCACTTGCGGTACGTCCTGTCGCAACCCAAACTGTTGCAATACCCGAGAGTGGATGTATTGATCTAATATATGTTCGGTCCTCCCTATGAGGTAACGAGGCTGTAGTATATATGGTAAATGGGCATCATCATCAATCCAATCCTCACACCCTATATAGGGTCACCATGTCATAGATGTAACCTCATCGATCGTCTGCCGCCTAAATCCCAGACTCCCCAACTACTGGTGACGAAGAGTACCAGTATATGCCATCCCCCAAGGCTGGAACTGCCACCTAACATGTGGACACATTGGCCTCGTGATAGTAATATGCTCCCACACCCATACATGTAGCAGTGTAATCCCACAACAAAGACTCGCCCCACCTCGATAGACAACCATATGCATCTCATGGTACAATTGAGCCAATAGGCATGGCCCCCATGCGTATACTGCACTTTGAGCCACCATCTTCTTAATACAATCTCCCCATCCAACTGGGAACCCCTGAGACAGTTGATCAAGCATCAGAACTCCTCCAATCAACCCACAAAGATACAAGGCAAAACTATCTAGTCCCACAACCATAGCAACATCCCATGACATCTCCTGCTACTCCTGGTCTGTAACCACCTGCCATGGGGCAAATACTCGCCCAAGTGCCACCAACCCTGTTGCCGCATCAAAAGTCACCCTTTCACCATGAATAGGGATTCATAGGATCCTCCACACATCCTCAACGGTGATGGTCATCTCACCCGTAGGAAGCAAGAATGTGTAGGTCTCGCTCCTCCATCTCTCCACTAGTGTTGTCATCATCGCATGGTGTGCCCTCAATCGAGGCATCTTCGAAACAAAATGGAGTCCAACCGCTCGCAAGTAGTTTCGCTCCACTTGCACAGTCTCTCTCCTAACACCATCACTGGTGACCACCACTCTTGCGACTGTAAAGCTTGCATATCAACTTGTGTCTAAAAAATCACACAAATTAATCCATTTTCTAAAAAATAGCGCAAAGTCACTAATCCATTTACCCCATGCACCAATACAGACAACGACACTAAACCATCTACCCTTTGCGCTAATCGAGACGATTGCACTAATACCCTGCCCTTCGGTGCTACTCGAGAAGATTGTGCTATTTCCCCAACCTTCGGTGCTAATCCACTTGGGCGACCCAACAACCCTAAAAACCAATGCTAAACTAGCCATTCATGCTAATCTCCTAGCTTGTTGTGCTAATCGAGATGATTACGCTAATATCCAGGGGTCTGTGCTAATCAAGATGACTGCGCTAAACCCCCATAACCCCGATGCTAATTGAGACAATTGCGCCAATTCGTTGCCCTTTAGCGCTAAACCAACCCCCCTTAACATTAACCTTTTCTGCTAAACTAGCCTATGGCGCTAAACCACTGACCTAATGCACTGTGCAGCTATGCGCTAGCGCTAAACCCCTAACCTACCCTTTTTTGTTGGGAATTAAGGTGTCTCGACCTTTACAAATTCCTAATGTTGTATTTATTTATCCCATGTTGAGTTTGTTGCAAGTATGAGGTGAACCAGTGTTGTCATTGATGTCAACATACTCATATTGCATTAACAAGAGGGATTTGATGAGCAGTGTGCTGAGGATATTGAGAAAATTAGCCTCAGTCAGGAATAGTAAAGAACAGTGATGAGAAGAAGGCAAATGTACTGCATAGGCTGCGGACCGGAGGATGCGGATTAAAGGGTTTGTAGATATGAGTCTTGAGATGCTTCAGTTAAGATTTCAGAGGTCCGCATAAAGATCTGAAGGAGTTGTGGCTGTCGGTATAGAACCGGTTCTGGTAAGTGTTCAGAGGTGATAGAGGATCACAGAAAGGTCCGGTGAGGTCCGGAACTGTATAATCCCAATCTGCAGATTGGAAGGAGTGTTTGGGATGTCCTTGTGATGTGTCATCCTGAGTTTTGTATGATTTGGAGGTCCGGAAGTACCTTTTGCATTATGACAGTGGCGACAGACAGTGCTCTTGAAGTTCTGGATGAGGAAGAGAAGAGATTCCAGTACGTAGAGAAAGTGCGGATGTACCTGGTCATTCAGGCAGGCTTGTGAAGGTTCTTGGATCATGTTGAGGTTGTGTTGTTGGTCCGCATTGATGGTAGAGCCCGGAATTGAAGATAATCTTCCGGATGAAGTTCTTGCTCTGTTTTGCCGACCGGATGAGTTGTTCATCCTGCGAATGTTCTTGTGGTGGCCGACCGGATGTGTTATTCATCTTGTGGATATTCTTATAGTTGATTGCCGACTTAGATGATTTTTCCTAAGTCGATGTCTTGTATAAATAAAGGTTTGTGAATTCATTTGAAATGTGGATAGTGTGGATGTGAGTGGTGTAGTGAAGAAAAGTGTGAAAGACAGAGCAGAGGTTTTTTGGGCTTAAATAGAACTGATCCGGACATGGTAAAGATGTCATTCTCCAGTTCAAGACTGTGATTCTTATCACTTTGTAGACAGTGTGTCTCCTTGTAGGCAGTGGGCCTCTTTGTGAGCAGTGTGTTCGGGCAGTGAGCCCTAATTGGCAAGTGCCATTTTGTAATTCCTTATTCTTCTAACAGAGAATAATCTTTGGGTTAATCACCCCGTGGTTTTCTCCCTTAATCGGGTTTCCACGTCAAAAATATTGTGTCATGTGTTTCTATTTCATAGTAATGTTTGTTTGTTTGATTCAATGCTGCTTTGATTAATAAGAAAGTTCAAAAGGAGAAATAATTAGGATAACTGATTCACCCCCCCCTCTTAGTTATCAACAGAGTTGGCATAGTCAACACCTTGTGTATATGCAGCAGGGTAAATTTTGGTGACTTTGGCAGCCACAGTTTCCCCCTTGAATAATTAATAGGGGTTTGGGGGCAGCGCCCCCAAGACAAGGTCAAGGGGCGTAGACCCTTGCGGGGTCCAGGGGCAGCGCCCCTGGCACGCTCCCTATTGCGGTACAGGTTGGGGTCGAGGGGCAGTGCCCTCGTGGGGGCTTGGGGGCAACACCCCCAAAACCTCAAATGATTTTTAATTAATGACAAGTGTCGGTGAGTATCTTTGCACGAGAGAAAGGCATCTTTGGGCGGTCAAGGGCGGTTATGACATGTAAGAGGAATATGATATTTTTAGTCAGTGTATGACGGATTCTATGACAACTATAAGGTGCGTAAGAGCATCTGTCATAACCTATCTTGGGACCAGGCGCCCACTTCGGGATGGGATGTTGGACAAGTGTCCTTAGGCGTGGGTTTTGGGGCATGAGTCCAAGATGGACGCCCATCTCTAGAAGGTTCCATATTTGCCTTGTAAACTCTATATAAATAGATGCTTGGATGGGAGATAGATAACTTTGGTACAAGTATAGTTATGCTGCCGAAATATCTCCAGATTCGATATTCGAAGACTCCTGAAAGAGCGTTGGCTCTGAAACTGTATTGTAATCTGTTATTGTTTACTGTAATACATTTGAGCTGTGTTTTGGAGTGTGGGGTTTTTCACCCATAAGGGTTTTCCCCACATATATCTTGTCTCTCTCTCTTCTGTGTACTTTATGTGTGTATGTGTATTGCTGCAATATCTTTGTTAGATGTTCTATGTTGCTGTAGTTGTAAGAATTAAATTAAATTTGCATACATCTCTCCTCATTAGATTAGTGTAGGAAGCGATTTCCGCACACCTAGCTTTCTTTCATTTTTAGGCCCCATAAATACCACAAAACCTAAAAAATGACAAAGTAGGGTTAGTCGACATACTCGTGTGCCAGTCTTCGGCATACTCTGGTACTCCTGAACCCGCTCCGATCGATGCTCGTGATGTGGGAAAGATGGTTGTGCCATTTCTCTCGCTCTTCTCTCTCTAATCCAGTAAGCTTAGGTATGCAAATGTGGCATGTTGGGCCCACTTTTTCCTATCTATAGCTGCCACGTAAGCCCTAATTCACCATTTTTCTCTCCAGGCCACAAATCTTACTCGTTTTCACCCGTTTTTTCTTCTATCAACCCTGTTTTCCATCCTGAACCTCTTTTTCACCACCTTTCCCTTCTTTTCAAGAGTTCACCCAAAAAAATTAATTTTTTGATCCGATCTCTTGAGGGGGCATCCCTCATCCATTTCCATTCCTCCCGTTAGCTGAGGCAAAAAATTCTTTGACCTGATGCCATTCCCACTCGGTCACGACGCTATAACAAAGAGGGGCAAAATGTAGACACCTGAAAATGTCTTGA
The DNA here is from genome assembly GCA_027924645.1 of Cunninghamia lanceolata. Lineage (NCBI taxonomy): Eukaryota > Viridiplantae > Streptophyta > Pinopsida > Cupressales > Cupressaceae > Cunninghamia > Cunninghamia lanceolata. Next base: position 768,867 of record BSBN01001753.1, read on the forward strand.
CCCCGCAAGCCACTTTCCCGCATCCTTGCACTACTAATTATCCCTTCCCCAATTAATTGAATAAAATCAAAATTATTTAATTAATTTATCCCAAGCTATCCCTAACCATTCATCCTTAGCCATTCATCACTAATTCATCCCTAGTAATGAATTAATTCAATTAATTTATTACTAAACCTTAGACCATCATTCACAATTAATTAAATAAATATTCTAAATATTTATTTAGTTAATTTCTCCATCCCCTAACCTAGATTAATTAAATAAAATATGTTAATTTAATTAATCTCCCCTAGCCTATGACCTAAACCTAGCCTAACTAAAATAATACCAATTACTTAATTAGCTACTCTAACCTACTTAGCCCCTAGACCCAAACTAATTAAATAAATCCTTATTTAATTAATTTTAACCACTAATTAACCCCCTCACTAATTTTCTACAACCACATTAATTAAGTTAAACACTTAATTAAGTGGGTCAAACCTTGATTAACCCATCTCCCCACACCCTTTGAATAAAAAATTACTTTTTATTCAAAGGGGTCACATGAGATCTATATAAACAAAAATCTATAATAGGTTTTTGGAGAGAGCTTTGTGGTTAGACAAGAGTTTGTGAAACCCTCCATGTGCAATCAGGTGGAGCTCTCTTCTTGTCTTGGGATGCTTTATTCATGACCATTTGCTCCATTGGAACATACTGGTTTCATGTGGTGTCTAAGTTTTCCTATTGATGATCATTGTATTGTGTTTTCATTTGCATAGCATTATATTTGACTGTCAAAAGTTTTTGAATTTAAATATTTCATTTTCCCGCCTGTACTGATTACGTCATTGGGTGTCAGGGTTTGCTTCCCTATGCTCAAGGGCCACCTAAGGGATTACTCCCTACGAGCCACAACATTTATTGCTTGGCCAGTAGAAATTTATGGAGACTCCAGATGGATTAAAAGTAAATGAAACCAATTTTGATGATAGCATTAACAAATCCTACAATGAAGTCCTTCGGGGAGACGATGCCGAAACACCATTCAAAGATGCTGGTTTCTAGATCCAGCATCCATTCGGAGCCCACTGTGGAGTCCCTGGTGGCAGTGGAGAGGTGAGGAGTGAGGGAGGAGAAGGAGAAAAAGGTGAGTGCCTTGGCTTGCTTAGGAAACTTTCAATATGCTCTAATCTTGATATACAAAAAGCCTTGAAGTCTGAAGAAAATAGATTAAGAAATGTGGCTATTTTCTTTGCTTGCTTGAATATTGAGAAACTCCTCTCTCAAAGATTTTTCGATAATTGGTTAATTTAAGTATGGGAAAAGGAATTAAGGATTAATTTTTCCTTCTATCGTATGATTCAAAATGGCTTATTTGTTATATTTCTAAAGAGTCATAGTATGCAGAAAAGGGTGATAGATAGGAATTTTTGGAATAGTGGGCAAACCCTTTTCAAGGCCTTTCCCTGGGCACCGAAAATCTCATACAATGAAATACTATTTTGCTTAGTGCTGAAATGGATATTAATTAAAAATGTTCCAGAACCAAAGTGGTCCTTTCTGCCTTAGTTGGTTGAACCAATAGGGAAAGTGTTAAAATTTGATGAGACCCGAGTTACACTACCCTATATGAATGCAAGGGTCCTGGTTGCCCTAAAAACTAGGGTGCAGATCTTGGAGGTTGTGAAAATAAATTGGAATAATAAAATTCTTAGCTATGAATTAGTAGGGTTAGGGTGGTTAAACTCCCACTTTTTGTGTAAAATGGAAGGCCATCAAAAGAAGGATTGTCCTGTAATCAATAGAAGAAAAAATAAGGAGGTTTTAGGTTTTGAAACCAATGGTCCTAATGAAACCAGAGGGAGGGGAATGACAATACCAGAGAAAATTTGTCTGGTGATGGTCTCTTTGATTCCATGCCTAAAATAGATATTCAAACTGAAGCTTGTTCTGTTAATCATGTTGTAGACATGGTTTTCGAGACAAACCTAGGGGGTGATCAAAATAACATTCAAAACATTGATGAAGCCCCCATTAATTTAACAGGTTTATATGATGGGGTAGGGTCTAAAGACAACTTGAAATGTGTTGAGACTAGATGGGAAAGCAATAAGTCAGTGATAGCACAAAGTGAGAACTCTAACCCTAATTTGAGTAAGGCAGAGGAGAAGATAGTCACAATGTTTAAAAACCCTGCTTTGAAAATGTACTGCAAAGAGAATCCCCTCAAGAAGGCCCTAATGAGGTGGTTGTTATTAAAAACATTCACACTAATAATGGGAACCAACCAATTGAGAATGCAGATAAATTAAAGCTAAGTGGGCACAGGAAGAATGCCCAAGAATTAACATTAGACAAAATAAGAATGATACAAGAACAGAGGAAAAAACTTGAAGAGATGAAGGAGGTTTTCCAAACAAGGACAACAATAGATCCCAAAGGGGTAGTAGTAAATAGCCTCGATATAAATGAGGAAAATGTAATAGAGGAAAGTGATTGCAGTCAGATGAACAATAATGATAGAACTTTGGTTGACAAGAATAGAGATTCAAATAACAACAAAATAGAGGATGAGGTTAAGAAAAGGAAAATGGTTAGTAGAACTAATAGTTCTGTCAAACCAGGGAAAAAAGGAAAAGAGGATAAAATCCCCAAATGTTTTGATAGGTTATACAATGGGAGCAAATTTAATTCCACCGAATTTAAAAGATGATGAAGGATTTACATTGTTTTAGTTGGAATGTAAGAGGATTTGAGTCTCTTGATAGGAAGTACATTGTTAGAGACTTTTATAATAAGAATAGGAATATGGATATTTTGTTTTTACAAGAAATTAAAGCTATGGAATTTCATCTGGAAAACAATTTGAGATTTATATGGAAATATACAATAGTATATATTCTTCTAATCATGAAAAAGGAAAAGGTGGAAATGCCATGCTAATTAATAGGAAATGGTTGCAATCAATCAAACAGAAAGGGCATTCCCCATGCTATAGATGCTTGTGGGTTGTTCTTGAAATTTAAAACATTAAGATAGGCTTTAGCTCTATATATGCTCCTAATGAATATGGTAATAGGGATGAACTGTAGAATTGGATGGCTAATGAGCTCCCTAGGGTACCTTGGATTGTGGGAGGTGATTTCAACATGATTGAGCAAAAGGAAGATAAATCAGGAGGCAATCCACACGAGTGGAAAGGGAATGAAATTTTTTTCTGGGATAGAATGCAAAAGATGTTGAAACTTTATGATCCTCTAGAGGGAAAAAAAAGGAAGCAACAAGGGCATATGGTATTCCTGGTGTAACAACTAGAAGGAAAATAGGAGGATTTACTGCAATCTAGACATGTTTTATGCAAACAAGGAGGTGCTACAATTTCAGAATTCTGATAGTAACAATGCAGTGCAAGTTATACCAAACACATTATCTGATCACCATCCAATTAAAGCTATTATTACTTTGAAGAATTAGGAAAAACCTTATAAACATAAGAAAAATTATAGTTTCAAACATAATTGTGATCTTTTATTAGATAAAGATTGTATGGATGGTATTAGAAGTCTAAGGGAGATAAGTAAAGCTTTGGCAGACAGATCAGTTTTGCAACATAATACTGGAACAAGTTGACTAAATCCTGTAAGGTAATTTTTCAAACAATGGGGAAAAATACTCCCTGGATAGAAGGAAGGAGGAATGCTACCTCCAGGAAGAGTTTCTAAGAGCAGAAGAAGTTATTCAAAGGGAGCCTAGTAGGACAGACCTAATAACAAAAGTGAGTGATATAAGGCATAAACTTAGACATTTTCAAGTTAAAAAGGCCCAAGGTGCTAGGATCAGAGCCAAATTGAATTGGTTGGAGGGAGAAGATTGATGTAGAGGCAAATCGGATACAAGAAGATGGACAAACAAGACAAGGTTTTATTCACCTCAAAAGCCCAAAAATAAGGATCTTCATGGAAAAGTGGGAACAACAGAAAGGAACTCTTGGTTCTTCATGGAAAGATTGATTTGGGATGCTAGAGGACTCACTCCAACCATTGGTTAAGGCAGATCACCTACAGGACCAACACTTCCTTCACAAAGCTCAAAAATGGCTAGTAGCCCTAAAAACAGAAAAGAGTCCTAATATCTTCTTGCACAGACATCCAAATGCAAGTCTCAAATAGTTGAGAGATACCCTTTATGATCCCCCACAACATACTCAAGAATGGGTTTGGGTTGTTTTGGGAATTATACCCTAACCAATAACCCTCCTAGTGTTCTTAAGCCCTAATTAGGTCTAGTTTGTGAAGCAAGTACCCTCAAATGGTGGCTTGAAACTCCCAAGACCATTTGAACATGTCCATGGCATCCCAAAACCACAAGATTCAATCTCCCTTTGCTGTCTTGACTGACTGTCCCCAAAAATCATACTACTGTTGCTCTAGTCAATCACTTAGCACATGGGTTTGCTAAGTCAAATTAATGGAATCTCAACAACAACAACCCTCTGCCCACAAAAACCTTACAAGACATAGAAACAGATACTAGATAACTCATTCCACTGATCATAGAGTTTGGTGATTTAGTGGAATGGAGAAAACATGTTAAAGTTGTTGTCAGAACCCTAGTTGAGGGTTTCCAAAACCACTTGCAGAAAAAATATGAATACAACAATATAAATGACTGTCAAGAACTCAAAATACTTGCAATGGGAAAGTGACTCACCAACCTGACTTTCCATCTAGCCTCTAGTCACCACTTGGTCATACAGGTACGGGGCATGCACAGAAACAACGAATTCCTAAAGGAAACAACAAGTTCAGTGAGCAGTTTGATGTCAAACTATTGTAGAACGCCTTATCTTCAATGACATGGACTCAAACTAGTCTTGTTTGATAGTTACTCCATCATGCTCCACTTCCATACAATCTAGACCCCATGACAGAGTCGTACCATAGAGAAGTACGGGCTGTTATGCAACAAACTCAGAAAATTAACACAGAAAAGCAGAGAACTGTCTTGTATTGCTTAGAATTCCTCCACACCCATTACAATCATCATGTTTAAGGCATTAAGAAGCCTTCTCCAATCTCCTTGAGGCAGTTAGAAGGTAGTTGGGTCGATGGACTATCTATAACCATCGAATACCTTCCTGTAACTACCTTATGTTAGGACAGTAATCACCTTGTTTTGGCATTTGAAACTTCTTATAACTGTGGTATGTTGTCATCGATGGTTTTAGGACTTGTTGATGACTTTTTTATGACTTAAAAATGTCATCAAGATCTTAACATGCCTTCATACATGACTGTCTTTCACAAGGTTGCCTATTACAACATGACTGTCCCTTAGGACTTACAACATTACAACAATTTATAGCCATTTGGACATAGTCCTTTACAATCATGGCATCATAGCCTTATCACATCATGGAGATGGTCTCTAGGACCTTATGAAACTAACAAATAAATGGAGATTAAAAACAAAACATGAATCTCTTGGTGCTCCTGCACCATACTCCCCGGGTGAAAAGAGAACTCAAGTCTCTTGAGGAAGTAGAGCAGCAATGGTGACACCATGTTTCAAGATGTCTTCTTTAGTCATCCAAGTGGCATCTTCAATAGGCAAGCCACTCCATTTGACAAGAAATTGCTTGTATGTCTTCTTCCTTGTCTTCTTCAAGACCTTGGTGTCAAGAATACATTTCAACTTCAATGGTTAATTGGGTGGAAGACCTTTGATCCAATCTTCATCTCCTGCTGTTGTCATATCTGCCTCTGGATCTACATTAGAATCACCTTTGAAAGGGAACAAATTTGAAACATTAAAGATAGGAGATATGGCCAAGCCTTGAGGAAGTTCAATCTCATAGTCATTGGGCCCAAACTTATGCACAATCTAGCATGGTCCTATCTTCTTCATGAGGATTTTGGTTGGCTACCCCTTAGGAAGTCTTTCTTTCTTCAAATGTGCCATGACCAAATCCCCAACCTTGTATTGTACATCTCTCCTTTCATTGGATTTCTCCTTGTACTTGTCATTGTTCTTTTGAAGAGTTTCCTTGACATTATCATGAATGTCCTTCATGGCCAATGCAAAGTCTTCACCTTGAGCACTTTTTCTTTCCAATCCATGGAGATCTCTCAATTCAAGAATACCTCTTAGATGATGGACAAACAAGACAAGGTTCTATTCACCCCAAAAGCCCAAAAATAAGGATCTTCATGGAAAAGTGGGAACAACAGAAAGGAACTCTTGGTTCTTCATGGAAAGACTGATTTGGGATGCTAGAGGACTCACTCCAACCATTGGTTAAGGCAGATCACCTACAGGACCAACACTTCCTTCACAAAGCTCAAAAATGGCTAGTAGCCCTAAAAACAGAGAAGAGTCCTAATATCTTCTTGCACAGACATCCAAATGCAAATCTCAGATAGTTGAGAGATACCCTTTATGATCCCCCACAACATACTCAAGAATGGGTTTGGGTTGTTTTGGGAAGTATGCCCTAACTAATAACCCTCCTAGTGTTCTTAAGCCCTAATTAGGTCTAGTTTGTGAAGCAAGTACCCTCAAATGGTGGCTTGATACTCCCAAGACCATTTGAACATGTCCATGGCATCCCAAAACCACAAGATTCAATCTCCCTTTGTTGTCTTGACCGACTGTCCCCAAAAATCATACTACTGTTGCTCTAGTCAATCACTTAGCACATGGGTTTGCTAAGTCCAATTAATGGAATCTCAACAACAACAACCCTCTGCCCACAAAAACCTTACAAGACATAGAAACATATACTAGATAACTCATTCCACTAATCACAGAGTTTGGTGATTTAGTGGAATGGAGAAAACATGTTAAAGTTGCTGTCAGAACCCTAGTTGAGGGTTTCCAAAACCACTTGCAGAAGAAAGATGAATACAACAATATAAATGACTGTCAAGAACTCAAAATACTTGCAATGGGAAAGTGACTCACCAACCTGACTTTCCATCATAGCCTCTAGTCACCACTTGGTCGTACAGGTACGGGGCATGCACAGAAACAACGAATTCCTAAAGGAAACAACAAGTTCAGTGAGCAGTTTGATGTCAAACTGTTGTAGAATGCCTTATCTTCAATGACATGGACTCAAACTAGTCTTGTTTGATAGTTACTCCATCATGCTCCACTTCCATACAATCTAGACCCCATGACAGAGTCGTACCACAGAGAAGTACGGGCTGTTATGCAACAAACTCAAAAAATTAACACAGAAAAGCAGAGAATTGTCTTGTATTGCTTAGAATTCCTCCACACCCATTACAATCATCATGTTTAAGGCATTAAGAAGCCTTCTCCAATCTCCTTGAGGCAGTTAGAAGGCAGTTGGGTCGATGGACTATCTATAACCATCGAATACCTTCCTGTAACTACCTTATGTTAGGACAGTAATCACCTTGTTTTGGCATTTGAAACTTCTTATAACTGTGGTATGTTGTCATCGATGGTTTTAGGACTTGTTGATGACTTGTTTATGACTCAACAATGTCATCAAGACCTTAACATGCCTTCATACATGATTGTCCTTCACAAGGTTGCCTATTACAACATGACTGTCCCTTAGGACTTACAACATGACAGCAGTTTATAGCCATTTGGACATAGTCCTTTACAATCATGGCATCATAGCCTTATTACATCATGGAGATTGTCTCTAGGACCTTATGAAACTAACAAACAAATGGAGATTAAAAACAAAACATGAATCTCTTGGTGCTCCTGCACCAGAGATAGAGGCACCAAATACTTCTTTAAGTTATTAAAGTTCAAAAACCTTAAAGAAAAAATAGGTCCTATATTAGAGGAAGGAGTTTGGTATCACGATGATGAAGATATTAAGGAGGTGTTTAGGAGGTTTTATGAGAACTTGTTTAAAGATGAGGATAGTAAAGAAGGTTGTAAGGAAGCATAGAGTCTTTGTAGGAGAATCTGTAAAAAGAGAATAGATGCAAAAATGGAAAAAAATTTGAAAGTTGTGATAACAAAGAAAGAAATTGAAGAAACTATTAAATCTATGGAGAATGGAAAATCACCAGGTGTGGATGGACTACTAGTGGAATTCTACAAGGCTAATCTACGTTGGGTGGTAGATGATTTGTTTGATGTCTATCAAGATGCTTTGAAGAATGGGACATTAGGAAACAAAATCAATAGAGGGATCATTAGACTGTTACCAAAGGATGGTGACAAGGAAAACATCAAGAATTGGAGGCCTATTACTTTACTAAATGTATGTCATGTCCCCATATATCCAATCTCTAATTGAATTGATTATGTCCTATTCATTCAAATTAAAGATATGAATGAGTTGATATATTTAATAAATATTATATAAACCCTTAAAGGTGATATTATTAATTAATATAAATCTCATGTATATATAATATATCTAAATGACAATTATAATTAATATAAGTATTATTTATATTATTATTATTATATAATAATATAATTATATAAATATAAAAATAAATAATAATCATTATTATTGCACATACCAATATCATTAGGGTCAATGATTACCATATGACAAGCATAAGCGATTGTCCAAATGGGCGGCAACTCCCATAAGGAACACCAATTTGATTCAAATACTAATTTTATTTATATAAGTATGAACAATGATTAAGGGAAGCATCGCCGATTAAGGAGGAGTCACTTACACAAAGGGACACAACTTATCAAAAGCTCTCCAAGATATAAGAATGGTTGGGCATTGTCTCAAAAGGATAAGGGAATCATATTTTGGATCATAAAAATAATCAGAGATCACCTCACCAACTTATCTTAGAGATTTAGATCACTCTTTCCATTAGTAGTGTTCCAGCATCAAGCATTCATTCTACAGCATTACCTTTTGATAGCATCGAATCATCCATCATTTCAGTCACACTCAGCCAATGAAGATACACATAGAATCTAGTGAAAAAGTCTAAAGACATTTATTTATTCATTACCGAATCAAACAGAAACATATTTGGACAACATGAATAAATAACGACCTTTGTCTATAAGATCAGCAAACATACACGACAAGACTAGAATATCAAACATGCATTCAAGTGACAACAGATAAAGGGGTTAGTCAACAAGGTATGTCATCTTGTCTTAAAGCTAATCTATTATAGTAAGAGTATGTGATGTTAATATAAGGATATGGTAAGAATGAGAACATACAAGAAAAAAATGAAATGAAACGTTATAATAATATTGAAATCAAATAACATGTGCTTGCAATGATATTAAGGAATGTTCAAAACAAGGAATGAAGAATATCTATGGTAATAGAATGGACATAGTCCTTTAAAGAATAATCAATGAATAATGTCTTAATGATTCATCTCTATTTAAATGATATTTAATGAATTGAGCTTTACCATGAGATGGTATGATGACAAGTTCTCACAGAGGAACTATATAATCAATATACCATCTCGTGATCCATAAGATCATGAGATAGTAAAGATAATCCAACTATATATATAAAAGAATCCATCATCATTAGGACTAAGCTCCAATAAAGAGTAGTCATACTTGATTTATGTAATGAAGGCAAGGTCCTTAGAAACAAACCCATGATATAAGATCATAAAACACATTGAGAGATTGGAGGTAGACTTGGTAGGAAGAAGCAACATTAATACCTCGAAAGGTAGATAAGACCGGCGGTGGAATGTACCATGTTACATCATACTTAGGCAATGGATAAGACCTGCGGTGGAATGGACATATGCTACATCATACAAGGGCAATAAGTAAGACCCGCGGTGGAATGGACATGTGTTACATCATACAAGGGAACTTAGTAAGACCTAAGGTGGAATGGGCATGTGTTACATCATACAAAGGCACTACCCGTAGAGGATAATTCATGCAACCTAACAAGAGATAGTACCCCATCTCCACTAGGGTTTGAAAATGAATAAGATTAACATATAATAGACAACCCTAAGTATGAATCAACTTAAGGATTGAATAATTGAATTATTGATTTATGTTGATACTGTTTACATGGTTACTAACCCTGATTTGATTATTTTAATATCTATTACTAATGTTTCCTTTAAGAAGTAATTCTCGTGTGCAAGGTGGAAAATAAGGATCTTCTTATAAGGGACATTACAATATCTCATATAAAATCATAGCTAAAGTATTAGCTTGGAGACTGAAAGATATTTTACCCAAAATCATCAACCATACCCAAACTAGGTTTATTAAGGGTGGATATATCTTGGATAACCTAATCACAAGCTGGGAAGCCCTACATTGGGCTAAGGAAACTGATCAAAATGTTGGTATTCTACTTTTAGATTTTGAAAAGGCATATGACAGGATTGAATGGTCATTTGTTCTAATGATGTTAAAAACCATTGGGTTTCCAGATTATTATTGCGGTATGGTTAAAATGTTGTTCAGCGATGCATCTACTCAAGTTGAGGTCAATGGCACGCTGTTTGAGGTCAATGGCACGCTGTCTAACCCATTTCCTAAGGGGAGATCTATTAGACAAGGGTGTCCATTGGCACCAACTTTATTTGCTATTGCTCCTGAAGCTCTTTATTACTTATTGAGAATAAATGTTATAGAAGGAGAAGTAAAAGGTATTTCACTGCCAAACATGGATATGCTTTTGAATGTTCAATTTGCTGATGACACAACACTATTCCCAAGACTAGAGGAAGACAATGTTAAAAATTTGGAAGATAGGCTAGAAATTTTCTGTCTTGCCTCAGGAGCAAAAATTTCTGCCTCTAAATCTATCTTGCTTGGTTGGTAGGAAGAAGCACCAAACTGGTTAAACATGAATAAGTGGAATGGGGAGGTCCACATAAGCAAGTCAAGTTTTTGGGCATTCCTTTTGTTGTTAGTCCATATTTAAAAAACATGTGGGAATGGTTATTCTCTAAAATAGAGAGGAAGTTAAATAATTGGAATAGGCACTTTTTATCTTTGGCCGGAAGGGTTCAGGTTTGTCAGAAAATACTTTCTGCTTATTCCATCTATTATGCTTCTATGTGGATTTTTCATAATTACTAGACTGATTTGATTCAAAAGGTTATCGGACAATTTCTTTGGTTTGATGGCAAAGGGACCAAAAAAAGGCATTCTGTAAAGTGGGAGTGGTGTTGTTTGGGCAAGGAACAGGGGGGTTGGGCTTTAAGGACCCGAGAATCCAGGGTGTTGCCTTGGCTACAAAATGGATCTTCAGGTCCTTAAAAGGCAATGAGCCATGGAAAGTATTGGTGAAAAACAATATTGAGAATGTTGTACCTATTAAGGCAAAAATGTGGAAAGGACTGTATTTGCAAGATATTTTATTTGGGGCTTTTAAGGATAAACCTATGGGATCTGTTGTCTTTATTAGTATCTAGAATGCATGGGAACAAGCAAAGGTCTTTATCCAAAATAGAGAATCTTTTGATTTGAGGAACAAGATGGTTTTGGGGCATAGATCTATTTGGTGGAACATATATCATAAAAACAAACCCTTGGCACTACTGCAAGGTTGCTCTGCAAAAAAGTGGAACAAACAAGGGCTGCCAGTAATTAAAGACTTATTAGATGGAAAGAGTGTTAAAACTTGGATGCAGATTAAAGAAGACTTTGGATTGAGAGAATCACAAAAGAGAACTTTTTCCACACTATACAAAGCCTTCTTATGTAAGGTTCCACAAGATATAAACATACTTGGGGAAGAGTACATTGAGAAGGTTACATCAAAATATGCTACTAAATTGTTGGGAACTAATTCTAAAAGAATTTATAAGATGATGAATAAACCTCGGGTGATACTCAAGAATATTAACACTGTTTGGAACCTTACAATAGAACAAAAGCATTTGTCCAAAACCTTCAGTATTATATGGTCTAGGAATATAGAGCCCAAAAAATGTTGTTTTAGATGGCTTCTTTTTTTAAAAAACTAGCATTTAGTTTTGACAACAATGTTTGTTCTATGTGTAAAGTAAATGAAACCTGTCAACATGTGTTCTTTGAATGTGATTATGCTATTTCATCTATATTTATGGGTAATATTCCTAATTGGATTCCTAGAAACTATGTTTTTTTGAAGGAAATCTTATTTGGTTTTGTTAATGGTCTGAATAGAAAAAACTAATAAATTTTGGTTAGTCCTGTCAACTGAAATCTTATGGTTTCTATGGAAGATTAGAAATGATGAAAGATTCTAAGGCAAGAAGAGGCTACTCACTGAGATTACTAATAAACCCACAAGTGTTAAAATGATTGAATAGGTTATGATGACATTGGAGCTGTCTGTTGATAAATTCATAAAGATTATGGAGGGAGGAGCTATGGTATATAAGGAAGACATCCAAAAAGCTAATTTTTGGCCACAGGACCTAAGGAAGGTGAGTGAGAAATTCCATAATGAATTTCTTGATTTCTAGAATGAGTATAGTAAGTAGCATCAAATTGAAGAGCTAAGAAGACAAACTCAGAGATACCTAGAGATTACATTCCAAAATTTTAGTGTCAACAACAATCAACTGAGAATATCCCCACCTATTGGCAGCTTCCAAGGTATAGATTCCTACAAACTCAGTGATAACAGGACATATGCAATGACTAAAGGGAAGAAATTGCAAGATGATCAACTAAAAAATGTCAAAGGAAAAATGAAGACAAATGAAGATTATGATGGGATAGATTTGGATGACAATTATGAAGAAGAAGAGTACAATGTAGATCAACATAATTCAAAAGGAAAATAGGACAGGGTATCAAGGATGCAAGTGGACATTGTGAACACAAACATGGATGATAAACCATAAGACATAGATACACAGGCAGCTGAAATAGGCAAAATGGACATGGAACAATAGGAAGATGAGACAAAATGGGTTAAAATAACAATACTGTTGTTATGTTTTAAAAGATAAACTGTAATTTTGATACTCATACATGATGACATGTGTATCTTTTTGGTTAGGAATGATCATATACATAGTGAAAATTATGTATCAGGTCCTATTTTTTTGGATTGGAAGCATAGTTTTAAACTATTGATGAGGTGGCCTTCTTGGCTACTACGTTTGTAACCTTCTATTTTGATTAATATATTAGTAGCTGATCTTCAATCCAAAAAAAAGGGGTCACATGACCCTTCCACCTCACCTTTCCTTTTTCATGTTAGAGCTCTTATTAATGCAAAGAGCTCACACATGTGTTTGCCAAATGAACACATGTGTCACATGTCATCCCATTCACCAATAAAACTCAAATTTTTAATTCACCTTCTCCCATGGAAACTAACTTTTTATTCCATCTCAAGTCTTAATCTTCATTAATGTAAAGCCTTCCCAAGGTAAATTAAAAATTCCAAAATAATCACAACCCTCCATTTTTGTTGATGAAGATCTATCCGTCCATCTCATCTACTCATCTCCACCATTGGATTTGAACTTTGAATCTCAACCATTGATCTCAAATTCCCTCCAAAATGCTTATAAATACAAGCATAATCCAAGCCATTTTCATCACAAGTTTTATGCATTATCACTATGTCAAAATCTCTCCCAAATCTCTAGCCAAATCCATGCCAATTTCATATTGTGTTGAATATTGAGAGCAATTGTCACATCTCGACGTTGTTTTGACTCAGTATACTGCGAACTATTGATTATTACCTTAATTGTTTTACTGTTGAGTAGATTCCAAGTGCATGATAGGTAATTGGCATAATTTTTATGGATTAAAATGTATATAATTGTGGATTATCTTTTCTTGAGCTTTAGCTATGATTTTTGGGAACTAACCTATTAATGAGAATCGAGTGCAGCTGAATGTAGGAAACGTCGAAGATGAGAACATGGTTGAGGTAGAATCGACTAGCCACTGGAAACAATTGTTAGGATAGAATCCCGATCCCTACACACACACGTAGATCATATAGTGTCATCTCATTTTGCATTATTGTTTGGTTTCATTGAGTTCCTGTGGCATAACCATTATGAGCGCTGATTGACGTGATTGACTTGAGTGGAAGAGATAAAGTATTTGTTTTCATTTGCTTTAATATGATTATTTTTTGACGCCTAAAATTGTCATGTGTTCATGTATCTCTCTCTCATTTTTTTGGAATAAGTTATATAGGGTGATTTCAAATGGACTTACTTGTACTTAGTCATAAATGCTTATTTTATTTATTTAAACTTAAATTTAAATATAAATAATTCTTTTCCATATTAAAATATCCTAGCTAAAGACTTCTCTTTAAGTCGAATGTTTATAAATAATGGTGTAATAAATAGATATATTCCTTTATTTTATTTTTGTATGTTTTATATATATATAAAGGTGGAAGATAATAAATGTTTTAATTTTGGTTCGGTATATATATATAGAGCTATAATAGTTATATAATTTAAAAATATACTAAAAAAGATCTAAAATTAATGATATATTATACTCCTTCAGGTATATTCGATTATATGAAATAATAAATCCTCTTTATAGACTAACATGCAAAAATTAACAAAGAATGAAGAGGAGTTAAACTAGAGTAAAGACATGTTTTAATAGCGCCTCACAACATGCATTAGGGGAATTAACAAAAGAAGATTGAGTTCTAATTTTAACCAAGCCAAAGTTAGAGGAAAAAGGGGATAAAAACAAAAGAATAGAAGGCAAAATGGACACACCCAAAAAAATAAAGAACATTTCAGTACAAGAAAAGAAATGAGTAGAGAGATTTGGATTGGCGCAGAGGATGATCACAAAAGGCTTCAGTCGAGCTGCAAGCTCTACAAGTTTTCACCTATTCGACCTCCGTGTGGATATTATAGAATTTCATGTCATAAATATGGAGTGACTGTTAAAAGTATGGAAGGAAATTATTTGTTTGAGCTAAATAGACTCTATATTCTCTTATCCGATCCCTGTATGTTTTGTTAAACTGATAAAAGTTTTATCCTCTTTAAGCTTCAGTTGGCTAGGTTATGTTTAAAATGACGGCCTGCTTTATATTAAGACCACCTTTCTATGCTGAATCGACCTTAGTTTTTCTTAAATGACCTTTTTCTCTCTTGAGCAGCCTTGTAGAACTTGAATCGACCTGTTAAATATGTTGCAACATGTTTGAAACCCCATCGGCCATGTTTTTGTTCTTCTTGGTAGCTTGATATATATATATTCTTAGGCCTGCGTTCTTCTTCTCTATTTCAGGCATGTTTTTATTTGCTAAAGAAAGCGACCTTGTGATTTCTTTTGCCTTTCGGCCTTTCTCCTTATCATGTTATCAACCTTGTGTTATATATGAGAACTTTCATTTCAGTTGTCTTCCTTCATTTGTGATGTCCATCATCAACCTTATTGTATTCTTCTAGGCTTGATATACAAGTTTGGTACGGCCTTTGTTGATTATAAATCTGCCTTTCTTTAAAACGTCAGCCTGCACAGAAATGCTATGGCCTGTTTGTTTTGGAGCAACTAGTAGGAATGTCTGAGTGACCTCACTCTCTTTTAATGACCTTGTTCCTGAAATCTTTGATCTCTGTCACTTGGAAAATGTATTAACTCCCATGTAATTCTCTATTAAAGTGGCCTGTTGCAAATGAGTCGGCATTTGTGTTTAATAATGGCCTGATCTTGGTTTTCAATGGCCTTCCTACATATTTAATTGGTCTATCTTTCCATTAACAGTGGCCTTTCTTTTATGTTAGATCAACTGATTTTACTATATCTTAACCGTCGTATTAATACCTTTTTGATCTCTTATTGCTTCGGATAGTTATACTTGGCTCTCTTCAATTTTTTTAATATTTTAACTTGCTGCAACTGAGTCCCTTCAACCCCTTTTGGATGGCATCTGTGTAATCGAACCTCTATAGCAGACATTTGGAAGTCCTCACGACGTAACAACTTTTCTTGTGTTCTAAAGAACTTATTTACTGGTACTTTAAACTCTGTTACAATAGCCTGTCTGAATTTTAGAGACTGAGAGTTTGATTATTGTCTGTCATATAGAAGTTTGTTTAAAAATATATACATGCATATAAACGTTGGATCAAAGGAAAACATTCTTATTGGCGGTGCTGGTTTTGTTTTAAAGACGACTTGTATGCAAATGGATCTATGATTAAATTAGCAAAATAGTGTTAAGGAAAAAGGTCAAATGTATATATATACACATAAACTCTTTTATATTGACTATATTTATGTCTCTCCCTTAGTTCTTGTTAGAGATTTACATTCATTGAGTCCTTGAAGAACACAACTAGTAAAACATATTGATATTACTGATGTATATGCTTGGAAGAAAGTAAATTATGCTCTGTGTGTTAGGTTTCTTTTGGGCTAGGATGCCGAATGTGGGTAAATAGAGAAGGCTTTTCCTCTTTTCAAGATTTGACTATAACTATTTTTAAGTGCTTGGGCCAAGACATGTTCATTGAAATAGATGAAAGATTGTCTAGAAAAACTTTATTTATATATTTCTCTGCCACATCCTGTTGTGAGATATTGCACATCATCATTTAGATTTGCATTTAGACATCAGGTTGCATCTAGTGTTCCCTCCTGCAAGTGGTTTCTAGGTTGCTAGGCATTTCGTGCAGGGTTGGGTATCCTTCGTGTCATGAAGGATTCCGGGGAAGTGTAATTGCTTCGTGGTTGGGTGGAAAAGTGCTTGAGCCATTTTCCTGTCTCTCGGCTTGCGGATGACCGTGTGGGTTAGTGGCGGCTAGAGATAGTGATTCAATTCTTATTCATTACTTGTACTTGATTATTGTACCTTATTATTCATTATGATGACTTATGGCATGAGAGCCTAAGATGTATATTGTATATTCTTTTATAGTGCTAGCACCTGGTTATGGCACGTAGATTTGTAAGATGTAATGACATTATTGTTGATTTATAGAAGATCTATCTTTTTACTTGAGTTAATGTAATTAAGTGGATTATTTACTTCAGTAACTTTTGTTATGGAATGTGCACTTTACATTTGGTATCAGAGCTCTAGGTTTGACACTAGGGCCTATGTCTATTACGCTAAGATGTGAATTTGATGTAGATCAGTCATCATGGATACAAGAAACACCAACCGTAATGGAGGATCAAACAATGAACAAAACGAAAGGAACTGCGGTGAAGCAAATATGGAACAAAATGAAAGGTTGGATCAAATCCTCGCTCTCCTAACCTAGTAGGGTACTAGGATGGATAATCTTGAACAAGAGACCAGAGTAAACCATGGAGGACAAAATCAAAATGAAAATCAAAATCAAGGAAATGCAAATTAGAATAAAGGCAATGATAACTAGAGGGATGAGGTGCGAAACCCAGAGATTGAAGGGAATGTGAACAATCATGGTAGGATTGCGAAGGAGTTGGGCAAAGATCTCAAGAAGGTCTCACCACCCAAGTTTGATGGTAGGACCATCGGCGATGGAGCCGAAGCATTGCTTATTGAAATGGAAAACTACTTTGAGCTTCGTAACAATTCAGATGAGACCAAGGTAATGTGGGGTTCCTATCAGCTTACTGGAGAAGTAGCTACATGGTGGGATAATGAGAAGGCGAATAAAAGATTGTTGCTAGGAGAAATCACCTGGGAACTTTTCTTGCAGCTCTTTAGGAAAAGGTGGTTACCACAACTCTTATTTGATAAGAAGATGATGGAGTTCCAAAATTTGACACAAGGAGGTATGTCGGTAACCCAGAATTGGGAAAGGTTCTCTCACTTACTCAAGTATGTTTCGCAATATCAGATGGATGAGAGATTCAGGATTAGGAAGTTTATCATGGGCTTAAGGCCTCAAATTGGAGCAGATGTGGACATCCACAATCTATTGACTATGGATGCAGTCTTTGAAAAAGCTATTAAGTAGGAACAAAAGTTGTATCAACCATCCAGTTATCGCAAGTTTAGAGATGCAAAGTTTGGGAACAAGAGATCTCTGAACAATAACAATAGCAATCAAAACAATAAATAGAATAACAGCAATCAGGGCAACAACAACCGATAGATTCGAAACTTGAAGAGAGGTAACAACTCTCAGGATAGGAATGGTGGAAATCAGAACGAAGGTAACAAAAGAGGTAACTACAACAATAATAACAACAACCGCAACAATAACCAAAGGGATAGGTTAGAGGGACTGAGAGGTATATTATATATTCTTTTATAGTGCTAACACCTGGTTATGGCACACATATTTGTAAGATGTAATGACATTATTGTTGATTTATAGAAGATCTATCCTTTTACTTGAGTTAATGTAATTAAGTGGCTTATTTACTTCAGTAACTTTTGTTATGGAATGTGTACTTTACAACAATCCACATACTTACTTTCTATTTGGGTAGAGCTAGGAGTGACTTGGGTGCATCTCTCCACCTTATCAAGGAGTGAAGGAGATTGAAGATTTTGGAAGGTATAACTTGCTTGTTTTTGAGTTTCCTTTATGTTATTTGGTCTTTTGATCTTTCCTTCATCTTTACTAGCAACTTCAAATTTGTGCAAGAAATAGTCAATAAGAGTCAACTCTAGCATTTGCCCAACACATTTCAACACTATTGATTGTGAAATTTAAATCTACACCCATTAAAATATTATCAATACTTAATAAATTTTGATCAAATAAATCCTCCCAAAAGGCCTTCTTCTCGTCATAATGTCCATAGATATTAACCACAGAGAAAGCTTTCCCCAACTCCATAGACAAGAGAAAATTCTCAATCTCGAAAACAAAAGAAACCAAACTACTCAACTGCAAAACATATTTCCACCAACTCGACAACAGTCCCCCAGAACTCCCACTCAAATCCACCATTAGAAAAATCCCAATCCTTTAAAATTTTTGACATCTCCCTTAATGACCTTATCCCCATCCCCCTTAGTCTCTTCAAACAATAAGATATCAAACTTATATAAAGCCACTACCCTCGTGATAGGAGTCTTTTTCAAGGGACTACCTAACCCTCTGTAAAGGATAGTAAAATCACAAGGACACCTTCTCAACTTGATATGCAAAACTTCATGTTTTTGTGGTTACCTCTATTACACAAAGCATTAATTCCCACTTGTCCTACTTGTCACATTTTATTGAAAAGCCATCCATATGCTTCTCAATATTTAATTCATAGATGTTTTCCATATAGTTTCCAATTGGAAAGAAAACATTAAAAACCCTTCCAAATTGACATAGTTGTTGGCATAACTAACACCTCATTATATGAGGGATGCCTTGCCCGCCTTTGGCGAGAAACATGTCGCTCACAACAAGGCAAAGTCGTAGAAAAATATTGGAAGTTTATTCCTTACACAAATTTCAAAGTTGAGAAAACCCTTAGAAACATATCAAAACCCTAATAGGAGATTTCTAAGCAAAACCAAATCCAAAACGAGAGTAGGTGTAGAATTTCGAACTAATAAAATAATAGATACTAAATTTGACGTAATAGGTAATCGTGCGGCTGCTTGCCTAAGACTTAACTGTACGTGCATTATCGAGGGAAAAATTAAAAACAATACCATACTTTAAAGTTTGAAATACGTGAAAATTTCTCTAGAAAACAAAACAATCAACAAATGAATATTAAATACAGAAATAGAAATGGACAGGAAGCCTCCAAATCTTTAATAAGATAAAATAAAAATTCAGCCGCAGCTTTATGAGCTATTTTGGAGCTCGCTAGAGTGTAGAGTAAGCATAGTAGAAAAGAGGGAAAAAAAAGGTAAAAGGATTGGCAGGTCACTCTATTATTGATCAGTGCATTACTTTTTAAGTATTTGATTGAAAACATAGAGGGTACTTAAGGAGGAGAGGTTTTATGTTGTTTTTGTTGATTTTAAATAAGTATTTGACAGAGTATCTAGAAACAAACTTTGGAATATGATGGAGGAAATCAGAGTCTAGATGAGTATAGAATGATAGTTCATAGGTTTTATGAGTAGGTTAGAGTCAAAATGAAAATAGGTGGAAGAATACCAGAATGCTTTGGAAGTGAAATTAGTGTCAAACAAGGATGTCTGCTCTCCCCCACTTTGTTTGGGCTATACATTGATAAGCTAGAGGAGTGGTTAAACAAAGCTGGTGGAGGGGATGTTTAGTATGCTGATATGTAGTAAAGTTACTCTGATATGTAGATGATCTTATCTTAATTGCAAAAATGACTTATGGTTTGGGACAACATTTGAGGGCTCTAGAGCTAGATTTGAATGCTTCTAGATTTAACTATGTAATACTTTTTCCATCAATGTTTCATATCACACTCCATGATCCATCATTTTTACATTCTCTTCTCTGGCTCTCTACAACCTGATGATGGAGTGTGATTTGAAATGTTGATGGAAAAAGTATTATGAGTTAAATCTAGAAACATTCAAATCTAATATTATGGATTGTGGAAATTTAATGGCTCTAAAGCTCTTTTGCCAATAGGTCAGGATGTAAGTGAAGACCAACAAAATCAAAGTCATGATCTTTTCATTATGGAGAAAAAAGAAACAAGTTAAACTTTCTTTTCGAGAGAAGCTCGTTAGAAGTAGTGGAAGAATACAAGTACCTCAAGATTGATTTTCACAACAGGTTTAGTTGGGAGACATATAGGGCAAAACAAATACAAAGGGAGTGGAAGGCTTTATACTCACTACAAAATAGATGTAGGATTGCAAATTATGGGACTGGAAAACCAAGAGAACCCTATATTGTTTGTTTATCACACCAATAGTCCTTTACGAGTATCAAGTTTGGAGCAATAATGTGTTAGATCGAAAATGGAGGCAAATAGAGAGTATCCAAAAACATTTATACAAGTAACCTTAAAATCAAAACTTTAGTTTTGTATGAGATTCTATTTGCTAAAACATGGACTTTCTCATTGGAGACATTAGCAATGGCTTAGACATGAAGTTATATAAAAAAGACACAAAGTATGGAGAACCATTATTGGTGCAAAATGGTGTAAGGAGGAAAAAAAACACATCTATGAAACAAATTGACAAGTGGATGCGTAAATGAGACATTAACATGTAAAAGAGTCCAAACACTAATGAGAAAATAAAAATGTATGTGAGAAAAAAATTCAAGACAACCATGTAGACAAAGCAAATTGGGTGGAAGAAAACATATTTTATCAAAGGGTTTACCTTGCATGGGACTATGACGATAAACCCTACATAGGAGTAGAAATCAAGTGGAAGGTGAAAATGTTATTGGCCTATTTAACTTAGTCTAGTTCGCATCATCTTACATGCGAGACTAGTGAGTGGACAATGCCTTAGGAGGAGTGAGAAATAAGAACATACATATTTTGTAACAAGGAGGTGGTGGAGACAAAAAATGATACTACATTATAGAGTGCACAACCTACAGTAACATCTGCGAAGACAACCTAACCATCTTATATGACGAGGAGGCTAGACAAAACATCAAGCTTTTTTTTATCAAGATCCACAATGGAAGATTCAACATCAAAAAAGGTTTGAAAATCTTGTAAAACTAATTGAATAGCCTCTATTAGTGTGAAGCACTTTTATTGTAGACATTTATTGAATGTCAATTCCTTAGGAGAAGTGAGAAATAAGAACATACCTATTTTGTAACAAGGGGGTGGTGGAGACAAAATGACACTTCATTCTGGAGCGCACAACCTACAGTAACATCTACAAAGGCAACCTAATCATCTTATATGACGAGGTGAGGCTAGACAAAACATCAAGCTTTTCGAGCAAGATCCACAATGGAAGATTCAACATCAAAAAAATTTGGAAATCTCGTAAGACTAATTGAATAGCCTCTATTAGTGTGAAGCACTTTTATTGTAGACATTTTTTGAATGTCAATTCCTTAGGAGTGAGAAATAAGAACATACCTATTTTGTAACAAGGGGGTGGTGGAGACAAAATGACACTACATTATGAAGTGCACAACCTATAGTAACATTTGTATCAAATGGGAAGACAACCTAACCATCTTATACGACGAGGCGAGGCTAGACAAAAACATCAAGGTTTTTTTATCATGATCCACAATGGAAGATTCAACACCAAAAAAAAGTTTGGAAATCTTGTAAGACTAATTGAATAGCCTCTATTAGTGCGAAGCACTTTTACTGCAACTCTTTAACTCCATAAACTACTTAATCTCGTAAATGTTATTAAAATCTTTAATTTCATTTTATTTCAAAATTAAACATTGTTGAAACTATGGATTGAAATGAAATGAAAGTTTTTAATGACATCCACGAGACGAAAACAGTCTGTGGGACCCACAGTCATAGCAGACCGCACAAAAACAAAGGAATCAACAAGTGGCCCCCAACTAAGTCTGGCTGCTGCTCTCAATCTCCTTGGTGATCGTCATTCTTCTTCTATGGATTCTGCCCAAATAATCAACCACTTTGACTATCTTGGTTTCTTCAAGCAAGGCTATTAGAAACACCAAATGAAAAGATAAGATGTAAGATCATACTCCAAATACGTATGACTAGGTGTAGGCCCCTTCAACCTTGACTCTCAAGGAGAGGAGGTTACTTGTGCTCCCAATACCACGTATACTAAACTTGACATTGCAAAAATATTGATTTTAAAACAAATAAATAAACAAATAATTTAGGAGAAGGCTGGCAAGTGGGGGGTTGCTGACTCGGTCAAATTTGACCAAGCACACACATTAATTATGAGAAAAGAGGAGAAGATGCAAAAAAATAGTCTTCAGCCGCCTTCAATTTAAAAATGAAATCAACTAACAGTTTTCTTCATGATTTTGTAGCTTCTGCGAAGCAGAGCTGCCGTGCTTCAGCCTCATTTTTGCTTGCCCAGTCAAAGCAGAGTATTGACTGCCATGCTCCCTATCCTTTTTCTGTGTCTTCCGTGTTTCGATCATCTGACCTTCCAGAAGCATTTCGTTTAGTATTTCAGCCCAACACCACCGTCTTTTGTAATTACGCGCATAGAATCGCTGCTGATACCATTGTTATTAAATTCATTCATGGATGAGCAGCAGCAGCAACAGCAACAGCAGCAGCAAGAACAGAATCAGCGTTGTAATAATAATTATAATAATCATAATAACAACACAATGATTTCCCCTTCTTCCTCTTCATACTACATGGATTACCAGCTTGCCAGCCCTGTTTCAGCTTTCCTCAATGAAGACTTGGACATGAATTCTACGTCCTCTTTCTCGGAGCTTTTGGGCGGAGGCTGTTATGAAAGTTTCTCAGTAGAGAAGGAGACTGATAGTAATAATGATAATGGAGGGAGTTTTGCAGAGAGGAGGCTGAGGTTCAAAGCTACGCCTCCTTCATCGCTTCCCATAATGCCCAGATCTCCTTATTTCTCAATTCCACCTGGTTTGAGCCCTACCACCTTGTTGGACTCCCCTGTTTTGCTCTCCAGCTCGCAAGTAAGTGGTAGAGGATCTGATTTTATGATATTAAATGCTTGAAGAATACTGCTTTCTGTTTGTGGGTATAAAAATTGTCTTTTCTTTTAAGGATTTTGTGCATTTGGGTTTCGGTTATTTATTTGATTTAAAATACTTCTGCAATATTTACTTTTCTGTATTGAAAGTACAATTTTTGATTTTGGGTTTTCAGTTTTGTATACATGCTTTCTATTTCAGTATTGAAAGTACAATTTTGGATTTTGGGTTTTCAGTTTTGTATTCTTGCTTTCTATTTATGGGTATAAGTCCCTGTTTTAGATTTTCTGCAATTGGGTTTTCAGTTTTATGTAGAGTTGTATAATTTTAAGAATAAATTTGTATTTTTTTGGGTTCAATCTGTGATTTCAATTTTAAGTACAACTTTGCATTTTGGGGCTTGTATATAATTTAAATTTTAAGCACAATTTTGGATTAATGTTTTATAAACTTAAATTTGAATTTGTGGATGTAAGTTCTTTCTTAGATTTTCTACAATTGGATTTCGGTTTTTAGTAATTATAATTCTCAATTTTTGGGTACAATTTTGCAATTTTGGCTTTAGGTATAATTTCAGTCTTACGTATAATCTGGATCTTTGGGCTTTATATATAATTTCAGTTTCAGGTACAATTTAGAATTTTGGTTTTATCCATAATTTCAGTTTCATGTACAAATTTGAATTTTTGGGTTTAATAGACAATTTTAATTTGAGGTGCAATTTTTGGATTTTGGGTTTTGTAAATAATTTTAATTTAGAGTACAAACTTGAATTTCGGAAATCTAGCATCATTTGCTATCATAGATCTTTAGAGGGAGAGCTTGGTCATCTAGCCCGCTTCTTCCTGTCAGTCATAAATACAAGAGTAATCCCCAACCAGCTACAAGCTGGACGGATTTTTAATCTAGGAACGTTGGTCTGATGAAAATTCTGCCTCTCAGTCTTTTCCAACTTTTGCAATTGTTTTTTCTTTTGGAAAATCTCTGATTTGTTCATTCCATTTATTTTCCCAGTACAACCCCTGTTTTGGTTTGAGACTCTCTATCACCAGTCTTTAGTCAAATGCATATAGATGTGTCTAATCCTATAGTCAAGCATCCAACCTGACAGAAGGGTCTTGCTTCTTTGTGTAGTACATGTTATTGCAAGCCAAGTGAATACATTACACAATTGAAAATGTTCTGGACATATTGTCTTCTTATTCTCTTTAAAAGATAAAATAGTGCCTTTTGTTTGAAGTGCAAAGCAAAGGCAGAGCATCTATGAGAAGTAAAAGGGCATTGAGTTTGAAGGGTATAGGACTTAGGAGTCTTTAAATTTGGTATTGACTGGGAGAATTTTGTTTTCTAGAATTTGTGGATAATTGTTTTCCTTTTTTCTTAATATATATGTTGCTCCTGATATTGGATTTCTTATTCGCCATGTGCAAGCTGGATCTTTATCCATACATTATACTGTAATCAATAAAGTAGTTTCATTGGCACAATCAGATCTCAAATGACAACCGGACTTACCTTACTTCTGTGAATGAATTTGGTGCAGGCTTTATTGTCACCAACAACTGGTACTTTTCCTTTACTACCATTTTCATTTGAAAACAGTAGTGCTACTGCTCAAAATGGTTTGAAGGATGAAGAACAAGACAGCTCAAGCTTTGCTTTCAAGCCCTTAACCGATTCAAATTCTAGTTCACAAATGCAATCTTTTGGAAACCTGGTATTCACCTTTTACTTCCTCTTGCAGTATGTAAATTAGTGTTGTAGTATATTACTACTCCTTGGATCATCTTCTTCAGCTTTGTTACTCATTTCTTACAAGATAAGTCCCAGAGTAATTTCAGCTGCACACACAGTACATACTTACAAAGGGTGAAGGGATTCTACTAACTTTTGGAGATTCAGCTTATTGTGATTCCTTATAGATTGCTCAGTCTAATTTCAATTTTCTGATTAGAAAACATTGGGGCATTAACATTTATATGGATTTTTTTCATGAAGGCTACCTTTTCTTATGGTCAGCATCAAGCTCTAAAAGGATCTCAAGATGAAGCTCAGATGTGGTCCTTACAAGATTTCAAGAAGACAAAAGGACCAATGACAAATGATTTCTCTGAAAGACAAGTGCCAGGCAATACTGGTTCGCAAGATGCTGCTCTTGATGTTGCTCCTCTGCAAGCAGTTCCTTTGGAGCAGAAACCAGAGAGGCAGACCTCGAACCAGTTTTCAGAAGTGAACCAAAACACCCTAGTTCCTCAGCATGTGATAGAGAGACGTTCTGAGGATGGATACAACTGGCGCAAGTATGGGCAAAAGCATGTCAAAGGAAGTGAGTATCCTCGGAGTTATTACAAATGCACACACCCAAGTTGTCCAACTAAGAAGAAGGTTGAACGTTCTCTTGATGGACAAGTAACAGAGATTGTCTATAAGGGTGTTCATAACCATCCTAAACCTCAACCAACTCGTCGGACTGGAGCTGCTCGTGTGGCTCATGAAGAAGGAGAAACTACCGATGGCTCTGCTGCTACTATCAAAGTAGAAGGTGGGTCCTCTTGGGGAAGCAATTTGAAAGTTAATGATGATTCAAATTACTCACAAGGCTGGAAGAGTGCAGGCCTTGACAGATCCTCATCAGCTTCTGTTGTTACTGAACTCTCAGATCCATCCTCAACTCCACCGCGACAAACCTTTAGTCATCTGGAGTCAGCAGGTACCCCGGAGCATTCGTCGATCTCAGCAAGTGAGGAGGATGATGCAAGGACTCAAGCTGACAAGTTTTTGGGAGATGATGCCGATGAAGATGAACCTGATTCAAAGCGCAGGTGCCTTTAGTTAGAATTTTTAAATTCAACCATTCTATAGAAATTATCTGATACTTTTTAGAGATACAATTGCTTTCTTGATAACAAATGCTTGCTGGAAAATTGACAGGAGGAATGAACAAAGTGCATCTGATGTCATAGGGGCCACCAGAACTATTCGGGAGCCTCGTGTTGTTGTGCAAACAACCAGTGACATTGATATACTTGATGATGGATATCGCTGGCGCAAATATGGGCAGAAAGTAGTGAAAGGCAACCCCAATCCAAGGTTCAATATCTTTATCTTGGTTTATCAATTGTTTTTTGTGCTTTCTATTGTTTTTATTTTGGTCAGTGGTTAGCATTCATTAGGATTTTATTTTTAAAACCACAATGACCATTTAAGTGCTTATAAAATAGATGGATTTGAGTCAGTTTATGGAGGTTATCCTTCTTTGATACATCACCGTATTAATTCTTTGACATCATTTAAACATAAGAACGTTATGTTTGGATTATGGTGTTTGTAGCATCTTGGTAATGGATTATAGCAGTGACAAGTATTCCAAAGTCTATGCTACTTAGGTAGGAAAGAATCAATGATAATTTCTACATTAAACAAGAAAATGCCAGACACGATAGACCAAGAAGAAAATCATGTATAATACGTTTTACAATTGAGGGCATTAAAGGAAGTAAATGATGGATATTTAAGAGCATCATAAGGCAGTTGTAATTTAGATTAGACACAAAGAGGTAACTAGGCATATGTTAAACTTCAATCCAACATTGAGAGTTGAACTTTCCAAATACAGTTCAGTTATATCAATTATTGATTTTGACACATAAATGAAGCCCTCAAATTATCAGAAGAGCATGCATGGATCAATGCTGGCAAAAAAGGATTAGCACATGGGCATAAACCATGAAGAATGGGTCAAATGGAAGGTGAATTTAGAGAAGCACAATCAACATTAGATCATTCAATCATCCTCAAAATCTTAGCCAAGGAGTGTATAAAAAATTGATAATGGATGTTATTTTGGTAGACTTCTATTTGATAGTCCGTTGAAGTCAATTCTTATTTTGGTTGGATGAAATAGAAGTATCTGACAATCTGTAATTAAATTTACCAGAAAGACTGTACATGACATCATTTCTAGGACACCGAGCAACGGTTCAAACTTCAGAGAGTACTGCTAGGTATCA
This sequence comes from Cunninghamia lanceolata, assembly GCA_027924645.1. Taxonomy (NCBI): domain Eukaryota; kingdom Viridiplantae; phylum Streptophyta; class Pinopsida; order Cupressales; family Cupressaceae; genus Cunninghamia; species Cunninghamia lanceolata. The sequence goes on from BSBN01001753.1 coordinate 796,285, forward strand.
AACGTTTGTAAAGCATGGTTGTCCAATGTCCCTAACCTTATTTGGGGTTTATGTAGAAATAATACGGCAAGATTTATAAGCAACCATATGTTTTATTTTGACATTGTGTTAACAGATTTCAACCTTTATCATATCAGCAGACAGTTAGCAATGCTCCTTAATTTCAGTCATTCTTATTTATTAGCAATAAACTTAGGAAAAACAAAAACTATTGGTTTAGAAAAAATGGAACTACCAAAAATAGCATTTGGAGAAAATGTTAAAGCATGCTATCAACTTGTAGTAACTTTTGCAAGCCTAAAATTAGATCATTGTATAGGCAAAAGACTAAATGGAAGATGGAAGGTGCATTTCATAATGTATAATAAATTTAAGTTAATAGAATTCACTATTCAGAGTGTGGTCAAAAATAAAATTTTGTTCGATATTCCCCTTTAATGCTTCATATTATACAATCGTCAAATTATGCAAGGAGGGTTGATGAAAGTTTGCCGAGATTGAATTTTTTTCAATATTATCTGAAAAATCAGTTGTAAAATAAACCATAATATATTCTACCATTGCCAATGGAAGTTAATATTATAGCAATTGTTAAAAAAGTAGGTAAACATTGCTTTAGAAAGAAGCCTCAAACATTACATAGTAAAGCAAGAAAGGACTTGAGAACCTTAAATGTTTATAAAAACTGAGGACTTTCAAAATTCTATTAGATTGTGGGACATTAAAAATATTCCTGAAACAAGAAAGCAACAGAGACCTTGTGGAACCTTGAACACCTAGATGGTAAATGAAAAATCAGTTATTACAATGACTGGATTGACTCAATATGAAATATCTTTTTCACCTTCCTAAGTTACTCAACTGGAGGAAGTTGTTGAACATTTTCGAAGATAAAAATGAAGATTAAGCCAAACAAACTTTAGTGGAAACAGGGAGATGGGCGGTAATTGAGATCTCTGAGAATGCATTATACAAGATGCAGTCATATACAATGGTTTGGATGATAACTTATACCCCAAAATTGCCCTACATAAAGCAAATGAAGGATGAGATCAAAGACAATTTCACACTCTAGCAGTTGCTCACTAAAGAGTCAAGTCAAGAAATCACAAAGTTCAATAATAGAAAAAACCCAAGATGAATTTATTGAAAATTTTAGAATAAAAAAAATATAAAAATATAGTTTTAAGTTGTAAGGTCAGATGCACCCTTGTAACTTTCCACTTAAGTGTTTGAACTTTGATACGAGATACTTTGAACATATGAAATTGCTAGGATTGAAGATATTTCGATGGTTTCATGGCATTGCATTTGAAAAATTTGAGAATTAACACCTTTACTAATTGCATATTGCTAGGGGGTAGTAATTAAAGTGTTGTGATTGCGTCTTTTATGACTAATATATTTTCTGTGGAATTGGATTTTCCTGTTTTCAAAGGAAATATTGTTTTATTTCCTTTCCTGACTATTTTTAGCCTCGTGGACGTTAAAACTTAAAAGCTATTCTATTCTATTCTATTTGACTTTTCTTATGGATGGCTAGCAAAAAGTTGGGGTGGTTGATAGTAACATTATTAGATGGGGTATTGTGTCCTTACAATATTTAGTTGGCTGTTTTCTTTCTATCCTCGGAGCTGATAGTGTATTTCCTTATGTCATGTTCAATGAAATAACTGAAGTCGGCTGCCTAAAGTACATAAACACCATGCTGGAAAACATTTGGATTTTATATGTTTCCCTATTTTTATTCTTGTTATCATCTTTGAGAAGTAAACCTTTTAGTACTCAAGGGTTAAACCTTTTGAACTATTAAATTGCTCTTCCTTCTTTTGTTTCCTGTAAGACTGGTCCATCATCAATGGTGATCTGTGTGGTTTACAGAACCAATTTAAGAGTTACATTTATAAATTTTGCAGCATGTTTAATTGAATACAAGGTTACTGCACAAACTGATTAAGGTTTCAAATTTTCTCTTACTTGAATGTGTCCTAATTTTCAGTGTGTCCCTGTTCCTCTCCACCTCGGATAACCTAAGGTTTGGAGAAGTGATTCTATTGGGATTTTACCATTTGCTGCATGGGATGATTCCCCCAGTGATGTAGTGTAATCCTTGGGTCAGCAGGACTGTCTTGCAAATGAATGGTGTGTTCTCCTACAGCTACCATTTATATGTGGACATTTAGTACATTTAGTAAGTGTGTATTAGTATTTTCAATTTTGAGCCCCTAGTTCCACTTACTTAAACCAAAAGTATATTTACCTTCGTTCTTTTTCACTTCTTGAAGAACTCTGTACTGTGTTTCTTTTTTAATTTTGGTAAATTTCCATTGGAGCAAGCTTCGGCTTAGATACCACAACCAAGGGTATTACTTTCATCGAAATTGCCCAGACTTGCAACCTACCTCATCTGTTGAGGTGCACCACACCTGACCTGTTGGATGTAATATTTCACTCAATTTCAACAATGTATCATGTCTCCTGCGGTTTGGACCTGAGGCTCCTCTTTGGAAGCCCACTTGCTTTTACCACTTAAACTCATCCAGTTCGACAAAGCTATGTACAATATTATTTTACTTTGATTCTTGTTACTTCTGTAATTCCTTAAATTGTTTGTAGGTTAGACCAATAAGTTTAACATCAAGTAGCCATAGTCAGTTAGTTGTAACGTTATAGTCTTATAGATGAAATTTCTATCACACTTTTCAAACTATGCTATTAACTGCTGAATTCTTGTCATTCTAGGTTTATACAAAATGGATATCTGGAAGATTGTGTAGTTCCTTTCATTTTATGATAATGTTATCCACCAATTTTAATCAGTTACCTCTTTGAAAATTTTCCAGTCGTAGGATATTTATATTCTTGAAATATTGCAGGCAGCAATTTTGCAAGCTCTAGTTTTACTTCTGTTCAGCTTAAATAGGATCACATTGAGACCTTTTTGAAAGACAGTCTTTGAAAACATAAAAGCTAGAGCTTGCTGCATAAACGTGTTGTATGGTTTTATGCTACTCTGTCCTAGGCAACTTCTAATTTTAGTTCAACCGATTTGTTTTAGAGCTATGGTAGCATTTTCAACCTCTTGGGATGTTTGTGTGTGGAGTGGGGGGCTTTAGTGTGGATGTTCATGTCTATAGATGTAATATTCCCAAGCAAGAAAATTTCCATAACAATTTCCAAGCAAATATTACTCTTTGAAGCTCCTTTTCTGAGCCATTTTGAAACAGCGCTTTTGGTGTCAGCTTTTGTGTGATTTATGTTCTGCCTAAGCAAATTCTGTATACAGTCAATACAGATTATCATATCTTTGCTTTGAACTTATTTTGGAAAGATGAGCAGTTTAAATTAACACTCTGAGCTCATGCCTCTGTATATCACTGCAATTTTACTCGTGTGTAACACCCTGGTGATTTGTTTTGACTACCAACTTAATAAAACAGTGCATCTGTAAGTAGTTGTCTTTTTGGAATGCTTTTGAGAATAGGGTCTAAGCTTGAAGTCTTCTCTGCTTCCGTTAAAAAGGCTTTTCTGCTTTATCCATAAATGGTCATGATGAAGATTCTAGCTTTAGCAGCAGCTTTTGATTGTTATCTATTACATGCTTTTATAGTCTGCAGGCAAATCCAATGTGAAGATCTTATTGGCTGGTAGTTTATGGATGAGTTTGTTGCATCTTCACTATGATCAAGTTCTTTTATACTATATCATGATGTTTTCTTTTCGAAATCTTATTTCCATTATTCTCATGTTAGTGAACTGTGTTTGCAGGAGTTACTATAAATGCACAAATGCAGGATGCCCAGTAAGGAAGCATGTTGAGAGAGCCTCGCATGATGCGAAGGCAGTGATCACAACTTATGAAGGAAAACACAATCATGATGTCCCAGCTCCACGAAACAGTAGCCATAACAATGGTGGACTAGGGAACGGTCCATCTGTACCTATTTTGCAGAATAATGTTGAAACCTCTACAAATACCATGTCTTTGACTGGTTCTCAACCTCTCGGAACTGTTTCCCATTTTGATAGGCATCCTGATCTTAGTAATGACTATGCACAGAACAATTACATGTATGGAAGACTTGCAAATGAGAGTTTGAATTCTCAAGACAGGGGTGTAGGTGTTTCCAACCAAGGTATGGGGATGGGAAGTTCTCTTGGGGCTTTTGGCCAGGACAGTAGACATGTTGAGAGACAACAGACATCAGGAATTTCCACTTCATTTTCGATGCAGGTCAACCCTGCAAATCAGGGATTTTCTGCTACCAATTTCAATGCTTCCATGCAACCATATCTTGGCCAGAGTAATGAGAGAGATATTAGACTTGTCAGGCCAAAAGAAGAGCAGAAGGACAACTTCTACTATGAACGCCCTTTGCATTGAACTTATTCTTCTAATTGCTCTGTATTGATCAAAATACAGCGAGGCTTCTCAAACTTCTTTAGTTGTGCATTGTCTTCACAGTCAGCAAGTTTCCCTTAGAGCACCAGTATTTTCCCAGGCATGGTCATGCACTGTGTTTTTGTAGGATCACTGCAATGGTGCATGTGGCAGAGTATGATGTAACGTTAGGGATCATCCTTACATACGGTATTTGATTTTCAAAAGCCTTTACAACTCATTGGCTAATGTTTACATGTAACATATCATAAAAGTTAATTTTACCGGTGGCTCATGAGCCATATACTGCACTGGATGGTAGCTTGTGAGGCTGCTTACATTCTTTTCACCCCTTTTCAGGGGTCAGTATGTAAATTCTTCATCAAGTGAATTTTATTATTTATTTTTTTGAACTTAAATCTCTTGCCTTGTAAAAGCTCCTAGGATATTTGGATGTGTCCATAATATGTCTACATGTCTGCTTTGTGCTGTCCATATTTGCTAGATTGACTTGTTGGCTTGCCTACGTAGAGCTTCACCTATTGGCCACGATTAATCTTGTTTTAAAGTGTGTTAGTGTTTTGTCATGGAACCATGTTACTAGTAGAGCTCAAAGAAGCAAATATATACATGGACTGTTTCTTTCATAGGTGAAGCATTAGTACCCTTTTATATGATGGAGAGTGTGAACAGAATATTTGCCAATCAAATGGGTTTGCATGATGTATGGTAATCCCCTCTTATTTTTTTAAAAAAGTAGTTTTATGTAGGTGGGAGCATTATCAGTATACATTTGTGATGGTGAAATTTGCATCCCATGCCAATTCCATTTAGTTTTGGAATGTCTTAATACAATTACATATTGACAAATGGCACTCTCTTATGCAAAGTTGGGTTAATTCCTCTATCTTTCACTCATCCCATTTACGCATCCTCCCACATTTTGACCCTATCTTATCCACATCCACACATATTTCTATACATTTGCCATTTATTATGCCTATTATTGACCCCATGTCCATGCATTCAATCCCCATCCCTAGATCCACATTTCCTTATCTGGGGTTAAACTCATTTATCTTGGACCAATTCCACACCACGCGAAATTGACTCAAAATTCAAAACTCAAATCTATCTTGACTCTCCCTCATTCCACTAGCCATTATGAGTTGACTTGGAACACATTTGCACAATTAATTGTTATGTACTGGTATTCAAAGGCATTCAATTTGCATTAATTCACATCTAAGAAAAAGCAATCCATATCAATTATCAAGGTCCAAATCATTCTTGGAACACTTTGCTTTGGAGTACTAAAAAGAACCTAATTCCACATCAAATCATTCTAGGGCATTTGCATGAATGAAGGGTGATGCCTTTGATCATTTCCATGATTGTAAAGCTAGATCAATCAAGGGGGTTGACCTAGGAGAACTTGGTGCTTATGATCCAATGATTTCCCCAAGGTATTTTTCAAGACCACTAGTCTTTAACAATCAATGAAGAGCAAAGATTGACAAAATAGGTCGCACTACTCTATTGTCGGTAGGTTCATTCTTGAGGGTTATATATCACTTCCATGCATCAAGACATTTATGTTGTAGACAAGTGTTGGCAAGAGACACTACAAGGCATGTCATGTGTTGTCATTGATGGCAACTAAGTCCATTCCACACATTCGTAGTGCAGTATCAGATCATACCGGAAGTCAGCTCCAAGATTTGTCAAGTTCGGATAGACAGGAACAGAGTATATGGCAAAGTTTAGTATTTTGGTCAGCGGATCTCTCCAGTTAATTATCGCATGTTGCGAATCTGAGGGAGTGTAGAGGAATGTCAGAATTATCCAAATCCAAGATTTCAACCTTCGATGACAAAGGGATTAAAAGTTATGAGCATGTGAGTACTGGGTCCTAATATGACAGGACAGTTCAGTAAAGAGCAGGCTGACTTGCGTTAGATTCTTGTGCGGATCTAGTAGAAGTATTTTGGTGAGTTGTGTATGGGATATAATGTTAGTGGCCGACATGAATGGTGACCTACAAGTGTTATTTCTAGTACGCATCAATATTGATGTATGGATTTAGTTGACAGAACAAGGTACTTGTATTGTTTGTTAAGTTCTTCATAAGGCCGACAGATAAGTGATTGAGTTTGTTGATGCAGATATATATAACCGATGAATTCGAGTGTTGTGGAATGTGACGGTGATGCGAATATGGAGTAAGTGCAAAAAAGGAGGATAGAAGTGTGAAAGAGAAGAGATATAAGGTCCGGATTATGGCAGAGCAGTAAACAGGGCAGAATAAAGATGAAGTGTGTAAAATCAATATTCTGTGCTTAACTGGAACTAAATTTTTGCATTGGCAGATGCTACTTATCAGTTCAAACAATTTGTTATCCTTTTGTAATCATTCTTGTAGGCAATGAGCCTCTCTTGAGCAGTGAGCCCGAAGGCATGTGCCTTCCCCTTTTGTAATACTTTTAACAGAGTATAATTTTTGTGGGTTAACCCCCACCGTGGTTTTTCCCTTAACGGGGTTTCCACGTTAAAAATCTTGGTGTCAAGTGTGTTATCAGTGTTTCTGCTCATGTGTTATTGATTTTTACTTTTCATGATTATATCATCAATCTGTTAAGAAGTGGTAAAGAAGAATTAACTGTAGTAAGTATTAAAGTTTTAAGACAACTGATTCACCCCCCCCCCTCGTAGTTGTCAATCCTAATTCCAACAATTGGTATTAGAGCAAGGTTCCTTTGAAAAAATTTAACAACTTGAGGAAGATCTGGGAAGGCAATAAAATGGATGAATACAATCTTCAGGGATAACTTAAACTCGTTGTAGAAGATCTTGATTAGTCTAGAGCAAAAGTTAGAGAACTGCAAGAGAACCTTAAAGATGCTGAAGACTTCATTGAGACTTAAAAGAAAAATTGAGCAAATCCAATGAAAAGAGAAAGGAGCAACTTCTTCAACCAGGAAATCAAAATGAAGACAATAACAAGGATAAGGCCCTGAAAGAGGAGACAAAGGAATGTGAGAAATTAACTAAAGAAGTTGTACTAAAACATGAGATGGAATCTGGGGTGATGAGGCTAACCAAGGAAATTGAAGATAGGAAGAAAACTGAAGAAGACCTAAAACAAAATCTAAAAGAAAGAACTAAAGAATGCTGCAGATTGGGCAGAATAGCTGGCCTTCTAGAGTATAATTTACAAGAAAGTAGAGACAATGAGAGAGAACTTGAGAGGCAAATTGTCATTCTTAGACATGACCTAGAAGTTGCAAATGAATACAAGGAGAAGTTCAAGATAAGCTCAGTTAAACTTGAAGCACTGCTTAAGGTCAGAAAAAGGCTAATGACAAGCATGGTCTTGGATATGAGAAAGGCGAAAGCTCCGGATCCGGACAAAGAAATTTTCAACCAAGGAATGGGAGAAATATACCTAGAAGACCTCCGGTAAGACAACCTAATGCTCAAAGATATCCATCATTCAATGGAAATTGTTTTAATTGCAATAAATTTGGTCATAGAGCTACTCAGTGCAGAAACATAGTAGATAAAAATGGTCCATCCTTCTCCGGTCAATGCTTCAAGTGTAAGAGGTATGGTCATAGATCAAATGAATGCAGAAGTATGATAATGAATAACTCTAACAATAGAGGAAATGGCAACTCTTTCAATGGTTACTGCTTTACTTGCAATGGATTTGGACACATGGCTAATCAGTGCAGATCAAGAGGAAATCAAGTATATAAACAAAAAAATGTTGTGTGCTTTAATTGCAATAGATCTGGTCATATTGCAAGATTCTACAGAAGTAGGAATAATGAAAAAAGAGGTCCGGTAAACAAAAAACTAGATGAGCAGAGACAAGACAAAGACAAGGGCAAAATTGATGTGAATGAGATCCAGAATGAAATAAGCAAGACATGGGTCAAGAAAAGTGTTGTGAATAATAGTAATGGGTCCGCACCGGAATCCGGTGCTGATAATTCCTCCGGGAATTGAATTAGGAGCTATAGCTCAGGGGGAGCTGCAATAAAATCTAAAATCCCCCAGCCAGTTAGTGGGTGCTTGAATTTGGCACAATGAGAGAAAATAATTTGGATTATTATACATCATTTGAAAGGATTTTTGGAATATAAAAAGTGGATATGACGATTTGCGGAGCAATTGAAGATCGACTGCATGCAGAAATAGTGTAACCGGATGTGTTAGGGTAGAGCATTTATTACAACGGCAAATTAGGTTTTGCAGAGCATAAAAAGGTATTCACTTTTCATTTGAATCACTTTGCATTCGAAGAGAGCAAAAGAATAGTGTCTGAGCTGAGATTACAAGGAATTGAAGTGCGACCGACGAATTTATCTGTCAACCCTAATTTCGTGAAAAAGGTATTTATCTGCGAAGCTTTGAACTTGAAATCTTTTTGCAATGGCTACACCTTTGGCTGTTGATATTACTGAAAGGCTTTGACCCAAATTTAAGAAACATCCACACAAATAAATAGAAGTCGACTCATTAGGTGCATTTTCAAGTGCTCCGTATGGTGTGCTGCATATTGAAGATATTAGGGTTTATATTCATGCAAGCATAGATGAATTTGGGGACTCAAGGTTTGTAGACTTGTTTGAGAGTCATTTAATGGATGAAAATCACAATCTTAAACCTGAGTATAAGGCACTACATGATAAACACTTTATTCGAATTATGGGGTTTCCAACATTCGATGAAGATGAGTGGGTCCGGTATGTTTTGAGCCGGATGCATGATGAGTTCATATGGCTGTTAAAACCATTCAAGATTACCAAGGATGTTATCAGAATTGTGACTGGGTTAAATTCAACCGATGGATTACCCATGTTGAAATCTGTGAAAAACCAAACTGTTATTGATGCAACCGGTGCAAAGTTTGACATGAGGGAAATGACCATCAATGACATTATAGAACCGGATGTTAAGTTTGCTTCCATGGTGATTGGCTACAAGATTTATCATTCCAGCAGGGAGAATTCTGTCTTCGGAACTACCATATATGCAGCATATCAAATGTTGAAGAAGAATGCAGATTATGACCTATGTGCGCTGTTACAAAACTAGCTGATTGAGAACTTGAACAAAATTAAGAAAGATAAGAAAAACACTTTTAAATATGGTACATTGGTTCTATGTTTGTTCTTCTACTATATGAATGAAGTACCTGGAGTAAAGGGTGTGAACTGGACTAATGATGAGCCAGTTGCTATTCAGATCAGAGATCACCTACACAACATTGGTGACTATATAGCACATAAAACTACAATTTGGGGATACTTCAAGAACTTTCAGAATATGATGCACTCAAGGGAAAGAGTCCCTAAATCAATTGTTGAGAAGAAAAATAATGAAATATGTTTCATGGTAGACATTGATCAATGCTTAATGGAAGCAGTAGAACCCAGAACTGTTTGGATCATGCCTATGGGGTATGAAGTGGAGGAGAAAATTTTGAATATGTATGCTCAACACCTTTTGAGCAAGCCAAAAGACACAACAGTTGAAAGATTTGGGACATATGAGGAACTAAGTGTAAAACTGCATGATGAGCTCAGAAAACCTGAAACCAAAAGGAAAGTTAGAAAAGAAGTTGAGCAGTTGGATGAGAATCTAGGTCTCACAAAGGAAGCTGTGAGACAATTCAGGGAAAGAACTGAAAAGGTAGAGAAGGAGAAGCAAGACAAGAAACAAGGAAGTGCTCAAGTAGAATCGTCCACTCTAAGAACTACTAGGAGTTTTACTGCTACCCTTGTTCCCCCAAAGTCTGCCAATCTTAAGAAACTGGAAGACATATCATTCGGTGAAGGAACAAAATGAAAGAAAACAAAGGCCACAAGAATGTATATGAGCACAAAAGATGATGAAGAAACGGAGACAGATGAAGAAGTCAAAGAAATAAGATCTAAGAGAGCCAAGACTTCAAAGGCTTCTGAGGACCAGCCTTCCGGAAGCAAAAAAGCAAGTAAAAAGCAAGAAATTGGTAAGGTTGCTATGACAGTTGAAGAAATTGTAAAAACAATTACTGTTCATGGAAATCTAAGGCCTATCAGAGAATATTATGATAATTTTGATAAAGCAAATAAGAAAATCTTGGAGGATGTTGTTGCAAGTATGAGGTTAACCAGTGTTGTCATTGATGTCAACATACTCATATTGCATTGATAAGAAGGATTGGATGAGATGTGTGCTGAGGATATTGAGAAAATTAGTCTCAATCAGGAACAGTGAAGACCAGCGATGAGAAGAAGGCAAAAGTACTCAATAGGTTGAGGATCAGAGGATGCAGATTAAAGGGTTTGTAGATATGAGTCTTGAGATGTTCCAGTTAAGATTTCAGAGGTCCACATGAAGATCTGAAGAAGTTATGTTCGCTCAAGTAGAACCGATTCCGGCAGGTGTTTAGTGGTGACAGAGTGTCACAGATTGGTCCGGTGAGCTCTGGAATTACATTATCTCATTCTGCAGATTGGAGAGAGTGTTGAAGATGTCAGTGTGAAGTGACAACTTGATTTGTGCATTGTTTGGAGGTCCGGAAGAACCTTTTGCATTATGATAGTGGCGACAGACTGTGTTCTTGAAGTTCCGGATGAAGAAGAGAAGAATTCCAGTAAGTTGATAAAGTGCAGATGTTCTTGATGACTCAGGAAAGGTTTCGGTGATCCTTGGATCGTGTACAATTCTTATTGGCGGTCCGCATTGAAGTTAGAGTTTAGATTTGATGTAAAGACCACCGGTTGTTGGTGTTCTTCCTGAGACAGGCCGACCAGATGTATTACACGTCTTGCGAATGATCTTGTAGATGTTTGCCGACTTAGATGATTGTTCCTAAGTCGATGCCTTGTATAAATAAGGGTTTGTAAATTCATTTTGTAGGGTGTCGTGTGGTGATGAGCATGATATAGCGAAGAGAAGTGCGAAAGGCAGAGTAGGAGTTTTTGGGCTTAAATGGAACTGATCCAGGCATGGTAAAGATGTCAATGTTCAAGTTTGTAATACTTGTTATCTTGTAGACAGTGTGTCTCTTGTAGGTAGTGTGCCTCTTGTGAGCAGTGTGCTCAGGCAGTGAGCCCTAATTGGCATGTGCCATCCATTTTTCTTATTCTTCTAACAGAGAATAATCCTTGGGTTAATCACCCCGTGGTTTTTCCCTTAACCGGGTTTTCCACGTCAAAATCTTGGTGTTTCATGTGTTGATGTGTATCTGCTTTGGTGTTTATGTCTTATGCTTCCATCAATGATTAATTGCTATGCTATTGATTAACAAAAGTGGATTTAAGTGTTTGAACTGAAAGCGAATTAAGGATAACTGATTCACCCCCCCTCCTCAGTTATCAACAATTGGTATCAGAGCCAAGTTCCTCTAAAAAGAGCTTAACCGCTTGAGGAGATCCAGGATGTCGTCATACAAGGACAGTCCAAAGTTTGACAGAACCAACTTCACTCTTTGGAAAGGCCACATGAAATGTCACTTGGAGTGTATGGGAAAATCATACTTGTCCATGGTCACAAAACCATATGTACCTCCATAGGGTGGTCTGACAACTCTAAATGAAATCACAGATGTTGAAAACAATCTACGGACCAAAGAAGCTCTTCTAAGCACATTAACTGACTCAGAGCTCTCAAATGTTATTGACCTACCAACTGCCTATGAGATCTGGATTAAACTAGAACTTCTGCATGAAGGAGATGAGTTTGTTAAGAGTGTAAGGTTGTAGAGTCTCAAAGGGAAATTTGAAAGATTGAAGATGAGAGATGATGAAAATATCACTACCTTTATGCCAAGAGTAAATGAGCTGGTGTGTGGAATAAGGAATGCTGGTGGAGTTTTGGATGAAAATGAGATAGTTTGCAAAATTCTCAAATCCCTTCCTACTGCCTACAAAATCAAGGTTGCTGCCATTGATGAACTCAGAGCTCATACAATTGTCACAAGAGACCAATTGGCTGGCAAACTGGCTGCATTTGAAATGACTGAGTTTGGAGATGATCCCCCCAAGACTGAATCTGCATTCAAAGCCAGTGCCTATGTGAAAGGCAAACAAAGATTTGATCTGGGAGAAAACTCTTCAAGGAAGCTATCATAGTATGATCAAGCAAGGAAAGACATGGAAGAGGAAGAAGCAGAAACAACTCAACTTGAAGCCCTCATTGCAAAAAGATTGCCAAGAGGATCCAGTAAGTATGAAGGAAAATTACCTTTTAAATGCTTCAACTGCAATAAGATTGGTCACTTTGCCTCAAGATGTTTGGAAAGATCTACAAGGTCAAATTCTAACAGACAAAGGTTCCAAAAGAATTGTTATTATGTTCATGAAGAAGCTGATAATGAAGAAGTAACAGATGATGAATCAAAGATAGGAGACAAATCCGGAAATGAATGGGTGTTTATTGCCATCAAGGAAGAAGATCCAATATCTATCAATCATAAGGTTGTAGAAAGAGCTTTGGCTGCCCAAGTTGAAGAAAAGGATGATTGGGTTATTGACAGTGGATGCTCTCACCATATGACAGGTGACAAGAACAAGTTCTTAGATTTGGAAAGGTATGAAGGAGGAATGGTAAAGTTTGGTGACAATTCTGCTGGTAAAATCAAAGGTAGGGGAACTATCTCTTTTGATGGAAAGAACAAAACCGGTAATGTACTGTATGTTGAAGGATTGAAGCACAATCTTCTCAGTGTTGGTCAGTTGGTGGACAAAGGCTATGATCTCCTATTCAAGAATGGAAGATGCAGGATCTTTGAAAGCTCCAGAACTGAGATTGCATCCGGTACTCAAACAAAAGGTAATATCTTCCATCTAGTTGGTACTAATAAAAGTTGTCTGTTTGTTCAAATTGATCAGAGTTGGTTATGGCATAGAAGAATGTGTCATGTAAATTTTGATACATCATCAAGATAAGCAATACTCAGGCTGTAAGAGATCTTCCAAAGTTGGTAAAACCTACAAATAGTATGTGCAAAGAATGTCAGCTAGGTAAACAGAGTAGAGTTTCATTCAAAAACAAGGATCAGTCTTCTACTGGATTATTGGAGTTAGTTCATACTGATCTATGTGGTTCGACAAAAATCAAGAGTATGCAAGGTGATAGATATTTCATGTTACTGATTGATGACCATTCCCGGATGATGTGGGTTACCTTTCTGAAAGTGAAATCAGAAGCTTTTGAGAAGTTCAAAATCTTCAAGGCTACGGTAGAGAATCAAACCAGATTGAAACTGAAATGTCTAAGGTCTGATAGAGGTGGTGAATTCACATCCGGTGAATTCATAGACTTTTGTGAGAAGCATGGTATAAAGAGACAGTTGTCTGCTCCTAGGACTCCACAGTAGAATGGAGTAGTTGAAAGAAAGAACCGGACCATCCAGGAAGCATCCAGGACAATGATGATGGAAGCAAATGTTCCTCAGATGTTTTGGAAAGAAGCTGTCAGCACTGCAGTCTACACTCTCAATCGAGTTCAACTCAGAAACAATACCGATAAGACTCCTTATGAACTTTGGTTTGGCATCACTCCTACTGTGAGATATTTCAGAGTATTTGGTAGCAAGTGCTACATTAAAAGAGATGAAGATCTAGGAAAGTTTGATGCTAGAAGTGATGAAGGAATTTTCTTGGGTTACTCCACTCAAAGCAAAGCATACCGGTGTTACAATAAGAGACTGAGAAAGATGATAGAAAGTACAAATGTGAAGGTTGATGAAGGTATTGAGAAGCCCTCAAGATTTTATGAGTATGATGAAGATGATCAGAATGATGTTCTGGTTCAAGGTGCTCCATCCTCTCCTGAAAGTCAGATTCAGACTGATCTGGTAAATCAGGAAGAAGAGACAGGTCTGAATGAGCATGATCAAGAAGCAGAAGTGCAAGAAACTCCCAAAGTTCCAAGGTATGTAAGACTGAACCACTCTGAAGATCAGATCATAGGTGACAAAAGCAAAGGTGTGCAAACTAGAAGGAATGTTGCTCAAAATTCAGATGAATGTTGTCTGATTTCAAAGATTGAACCTAAGACAATAAATGAAGCATGCAATGATGAAAATTGGACAAAAGCAATGGAAGAAGAATTAATACAAATTGAGAAAAATAACACTTGGGATCTTGTTTCTAGACCTAGAAACAAGAATGTGATTGGAACCAAATGAGTCTTTCGGAACAAACTAAATGAAGTTGGTGAAGTAATCAGAAATAAGGCCAGATTAGTCTGCAAAGGCTACTCTCAAATAGAAGGGATTGATTTTGAGGAAACCTTTGCTCCGGTGGCAAGAATTAAAGCAGTCAGACTATTTCTTGCATTTGCTGTCTTCAAAGATTTCAAAGTGTATCAGATGGGTGTCAAATCTGCTTTCCTGAATGGTGACCTAGAAGAAGAGGTGTACATTGAACAACCATATGGATTTCAGTTATCCGAGCATGGTGATATGGTCTGCAAATTAAAGAAGGCACTGTATGGTCTAAAGCAAGCCCCAAGAGCATGGTATGAGAGACTGGACAAACATCTTTTGAAGATTGGTTTCAACAAAGGTACTGCTGGTAGTAACCTATATTTCCAAATTGATCATGAAAACATCTTGATTGTTGAAGTATTTGTTGATGATATCATCTTTGGAGGAAGAGACAATATGTGTAAAACCTTTGCAAACCAAATGAAAAGTGAGTTTGAAATGTCAATGCTTGGTGAAATGAATTTCTTCTTGGGTCTGCAAATTACTCAGACAGAGAAAGGAATCTTTATCTCTCAGACCAAATATGTGAAAAAACTATTGAAGAAATTTGGAATGGAAGATTCAAAGCCAATGAACACTCCCATGGCTACCGGATGTAAGTTGAGCAAAGATGATGCCTCTCCTAAGACATATCAGACAAAGTACAGATCAATGATTGGTGGATTACTGTATCTCACTCAGACTAGACCAGATATAATGCAGGCTGTTGGTCTTGTGGTGAGATTCCAGGCTGATCCTAGAGAATCTCATGTCATGGCAATCAAAAAAAATTTTAGGTACTTGAAAGGAATAGTTGAGTATGGCTTATGGTATCCCAGAGATCATGACTTTTCTCTTCATGCATATACAGATGCAGATTAGGCAGGAGATGTGGATGATAGGAAGAGTACAAGTGGAGGAGCATTCTTTTTGGGAAAAAGGTTGGTTTCTTGGCTAAGCAAGAAACAAGAAGAAATTTCCCTGTCTACAACAGAAGCAGAATACATTGCAGCAGCAAGTAGTTGCACTCAACTTTTGTGGATGAAGCAAATGCTAAGAGATATTCAAGTAGAATATGAGGAGCCTATCACAATTTTCTGTGATAATTCAAGTGCAATAAATATTTCTAAGAATCTGGTATTGCATTCTAAGACCAAGCATATATCTATCAAATTTCACTTTTTGAGAGAACAAGTGAACAAGGGTGAAGTCAGATTGGAGTATGTGCCCTCCAAGGATCAGATTACAGATATTTTTACTAAACCTCTTCTCAAGGACTCTTTTGAGTATCTTAGGGAGAAGTTAGGGGTCATGGCCCCTCCGATAATGAACTAGGATGCACTGATGTGCATCAATTCGGTGGATATCACAGTCGCATCTTGTGATCCGGATTGATGATGGGGAGCTGCTACTAAGGGGGAGCAGCTGGTATGATTCTGATGTGTTAGAATTGCAAGTATGAGCGCTTTGCCATTGATGTCAAAGGGGGAGAGAAGACATATGAAAAAAAAGTGGTTGATGATCAAAGGGGGAGCAGTAAAGGAAGAGAAGTTCTTGTCTTGATGGTTTTTCACATCATATGTTGCCATCAATGACAAAGGGGGAGATTCTTGCAAGTATGAGGTTAACCAGTGTTGTCATTGATGTCAACATACTCATATTGCATTGATAAGAAGGATTGGATGAGATGTGTGCTAAGGATATTGAGAAAATTAGTCTCAATCAGGAACAGTGAAGAACAACGATGAGAAGAAGGCAAAAGTACTCAATAGGTTGAGGATCAAAGGATGCGGATTAAAGGGTTTGTAGATATGAGTCTTGAGATGTTCCAGTTAAGATTTCAAAGGTCCGCATGAAGATCTGAAGAAGTTATGTTCGCTCAAGTAGAACCAGTTTCGGCAAGCGTTTAGTGGTGACAGAGTGTCATAGATTGGTCTGGTGAGCTCCAGAATTACATTATCTCATTCTGCGGATTGGAGAGAGTGTTGAAGATGTCAGTGTGAAGTGACAACTTGATTTGTGCATTGTTTGGAGGTTCGGAAGAACCTTTTGCATTATGGCAATGGCGACAGACTGTGTTCTTGAAGTTCCGAATGAAGAAGAGAAGAATTTCAGTAAGCTGATAAAGTGCGGATGTTATTGATGACTCAGGAAAGGTTTCGGTGATCCTTGGATCGTGTACAATTCTTATTGGTGGTCCGCATTGAAGTTAGAGTTTGGATTTGATGTAAAGACCACCGGTTGTTGGTGTTCTTCTTGAGACAGGCCGACCGAATGTATTACACGTCTTACGAATGATCTTGTAGGTGTTTGCCGACTTAGATGATTGTTCCTAAGTCGATGCCTTGTATAAATAAGGGTTTGTAAATTCATTTTGTAGGGTGTCGTGTGGTGATGAGCGTGATATAGCGAAGAGAAGTGCGAAAGGTAGAGCAGGAGTTTTTGGGCTTAAATGGAATTGATCCAGGCATGGTAAAGATGTCAATCTCCAGTTCAAGTTTGTAATACTTGTTATCTTGTAGACAGTGTGTCTCTTGTAGGTAGTGTGCCTCTTGTGAGCAGTGTGCTCGGGCAGTGAGCTCTAATTGGCATGTGCCATCCATTTTTCTTATTCTTCTAACAGAGAATAATCCTTGGGTTAATCACCTCGTGGTTTTTCCCTTAACCAGGTTTTCCAAGTCAAAATCTTGGTGTTTCATGTGTTGATGTGTATCTGCTTTGGTGTTTATGTCTTATGCTTCCATGAATGATTAATTGCTATGCTATTGATTAACAAAAGCGGGTTTAAGTGTTTGAACTGAAAGTGAATTAAGGATAACTGATTCACCCCCCCTCTCAGTTATCAACAGATGCCACCATCCTGTACTTGAATAAATTCAATAGAGCTCTCCTGGAAATTTTGCAAGAAATTCCTAAAAGTTTAAGGAATATACTAGAGATGAGGAAGGAAGCTACCAAGGCTAAAGACCTAGAACTCAGAGAACATGTCCTCTCCACCTTGTGTCCAGTAATGACCAGAAGGGAAGCAAATAAAATCCTCAAGGAAGTAAAGGAGGAATTCAGAAGCAAGATCTGGATGAACAAGCTAATGCTTGGTAAAACTGAGGAAGTTGTAAAGGAAATAGAGGAAATTTTTGAGGAATGCCTTAGACAAAGATAAATATTATGTTGTTTCAGAGGAACAAGTTGAGGAAGGCAATCCTTCAGTTCCAGAACAAGAAACTTTAGAAGAAGAAATTGGAAAGGGAAATGATCCTCCGAAGCAAACCTATGTGGAGACACTAAGTCCTACTCAAGATGACTCTGAGAAGAACAAGGATCAGAAGTTAGAAGAGGCTGAAGGCAAAAAGGATACCTAGGATCAAACAGACGGAGTTAACACATAAGTAAGCATGGAAATAGAAATTCTCACTGAAGTTGGCTCACAACAAAAAGAAGAAGAAGAAGTCAAAGGTAAGGAAGATAAAGCAGAAGAAGATGGTGCAAATATTGATGCACCCAAACAAAATAGTCCTGTTACTGAAATTGAGAAAACTCAAGGAAAGGAAGATGGCCCAAAAATTATGGCAAGAGACATTGCAAATGTAGTGAAGAGTTTCCTGAGTAAAGAGATGCTAGAGTTTGATGAACCAGAACTGATTCAAGGACCAATCAACTTCGATACTCTCTCTCCGGTCCAAATGATGAAGATAGCATTTTTCACACAAGCTAAGGCAAGTGAAAAGATATTGAAATCCCACATAGAGGACAGCGAGTTGTTAGGCCTTGCATCCGGTATATTGGAGAAGATAATGCCAACCTTCAAGAAGAATCCATCTGACTCTCCCTTCGGTAATTTGAAGAGCCTTGTAAATTATGTAAGTACACACTTTGAGTCCTTTGAGAAGTCTGCAGAGATTAAAATCTGGAATGGATTTTTGGATAAGAGATTTAGTGAGCTAAAGGGCCTAATAAGGAATGATAGAAAGATACTTGATATCAGTATAAAGAGTATTCAAAATGCTCTCAATGACGAAGGTGATGTATACAAATTTTGTCTATCTTGGCCCAAAGTTATTAAGGATATTGAGAAGAAGATAAAGGAGCGGGAACAAAGATTGTTGAATCCATCTCAAAATTTTGATCCTCTAATAGTTTCTCCGGTAAGTCAGGAGTGTCAAGCAATCAGCTTGACTAATGAGATAAAGAAGCTTGTTAAAGAAAAGAGCAATATTGTGGAGAGAATATGTGAGCTCCGGGGATTGATTGCCCCCAAGTTAGAAACAATGTTTACTGCTTTATCAGAAGCTCAAGTTGCAGTCCAGATAGGTGATCCTTCAGATTTGAAGAAAGTAGAAACACAGATACTCCTACTAAGAGAACAAAGCTCAATTTTGGATGGCATGAAAAGTAGTTGGGCCTGTGAACTTGTGCAATTGAAAAATAGTTTTGTAGATATCCTCAAGTTCATGTAAATATAATGCATGGATTATTTGTACATATGCGACCTTATATACAGATTTCTTGTGAAAATTTTGGTTTGCGGATCCCACTTATATATTCTTCCACTGTGTACACTTATAATTAGCTTAGGCAATTCCTTAGGGAAAGGTTATATTTCTTTACATTGTTTACTAATTGATTTGTTCTAATGTTTAATTATTTAGTTTAATATTGAAAAGAAGAATAACAACCTCTTTAAATGTCTAGGCTAATTAAATAAAATAGAGCAATAATAAACAAATTAATTAGATAAATGCATCTAGACTAGATACATACCTAATTTTGGAACTAAAACTAAAATAAAATAACAAATAAAGTCTATCTAGAAGTTGGAGAGGAGATTGATTTAATTGTGATAGAGGAATTGTACCTAAAATTTGAAAGTGGATTGGACAAATTGTACCTAAAATTTGAAAGTGGATCCTGAATGAACAGACTCAGATGACATTGTTCTATGAAATCTGGAACTACAAATGAGTCTAAATCAATCTTGCACTTGTGACTCTGATCCCTACTTGTGTGGTTTCCTTGAACCTAGACTCTTTAGAACTTCAATACTGCAATAAATGTTTCCCTATACCTACACCTCTAGGTGGAAGACTTTGTGGTGCTAAAAACCATCGTTATCTAACTTGTTATGCTAGGAATGGAAAGTTGACTAGCTTTCCACATTTTGCCTTACTCAAGCTTCATCGATCAATTCAATACATTGTAAGGAGTTGGAAGACACACCAAGCAACATATATAATGGATGTATAAATAATTGACAATGATGCAATATAATGATAATGGGAGCTTAAAACTTAAACAAAGTGCAATGAATGATGAAATAAGCTAGTGCAAGAACTAGGGTTTTGACATTTGTTGATGTAAGAATTTATGCAATCAAAAGCTATGATAGAGATGTGAGTGATTATGAGTATTTTAATGCATTATGAAGGGTGATCTTTTCATGATATCTGATTATGAAATGACTTAGGGGTAATGTCCTTTTATTTATGTCCTAGGTGCACAATACATTTTTTTTGGTCTAGTAGTCAACAAGTAATGCCTACTTGAAATCTAGTCGGTTGGTGGCCACAATTAAATTTAAAATTGGTTAAAGTGGATTGAGTCCACAAGTCAAGGCCACACCTAAATTCATGAACTTGACAAATAAATTAATGTTCTAAGAGTTGGGAATGTTCTAAGGAAAGGTAAGATAATATTTCTAAGTGTAAATCTGAGTCTAGAGTTAGTGGAAACACTATATCAGTCAAAATCACGTGTTACAACAAATATACTTAAGACAACCACCCAAAATAATATAAAACAAAAGAAATATATATCAAAAATACACTTCTCACCTTCTACAAATATCAATCAATTAAAAAATTATTAAAAAAACTTCTATAATATTCTGACATGTATCCTTATAATATAATGAAATGTTTTTTCAGAACATTGTTTATCATATAATTACAATTAAAAGGCAGAAATTAAACAGTATGTAATCCTTGTTTGAATCTGTTATATTTTTGTAAATTATGGCGGATGCACTCAACATATTATCACTGAAATGACATTTTTGAACTGGTATAACAACTTTGAAATGAAGATTGAATTCAAGTATAAAAAAATTTTCATTATAGGACAAGACATGCCATTTTATTAAATAGCTTGTAAATTAAATTATATGTGTGTGTGTAGAGTAGAGATGGACTGGTTGACAATGCAACTCTTGATGCAAGATGAGGACAAGATAGAAAATTTTTCTAAAATTGGATTAAAACTAATAAGAAATTACAAATAGTAAGTTACAGTCTATGAGGAGTATGAACATCAAGATTCAAGGATACAACATGATTTGGAACAGCAGCTGAAGTTCATAGGCTGAATACATAGAGTCAGCTTTCAAACAAATCCTTTTAGATCTTGAAAACACATGTAGCTAAGCTCTTTTGACATAGATCTATGTGGTGTATAGATGAGAAACAAGATTGTATGGCACGCAAGGCCTCTTTCAATAATTTGTTTGGGTCTATATAACCTGTAACAGTCACCAACTGCAGTTTATTGTTGAGATGGGCAGGCGCAACCAAACAAATTTTAGATAGATGTCAACCATAAATTTTTTATATAGTTTTTGGTGGGAGGTGTATTATTTTATTTTGATGCATGCATATGTAAAGTCTAACATCAAATTTATCCCTTCCCTTGTGATATCGATGTGTATTTTTGTTTTCATTAGCTTGTCACTTCTGAGATTGATGTGCATTTTGGTTTTCATTAGCCGGTTATTTATTCTTTCTTAAGTCTTTTTTTATAGTGGAAGATTTTTTTGAGGATAAATATTTTGATATATATTTTTTGTATTTAGTAAGTAATTGTTGGACAATCTAATCAGGAGTCAGATAATTAATTCATAAATATTTTTGGGATCTATTTTTCCTGCAGCCCTAATCAAATGAGTTAATACTGATTGGTTGGTTGGAGTTTATTTATTTTTGGTAGGCACATTTAAACTTTTGATGTGAGCTTGAGTAGTTAAAAAAAGACAAGAAAAAGTGAGAACTGGTGTGTGAGAGAGAGAAGAACATTTGCTGCAGCAGCAGTAGAAGAAGACGAGAGAACAACTACGAAGAGAAGAACATTGTAGAGCTTCCGAAAGGGCACATAGCAGAAGCTACAGAAGCACACAATAGCAACTACGAAATAGTAGAAACAACTTCAGAAGCATACAACAGTAGCTATGGAATAGCTGCAGCAACTATAGAAGCATACAACAACAGCTAAGGAAACACATAATAATAACTACAAAATCACACAGAAACTACGGAAAGCAGAGGGACAACAACACGAATGTCTAGTCAGCTCTGGAAAGGATGTGTAATCATTGTAGAAGAGCAATATAGAGCAACAACTGTATAGTTTTGATTGTAAATTTTTTGAATATAAATATATAAATAGAAACTTCTATTTATTTTTTTCTTCATGTGCCCCTTTCTCTCGCCCCTGTTCTCCTCTCCAACAAGTGGTATCAGAGCTATACCAACATGTGGTATTGGAGCTATACCAACACATGGTATCAAAGCTAAAGCCCTAATTTTTTTAGGTATTAAGAGTATTACTCTTAATTCATAAAATGGCTGGAGGTGATAGTCAAGAATTGACAACAGCTACCAACTTCTGATGGATAAAACTATGATGTTTAGGCAAAGAAGATGAAGATGAAAATGGTTGCAAATGATTTGTGGGAGCTTGTGGTTAATGGATTTATAAATATGATTGACTAAACAACCTATGTAGCAATAACAAATGTTCAAAAGAATCAACTGAAGGAAACTAGAAGAAAAGATGCAAAATCCCTAAGTTTGGTAGAGGCAACAATAGCAAAAGCCATATTCCCCTGGATAGCAGCAACAAATTATTCAAAGGAAGCTTGGGAGGCTCTACAAAACTCCTACAAAGGGACTAACAAGGTGAGCTTAGTCAAACTTCAACTACTTAGGAGAGATTATGAAACTCTTCAAATGAAAGATGGAGAGTCCATTCCAAACTTCCATACAAGAGTTTCCAGCTTGATAAACCAGTTAAGAATTAATGGTGAATCTATAGAAGAGCAAAGGATTATTGAGAAAATCCTTAAGAGTCTACCCTTAAGATTTGACCGAATTGTTGTTACAATTGAAGAGGATAAAAACCTCTCAAATATAATAATGGATGAGTTGATGGGTTCCCTACAAACCCATGAGTAGTGGTTGAATAGATTTGCTCCTTCACTAGAGCAAGTCTTCAAGGCTCAAAGCAGTGTGAGAGGTAGGGGAAGAGGAAGAAACAACAAAGGTAAAAGTCAAAGAAGCAAAGGAAGAGACTATTCTAGAAGAGCAAGCTCAAATAGCCAAGAGGAAGCAAGCAATTCTTAGCCATACTTCTAAGATAAGAAAAATGACAACAACTCAAATCAAAGGTATGACAAGAGTAATGTTCTTATGATTGTCATAAGTATGGTCATTTTGCAAGTGAATGTAGAAAGAGACAACATGACAAAGGAAAACAAAATGCAAATGTAGCCAATGAAAACATGGTTGAAAATGAACATCCCTCAAACATGTTCATTGTGTGCAATATTGCTAAGCAGAGAAACACTGAGGTTTGGTATTTAGACAATACTTGTAGCAACCATATGAATGGTAATGCAAATTTATTTGCCTCCATTGACAAAAACATCAAGTCTAAGATTAAGATGGGGAACAATGAAAAAGTTCCAATCATGGGAAGAGGCACAATCATCATTGAAACAAAGCATGGTGATTAAAGAGCAATTCAAAATGTCTATTATGCCCCTAGCATAAAATATAATCTTTTGACCATTGGATAAATGGTCCAAAAAGGGTATAGAGTCCTGATGGAAAATGGAGAGTGCATAATCTTTGATGAGGATGGCAGCAAAAAAGATTGTAGTAGTCCAAATGAAAAGAAATCGAATGTTTCCCCTTAGGATGCAAATTGATTTTTCATCATAGTCTGCAGCAGCACCCTCCAAGCACATGATGTCTACAACAGTGGCACAACAGTCAGCCTTCAAGATAGTCAGCAAAGACCCATCCAAACTTTGGCATTTAAGGTATGGGCATGTAAGTTATTTTGGTTTGAATCTTTTGTTAAAGAAAGATATGGTTAGGGGGATACCAAAAATTGTAGAGTCCAATAGAAAAAGTGAGCCTTGTATCCCAAGAGAATAGCATATGTAGCCCTTTCAATCAAGACAATCTAGGAGGGAAAAGACACCATTAGAGTTGGTGCACTTAGATTTATGTGGCCCCATGAAAACTCTCACCATATCCCAGAATGTATACTTCATGACTTTCATAGATGATTACAGTAGAAAAACCTGGGTTTATTTCTTGAAAAATAAATCTGAAGCCTTTGAGAAATTCAAGATGTTTAAGGCCTTGGTTGAGAAACAAAGTGGTCAGTACATCAAGGTCCTCAGAATGGACAGAGGGGGAGAGTACATCTCCAAATAATTTCTAAATTTTTGCAAGAATGAAGGCATTGAAAAATAATTTACAACTAGATACACTCCATAACAAAATGGAGTTGTTAAGAGGAAAAACAGAACCATCCAAGAGATGGCTGAAGACCAAGGGATTGTCGAAAGAATTTTGGGGTGAGGCTGTAGCAACAACAGTATATCTACTGAATAGAAGTCCAACAAAGGCTGTAAGGGATAGGATTCTATAAGAGGCATGGACAAATAGAAAATGGAGTGTGAAGCATCTAAGAATCTTCACATGCATGGTATATGCATTTGTGCCAAAGGAGACAAGGTAGAAATTTGATGATAAAGGAGAAAAGTGCATCTTCATAGGTTACAACAAAGAATCTAAAGCATACAAGTTGTATAACCCTATTACCAAGAAGGTTGTGATTAGCAGGGATGTTGAATTCATTGAGAATAAATCATGCGATGGTACGATTGACACATCCACAGACATCTCATTAACGATGTCCATAGATGATGAAGAAGGTGGAAATGAAGGAATTCCTAGTAGTCAAGAAGAATCAACCACATATTCATCTCTAGAATCTAGCTCTAGAATCATCTCTGAAACACTCCACAATGCAGCTTCGGAAGCAGTTCAAATCCTACGCTCACTTCTTTAGTGCCAAGAAAGACAAGGAGTGTGAGGGAGATTTATGAAAATACAAGGTATGATGATTTTTTTTAAATGCGCCTGGTAAACTTTTTAACGTGACCGGTGACGCTGGTGCGACACGCCCTCCGGCTCCACACTAACACTTTTGCCCGGAGCGATGAACCGGTGAGGCCACAACACGGGGGACCTCATCCCCAAGAAGGAACACTTCAAACCCACGAGCTCGTTGGCCCAGCGAAGGCGTAAAGCCTACGAGCTCGTTGGTCCAGCGGGGGTTTGAACTCTGGTGGTTGCCACTACAACCGAGCGATTTAACCATCGAACCATGCCGTCATCGGCAAGGTATGATGATTTTGATGAAAGTCTGAACTTTGCTTTATTTTCTCATGATGATCCAACATATTTTGAAGAGGTCATGAAAGAAGAAAAATGGTGAAAATCCATGGATGGAGAATTGGATGCAATAGAAAGAAATGAAACACGGAAACTAACTGAATTACCCAAGGGTAAATAAGGGATCGGAGTTAAGTGAGTCTATAAGACCAAAAATATTGTTGATGGAAAAACTGAGACATAAAATAAGGCTAGTTGTTAAGGGATACAAACAATAGTCTGTAAGAGATTATGATGAGACATATGCACTAGTTGCAAGGCTAGAAACAATGTGGGAAGTCTTAGCAATAGCAGCCCAACACAAATGAAAGGTATACCAAATGGATGTGAAGTCATCCTTTTTGAATGAACAACTCAAAGAAGATGTATATGTTGAGCAGCCACTTGGCTATGAAGTCCCAAGGTAAGAAGACAAAGTATACAAGATGAAGAAAGCTCTTTATGGGCTTAAGCAAGCACCTTGGGCATGGTGCAACATAATTGATTCATATGTGTTGAACAATGGCTTTAGTAAAAGTGGTAGTGAGCCCACACTCTATATCAAAGAAACTCATGGTGAGATATTAATTGTTGTTTTGTATGTAGTTGATTTAATTTTCATATAGAATAATGATCTCTTTATGCTGATTTCAAAGAGGTAATGAAAAGAGAATTTGAGATCATAGACTTAGATTTGCTAAAATATTTTCTTAGAATTAAGGTCCAACAAATGGATAATAGCATATTTATTTCACAAACTAACTATGTCACACAGATCTTGAAAAGTTTTAGAATGTCGAACAATAAGATTGCACCGACACCAACAACTCCATGTTTGAAATTGAGCAAAGAATATAGCAACAATGAAGTAAACCCAACCCTATCTAAGAGCATGGTTGGAAGTCTAATGTATTTGATAGCTACTAGGCCTAATATAATGATGCAGTAAGTCTAATTTCTAGGTGCATGGAGACACCTAAGAACACACACTGGCAAGCATGAAAAATAATCCTTAGATATGTCAATGGCACCAAGTGTTATGACATTTTGTATACTGCATCTAGTGAGTTTGAGTTGATTGGCTACACTGACATTGATTGGGCAGGCAGTGTAGATGACATGAAGAGCACATCAAAATATGTGTTCCACATGGGTTCAGGAGCCATTTCATGGGCTTCCAAGAAACAACCCATTGTCTCTCTCTCTCCATAGCAGAATCCAATATTCCATGGACAAAGTAAGCATATTAAGATCTATTATCATTTTATAAGGGAACTAGTTGAGCATGGAGAGATTGAACTACAGTTTTGTAGATCTGAGCAGCAACTCAAGTTGATATCTTCACTAAGGCTTTGTTAAAAGAGTGCTTTGAGCACCTAAGAGAAAACTTGGGCATTGTGGACAACTCCAGAAATTAGCTCCAGAAGACCAGCTCTGAAAGCACAGGACAACTCTAGACCTAGCTCCGAAAGGACAACTACAGAGATAACTCTGGAGATACAAAATGATTATATATGCATGGTATTAGACTCTAGATTAAGGGAGAGTGTTGGAAAATCTAATCCAGAGTCAGACCATTAATTCATTCCCATAAGAGATCTTTCTAGGATCTGTTTTCTTACTGCCCTGCCCAAATGAGTTAATGCTAGTTGGTTGGTTAGAGTTTATTTATTTTGTTAGAAATGAAAGCAACACTACTTCAATGGAAATCTGATTCGAGATAAATTTTAGGAAACTTTAACTGTGTATTACTAATGGAGATTGTAACAAAACATAAACCCACAATACAAAAATATACAAGAAGCAGAATGAAGCACATAACACAAGTGTTTAACATGGAGAAAACCCTTGTGGGTAAAAAACTCCACCAAGAAAAGAGGCCAAGTTGTATTATCTTCACAAAAGGAGATTACAAATACATTCACTTCCTCTGTCCTTCAACCTTCACTCCGGCAGAACTTGGGTACCTGTAAACTGTTATATGCACCTCATCTACTATGCTATGGTTTATATAGAATTTACACAACCTCAAGACATTAAATGACTTCTTACAAGCCCATAACACTTATCAAGAGTCAATAATACAACCTTGGGCGTCCATGGCCAAGAATAGGCTCTTACGGGGTCATAAATGCTGTCATACATGCATCCTACACTTAGAAAAATGTGCCCAAGCAAGCTTGAATGCCTTGGGGCCAAAAATAGCCACTTACAACATCTTATGACGCGTCATATGCTATTATTAGTGTCATAGATTCTTATGACAACTTATAGTTGTCATAGAATCTCTTACACCTTCTTACAACATCTATGACGTGCGTCATAACACTAAAAATAGATTATTCCTCCACATGTGCACCCCACTTTGACCAATTACCATTTACCATAGTAAATGACATCCCATAACTACCGTTGGTAACTCTGGGACTTACCGTGCAGTAACTCCGTAATTATCGTGGACAATAAATTATTTTTACCATTGTCGGTGAAACTTGTACATCCCTTATGGGTAATTACAAATTACAAATAATAAATGGAATAAATACAATATTGGGATTTACAAGGTTAATGGCACCTTATCCCAACATATTTTTGGTAGGTGCATTTAAACTTTTGATGTGAGTGGAAAATGTTTTGAGTAGTCAAAAAAAGACAAGAAAAAGTGAGAACCGGTGTGCGTGTGAGAGAGAACATTTGGAGCAACAACAACAAAAGAAGAAGACAAGAGAACAAATACAGAGAGAAGAATATTATAGAGCTCTAGAAAGGGAACACATCAGAAGCTACGAAAGCACACAACAACTACAGAAGCATACAACAACAACTACGGAAGCACACAACAGTAACTACAGAATCACATAGAAACTATGGAAAGTAGAGGGACAACAACAGTAGTGTCTAGTTAGCTCTGAAAAGGGTGTGTAATCATTGTAGAAGAGGAATATAGAGCAGTGGATCTATAGTTTTGATTGTAAATATTTTTTAATGTAAAATTTTTGAATATAAATATATAAAAAGAAACTTTTGTCTATTTTTTTCTTTGTGTGCTTCTCTTTCCCTCTCTTGTTCTCTCCAACAAGTGGTATCCAAGCTATACCAACACCTAGCATCAGAGCATTACCAATAGTAATAAGTGTTTGAGTTGTTTATTTTTGTTGGTTTAGAGTTGAAGGTTGAAAGGTATTGATTTGTTAAAAATTAAAGGTTTTTTTATATAATCTAGTTGTGGGGTTCTATAAAAACTTATACTTATTAGAGAAAATCATATATATTATGACATTCAATCAAAGAATAAAAATAGTATACATAAAAGTAGTAAACTACCAAAAAAACACACGAGACACACCAACATACATAAAATTTAAAACCCAAAGGGAAAATAGACATGTGTTGGCATAGCAACCTAACACCATCTATTGCTACCACTAAGACCCTTGGTTCTACATAATCCCTCTTGGTAGATCTCATAACCCTTGAAGGAAACAATGATGGAGGTGTGTGAAGGCTATAAATCTCTAACTAGTAATTTACGAGAGCGACCTAGAGTTTATCTACGTACATAGTAATATCTAAGAAAAAAATTACCACATTGATGAGCCTAGTTATTAACCTATTTTCTTCTAGTTATATGCAAGTTGAAAGATATTCCCAGACACTATTTTAAGCACATTTCTATGTTATGTTATCCTTTATGATCATTATGTAGACTTGAACTTGATTAATTAAGTATATGGAGATATGATTATGATATGATGAAATTGTATGTTATATGTGGAAATGTATGGATTATTGAGAATGTTTGTGTTGATTATGGTTGTTAGAATTTTGTACATGTTCATGGACTAACCTTGTAGCTAAAGAGGGAGGACTGTCACCCATAGCAACTACAGGATGCAGCCCGCAACCATAGCATTTCCAGGCGCAGAGCAGGGGAGATTCCAGTCTTGACTAAGTGCAGTAACAACGACCAAGGACACTTGATGGAGAAAATCACGCATCATGATAGGTGATCAATAAAGATGATTGGAAGCTTGGAGGACTCTGTTACAACTAGAAGACCAATGGGACCGATTCAATCGATCCATGTTCCCCTGTTTCAGCAGAGAGTTCTAATTTTGTTAGGACACTTCCTTCTTTTCTTGTCATTGTTGTTAGCATTCATTACACTCTAGTTCATGCAGAGTGGTGTTTTTATGTTTACAGTTAAGATAGCTATTTGAATAACTCCCCCATGCCTATATTATGGTTCGGTGGTTGAGGTAGAAGTAGTTAGTTAAGTTCAATTTTAAATATTTTTTGTTCTACCACAGATCTAGCTATCTGAATCTTTTCTAGATTATGCAGACAATGTTATTTGATTATGTGTTATGAATATTGCAGTTCAGCCAGATTTTGTGTGATTTGAAAAGATTGTGCAAATGTATGTTAGAATCAATATGATTGTGTTTATCTAAAAAGAGTTAGATTTGAGTTTTAAGCAGTGAGGCAGTCACCTGAGCAAGGGCCACTCAGGATAACTGACCTACACTTTATTTCTTATATGTTTTAATTGTTGTAGCAGTTAATTTATGAATACAAGATCAATTAGATTCTTAGAGTTGCTTAGTTCAATTAATTTGTGATACTCCGGAGGATAGGAGTAGTTGTCATTAGCAAATTAGAAATTCATTTCTTAATCTGTTGTTACAATTTTACATTGCAAATTATCTGTAGCAGTTGTAGCAACATTACTTTCCCTTGTTAATAAGTAGCTTGATGTAGTAGATAAGTTAGATAGTTTGATCCCTGAAAGCACATACAGTGCAAGTACCATCACAAGTCTACAAGCCCTAGTTGACAATTTGATGAGGTCTTTTCAAGAAGTTATAGTGGACTATTCAGTAGGAGATTCCTTTGAATTGAGTGATTACCAACAAGTTTACCTAGCATTGTAAAGACACTACATTTTTGGCGTCGTCGCCGGGGATGGTGCTACTTTCAGAGATTAGTTCCTGTTAGTTTTCAGCTTTCTTAGTTACATTCTGCTTTCAAAGAGTAGGGTACTTAGGTTCTACCTCACCAATTACCAGAAAGGTTACTAACATTGTGCATGATCCATACAAAGTTATATACATTGTATGCGGAGGCAAAGAGACACTTTGGGAAGATTCCTTCCATCAACCCAACAAGCTACAATAAATATTGGTGACTTTAGTGATTAGAGCGAGGGTATTAATGATGAAGAATCTTCCCTCTCATTAACATCTACTGATAATACAGAAAGAAATTTCCTCACCATGGCTGATGCATTGGATGATCCACTAGGACATGTGACATTTGAATTTCCTATCACCAATCAGGAAATGGTTGTTGCTTTGAAGAATATACCTCCTTCAACATTACTAGTCTTGTATGGTTTGGTGACTGAAGATCCAAACACATTCCTATTTGAGTTTGATGTCCTATGTAGGTGTTATGACTACACCACTGATCCTCATAGGCTCAAGCTATTCCCTGCCACATTGAAGGATGCTAATTTAAGATGGTTCATGGGACTAGGAAGGGATGCTATTCCAGATTAGGATACAATGAAAACAAAGTTCTTGGAGAAATACCAAGACTATTGCAGAGGGGTTGACATAAGAAGAGATGATATCTTCAGAATGACCCAGAAAGAAGATGAGCCATTGGAAGACTATGTGGAGAGATTCCAGTTCTGTCTCAAGAAAAATCCATAGGATAGACTCTCGGATGAATATTTGAAGCTTGTCTTCTTGAGAGGAGTTAATGATGACTACATGGATGCCCCCAATCTTATGGGAGCAGGAGATATAACTCAATTACCCTTTAAGGATGTTTGCAAGGTTTGCAGAAGTTACTCAAGGAATTTCACCAAAAGGACAAGGGGAGAGAGAGCATCTACCATTGGCAAGGTATCTAATTTAGTTTCAAGAGTGGAATTGAGCAACCTATTGACCAACATGAAAGAAGATATCATCAGTCATCTAGCCACTCAACTAGATACTCTACATTTGAAGAAGAAGCAGGAGGAGGCTGATTCAATACTCATTGAATACTGTCCCAATTGTCGACAAAGAAAAGCTAATTGCAAATGCAGAAGAGTGGCCAGTATTGCAGAAGATAAGTCAGAGAAACCACACTTTCAACCTATTGAAGGTGAAGATGGCCAGCTATACTATGTTGCACAAAGGAAACCATGGCAGCAAAGACAAGGTATGCCACAAGATCCTTTAACTTTTAATACATCATTTATAGTAGGTCATCAAAATTTCTCTGGTTGGAACCCTCAGCCTTGGCCAACTAATCCAAACCAATGGCAAAACCCTCAACAATGGCAAAATCCTCAGCAAAACTGGAATCAACAGCAACCCAGTGTACAGCCCCAACAAAACTTCCAAGGATCTAACTACAACCCTCAATGGCCAATACAACAAAACCAATGGCAACCACAATAGTAAAAAGGATAGCAATGGAAAAACCAAAACATGAATTACTCACAACCCTTACTACCTCCTCAGCCTCAACAACATGTCATTATGCCAAATCCATCTAGTTGTACAACTCAGCCACCAAGAGCACCACAAATACCTACCTAACCTACACCTAACCCCAATAACAAGCCTGTTCAACATGCATACACTAATGAGGCTATTCAATACCCCACTTATGGGGTATAGGTGAGTGATGTCCACTTCAGGTCAGGGAAAATGTTAGCTGGTCCTTCATCTCCCCAAATCATTGAGGTGATGAATGAACAGCCCATAGAGGAGACATTAAACAATTCACCTCTAGAACCTGGATCAAATCAGGTAAACCAGACTATCTCAAATCCAGAGCCTCCTTTCCCTAAATGACTAGTCATTTCAAAACATCAAACCCAAGTAGAGGCAGACTTATTGGGTCAACTTAAGAATGTCAGTATTAAGATACCCCTTATCCAAGCTATCAAAGACATCCCAATATACACCAAGACCATGAGAGACCTTTGTCTTAAGAAACCAAGGAAGAAGAAGAAAGACCCTTAGACAGTCCATGTCCTAGGAAACCTTGTTGATATCATGCTAGGGAACATAATTGTCCCTAAACACACAGACCCTGGTAGTCCAATAGTGGATGTTAAGATTAATGGAAATCTCATCAAAAACACCTTGATTGACTTAGGGGTAGCCATCAATGTCGTGACTAAAGAAACAATGCAACTATTTCAACTACCAAACCTGAGGCCTACACCAATTGTTTTACAGCTGGCAGATAGGTCAATAGTGAAACTTGAGGGGATCATTGGAGACATAGTCAGCATTAGACTCATGGGAGTACCCTACAGACAGTTTTGTAGCCAAAAGTCAATCTTGTAGGTTATCCACTTATCTTAGGCAGACCATGGTTAGCAACAGTAGATGCATTTATAGGTTGTAGGTTTGGGAACATGATAATCTCAAATGGGACTGTCACAAAGAAATTGGTCCTTTATCCCCCAGCTCAACCTCATGACAATCTGGAACAAACCATATGGCCTATCTTAGAAGAAGAAGAAGATCACTATTCCCTACAAATTCTCATGATGATAGAACACAGCCCTTTGTTAGCAACCCAAGATGAGGATGAATTAATTGACCATATTATACAGAACAATTATCGTAGGGACCTACAACAACATGACTGTCTGTCACGTCTGCAAGATCCATTACAGAATATCATACCTGCACATTCCTCAGAGGAATTATCCCAACTTTTCCACTCTCTACTACCTCAGGAATGTGTTCCCAACATCAGTGGATGTGATCTTTCATCTGTCCATCTAGCTTCTAAAACATTAGAAATTATGCCAAGAAAAATGCTGAATATTAACAATGCCCTGACTGAAGAACAATAGACTTCCTTGCACACTGTATTGCAGGCACATGCATAAGCTTTTGCATGGGATTATAATGACATGAAAGGAATAGATCCAGATTTGTGCATGCATAGGATCTACATAAATGATGGTTTCAAGCCCATAAGAAAACCACAAAGAAGAATGAATCCTGCCTTAAGAGACATAGTTAAAACTAAGCTCCAGAAACTCCTTAACACTAGTTTTATTTACCCTATTTCTGATAGTGAATGGGTGTCACCTTTAGTTATTGTCCCTAAGAAAGGAGGCAAGTGGAGGGTGTGTATATATTACAGGGAACTTAACACAGCCACTAGAAAATACCATTTTCCACTACCCTTCATTGACCAAGTACTTGATTCCGTACAAGTAAAAAATACTTCTCTTTCTTAGATGGCTTTAGTGGCTATAATCAGATAAAAATAGCTCCAGAAGACCAGGATAAGACCACATTTACTTACCCTTTGGGTACATATGCTTATTTTGTCCTTCCTTTTGGGTTATGCAATGCCCCAACCACTTTCCAAAGGGTAGTACTAAGTATCCTTTCAGATTATGCTCATGATTCTATGGAGATCTATATGGATGATTTCACCACTTATGGAGACACATTTGAGACAACACTCAGTAATCTGGAGAAGGTCCTGAAAAGATGTCAAGAACATAATTTTTCATTGAGTCATGAAAAAAGCTTTATGATGATGACTCAAGGAGTTGCTCTAGGACACTTCATATGTAGTGATGGTATTTAGGTGGATCCTAATAAAATTGAGATAATTTCTACACTTCCTATACTACAGAAACCAAAATATGTTAGAAGCTTTCTTGGCCATGCAGGATATTATAGGAGGTTTATACAGGACTTCAGCAAACTACCAGTACCTTTATTTTCTCTACTCACAAAGGACATGGAATTTGACTGGACCACTGAATGTCAGCACTCTTTTGACACACTTAAGGCAGCTCTGACAAAAGCACCTATCTTGAGAGGACCAAATTGGACATTGCCCTTCCACATACACACTGATGCTTTGGATTTTGTTATAGGGGCAGTATTGGGACAAAAAGAAGGTAATAAAGAGTATGCTATTTATTACATCAGTAAAAGCTTACAAGGAGAAGAACTCAATTACACTATCACAAAAAAGAGATGTTGGCTGTTGTCTATGCTATCAACAAGTTTAGACATTATATAACTGGTTACTAGGTATTTATCCATACAGATCATATTGCAATCAAATATTTAATGAATAAGCATGTGGTTGGGGGTAGACTAGTCAGATGGTTGCTCTTGCTACACGAGTTTGATATAACAATAGTGGATAAACCAGGAAAAGCTAATGTGGTGGCAGATTTTATGTCTAGATTGCCTACACAAATGGAAGAATATGTTGTGGATGACTCTTTCCCAGATGAGCATTTGTTTGCTCTTACTTTACATACACCATGGTTTGTTGATATTGCTTACTATTTGGTAGTAGGGTAGATACCATCACATTTCTCCCTAAGAGAAAGAAGACAATTGGTGCATAAAATCTTTCCATATTCTTGGATTGTTGGTTATTTGTTCTACACTAGTCTAGACCATATTATGAGGAGGTGCATGAGAGAAGATGAGGTCTTTGACATCCTAAAAGCTTGTCATGATGAGCCCTATGGGGGTCACTTTGTAGCCAAGAGGACAACATTCAAGATATTAACCACAAGCTATTATTGGCCAACTCTTCATAAGGATGCAATCCGGTATACAAGGAGTTGTGACTAATGTCAGAGAATGGGCATACCAACAAGATTAGATGAGATGCCTTTGCAACCCCATATAACACTAGCACCATTTGACAAGTGGGGGCTAAATTTCATTGGGCCAATCTCACCAGCTTCTAATAATGAGTAAATTTTAGTTTGCACTGATTATCTAACCAAGTGGCCCGTTGAAGTCAAGGCCTCCCAATTTGCCAGAGATGGGAATGTAGCCAAATTCTTGTATGAAGAAATTTTCACTGGGTATGGAGCACCAAGAGAAATTGTCACTGACCAAGGTCCCTAGTTCACTTCTGAACTCATTTCAACACTGGTCAAAGAGTATGAAGTTAGGCATAGGAAGTCCACACCCTGTCACCCTCAAGCCAATGGGAAAGTGGAAGTTACAAACAAAGAAATTAAGAATATTCTAACCAAGACAGTGAATATTCACATGAAGGACTGGCCAACTAGACTACTAGAGGCAATATGGGCATATAGAACCACATGGAAAACAACAATTGGTTTCACACCTTATGAGTTAGTGTAGGTAAAACAACAGTTTTACCAATTGAATTTGAGTATAAGACACTAAGGACTGCCCTAGAACTTGACATGGATCTGACAGCAGCACAACGAGAAAGACTCCATATTCTCAATGGATTAGATGAGATCAGAATGGAAGCTATGCACCACACAGAGATTGTTCAAAAGCAGAGAGCCAAATGGCATGATCAGTATATTAAAAGAAAAGAATTTCATTTAGGTGACTAGGCTCTGTTATATGATTCAAAGTATAGAGATCATAAAGGCAAGTTGCAATCTAGATGGTTAGGACCTTATGAAGTTCACCAAGTGTTTTCCAATGGAGTTGTCAAATTGTAGACAATAGATGAGGTCAGATTTTCACTATTGGTTAATGGCCATCGATTAAAGCTTTATACCAGGCCAACAAACAGAGATGATTTTATCAATAAATGCTCTATTCCTAACCATGAGCTAGATACTGCTATATCATCACCTAGCAGTAACATAGAAGAAGACCTTGTTGGTTATCACAGTGACTCAGTAGGTGAGCTACATAGCTCACCTCCTAAGGTCACTCAGCTATAATTTCTTTCCTTTCCTCACATGCACACACAACACCGATGCCGCTATCTTCATGAAGACCAAGTCAATAAACTGTAGGGACTTGTTGAAGACCACAACTCCACGTTGCCAGCATATTACATTGGGACCTGTTGGAGGTGAACATGCAACAACTATCCATCCACTCACATGCAACAACTATATGCCAGTTAATTCAAATTTCACTCCATGCACTCCACTTTGCGAGCACATGCAGCCACTATTCGTCATCGCACTACATGCAAATTACATTAGCTTATTCACATGTACCAAAGTGTCATTCCAAAATTTTTCATAATAATAAGTTATGTCCGATTGAACTTATGTTGCAGACACATTTTCCAATGCCTCTCTCGCATAGAGTCTAGTTCATCTCATTCTACAAGGTACAAATACTAACTTGCCATTTTTTGACGCAGATATTTCAATATTTCCTTATATGCTCACATTTAATAATCTGAAATTATCATTTGTAATCTTATATCCATATACTTTCATCCTTCTCCTTGCCATACACAGACTTGAGTTGAGGTCACTTCAAGAATTTAGTTGGGGGGAGGGATAGTGTTTTTGTTCAAAATAATGATTGTTTTCCATTGTCAGTTATACAACACAATATACAACCTCTTTTTCATTTTTATGATTGCTCTGCTAATTTGTTTGCTAAATTGTCTGCTATGCTTCCAATTCCCAATTTCCCATAGTTCTGAGTTGATTTAAGTTGGTTTGATAGTTCAGGATGGTATCATACAACAAGGGAATATACAGGGGGTTATTGGAAGCATGGGTTATTGAAACTAAAGAGTAAGTAGATATACAGAGGGGTTGTGGTGAATTTGAATTTAGAATTGGCAATATGGGAGAAGACATCATCAGACGAGAACCTATAGTGCATGATATAGTACTGGAAGACCAATTAACTTTTCCAATCTTAACATAGGCAGGATGGATTGACTATTTCCTGAAACTCACATAATTTGATGAAGGTATAACGAGGTAGTTTGCAACCTCACTTTACCATGATGAAGCCACTATAAAAGGACTGATAGTGGATGCTTTAGTAGTAGTAGTTGTTGAGGTATCGAGTTTACCTAGAAATGGTGAAGAGTTCCCCATCAAAGTAGACACAATAGTTGCAAGAGATGAATTTAGTGAGGAAGGAGAGTAACTGGAATCTACATCACACGGAACTAAAAGGCTATCGCTTCCAAAATTGTGGGCTGCTTGCACCATGTATATTATCAAATACCTCACCTGTGATGGTAGGCAATCTATGTTATACACTGTCCATTTCAAATTGTTAAGCCATCTTCATCATAATAGGGTAGTTAATGTGCCTAATTTCCTATACAATTTCTTAAAAAGAATGGGCTATGAATATCAAAGGAAATCAACAAGATCGTCATTATCCCATGATTGCCTAGTCACTCTGTTAGTTAAGAGAAGTCTTAGGATGCAGTATCAAAATGTGCCCTAGAAATGATTCTTGAAATGCAGAAATATCAATGATATCCTTAACGAGCCAGCATCACTAGAGAATTCACCTACTGCATCCTTGAGAGAAAAGCCTATTTCACCAGCTGCATCACCTACTCACAGCATAGAGGAGATAGGAGAACATGATGTGCTAATTGTACCAAACGTAGTATCTGATCAACCTATACTGGGAGAAGAGAATCAAACCCCAGAAGAAGAGGCCAATCAGGCCCCATCCTCTAGTAAGACACCTAGCATCAAAACACCAAGAACTAGGAAAAAGAAGAGTGGTTCCTCTTCTAAGCCTGCAAAGAGGTCAAAAGAGAAATCCACACTAGTAAGAATTCACATCGCCTTAGAGAGAAAGATGTTATGGGGAGTATTGTTGAGAAGCCTGGAAAAGAGAAGGAGGATGTGGTAGCAGTAGAGAGTGACCATGAGCTAGAGGATAATGTAACCAAAAATATACAAACCCCCATCAAAAGGAAATGGTATGTGTCCAGTACCTTTGAATCAGAATCAAAGGACATCTTTATTACTAAGAAAACTAGGATGAAAACCCCAAACAACCCTGATAATGACGAATGTGATTGTATAAGAGGTGGTGATGAATAGTCTTCAAATGATGAGGAACTGTTGCTTGAAGACAAGAATATAAGAAGAGAACTACAGGAAGCTATTGATAGAATAAAACAACTAGAAGAATTGATCAAAGCCTATGAGCAGAAGGACAAAGAGAGAGGCAAGGATACATGAGTTGGAAGAAAGGGTTAACACCTATGGTCAGGGATCGAAACTAGATGCCCTCACAGGGCTAGCCATAGTAGCTGCAGGGAATAAGGAATTAGTGACCAAAGAAAAGAGAATCCCTGTTGTCAAAACTCCAACTTGCTATACAGTTGTATCCATAGGATATCAATTATGGAAGGTTACTCAGGAATTCTTTGAACAAAAAGAAGATTGGAAAAGAGAAAAGGAAACCATGATTGCAGGCCATATTAAGGCACTGGAAAGGAAGGAAATAGAGTTGTGGAAGCTAGTAGTTAGAATGGAGGAAGAAGCGGATAAGGCTGCTCAGATTGTCAAATGTAGACCACTAGCTAGGACCTATGCCCTGTTTCTTCAAGAAATTTTTTTGAGTTTCCAGTTCAGTAGATTGATCAACAATAAACTAGTTGACATGAGTGAGAAAATGGCTTTCCTCAAAGTTTTTTCTACTTCCACACTTGATGAACAAGATCAGCTATGTGAATTTTATTTACATAATTATGTTGTGTCTGTAGATACTGAATGGAATCCATTAATCTATGTAGGGGATTTGCAGGTAAGAGCACTGGCCTCTTACTTCAGAAATGAGAAAGTGAGAGGGGATATTATGCAAGCTTACACAGAAAAAGAGTAGTCCATTGCCCTTCCAATCAGAAAGGAATCTGAAACCCTTGAGTTTATCATTGTAGAATGGAAGCAAATTTTAGAGCACAAGGGTGTGGGGAGAAAAATTATGAATTTGAGGTTACTAGACTATGACAGGATTCAACATTTGATAGTAGGGCTCATCCATCATTTTCACTAGCATGTACGAGATAGGTGGAATAGCTTGACTCCAAAGTTACAAAAGAAGGAACCTCATTCTGTCCATAACTTTATGGACATGTTTGAAAGGGTCAGGAAGTACATGGACATTGCCAAGGGATAAGCACTGAGCTGGATACCACTTACTTTTCAACCCCCTATGCTTTTATATCCAGTGCCACATTGGACTAGAAGGAGGAGTACAGAGTGTGAGAAAGTAGAGGTCTCCAGGATGAATAGGCTGGCACACAGTAATGGCTTTTATTTGGAGTAGACTTAAGGAGTAGATATTGTTGGAGATTTCAAGGAGATCACCTTGTATTACAACCTACAGCCTTAGTGATTTGCTTGAGGTCAAGAAAAAGGATAGTTGGGGGGTGTGATGAGCCTAGTTATTAACCTATTTTCTTCTTGTTTTATGCAAGTTGAAAGACATCCCCAGACACCGTTTTAAGCACATTTCTATATTATGTTATCTTTTATGATCATTATGCAGACTTGAACTTGGTTAATTAAGTATATGGAGATATGATTATGATATGATGGAATTGTATGTTATATGTGGGAATGTATGGATTATTGAGAATGTTTGTGTTGATTATGGTTGTTAGGATTTTGTACATGTTCATGGACTAACCTTGCAGCTAAAGAGGGAGGATTGTCACCTGTAACAACTATAGGATGCAGCCCGCAGCCACAACATTTCCAGGTGCAGAGCAGGGGAGATTCCAGTCTTGACTAAGTGCAACAACCACGGTCGAGGACACTTGATGGAGAAAATCACGCATTGTGATAGGTGACCAATAAAGATGATTGGAAGCTTGGAGGACTCTGTTACAACTAGAAGACCAATGGGACCGATTCAATTGATCCATGTTCCCTTGTTTCAGTAGAGAATTCTAATTTTGTTAGGACACTTCCTTCCTTCTTTTCCTGTCATTGTTGTTATCATTCATTACTCTAGTTCATACAAAGTGGTGTTTTTATGTTTAGAGTTAAGATACCTATTTGAATAACTCCCTCGTGCCTATATTATGGTTCGGTGGTTGAGGTAAAAGTAGTTAGTTAAGTTTAGTTTTGAATAGTTTTTGTTCTACCACAGATCTAGCTATCTAAATCTTTTCTGGATTATTCAGACAATGTTATTTGATTATGTGTTATGAATATTACAGTTCAACCAGATTTTATGTGATTTGAAAAAATTGTGCAAATGTATGTTAGAATCAATATGATTGTGTTTATCTAAAAAGAGTTAGATTTGAGTTTTAAGTAGTGAGGCAGTCACCTGAGCAAGGGCCACTCAGGATAACTGACCTACACTTTATTTCTTGCATGTTTAATTGCTGTAGCAGTTAATTTATGAATACAAGATCAATTAGATTCTTAGATTTGCTTAGTTCATTTAATTTGTGATACTCCGAAGGATAGGAACAATTGTCATTAGTGAATTAGAAATTCATTTCTTAATCTGTTGTTACAATTTTACATTGCAAAGTATCCATAGCAGTTGTACCAGCATTACTTTCCCTTGTTAATAAGTAGCTTGATGTAGTAGATAAGTTAGATAGTTTGATCCTTGAAAGCACATATAGTGCAAATACCATCACAAGTCTACAAGTCCTGGTTGACAATTTGATGAGGTCTTCTCAAGAAGTTATAGTGTATTGTTTAATAGGAGATTCCTTTGAATTGAGTGATTACCACTAAGTTTACCTAGCATTGTAAAGACACTACACACATCACACTGATAGAATGAGGTAAAATAATTCATAGTTGACACACCACCTCCTAGCCTCCCACCACCACCACCACCCATCCACACCTCTCCCTCATTTGAACTATTCTCCATGAGCACAATAGTCACAACAATAGAGAGGGTATGAAATATCCATTTATGAACCACAACCTCTGGCACATGTGCTTGTAATTTGACAACAAAATCATCCACTATCAATGTATGTGAGTGTTTGGTTCTTGTGTTTCTTTACTTATCCTTGACAAGCATATCTCTAACAAACACCAATGAAGAATAATATTTGATCTAAAAAATGTGCTTCAATATATTATTAGAAGCAACAGCATAATATTTAGCCCTAAACCCTCTTACCACACAACATATTGAGAGAACAAACACAACCTCTAGACTACACAATCTCTTGTAAAGAAGTAAACAAAATGGAAAAGGAAAAAGATCCTAAGTACTAAAAATTAGAACTCTTCACACAATTCTCACACCATATCAATATAATGAGAGCACATGTAACAAGAATGCCACAAGAGAGAAAAAATTAGAAA
Organism: Cunninghamia lanceolata; assembly: GCA_027924645.1. Classification (NCBI taxonomy): domain Eukaryota; kingdom Viridiplantae; phylum Streptophyta; class Pinopsida; order Cupressales; family Cupressaceae; genus Cunninghamia; species Cunninghamia lanceolata. Next base: position 837,492 of record BSBN01001753.1, read on the forward strand.
GCATACAACAAAACAAAAAATATATTACCTTCCCAAGGCATAATAAATAATTAATATGAACGGATGCAAAAATTAGGAGGGGGATAGGGAAAACAATGAACTGCACTAATTTTTAGAGAGACCACATTGTTTGTGAGATGGTATGTAATTCTATTGTTTTCTCATAATTTATCTCATTGAAGCTAGCACCTAATAGCTTAGCTTCCTCCACTATGTGTCTTAGTTTCTAGTCTTTAAGACTCCTTAATTCATCCCTAATTAATAACAAGAGAGTCACCTTCAACTTCCAATCTCCTTCAACCCATAGAATGTGCTAATTTTAATACTTTCTAGAAGTGCTAAAGCTCATGCCTAATTGTTAGACTTGGTGCCAAGGAATAAGGAACCTCATTTAACAAGGAGCATAAAGGAGAGTGAATCACCACACCTACCCCCACTAGACTAGGATGATGTTTTGTGGCCCCATCAAAATTCATCTTTAAAAAACCATCCTTACGACGTAGAGACCAATGTATTGCTTGTCAATTTTTTTTATTCTAGACCAGTGGGGGATAGGGACTCAAATCTAATGAAGGTACATGTATTTCAACCCTTGCACATGAATACATGGTTTTGACATGAAGTTATTTCATTTGGGACAAATGATCAAAATGAGTCCAAAATGAATGGGGAAAAGTGTTAAGGATGAAATTTCCCTCTTACATTTTCCCCCCACTTTAACTTGCATGTGAAATACTATGAATCATGCATGTCAAAGTAAAACAAGTAGTCAACATGAAAGTAAATAGAGGAGAGAAGAGAAGAGAAGAAATATTAATATGTAAAAGATATGATCATGCAAAGCTAAATAATCAACTAATGAGTGTCACAAATAGTATCATGTGAAAATCATGAGATAAAACAACAATATGTAAGCATGAAATAATATGTGATAAGGGTCAACAAGGTCCCCCACCATTGTTGGACCCAATGTTGAGTATAATGATCAAGTAAGAATGACCACAATGCTAGATAGGAACATACAAGTATACATATTTTTTATGTAAAGTGTCATCATGTAAGCACAAAACATATGTAATATGAGATGTAAACATGTAATCATGAGAATAAGCATGTAAGCATAAGATAATCATGTAAGTGTAATCATTATCAAAGAAGAAAATATAAGTAACATGCAAGGAATTCCCCAAGTGGGGGAAACATAACATGGACAAGAATCAAATGTGAAAGATACACAAATAGACAATAAGTTAAAAACAAGACATGATATAGAGGGTGAAATGATAAAACACATAACAAAGAAAAAGCTCAACAATGATATAGAAGACACGAGAAAAGAGGAGCACAAGAAACATGACTCAATAAAAAATCCATAGTCAAAACATGGAACAATCAAGCTATATTTTTGGACAATGTTGATGAGAGTGGTTGTCAATCACTCCATACTTTCCATCATCTTGAAACCATATGGAAAACACAAAAGACATCACATAGAAATACAAGAAAGAAGAATGACATGAACCACACAACACATGTTCATACAGTTGTGTCAACATGCACCAATAAAGGTGTATTTGCATAATCTACATTTTAACTAAGAACATAAAGAACAACACAAACATAAAAGTAAAGTAGATGGAAATAGAACAAAAGAACAAAGTCTCAACCAATTATGTGGGAAGAATATTCCTCCATAAGGTCATCAGGTCCTTTTAGTCATGAAACTCAATGCCCTCCTACTGAATCACTATATCATGTAGTAATCACTCCTCATCACTATGAAAAATATAACTCTTAACAAATATGCTTGAAAGTGGTACCATTTTAGGTTTTTCCTTTGATATCAATTGTTCATTTTTCTTTGAATGTTCATTTGATTGTAGATTTTGTACTTGTTTAGTGCTAATTTTTCTTTAGGACCAACGTACTTCGAGCCCCCTTTGAAGATGAAGGAATTAAGATCTATCATTTCTAATTCCTTTGTTCTTTTCTTATTTTCTTGCTATACGTGTAATTTTTGACTCACATGTATTCCTTGTAGGCATCCAAATATCCAATTCATTATGCTTATAAAATGTAGGATGTGCCACTTGTGGTTCTTTGGGACTTGTAGATTGATCTTCTCTATAGTATGAAGGCATAAAAATTAATTTACTTTTGATTCTTGTAGGCCCTTGTGGTCTTATAAATTATGTATTCTCCTCATTTTCTCTCCATTGTTCTTCCATATGAAACTTTTGCATATCGTGCAAATCACCATTACACTTTACTTAGGTGTTTTTACAAATGTATCCATTGTAAAATTACCCAATTCTGATAAAGTACATATGGATCTCTAACAATTGTAACCATTTCACTTTTATGAACATATTTAATACATTGATGTAACATTGAAGGTACAACTAACATTCTTTTATCCATGGACACCCAAGTAATACATGGAATCAATTCAAAGAAGGAATAATATGACATAAAACAGACACAAGTCCTTCAAACCCACTTAAAGGAAAAATGATACATTCCATAGTTTTAATTAATACACCACTAGTCATTTTAAGTGATACCCATCATGTGCATATGCTTGTTGTTGAAAATGATGCTTGAATAGATTTAGTAGAAACTCTTTTGTATGCATTCATTGTATTGACAAGAAAGATCTATAAGCACACCCTTAATTGGCTTGAAATCACATAACCTCTAACATACAAAGGACCATAATAATTATTGTGTGGAATTTCCTCATTTGAAAGTAATCAATGGAATAGAAGGAGAAGAAGCACCTCCATCATATTGATTAAGCATACCCACAAAATGATATTCACTTTCATGTAAATCGACACTCTTGATACCACCAATATGCTCATGTATCTCATGCTCCTCATGCAAATCCACAATTTTAGAATGATTGTGAGTATGAAAAGGATTTGTGTAAATTTATAAATTCTGATTTGGAGGAGCAACATATTGATTGACCCCATCATTGACATCCTCAACACGAATCATATTGTTATCTATCATATCTTGACTCTTATGCTTTAGTGCCATACAATACTAAGTATCATGCCCATTAAATTTATGATAATTACAAAATGTATTCATATCATATCCTTTAGGCATAACCTTACATATATCTAGTAGTATAATAGGAGGAAGTGTGAACAAATTTGTAATAAGAGATTTGAAGAACATTATTTAAAGGCTTATGCAATCTTGTAAATTTTTTGAAAAATTGAGGCTTAAGAGCGATGTCATTTGAAGTAGTAGCCACTTTATTAATATTTTTTTTCTTGTTTGTCACTACCCTTTTGGAAACTATTTTTGTTTTGACACTTAGAAGGGTAGGATGATCTAGAAGAAGCATTAGAAGATCCATACTTAAGTACATTCGTCTCTAGTAACTTTATCTCAACATTTCTCACATTTGCACATGAATTCATGAATGAAGCATAACTATTGAGATATCCACTTTGTTGAATAGTAGGAAACAATCCCTTAACAAAATACTTTGAAGATCACAATTAGGGATTTCATAATGCATTTTGTCACACAAGTATTAAAATATCATAACATAGTCATGTATAAACTTATTGCATCCTTGTTTGTAATCAGATAAATTCAAAATAGTAACCTTTAATCCAATATTCATGTTAAAGTGACTCACAAAAGTATTTAAAAATCTAAAATAAAAATGTAAACCCATGTGGAAGTAAATATAACTGTAGACACTAAAAATTGCCCTAGATAATCTTGTCTATAGTTAAATAAATATTTATATTTATTTAATTATCATTGTTAATTCCCTCCATAGTTAAATAAATAGTTATATTTATTTAATTATCATTCTCTTAATTTTCCTCCAAATTAAATAAATATTTATATTTATTTAATTGTTTTTAATCCCACTTATAATTAAATAAATACATATATTTATTTATTTAATTATCTACCTTTTATTCTATAATTAAATAAATATTATTATTTATTTAATTATTCATGCCACTAATTAATTAAAATTCTATTTTAATTAATTAAATGCAGTTACCGTATTCATTTCTCACTCTTCTCTCTCTCCTTTTAGCATCTCTATCTTCTATCTCTTGATTTTGGACACTTTCTCCAATCTTCATAAGTTAACTTCAATTTATCTCCTAATTGCATAAATGACAACTTTCCCACTTCTCTTCCACCAAAAAATCTATATAAACCCTCTATTTTGCTTTTTTTCTTCTAACACTTAGGAGAATGTAATAAAACTCTACTTGATTTTTAATGTGAATTGTGCTAACAAGAAATATGAGAGCAAAGCTTCATTTTGTGCCATTTCTCCCAAGGCGAAATAGAGGAGAGCAATGGAGTGCAGTTAAGATGAATTTGTTTTATATTTTAATGATATTTATGATTGTATTTTGATTTCATCTTAGTTACTCGATTGTTGTGTTTGTTTGACATGCAATGGTTAAATTTTACGGTTACAATAACCTTTCAATAGCATAGTGTTTCAAAGTGAGTGGGAAGAGCTTAGCCAATATCTTGTCATCATACACAAATCTAATCATGCAACATTGAAGGACCTCAAATGTGTCATTGGATATCCTTTACCATTGTACATTTAAAATCTAGGAGGCACAATTCCCACCAAAAATGGATGTCAAAATATCAAATGCATGCAGATTGTGTTTAATTTCAATAAATACATCTTCTTTGCTTCCTCAAGTTAAGGCATGAATTTGTTTTTGTATCTCATCAAACCTTTTGAGTAGAGTGTCAAGGGTAGAATGGGACACACTAGGAGTCAAAATAGGCATGGATGAGGCAACATGAGACATAATAGGTGGAGTGTAGACAGTGTGTGACCTAATGGAATAAGGTGGGGTGACAACATGAGAAGTGGACAAAACACTAGTGGGAGGAACATGGGAGGTAGAAATATCACTAGTAGGATGAGAAATGGGAACAATGGAAGGTGAATGAACATGAGACCTGATTGTAATATAGGATTTAGGTATAAGTAGGGGATAATTAGGGATAGTGGACACATATTGCATACCAAAAGTAGAAGGGGATGAACTAGGAGGAATAGTGGAAGAAGAAGTTTGGGAGGGAGGGGGAAGTCATACCACTCAAAGGGATTGAGAAGCTTATCCTTTCAATTATACCTTTGAGTACGTCCAATCCATAGGGCTTATTAATAACAAGTTGTGGAGAATATCAACCAATGTAGTAGGATTAACATCACTAGCCAATTTTACAAAATCAAACGAAAGCATCTGGAAGATAACACAATATCTTGCCCATCAATTTTCTCAACATGTGCATCATGATCAAATTCTTCCTCCCCTTTAAGATAAGTGGTACCATTTGGGTGATAGCACAATAGTGTGCCCCACTTTTTTGCATTTAGGGCCACTAAAATGAGGTTTTTTCAATTCAATACAATAAATTACTTAATTGAACTCATATTTTAATATATTGAAACCTTTAAATATTTCTTGTGAAGAAAGTTAGCTTCTAGGTTGTTGAAGTTGAAAATCTATAGAAATAATTTCATGAAAAAATAATGAAATTAGGTTTGAGAATTGTTGACTTGGTTTGGAATAATTGAATGACTAGTTTTAGATAGTTGAACTTGGTAATTATTCAATTTCTTTATATGCTTATTATTTTTTAATTTTTGGTATGTGAATGAAGGGAGTCTATTGGGCCCTCATCCTCAACAAAAAAGAAGAGAGGAAAAATTCCTTACTACAAGAAGAGCCATCCTCCTCAAAATCTAGGAGAGAAAGAAGAAAAAAAACTTCTAAGGAGAAACAATCCAAAACCGACAAAACTCTCCAATATCATTTGCTAAAAAACCAATCCAAATCTTGATTAAGGACCAAGCCTACTAAGCTCTAGCCAAGGGTTTCCTCTTTCCCCTTTTGGAAATAAGAGCTTCCATGGTCTATTGAGAGCCTATTCCAATGGATTCTTTGAATTATAAATAAAGGCACCCTACTTTTGGCTTCCTACCTCTTTACTTTTGAGTTGAGGTAGACAAAGTTTCTATAGACAAGAGGGGGTACCCTAACCCTTTCATTACTATTTAAGAGTTACCTTTTTTGGTGAAAAAACTATTTAAATCTCTCCATCCTCCAAGCCATCATGCTTATATACAACCTTGGTGACCTTATTCAAGAATAATCTATCCATATTGTCCTAATAACCATAGTCAAACTCTTCCCTCATTTTAATGGATTTGGGCTTGAGCCCTACTTTTTAATCATGCCATAATTATCCTTTGATTTGCTATACTTAGTTTAGGAGATGGTGAGGGTTTCTCTTGTCAAGATATTGTCTTCAAAATCATCAAATTCCATGTAATTTTTATTTATACCTTCTTATTCTTCCTCACTTGAGAAAAGGTTCCCATGTACATCCTTGAAAGCTAGAGAAGCCATATCTGTGCCCATTTCAAAAGTGACCTTTTGAGAAGGATGAATAATCTTATTGTGATTCACCATAAAATAGCCATGGCTTATCCAAACAAAATCCAAGTTAGGTTTTCCAAGCTTTGGAACCCATTTTGAAGTTGAACATTCTTAGGGGAGAAAGCCTTGGGGAAGCTACAATCTTTTCTAAATTGCCCTAGCTAGTTGGAATTGAAGTAGTGAAATAGAAGCCCCTCATAGTTTATGAATTGGGGCATGAGAAGATGGATCTAAATGGAGTGCATAAGAGTTTTGGAGAGATTGATCATTGCATACACATGGACAAATTGGTTCTAGAGATCTTCAAATTTTACATCAATTTTTATGAATACCTCAATAAGTTCCATAAGAAGCTTCAACAAATTTCATAAAGCAAGAGCATGATTATAGAGATGAATCCAACAAGGAACCTAAAAAAAAGTCACATCAATAGGATTAAAAAGGGGTACCAACAACACATGAAAATTTTTCTCTTCCCAAAGAACCAAGGGCCATTTGTCCAAATAGAATCTCTATTTGTCTGTGATTGAAATTTTAGTACCAAAAAAATCATTAGACAACAAGGAAATTGAGTGATCTATAGCTAAGTGTCAACAAGCTTCAATACATCTATAAATATTAGTTAATGATAGTCTCCTTCTCATCACTCAACAAATAATAGATTGGCCTTTCAAATTTTCTTTAGTTGATTCAATCTATTGCTATGAAAGACAAATCTTATGGGAGTTGTAGGAAAAAGAGACAAGTATATCCCCCAAAAAATAATGAGAATTATCTTGGGACAAGGGCTCTAGATCAAGAGATAGATCTAAAATAGTGACATGATTTGAATTATCCTTGGCATGCACTTTGATGAGAGGAAGCACAAATGATGCATCCTCCAACAAGGTAGCCCTTTTCTAATAGTAATTGAAAGAGTGATAAGGAAATTAGTTACATTTTTTTAGGAAAGAAATATTGCCCTATCCTTTGGCTCAACTCCCTTCCTAATGCCTTCCATACATAACCTCCAATAGAATCTAAACCAAGTTTCTCACAATCATTTTCATCATCTAATCTTTTTGTTTCCTTCATATTCCAAGAAGTCGGTGCAAGAAACCCTCTGCATATTGAAGGGAGCCTTGTGCTGACAATCTTATCATCTTTCTTTCTCATTGCACTCATATCTTCATTTTCCGCCTTTTCCTTCACATTTTTGGTCTTTTTCTTCTTTACATTATCACCATACACCCATCTATTCATATGCTTATTATTGAATCAAGAGGTTTGAACTAAATCAATTTGAGTGTTGGGTTTTGTTTACATATTAAACATATATTTTTGAATGTTTATTGGATAGTTAAAAGTTATAGGTTTGGTCAATTTATATCCAATAGCTTGGGATTTATGTCAAGTCACTTTAGAAATTATGTTTTGATTATTTTCATTTTGTTATAAGTCATGTGAACATTATAGGTTGATGAAATCCTAGTGAAAAGCCTAGAGTAGGAACTGAGCTCAATCATTTTTAGAAAAGACTGTGCAAGGTTTAAATCTAGTGCTAAGGTTCAAATCCAGGTGTATGGATTCATTTATGAGTACCTTGGGATTTAACCTTTCACTTAGAGGTCTAAAACATTTTTTTAAGTCATAAAAATTTGTTTTCTAATTTTTACTATTATCTCAATCATAAAATAGTGACTATTTCCTATGGTGGAATCTTCCAAGAAAGTAGATGGGTTCAAAGTTGAGATGTTTATTGAGATTTCCATTGAGATGGAATTTGAATATTGTTACAGTTTATTTGATACTAACTAATGATTCTGTGTTTTGGGTGCAAGTGTGTGAGCCTAATTATATGTAGATAATCCTTGTGTTGCAACTACACTTGAGTGTGTTTGATATATCTAGTGAAACTAGGTCATGTTCCCCATGATACTTAGCCATGAGATTGTTCATCTCCCTAGATATACTGCATCACATGAGGCTTTATTGGATAGAGTATAAAGACTATAAGCATGTCTTTACATTATCACATGTATCTACCACTATTTCTTAGGAGAGTCTCTAAATGATGATCATATGGCTAGTTTGCATGGAGATATTCTAGTCATATACCTTGATGGTAGGGTGCTCTACATGTGGTAAATAGATGTTGATATACTTTGGAGTATCCTTTGTATGTACTATGATGCACAAAGGAGTATCTATTATGTTATTGTACTATTGCACAATGAGGAGTATCCTTGTATCTTAAAGATATTGGTAAGGGTGTCAAATGACAACTTACAAAGGGAAATCAGTTCTAGGGTGGTGTCGAATGCTTGGAAGTGGATTGTGATGTTTTGATACAAGTCATTCTAAGGATCAACAAGTTGATTTGTTGGCTTGGACTTGATGTATGATTTGAGTCATTCCAAAGAACATATCTTGATGTGCATTGTGTGATGTTTTGTGTTGTCTTATATTATCTTGTGTTGTCTTGTATTCTTGTTTGATGTGTATTCTTGTTGGACATGTGTTCTTATTTGCTATGTATTCTTGTTGGTGTGTATTTTAGTATGGCATGTATCCTTGTTTAGTGTGCTTTTATGTTTGGAGTTGTCTTATGTGGATGGTATTAGATCTTGTGTTTTAGGTGTATAATAGTCATGTAGTATGGTATGCATGATTATCAACATTGAGTTTATTTGAATAAATTAAGATATATGTTATTGAAAAGTAAGTGCTCACATAGTATGGGACACATGTGTCATTCTTCCAGCAAGTTCTATATAGTCTTAGAAGGATACTTGACAATTGGTTTGGATGGTGTGTTATGCCTCGAGATATATTATGAAGTTTTCTAATGTCTCTTGAGATCTTTTTGTTATGATGAATATTCTATGAGTGTGAAAATTAATTAAACAAGAATAATAAACTAAAGAAAATTAAACACATGGATATTATTACATGGAATATGGACTATTTATTTGACCATTTTAGGCCAAGCTAAGGTTGGGGAGGATCAAGTTTCCTTCAATGGTGGGTTCATATTGTTGTTGGGATAAGTTATCATTAACTTTGCAATCCTAACCAAATTCATGTGCCTCCAAAGTTCTTGGAAAGTGTTCTCCAACACATAGGAACTTGAGAGCAAAATAATATTTAATTATAGCACTATGACATGTTGATAACTCCTATGAGGTAGGACCCAATTCGGGTGCCCACTTTGGAAGTGTAGTTCATGGAGACTTGTAGTTGACTCTTTGATGTCTATCTTGACTTAGTGATACTTCCTAGGAAGTGGGAGCTAATTTGGGTGCTCACTTTGGAGGTGTTTCCAATGAAGACTAAGAGTTTTCTTTTTCGTATGCATGAGTGGATAATGTTTATACACTTTGCATGAACATGATGTAGCAGTTAACAGAGGAGTTAGAGATGCATGATATTTGCACGAACATGATGTAGCAGTTAACATCAGAGTCAGAGATGCATGATATTTGCATGAACATGATGTGGCAGTTAACAATGGAGTTAGAGATGCAAGATATTTGCATGAATATGATGTGGCAGTTAAACAATGAAGTTAGAGATGCATGATATTTGCATATTGCTTGCATGAACTCATAAAAAGCTTGCATGTTGTTGCATGTCACTTGTATGAGTTTGCATGTGCTTGCATGCCACTTATATGAACTTGCATATTGTTGCATGCCACTTATATGGACTTGCATGTTGTTGCATGTCACTTATATGAACTTACATGTTGTTACATGTCACTTATATAAACCTACATGTTGTTGCATGTCACTTATATGAACTTGCATGTACTTGCATGTTGTTGCATGTCACTTGCATGTTGTTGCATGTGCTTGCATGTTGTTGCATGTACTTGCATGTCAGATGTATGTACTTATATGGTGTTGCATGTATCTTGCATGACACTCTAACTAAAAATCAGTTTTGGATAACTCTTGTATGGTGCTACAGGTGGTTGCATGACTCTTGCATGTTACAGAACATGTTGTTACAGAATAATATTGGGGACATCAATGATGCATGTTGTTTGCATGACATTGGTGTGTGTTGGTACTTTAGTGATACTTCAATTGACTAAATCTAACTGGGAATTAGTAGGTGCTCATGGAGAGACTTTCAGTTCATCTTTGTTGTTATCACATAACACTTCAGTTGAATAAGTTTGATTTTGACTTCTTGGGTGCTCATGTTGAGACTTTCAATTGTGCTTTGTTATTGTCACATAACACTTCAGTTGATTGAGTTTGAGTTTGACTTCTTGGGTGCCCATGTTGAGACTTTCAGTTGTACCTCATTGTTGTCACATAACACTTTAGTTGAGTAAGTTTGATTGGGACTACTTGGACACCCATGTTTGAGACTTATAGTTAACAGTTGATTTCTACCATGCAGCTTTGGAGTTCACTATATTGGGTGCTTGGATTTGCATGAGGTTTCTTCTCATGCTATTAGATACAGTTTATTGTATGTTTGAGATCCATGGCTTCTATATAATGATGCCTTGAGTTGGTAGAAATAACATTACAAATTACAGATAGGTAATGACAGGAAGGACATGTATTTGAAGATTGAAGAAGTAATGGAGTGTTGGCAGAATCCAAAGAAGATTTCAGTATTATTGTAAACTCATTTACATGAATTAATACAAGCATAATCTCTTTGGGTGTGGAGTTTTTACCTGCAAGGGTTTCTCCACGTAAATTTAGTGTCTACTTTTATCATGCTTTTTTCTTCTCTACCACATTGATTAAATTGGAGAAATACTATTACATCTAAATTGAAAGTAATTTTTAGATTTACACATGCTTTTATTTCAGGTTTGAAAACATTTAAAAGCTACATAGCTGCAACTTTACCTTGTTCTCTCTCCCTTTTTCCAACAATTGCCCCCCCAATAAGTAGGTGCCTAGGACATGTGAAAGACATTGATACCAAAAAATTGAATGTATTTGCCATGTTGTCATTATTATTGTACTTATACTCTAATAGATCATTGATCTTATTGTAATTCATGGATTATCATAACCACATTGTAAATTGAATATTGAATTGTTGAAAAGTTATGACATGCAATGAATTGTACTTGGGAATGGAATTATATTGGAATTACATCTTGGAAGTACTTATTGGATTTAAGATTATATTTTCTATGCAATGTACTTGTGTTTGCTAAATCTTGTTAAAATACAAACAAAATTGGAGTTCCATTTTGGGGGTTGTTATATAAAATTTACATTTGGAATAAAATGTGTAAGTTGTATGAATTAAAAGTAAGTAAATTTAGAAATGGATAGTGTGAATTGTAATAGATAAGAGGGGTAGTATTAGATAATGTTAGGTAAATGAGGAGATCGATAATTAGAATTTTAGGATATGAAGGAGGAAATAAATAAGGTAAGAGAGTGATAATATAGGAAAATGATAAAGTAGGAAAGTGATAACATGAAGAGTATGATAATATGAGAGGTATGAGAATGTGATCACATGAATAAGATGAAGTATGTAAAGTCTATGAGGAAAATGGCAAGGTTAGTAGTCTAAAGTGACATGAGTAGTGTAGAGTAAGGCAAAATAGATGAGGCAAGGGATAGTGTGAGGAAACACAAAGGTGAGGTAGTGCATGTGGATTGACATAAGCAAATAGGAAAAGAGAGGGGATGAGATATCTAAGGAAACATGTGATAATAAAAGTATCAAGGCAAGATTTAGTAGGAAATGATAAATAATTTAGAAGAGTGATGGTGGTAACAATGGGAAACACCATAGAACATGAGAAAGGATAAATAAGATGATAGAACAGGAACAAGTTGCAAAGGGAAATAAGAGGGGTTGCCCATAAGCATATCCTCGTAAGTGCTTCCTCTATAGAAAGGGTGAATAGGGAAGAATAGAATAGTAGGAAAGTATAAGATGACATATGCTAGAAGACGTGAAAAAAGATAGGAAAGGCCATGTTAGCATTTGATTTGGCATAACAACAAGAATTAGAGTGGAATGTCATAGGAAATACATATGCTAGATCGCATGAAAAAATAAAAGGACATGTGAGTAGATGACCTTAGCATAAGAAGGAAAAGTACGAAGTAGCATAGGGAGGAAATATGCTAAGAAACATATGGAAATGAAAAGAAATCCATTTTATCACTTCACATTGACCTCATCATGGGAGAATGAGGTCAACCCAAGATAGTATATTCACCCATAGGTAGAAGAAGAAGAATATCAATGTGAGAAGTAGGAAGAGCATCTAGAAGAGGATAAATAGGTATATAATGTGTAACAAGAGTTTGAGTATCTATGGGGATATCATGAGACTCCTAATCATCATCATGTATATCATAGGTGAAAGATGTGGCATGTGTTTACTTGGGTGTATCTACCAAATAAATATTGTCATTATGAGAACATATGGGAGGTGTATCACATGGAGAGATTTTGATGACATTCTCATCAATAAGGTCTTGAATTTTGTTTTTAAAATTTTGACGCTAATTGGTGGAGTGGCTTAGCATCTTATGATATGACCAAGAAGGAAATGATGAATACCATGCTTAAGAGGCTTTCAAACTATGAAAGGAGGAAAAGTGATCATCCTAGACAACAAAAAAACTATGATATATTCTAGAAGATTAGTTAAACTTTTGAAGGTTCTTTATTCCCTTTTGTGTTGTGAGATAGAAGACTAGTTGCTTGGAGAAGGCTTGCAAGGGGGAAACATGGGTGGAGGAGTTGAAGAAGGGTTGCCAAATTTGAGAAGATTAAGTTATATCTTAACTTTTTTCAACTTGGATGGAAACCAAATACACATGACAAAGATAATTATATAGATGAAGAGGAACTTTCTCTTGGATATGTGGTAAGAGGTTTTCTAGAAAAAGATCTTGTAGAAGGTGATCAAGAGGTGTGAAATATATTTTAACAATCAAGGAAATGAAGAAAGAAGTATAGTCCCTAAAAAACTTAGTAGATATTACTTGGATTCTACCAATTGTGTGAGATGGACTTCAAGTCCATGATGTACTGAAAATGGTGTACAAATGCTTGCACACCAATAGAAAAGGAATGTAGGGAACAATGAGGTAAGGTATGTAGGGAACAATGAGGCAAGGTATAGAACTAATCCAAAACATAATATGTTAATGTACTAGGAAGTAATTTAATCAATAAAAGATCATCAAATGTACATGTTAAGCATGGAAAATAGAAGATTCTCACATGGCGCAGGGGATGCCCTCAACCATTGTACTTGTCAAAACATAGTGTCCTGAGGCCAAGAGGAGAAGTCTATTTGACAATATTAGAGGACAAAGGAGAATGTAACCATGGTTATGTAGAATGGGTTGTATGAGAATGAGTAAGATTATCCAACTATGTATCGAGCTCCTTCATTTTGGTATACACATAAGACAAATCAAGTGAAGAAACATGAGAGATAACAAGTGGGTGGAAAGCCATAATAATGGGATGAAGTAGTCCATAATAAACAAGTACATATACCCCCTATGGGAGGGGAGGTATAGTATGAGAACTAGGTAAAGGGGTCTAAGAGGAAGAGAAGTTTGAGAAACATAATGAAGTGGATCCGTGCCCATAAGAGGTGCCTTTAATAGTGGAGGAAGGTGGAGAGTGGTGCAGGTGCACCTAACCCACAGTGGCCTCCTTAAGGCATTTAGTTGTTTTATGTTTATTTTTCTGTTTTCAATAAGGTCCTAAATGACCCTTCAATGTAATAAGGTCAGTTTAACCAATGCTTACTATTTTTAGGTTGTTAGTTAAGAGTTTGTTAGTCAGTTAGATCTCCCAGCTGATTGGAAGTGTCTCCCAGCCGCTGGGAACCAAGTCTGTACTACCGATGGTAAGTAGATAAATACTCCCCAGATGATCGAATGAACACAGTGTGATGGTCAGTTGTAGTTCAGTTTAGTGGTGAAAGTGTAAACAGAGCATCTATAAACATTTCTGAAAGCATAAATAAAATCCTGTTTTGAGTTTATACATCTCTCTACCATCGGGTTTTTCTAAACAAATCATTTTGTTGTCTTGAGGCCGAGATGGATTTCCTAATCCATTCCACCGATTGATTTCTGTGAAATCAGTGGAATGGTTGTATATATTAGTTTAGGGTTTTGTTTTGTTTTTCTATTTTTCTATGTTAACGCTTGCAGGATCGGGCAAGGAAATGCATTAAAGGATTCTAGCATGGCTATATGCTAGATTGTCGAAGTGCAGAGAGCTGCATGTTGAAGGTGGAACAGTTTGAAGCAATCGCTATGCAAAAAAAGTGGGCTAAAACAGTAAAAATCTGCGGGAGTTGCAGAAGACATACAAAGTGTGAGTATATCGCTTTTGTATGCGAGATATATAATCCGTGAGTATATCGCTATCACATGTTCTGAGTATATTGCTTTTGGTCCATCGCTGTTGTATGAGAGAAACATACAAGTCTATCGCAGATACAAAGGAGAGAGAAAGTCCAAGATTCCAGTTGACATACAAGGAAGTCAAGGTTCAGTCAAATGCATATTTGGAAATGCATGTTATGAATATACAATGTTGAGTATATTGAATATTCAATTCCTGTATATACTGCAAATGTATATTAGATGCAGTGTATGTGTATACCCCTGTTGCATGTGAAGACAGTTCCTGTGTATCCGTCAGTTGCATGTCTGAGTTGTATGTGATGAATGTACATCGCAGATGTACATCAGGTTGATGCAAAGAGGTCAACGGTCAAGTGTATGTTCGGCGGAGTGAACAGTGTTCGCATGTATATTGCTAATGTATGTTAGGAGATACATTTCGCAAATACAAGTTTTAGATGCAAAGGGCGACTGGTAGCGAGGGTGGCGGAACCGGCAATCGTAGGTCAAACATTGTATGTTTGAGTGTTCAGTGTGAAGCAGATGCAAAAGTCCATGGGCGCAACTGGTAAGTGAATGTATATACATTCAGGAATGTATCTTGCGATAGATACAAGCGTAAAAGATATACATCGGGGTGAGTTCAGCATTGGGGAGATAAGTATGAAGGTGGCCGATGGTGTTATGTTTTGCCGATAGACAAATAAACATACAATGGAGAATGTATGCATATTTAATAATGCATAAACATACATTGGTGAGTGTATGTTAAGGTTTTTGGTGGATGCTCTGCATCATAGTGGTATCAGAGCGCAGCGAAAGGTTTGGGCTGCTGTGTGTTTGGTTCTGTCACTGAGAAGGCAGAAATAGAAGAAGGATTAAGAGGTTGACAAGATGCCTTCGAAAGGTAATGGTATGACCAGAGAATTATAGGAGATGAAGGAAAAACATGCTAAGGAGATGAGGAAGGTGAAAGAGCTTGCTGAAGCACTTCAAGCCAGGCTTCTAGCCTTGGAGACAAATAAAAGAAGAGAAGTGGAAGAAAGCGAATTAGAAAAGGAAGAAGATGATGCTGAAGAATTTGAAGAGGTAGATGAAGAACTGAATGCTAAAGATCAGAGATTTGCAAAGCTGTTAAGGGCAGTCAAGAATGACAAACCTAAGGTAAAGATTGATGTTCCAAAGTACATTGGAAGTTTGAATGAGGAAAAGTTGCTTGATTGGATTGCTACACTAGATAATCACTTTGAATGTGAGGAATTTCCTGAGGAGCAGAAGGTAAAGATTGCAAAGACCAAATTGACAAGTCATGCTTTGGTATGGTGGGATTATGTACAATCAGAGAGAAGAAAGCAAGGTAAGTCAAAGATTTCTTCATGGGACAAGATGGTAGCAAGGATCAAAGGTAAATTTTTACCCCAGGATTATGAAATTCAAATGTTTAAGAAGCTTCAATTTTTAAGACAAAAAGAAATGGATGTGAAGGCATATATTGAGGAATTTTACAAGTTAAGTATGAGGTCTAGCCATCATGAGAATGAGGTTGAAAAAGTTGCTAGATATTTGGCTGGTTTGAGATTGAATATACAGGATGAATTAGTTTTGGCTAACCCTAGGAGTGTGGAAGAATGTTATCAAATGGCAATCAGGATTGAGGAGAAGATGAAAAGGAGATAGGATAAGCCCATGAGAGGAAGAGGCAACAATTTCAGAGGAAGAGGATCAGCTCCTACAACAAGGCAAGCCAATGAGAATCCATAAGAGGCTGGTAAAGGACAAGAACAGTCTGATTTCAGAAGTGGATGGAGAGGCACAAGAGGCAGATTTGGCAATGGAAGAGGTTCCAATACATTCTTAGGAAGGTGTTATACTTGTGGTGAATATGGTCACCCATCTTTCAAATGTCCAGAAAAAGCAACAACCTCAATGGGAGAACAGAGGACAAATCTGGTCCAAGAATCAGATGGTCAAAGTGGGACAAGCTCAAACACTTACCAAAGTGTCAAGGCTCCTGATGCTTATGGGTATCCTGAGCAAGGAGAAGCATTAATGTTAACGAGAACAATCTTGACGACATCTAAGGACATGTTACAAAGGAGAGCACTTTTTAGGACTAGTTGCAAAAGCAAAGGAAAAGTATGCAAGGTAGTGATAGATTCTGGTTCAACAGACAACATGGTATCTCAGGAAATGGATAAACTGAAACTGGAAAGGATTCCACATCAAAATCCTTACAAAGCATCTTGGGTAAGTGATAGTCAATCACTTTTGGTATATGAACAGGCATATGTTGATTTTTAGATTGGAGATTATCAGGATAGAGTTTTGTGTGACATTCTGCCCATGGAATGTTGTCACCTACTGTTGGGTAGGCCATGGAAATTTGATAAAAGAGCATTGTATGATGGGTATGCTAACACCTACACCATCATGAAGGAAGGGAGAACTATTCTGTTGACACCATTATAGGAGGATGTGGAAGCAAAGAAGACAGGTAAGATTATTTTGGTAGGTAAGGAGTTTGTGAAGATGCGTATAGAAAAGTCAAAGGCAGTTGAGGATATCTCAAGGAGAGGAGATCACAGTTTGAAGAAGATTTCAGTTCTGACTGACAAAGATCAGGTGGATCAGCAGAAGGTTAAGAAACAGGTTTGTACACAGCCACAGGCTGATTGGAAAGACAAGGATGCAATCATAGTAGGGACGATTGTTTTCCCTCTAAGAGTTGAAAGACAATCATTCTGCCATAGCAGTAACTGAGGTTTCCACTGTCCATGTTCAGACAGAGGTGATGGTCAGAAAGAATGACTAGCAAGATGTGAGAAGAGCCTACAGTGCTAGGCATGAGTATTTGCCTCCTTGGCAGCAGGTTGCAACACAGAGATCATGGGGCAGATATGCGACAGCAGAAGATACAGGTGGATTCAGTCAAAGACTTAACTCATGGAACATGAGTTCTTTTCAAATTGGGGAGTATGGTGTAGGTGCACCTAACCCACAGTGGCCTCCTTAAGGCATTTAGCTATTTTATGTTTATTTTTCTATTTTCAATAAGGTCCTAAATGACCCTTCAATGTAATAAGGTCAGTTTGACCAATGCTTACTATTTTTAGGTTGTTAGTTAAGAGTTTGTTAGTCAATTAGATCTCCCAGCCGATTGGAAGTGTCTCCCAGCTGTTGGAAACCAAGTCTGTACTACCGAGGGTAAGTAGATAAATACCCCCAGATGATCGAATGAACACAGTGTGATGGTCAATTGTAGTTCAGTTCAGTGGTGAAAGTGTAAATAGAGCATCTGTAAACATTTCTGAAAGCATAAATAAAATCTTGTTTTGAGTTTATACATCTCTCTAGCATCAGGTTTTTCTAAACAAATCATTTTGTTGTCCTGAGGCCGAGATGGATTTCCTAATCCATTCCACTGGTTGATTTCTGTGAAATCGGTGGAATGGTTGTATATATTAATTTAGGGTTTTGTTTGTTTTTCTATTTGTCTATGTTAATGCTTGTAGGATCGGGCAAGGAAATGCATTAAAGGATTCTAGCATGGCTATATGCTAGATTGTCGAAGTGCAGAGAGCTGCATGTTGAAGGTGGAACAGTTCGAAGCAATCGCTATGCAAAAAAAGTGGGTTAAAACAGTGAAAATCTGCGGGAGTTGTAGAAGACATACAAAGTGTGAGTATATTGCTTTTGTATGCGAGATATACAATCCGTGAGTATATTTCTATCACATGTTCTGAGTATATCGCTTTTGGTCCATCGCTGTTGTATGGGAGAAACATACAAGTCTATCGCAAATACAAAGGAGAGAGAAAGTCCAAGATTCCAGTCGACATACAAGGAAGTCAAGGTTTGGTCAAATGCATATTTGGAAATGCATGTTATGAATATACAAGGTTAAGTATATCGAATATTCAATCCCTGTATATACTGCAAATGTATATCAGATGCAGTGTATGTGTATACCCCTGTTGCATGTGAAGACAGTTCCCATGTATCCGTCGGTTGCATGTCTAAGTTGTATGTGATGAATGGGTAAGTGCAAAAAGATGGGGGGCCAACAAGTGGCCAAAATAATTTCAAAAAAATTTAAGGCATAACGCGAGCAGGTTATAACGCGCTCGCGTTATGGCCAACTATAAATTAAAAAAAAAGCAAGTCAATTTCATTTCACTCCCATTTTCTCCTCTGCCCGCGGCCTCCAAACCCTCAAAAATGCGCTCGCGTTCTGCAAAACGCCAATCAACACAAAAATCTTGTCAATTCATCGCCAAAATGCCGCCGCGACGTCGAGCACGCCAAAGAGGTGAGTTATCTTTATTTTTTTGTTTGAATTTCTTTCTATATAGGTAGGTTTTTGTTGATTTTTGATGTATATTTCGTTAATTGTCAGGAAATGTTAATGCACCTCCTCCTCCTCCTCCTCCTCAAAATCCACAAAATCCTGAGGAGGAAATACCTGCAGAACAACAACCTCCTCCATTCATTCCTCGACATGCCCCTGGAACATAAGATAATATAATAGGGCAAATTGAAAATAACAAAAAACAAATTGAAGATATAATTGCAAGGTTGAAAGATCCTTCCACTTCAACCTTGCATAGGTCCACGCTTGCCGAATCTCTTGAGTCTATGTTAACAAATGTAAATTCAATTAGCAAGCAAATAACTAGTTGGACCGATAAAAAGAGAGAGTTTAGAGATTACTATGCAGATAAATTATCATACCAAGATGTCAAAAAATTACAAATTACAAAAGTAGACTTGTGTTCAATTTTTACAAACCCACAAACAAATCAACCTCCACCCATTACATGCAAGAGGTTCCCTATCCATTGGTGCAACAACCAAGCAATAAGGGACAATTTCGGGCAGAGGTGGTGGATGGTTTTTGACCATCCTCCATGTAATAACAATGAGGTCCCGCAATACTTTTTGAGGAAACTCTACTCTGAGTTTGTCCTCAATAAAGTGCCAAACTATTTTGATATGCGGGACTTCCAGGGTAGAGGTGGGGGCTCAGCACAGGATAGACCAGGGGCATGTCTTGACCCACAGCGGGTAGTGAGACGAGTAATCAGCAGACCAGCCCACGAGCATGTTTCTATCCCTTCCATTGTGAAGGAGAGTGTTGAGGTCGATACACTGAGGTCGATTAGTGCCTTGACCCAGAGCATCATAGAGCATGCCGATCCTGCAACACAGAGTGGGTTGGGAGATAGTGCGAGGAGTAGGGTCCCACCGCATACTTGCCAGGCTTGCGGGTCAGCCTGTGGTTATGACCCCATGGATAGTCAGGACGTAGGTGCACAGGCTACATCTGCAGCTGAGCAGATGGTGATGACAGATACCCTCCTGAGTGAGACTTTCAGCCTTGATACTCAGGTAAATATTAGCAAGTTTATTGAATTTAATTTATTAAATTTGATTTTTGAAATACAAGATTAACTAATTTAAATTGATGATTTTAATAAAATTTCAGGGTCATAGCGTCGATGCAGTTTTCAGTGGTTTTCCACCTACATTTTTCACTAGATCATCTACTGTCGAGGTATGTAACTAGTAAACAATTATAAATATTACATGTGAATAGCATCGTTATATGAATGGTATTCTAATTTCTGATTTTGGATGTTGAATAGGTTAACACTGTAGATTTCATGGCAACACCTGCCAGCGGTGGTGGACTTCAAAGCTTTACGGAGGTAATAAAATAAATAGTTTAATGAATGAATTGTACTTACTAAATTTTTGTATGTGATTTGTGTGTTTTATTGTGTGTACTTCCATGTTTAGATGAGCGTGTGTGTATGTTAGGAGCCATGATTTGCATCACTATTATAGTTTTTGTAATTGAATAATGTTGTTTTATTTCCAGATGATGCAGGCTGCGGATACACCTCCCCATGTTCATAGGGCAATGGAGCAGGGTGTGGCCTCTGCGATTCATAGCTCTATGGCATTGACAGGGGTATGAGGCAGATTAGTAAATTTCAATTTACATTCATTGTTATAGTTGTCTATTTTTGAAAAATTAAAAGATTATTGATTTGAAGTTTAATTTCTATCTGGATGGTTTCTATAGGACATGACATCACCAGGGCCTTTTCTTGCTACTGAGGCAAGCGAGCAGACAGATTATATGTTAGCGGTAAGTGATTATTTTGTTAAATGTTTCATTTTTTTATAACATGTAATTTCTATATATTAATATCTATACTTTTTTTTGTAACAGGTAAAGGTGCAGGAAGAACTAAATAGGAGGAGTAGCCCTCGGGTTCGTAGTAGACCACCCACATGCATGTCTCCATCCCCTAGAAGATCAAAGGCTGCTCGTGATTTATTCTCTTCACCAGCTAGAGGGGAATGAATTTTTATTGTGTTCCTCTGTTGTATGCCTATATGGCATTTGTGGACATATATTTTGTATTGTACATAGTTGACATTGTATGCCTATATGGCATTCTTGTAAGCCTATATGGCTATTTTGTATATATGTTATACTTATATCGACAGATATTGATGTATGTGTATATGGATATTTGGTTAATACAAATCTTTTTTATTGATGGCGTCCATACTTGCATTATAAATCCACTTTTGAATGGATATTTGTAGATGGCTACTTCAAATATTTAAAGTCTGATTGTATTACATAGGATGTTTGCATTTTTCTTTGATAGGCTTGATAGGCCATGGATTACATGATGGTGTTTGATGGAAAAGTATGGTACTAGAAGACTCTAGTTCATTCTTAATAGGCTTGTGATTGATAATATCTTTGCATGATTGCACTTGATCTTGGATCATGGGCATGTTGTTAGGATTTTGATTGCATTGTGATGTTTGATGGATAGGCATGGTGTAAGTGTAAGATACCCAACTAGTTCTACGAAAAATTTTCCTTACTTAAACACTTTTACTTGCTAACAATTCATCAACTACTTCAATAACATAAAGATATACATCAAGATAACTATTTGAATGAAACAACATTAGAGTTGGGTACTTGTCTTGTTACTTGATTCAATCAACTTGCAATGTCTTATTACATGGAAAATGCTTTCAATAGCATGAAGTACAACTCATTCAATGGAAATACAAGGACAGGCCTTGAAGCCTTGATGTTACAATGTCTTCCTTACTTGAGCAACATTTGAAGATTTGGAATGTTCAACTCATCACCTTACAAGGTAGGCGCATATTTGAAGGATTTATAGGTTTTTCTAACTTGGGCGCCAAGTTGAGGTGACCTCCTCCTGAAGTTGCGCCTTGACAACATTAGGTGCCAATTAGAGTTATGGATGCTTTGGATTGTTTCCAAGAGTAGGTGCCAAAACATCATCATTATGAAAGTGTTTTAAATGCTAGGCGCCCAAATGAGCCCTCTGGAGTCTAGGCGCTCCTTTCATGCATTTTTGTGTTCTAGGTGCCAATTGAAAGGAGTGGAGAACAGGGCAAGCACCTTCCAAACTAGGTGTTTCCTTGAGGTGACAAGGACTTAGAAAGTGCGCCTAAGGTGAGTGCCTTGAGTGAAAAGGTCTAACAAACATCTTTGAACCCCCTTTCAAGGTTAGGCGCATTCTGGAGGTGGAAACAAGTAGAAGGTGCGCCTTAGCTTCCTTTGTCAATTCTTGCAAGTCTTTGTTGATTAGGAAGGTGGAATGCTTCATTGTAGAATGAGCGCCTATCTTCTAATGTCCAAACTACTTCTTCTGGCTCACTCTGTGGCTAGGCGCCAGAGCTAAACTGTTCACACAAGGGAGTGCGCCTAGACTCACTTGATGTTTTCTTACTACTTCAACCCCTGGAAGATGTTCCAAGGTGTTCCCTTTTACAAGCACCTGACCTCCCAAGTTCCTTCATGTGCTATTCCTTGAAGGTGCCAAAACTGAGCTCCAGTGCCATGGGATTGTGCCTAACATCTTTGAAGAGTTTCTAAGCCTTTTGCAAGTTGATATCCCAAACTCATCTTCTAGGCGCAACAGGAGCTTTCCAAAGGAGTTTCCAAGTTTTAGACGCCAAGCGAGGTCATGGGTGAATGGAACTACGCCTTAGGAGATGACTGGATCCTAAGCGTCAGTTTGGAGTTACAGTGGAATTGATATGCGCCTCAACTAGCTTAGGCGCCCATTTGAAGTGATTCCTTTAACACTTCTCTGTCAATCTCAACTGCAAGGATGATCTCCTAATCCAATTTTGATCCTCTGGAGATGCAAATAGCTTTACATTTCACTAGGCACCATCAATGATGATCATCAACCAAAGCGCATTTCAAAGGTGAGATAGGCAAGTGAGGCGCCAAACTAGTTCTTAAGACTTATCTCCTTCTATCAAGTCAATTTCAACTATGTGAGAGAGTTCTATTCTATTTGCACCTGGGCTAGGAATTCACCTAAGAGACATCACTTAGCTTTAAAACTTTCAATCTATAGCCATCTGGGCTAGGCACTCCAATGGAGGATCCTTGAACTCATGCATTGGCGCCTTCTAGTTCTAGGCACCCATTTTGGATGATTCATCCTGATACTAGCGCCCAAAATGACTAGACTCTCTTCATCATCCAATTCACTTAGAAGACTCAAGTTGGAGACTTAGTTGTCTATCCATGTTCTCCGGAAGATTCATTGTACCTCTATGCACTATCTCCTTCAAGGCGCTCCTTAAAAACATTGGAAGTGCTCAGGACTTACCTTAGTCCAAAGCGCCACAATCCATTCCTTAAAGCACAAAGAATTCTCAAAGGTGCCCCTATTTACCTCTAAGCACTCAAATATCATTTAGATTCAAGGCGCACATTTAGCTCCAAAACGCAAATTTCCATCATCAACCCATCAAGGTGCATCATCTTCCCTTTGTATCCCCTTCAAGGCATAGACATTCACTTCTTCACACAAAAACTCACTCTCTGGCGCTAGAATAGGTGTATAACTTCAAATAAGGCGCTAATCTTAGGTTTCTAAGTACTTAGTTTGATCTTAAGGCTATCCTTCCTCTAAGCACTCTCTTCAACTCCCTCACTGAAGGCCCTCTGTAAGTTTGGGCGCATTTCATCCCAAGGCGCTTCAACATCATCCAAGGCACAAATTCACTCTCCAAGACAAGGTGCAAAAAACCCTATCCTAAGGCGCTCAAATCTTGCTTCTAGACCTAGGCACACAAACATGAGATTAAGGATCATTCTGGCCACCATCACTTCCCTAAAGGCGCAAAATTGGTGTAGATACATTCCATTTATTAAGGATCATTCTGGCGCCCAAATCTTGTCAGAGCAAAGGATCAATAGGTTCTCTCTAAGGCGCACTCCAGGGTTTGATCTTGCAAGACTTCTCACATCAAAATTTTGACCAAGACACTCAAGGCACTAGTCTTTATCATCTAACCCTACAGTGCACTTACTCATTATGATATACTCCTCAACTTTGTATTCAACCTTGCCCAAGGCACATATTCACTATAAGGCATTCTCACTTTGTCAAGGCTCAGAGGGCTTCAATTTGCTAAAGGGTAGAGGTCTAGGTGCATATCTGACTTGAAGCTCAAGGCGCTCCAACCCTCTTGCTCTGGAATTCCTTCTAGGCACTAAGTGACTTCTCGAATTCCTTGAAAACATTTGAAGTGTTTTACCTTCTCAAGGTGCTCCTTCGAACTTGACTCCAAGGTCTTATAATCTCAAAGGTGCTGACATCATCTCAACCAAAGGCGCTCAATGATTCATCCCATATCTAGGCGCTAAAACACTTAATCAACCAAGTCATTCAAGGCGCCATTCAGTAAACTCATCTTCCATGATATTCCTATCAAGGCGCATATCACTTCTCTCATGGGCTTTAGGTGCTCAGTTGAGTGTTTCAATACTACTTAGGTGCCAAATTCATTTTAATGCACCAAACACAAAGAGCTTTCAAACACTGGGTGCTCACAAAGAGTCTTCCAACCTTGGGCGCTAAATTAGGTCTTTGCAACTATCCAAGGCGCATATCTTCATTTGAACAACTTATGGTGCCAAGACAACTTCTCATTAGGGCGCTCAAAACACTTGTGTTTACATTTGAAGTGCTTTACCTTCTTAAGGTGCTCCAGACTAACCTGACTCCAAGGCGCTCCATCATCATCCTTAAGGCGCTAAAAACATCATCCAACTCCTTAAGGCACTTCACTGTCAAAGTCTGAAGGCGCTCTACCTAGACCTTTCCCCTAGGCGCCAGAACTCCTAAGCGCTCACCAGATAACTCTCTTCTTCAAGGCGCAAATCTTCCTATACCATGATTGCCTCTGAAACGCCGATTAACGTGATGTGAGGGTGCAAAGGCTACTCCAATCCTCAGTGAGTGCCTAGTTTAAACAAGGAGAAATAAAGCATTCAAAACTATCCAAACGATCATCCCCTTCCTAATGTCTTCACTGCTCCAGAAAACCTTGGCCAAAATGACACATAACAACTCCTATGAGCGCCCTTATGCCCTAGGATCATCTAGTTTGTGCGTCTTGTAATGAGGAGTTCATGTAAGTTTGGAATGAGCGCCTTGAATAAGTGTAAACTAGCCTAGAGAAGGGTATGTGCACCTTGAGCGCCTTGAGCATTCCAGAGATAACTGTGCGCCTAGAACAATATGAGCGCTCATGATGATGATTAACGCCCTGATGAGACTATGAGCGCCTTGTTCAGGAGATACCTTGTTTGATCATAAAATGCGCCTTGAGTCTTGAAGGTTTTGAGCGCCTAGGTGATTTGGATGTTGGGATGTTGGTATGCGCCCAAGATTGAGGTAAGTGAGCGCTTGTAATGGAGGAGAGCAATGAGATGGAATGTCTTGTAGAGATTGGCGCCCAGAGACCCATTTTTGCGCCTTTGATGATGACCATTTTTGCATAAGAGTTTAGCGCCTTAGAGTTGTAAACTTTCTCTTTGGGTGCCCCTGAGTGAATGTTGGCGCCTTGGACAACTAAATACGCCTTTGATGGAGTGGAGCCCAAAAGGGGAGTAGGAGGAAACCCAATCTTCAAGATTCATCAAGCTTCAAAGTTTAGGTCAGAGGTTATCCACTTTATCCAAGGAAGGTGTTATCATCTACACTCCGAGAAGGTAATGTCAAAGGCCATCATGAAGGATCACTTCATCAACTTCAAGTCCTTCAAGTTCAAGTCCTTTCACCTAGCAAGTCCAAGAGAGATTTCTACTCCGATTCATGAAGTAAGCTTATATCATCCTTATCTACTTTGCAAGAAGAAGAAACATTACAAAGTCAATCAAATGAGTTACAAGTACCATACATCCAATTGCAAGGAGTGAACCACCTTAAGGAAAAATAGTTCTCTTGAAGTTACTTGAAATGTCAAAAGGTTTAGCGCCTCCAAGTAAGGTCAGAGGTGAGGTTAGAGGTGAAATGCGCCTTTGGACCATTTTGGCGCCTTGGATGAAGAACCTATATCTTGAGCCCAAGAGGTAAAATTTGTGCCTTAGTGGATTTGGAGAGTTACAGAGATTAGAGAAAAGCGCCTTGAAGACAGAGTTGTTCAAGGCACATGTGTGATTTGGTCAAAAATAGGTGCCTAGAGTGAATAGGCTTTCATCCTGACTTAATACACTGCCTCCTTCTGACGATTTTTGGGGCAGCAGAAAACCTTTCACCACGGGCAAATACCTCAGAGCTATAAAAAATTGAGAGAGGTTATTGTAGAGGCACTCTACGTGATCCCGTTGCCTCAGACAGAATGTTTTTAAGTGACACGGTTTTCAAGTAACATCTCGTCAAAGATTGCTGCCTTTTTGCACTTTGGACTCTTCAGGGATATCGTCGGTACAATGTAGCTCCGACTGTTTCGACATGTTTGGGTGAAAAATAGGACCATGCCTAGCATAAATGTACCCATTCGGATGCATTGGAACAGTCAGTTTGGTCACATCAGGAGTAGGATGAAAGTTACACCCCTTTGCAACTTTACACTGCCTCCTTCTGATGATTTTTGGGGCAACAGAAAACCTGACACCACGGGCAAATGCCTCAGAGCTATAAAAAACCGAGAGAGGTTATTGTAGAGGCACTCTACATGATCCCGTTGCCTCAGACGGAATGTTTCTAAGTGACACAATTTTCAAGTAACATCTCATCAAAGATTGCTACCTTTTTGCACTTTGGACTCTTCAGGGATATCGTTGGTACAATGTAGCTCCGACTGTTTCAACATGTTTGGGTGAGAAATAGGACCATGCATAGCATAAATGTACCCATTCAGACGCGTTGGAATAGTCAGTTTGGTCGCATCAGAAGCAGGACGAAAGTTACACCCCTTTGCAACTTTACATTGCCTCCTTCTGACGATTTTTGGGGCAACAGAAAACCTTTCACCACGGGCAAATGCCTAAGAGCTATAAAAATCGAGAGAGGTTATTGTAGAGGCACTCTACATGATCCCGTTGTCTCAGACAGAATGTTTCTAAGTGACACGATTTTTGAGTAACATCTCGTCAAAGATTGCTGCCTTTTTGCACTTTGGACTCTTTAGGGATATCGTCGGTACAATGTAGCTCCGACTGTTTCGACATGTTTGGGTGAAAAATAGGACCATGCCTAGCATAAATGTACCCATTCGGACGCGTTGGAATAGTCAGTTTGGTCGCATTAGGAGCAGGACGAAAGTTACACCTCTTTGCAACTTTACACTGCCTCCTTCTGACGATTTTTGGGGCAACAGAAAACCTTTCACCACGGGCAAATGCCTCAGAGCTATAAAAAACTGAGAGAGGTTATTGTAGAGGCACTCTACATGATCCCGTTGCCTCAGACAGAATGTTTCTAAGTGACACAATTTTTGAGTAACATCTCGTCAAAGATTGCTGCCTTTTTGCACTTTGGACTCTTCAGGGATATCGTCGGTACAATGTAGCTCCGACTGTTTCGACATGTTTGGGTGAAAAATAGGACCATGCCTAGCATAAATGTACCCATTCGGATGCGTTGGAATAGTCAGTTTGGTCGCATCAGGAGCAGGATGAAAGTTACACCCCTTTGCAACTTTACACTGCCTCCTTCTGACGATTTTTGGGGCAACAGAAAACCTTTCACCACGGGCAAATGCCTCAGAGCTATAAAAAACTGAGAGAGGTTATTGTAGAGGCACTCTACGTGATCCCGTTGCCTCAGACAGAATGTTTCTAAGTGACACAATTTTTGAGTAACATCTCGTCAAAGATTGCTGCCTTTTTGCACTTTGGACTCTTCAGGGATATCGTCGGTACAATGTAGCTCTGACTGTTTCGACATGTTTGGGTGAGAAATAGGACCATGCCTAGCATAAAGGTACCCATTCAGACGCGTTGGAATAGTCAGTTTGGTCGCATCAGGAGCAGGACGAAAGTTACACCCCTTTGCAACTTTACACTGCCTCCTTCTGACGATTTTTGGGGAAACAGAAAACCTTTCACCACGGGCAAATGCCTCAGAGCTATAAAAAACTGAGAGAGGTTATTGTAGAGGCACTCTACGTGATCCCGTTGCCTCAGACGAAATGTTTCTAAGTGACACGGTTTTCGAGTAACATTTTGTCAAAGATTGCTACCTTTTTGCACTTTGGACTCTTCAGGGATATCGTCGGTACAATGTAGCTCCGACTGTTTCGACATGTTTGGGTGAAAAATAGGACCATGCCTAGCATAAATGTACCCATTCAGATGCGTTGGAACAGTCAGTTTGGTCGCATCAGGAGCAAGACAAAAGTTACACCCCTTTGCAACTTTACACTGCCTCCTTCTGACGATTTTTGGGGCAACAGAAAACCTTTCACCACGGGCAAATGCCTCAGAGCTATAAAAAACTGAGAGAGGTTATTGTAGAGGCACTCTATGTGATCCCGTTGCCTCAGACAGAATGTTTCTAAGTGACACGATTTTTGAGTAACATCTCGTCAAAGATTGCTGCCTTTTTGCACTTTGGACTCTTCAGGGATATCGTCGGTACAATGTAGCTCCGACTGTTTCGACATGTTTGGGTGAGAAATAGGACCATGCCTAGCATAAATGTACCCATTCGGACGCGTTGGAATAGTCAGTTTGGTCGCATCAGGAGCAGGACGAAAGTTACACCCCTTTGCAACTTTACACTGCCTCCTTCTGACGATTTTTGGGGAAACAGAAAACCTTTCACCACGGGCAAATGCCTCAGAGCTATAAAAAACTGAGAGAGGTTATTGTAGAGGCACTCTACTTGATCCCGTTGCCTTAGACGGAATGTTTCTA
This sequence comes from Cunninghamia lanceolata, assembly GCA_027924645.1. Taxonomy (NCBI): domain Eukaryota; kingdom Viridiplantae; phylum Streptophyta; class Pinopsida; order Cupressales; family Cupressaceae; genus Cunninghamia; species Cunninghamia lanceolata. The sequence continues at coordinate 866,561 of BSBN01001753.1, forward strand.
AGTGACACAATTTTCGAGTAACATCTCGTCAAAGATTGCTGCCTTTTTGCACTTTGGACTCTTCAGGGATATCGTCGGTACAATGTAGCTCCGACTGTTTCGACATGTTTGGGTGAAAAATAGGACCATGCCTAGCATAAATGTACCCATTCAGACACGTTGGAACAGTCAGTTTGGTCGCATCACGAGCAGGACACCAAAAATGCAAAAGTTGCTTTGTGCAACTTGACAACATTGACACTTTTTTGCAACATGACTCAAAGACTCAAACTGACCCCAAATGACTCAAAGTGACTTAAAATCACCTTGATTATAGAGGTCGAGGCGCTCCTTATCATTCATTCATTACGAGCGCCTTGGGAGAATGGTATATAGGTCATCATCATGATTGGGCGCCCTGGATCCAGAGTGTTGGAGAGATCATCAAATGGTGTCTAGTAGGGTGAGTTATGAGTTTGGTCGCATCAGGAGCAGGACACCAAAAATGCATAACATGATGATGTAAAAATGTGTACATATGTGTAAAAATGCAGGAGGAAATAAAAAAAGACAAACCTTACAAATTAATGTGCATACTTACAACTCAATGTAACATAACTTTACAAAATCAATGTGAATACTTACAAATTAATCCAATGAACCATCTGGATCTGCTCTACTCTTTATTGTGTCAAGTATTGCTTCATGGTCAGACTCACGCACCTTCCACAATATTTTGTTTAAAGGTCTACCCCGATACTTTATCAAATGAACATTGGATGCCACGACAAGGTTCGAGTAATGAAGAATCTTTCGATGCATGTCAAAGTCCTGAAATAGCCAAATATTAACACTCTTATGTGGGTACCTTCTAAGCCATGTTCCAGTAATAACCACTGATCCTGTAGGGTATTCGATGTTTTCTCCATCTGTAACAGGGGCCTCCAATTTCTTTTTGGCCTCAACACAACGACATAAGTAATAATCTGTTCCCTCTTCATTATCTTCATCTGCAATAACTGCATATACGTGTCCTACATTGATATGTGTAGCAAATTAGATGAAATTAGTCAACATTACAAAAACACTACAAAGTAAGATGACATTACCTGGTTGAACTAGATGAAATTAGATGCATATATGTGCCCTATATTACCTGGTTGAACTAAATCTGATATGTGGTCAAAGTCAACTGACGATTCCATCTGTGTTAGTTCCAGTGCCGTCGGGGGTCGATACGTGTCAAGTGGGCTAAGATAACTTAACTGCCATTCGTCAACCCACTCCTTTGACTCGCACTCATCCCAGACTTGAATTGTACAGGAAGAACAAAAGCATGACATCTTTCGTGTATGGATACTCCATGAACCTGCAATTGAGATTCTGAAAGAGTGCATCTCATTTGATCCTGTCAGTGTACAACAATCCTCATATGGTGCAATGTTAGTATCATCTATCAACCAAAAAAATCTACAAACTAAAGACTTACCTTCATTACCTGGACCCATGGAAGCATTACACCACTCGATAATCGATTTTGCATCTGTCAACTTTGCATTGTCTTTATACTTTAACTCTTCTCGTGCTATGGCTCTTTTGATACATGCTCCTGCACCATCATGCTCCCCCTTTCCATGCCCGGCCTCACAAAAGTTCCACATATGTTGAATACCTGTAAAATTATGCCTCCTACTCAGCCAATAGAAATTCCGCGAGTTCTTGAATTGTGATGCACAATTATCTGACCATATGATATGCTGACTGAACGATATGCCCCTTCTAGCCAAATCATTGTAGAACACCTGAAAGCAACCTTGCACGAACTCTGTAGAATGCGTGCGATCATCACTAATATAGAAATGATACTCCCTTATGATCTTTCTGTCATCCTCTGTACTATCATTTGCATGAATGAATGCGATATGCACAAATATAGAAACCTGTGTGGAGTTGTAATATTGTGATTGCACCTCACGCTGTGGCTATAGACTGTAGTTCTCTGCAAAGTCGACGACTGAAACAATGCTACCAACTGGAAATGTGTCCTTGCATAACTTGAATTGCAAGTCCAACCATCGAGCTCTATGGGCATGTCTTGCATACTCATACACTATGCTGTCACGAAATATAGGCATAAACTGATACACTGGAATCTTTTCAATAACTAATTCACACCTCTTTGCTTCTTTACCATCTTTTGTATTGTATGCCACTGTTTTATACTTGCCAAACTCTACTAGTTCATTTCCAACCGCATGTGTTATTTCCATATGTTCACATATTGGCAAATGTTGCAAGCCACCGCAACGATGACATGTGCCATCCAAGCATAATTTCTTGTAGAATATTTGACCTTCCTCTCTTTCACATAAAATTCTTGATATGAAGTCTCTTGAAGATGTTGGTGGGGCACATATGGCACAACCCTGCAAATCATTGTTAGTATGCATATCTAAACATATAGACCTATAAGCATCAAAATGGTTAGAAAATTCAATATGTAATCTACAACAACAAGTAGTGTGTGTGTGATTTATCTTAACATAGAAAGGTTTTAGCATTTCAAAATATCTTTGACAAATTTTAATTTGAGGATACTTCTCTAGAAATTTACCATAAAACTGTGTTTGAGTCTCATCCAAAAAATGCTTTGGATGTGGCTCGCGGTTCTGACTACCAATTCTCCTTCTTACCACATCCCTTTGATTCGGAGATACCCTTGTGTAATTCTTCCGAACGTCTTCAATTAGTGATCTCAATGCTTCAACAATTAGTTTATCTTTTCGTGGTAGTCTCCCTGAGAACGCCCATAATTCATTGGCATTAGTGTCCTCAATTCTTTGGCGTCTTCCAACGGCTCTTGATAAAGTTTTCCTATTAATTCTCAATTCTTGACTTGTCTTTCTAATGAGACGAGCTTTCCTCGTTTGACTACTTACTATAGTCGATGTAATCACACGCCGTGTTGCATTACTATCTTTTGTGCGTGAGGTGTTACCCACACTCTCATACGCACTCATTAGATTCTTGACAATAGATTTTTCACTTGAAGCCTCTGATGTTCTCAACCCAAGAATCTTCATGATAGACCTATACTTTATACTTCGCATCATTTCAACGAATAGTTGACATCTTGCAGTCTCATTTAACTTTTCAAAGAACAATCTCCAAATCTTATTAGCATATCTTCTACAAGTGCGTTTTGGAATCTTACCTTCCATTGGCTGCAAAATATTCTCATCAATATCAATCAAATACTTTGGCTTTCTATGCAAAATTCTAGGTGGTGTCAAGTTAGGTAAATTCATCTCAACATTAGGAATTTCATCAATATTTAAATGAGATGGGTTAGATGGCATACCTTCGATCGAAGATGGAATAGATGACATACCTTGAGGTTGAGGTGGGAACGATGGCGTACCTCCTTCATCACATGTGAGTGATGATGTACTCTCAACTTGAGATGTGGTAGATGGTGTCCCTACATGTTGTCTTGCGGTAAAGGATGTGTCTCCAACTATGGTATTCAAATCTCTCGTACCACGAAGTTTTTGCATTCGTTCTCTTTGTGCCGCCAATACCATATCTCTTTGTGATGGTTGTGGTTCCTCTTCAATTGGTATGTCTTCATTTATCGTGTCCAATTTCCTCTTCTCACGAAGCTCCTTCATAGCCATTGCTTTCTTTGCATTCTTAGCTTCTATCTCTTCCTCTGTTGGTTTAATTCTTGATCGTTTCCTCAGCATGACGGAGAATTTGTCTGTAGCATGATAAAGAGACCAATATTAGTTCCTAAGAAATGAATACATGATAATAGTGGGATTGTATTTTTTTTATGTTGTAAGGATTTATTCTTGTATAGTTTGACATCATGGTATGAACTAAGGTTTGTTTATTACACATAATTATTAAAGAGCCCAAGTGTAGAAAATATACATGGCATCATGTGAGATTGTAGGTTGCTTTCTCGATTGGGAATGTGTCTATTTTAAACATGTATGATAAAGCATGATAAAGTAATTCAATCCGAAATAAGGAAAATGTAAAGAACATGCATGTAAAGACTTGACATACCTAAAAAATGAAGATTTGAATGGAGAGAGTACCCAATTATGTAGTGTTTTTATCTTCTTGCATCAAACTCCTCAACAATTTGAGTTTTTCACCACTTGCTTCCTTTTCAATGTTAAATTCTTAAAATTGAATCACAATTAACATTGCAATACTACAAAAATTGAAACTTGAATAGATATATATCAAACTTGGTTTGAAAACTATGTTATTTCCTCCTTCTCAAGTTGGCAAAGCAGAAAAGGTGGTGGAAAGATCATGCAAAGGTGGTACAATGTGTCAAATGTGCATGTGAACTTCCCAATAGCATGAAAGCACTTCTTTTTTGTCAGAGCACACGCAGAATCAGTAAGAAAACAGAGCATGTGGGCCAAGATCACGGGGGTAACCACTTTTTTACCATTTCAGTAGAAAGACAAAACGCGAGCGCGTTATAACGCGCTCGCGTTTTGTCCTGCTATAGATCCCTAAACCCTGAACTCTGATCCCTTGACCCTCAACCCTCAATGTCAAATCCTAATCCCTCAACCCTCAGCGTCAAATCCTAATCCCTCAATGTCAAATCCTAATCCGTCAACCCTCCAACCCTATCCCTAATCCTTACAATCCTCAACCCTTAAATCTGATCCATCAACCCTCAACATCAAACCCTAATCCCTCAACCCTCAACCCTAATCTGTCATCCGTCATCCCTCAACTCTAATCCCTCATTCCTAAACCCTAAATGCTATCCCTATTCCTAGACCCTCAACAGGCTCGATACTATACCTTAAACCCTAATCCCTCTACCATCAACACTCTTATTTAACCCTAATCCCTTGACCATTAACCCTATCCCTCAACCTCAACCCTCAACCCTCAACTCTCAACATTAAACCCTAATTCATCAACCCTAAACCCTAATCCCTCAAACCTAAACCCTATCCCTAAACCATCAACCCTCAACACTATACCTTAAACCCTAATCCCTCAACCCTAACCCTAAACCTTGTCCCTAAACCCTAATCCCTCAACCCTCAACCCTAATCTGTCATCTGTCATCCCTTAACTCTAATCCCTCATTCCTAAACCCTAAACGCTATCCCTATTCCTAGAACCTCAACAGGCTCGATACTATACTTTAAACCCTAATCCCTCTACCATCGACACTCTTATTTAACCCTAATCCCTTGACCATTAACCCTATCCCTCAACCTCAACCCTTAACCCTCAACCCTCAACCCTCAACTCTCAACATTAAACCCTAATTCATCAACCCTAAACCCTAATCCCTCAAACCTAAACCCTATCCCTAAACCATCAACCCTCAACACTATACCTTAAACCCTAATCCCTCAACCCTCAACCCTAAACCTTATCCCTAAACCCTAATCCCTCAACCCTCAACCCTAATCCCTCATCCCTCAACTCTAATCCCTCATCCCTAAACCCTAAATGCTATCCCTATTCCTAAACCCTCAACAGACTCGATACTATACCTTAAACTCTAATCCCTTATCCCTAAACCCTCCAACCCTATCCCTAATCCTTATACCCTCCACACTCTACTTTAACCCTAATTCCTTGACCCTCAACCCTATCCCTAAACCCTTGACCCTCGAACCTCAACCCTCAACCCGCAACATCAAACCCTAATCCCTCAACCCTTAACTCTGATCCCTCGACCTTCAACCTTGATCCTAAACCCTAAACCCTCTACGCCAAATTCTAATCCCTCAACCCTATCCCTAAACCCTCAACCCTCAATGTCAAATCCTAATCCCTCAACCCTCAGCGTCAAATCCTAATCCCTCAACGTCAAATCCTAATCCCTCAACGTTAAATCCTAATCCGTCAACCCTCCAACCCTATCCCTAATCCTTACAACCCTCAACCCTTAAATCTGATCCATCAACCCTCAACACTATACCTTAAACCCTAATCCCTTCAACCTCAACCCTATCCCTAAACCCTTAACCCTCGAACCTCAGCCCTCGACGTCAAACCCTAATCCCTCAACCCTTAACTCTGATCCCTCATCTCTCAACCCTAACCCTAAACCCTCAACCCTCAACATCAAACCCTAATCCCTCAACCCTCAACCCTAATCTGTCATCCGTCATCCCTCAACTCTAATCCCTCATTCCTAAACCCTAAATGCTATCCCTATTCCTAGACCCTCAACAGGCTCGATACTATACCTTAAACCCTAATCCCTCTACCATCGACACTCTTATTTAACCCTAATCCCTTGACCATTAACCCTATCCCTCAACCTCAACCCTCAACCCTCAACTCTCAACATTAAACCCTAATTCATCAACCCTAAACCCTAATCCCTTAAACCTAAACCCTATCCCTAAACCATCAACCCTCAACACTATACCTTAAACCCTAATCCCTCAACCCTAACCCTAAACCTTGTCCCTAAACCCTAATCCCTCAACCCTCAACCCTAATCTGTCATCCGTCATTCCTCAACTCTAATCCCTCATTCCTAAACCCTAAACACTATCCCTATTCCTAGAACCTCAACAGGCTCGATACTATACTTTAAACCCTAATCCCTCTACCATCGACACTCTTATTTAACCCTAATCCCTTGACCATTAACCCTATCCCTAAACCTCAACCCTTAACCCTCAACCCTCAACCCTCAACTCTCAACATTAAACCCTAATTCATCAACCCTAAACCCTAATCCCTCAAACCTAAACCCTATCCCTAAACCATCAACCCTCAACACTATACCTTAAACCCTAATCCCTCAACCCTCAACCCTAAACCTTATCCCTAAACCCTAATCCCTCAACCCTCAACCCTAATCCCTCATCCCTCAACTCTAATCCCTCATCCCTAAACCCTAAATGCTATCCCTATTTCTAAACCCTCAACAGACTCGATACTATACCTTAAACTCTAATCCCTTATCCCTAAACCCTCCAACCCTATCCCTAATCCTTATACCCTCCACACTCTACTTTAACCCTAATTCCTCGACCCTCAACCCTATCCCTAAACCCTTGGCCCTCGAACCTCAACCCTCAACCCTCAACATCAAACCCTAATCCCTTAACCCTTAACTCTGATCCCTCGACCTTCAACCCTGATCCTAAACCCTAAACCCTCAACGCCAAATTCTAATCCCTCAACCCTTCACTCTAATCCCTCAACCCTAAACCCTATCCCTAAACCCTCAACACTATACCTTAAACCCTAATCCCTCAACCCTAACCCTAAACCTTGTCCCTAAACCCTAATCCCTCAACCCTCAACCCTAATCTGTCATCCTTCATCCCTCAACTCTAATCCCTCATTCCTAAACCCTAAACGCTATCCCTATTCCTAGAACCTCAACAGGCTCGATACTATACTTTAAACCCTAATCCCTCTTCCATCGACACTCTTATTTAACCCTAATCCCTTGACCATTAACCCTATCCCTCAACCTCAACCCTCAACCCTCAACCCTCAACCCTCAACCCTCAACCCTCAACTCTCAACATTAAACCCTAATTCATCAACCCTAAACCCTAATCCCTCAAACCTAAACCCTATCCCTAAACCATCAACCCTCAACACTATACCTTAAACCCTAATCCCTCAACCCTCAACCTTATCCCTAAACCCTAATCCCTCAACCCTCAACCCTAATCCCTCATCCCTCAACTCTAATCCCTCATCCCTAAACCCTAAAGGCTATCCCTATTCCTAAACCCTCAACAGACTCGATACTATACCTTAAACTCTAATCCCTTATCCCTAAACCCTCCAACCCTATCCCTAATCCTTATTCCCTCCACACTCTACTGTAACCCTAATTCCTCGACCCTCAACCCTATCCCTAAACCCTTGACCCTCAAACCTCAACCCTCAACCCTCAACATCAAACCCTAATCCCTCAACCCTTAACTCTGATCCCTCAACCTTCAACCCTGATCCTAAACCCTAAACCCTCAATGCCAAATTCTAATCCCTCAACCCTTCACTCTAATCCCTCAACCCTAAACCCTAACCCTAAACCTTGTCCCTAAACCCTAATCCCTCAACCCTCAACCCTAATCTGTCATCCGTCATCCCTCAACTCTAATCCCTCATTCCTAAACCCTGAACGCTATCCCTATTCCTAGACCCTCAACAGGCTCGATACTATACCTTAAACCCTAATCCCTCTACCATCGACACTCTTATTTAACCCTAATCCCTTGACCATTAACCCTATCCGTCAACCTCAACCCTCAACCCTCAACCCTCAACTCTCAACATTAAACCCTAATTCATCAACCCTAAACCCTAATCCCTCAAACCTAAACCCTATTCCTAAACCATCAACCCTCAACACTATACCTTAAACCCTAATCCCTCAACCCTCAACCCTAAACCTTATCCCTAAACCCTAATCCCTCAACCCTCAACCCTAATCCCTCATCCCTCAACTCTAATCCCTCATCCCTAAACCCTAAATGCTATCCCTATTCCTAAACCCTCAACAGACTCAATACTATACCTTAAACTCTAATCCCTTATCCCTAAACCCTCCAACCCTATCCCTAATCCTTACACCCTCCACACTCTACTTTAACCCTAATCCCTTCAACCTCAACCCTATCCCTAAATCCTTGACCCTCGAACCTCAACCCTCAACCCTCGACGTCAAACCCTATTCCCTCAACCCTTAACTCTGATCCCTCATCTCTCAACCCTAACCCTAAACCCTAAACCCTCAACCCTCAACGTCAAATCCTAATCCCTCAACCCTAAACCCTATCCCTAAACCCTCAACACTATACCTTAAACCCTAATCCCTCAGCCCTCAACCCTAAACCTTATCCCTAAACCCTAATCCCTCAACCCTCAACCCTAATCTGTCATCCCCCAACTCTAATCCTTCATCCCTAAACCCTAAATGCTATCCCTATTCCTACACCCTCAACAGAATCAATACTATACCTTAAACCCTAATCCCTTATCCCTAAACCCTCCAACCCTATCCCTAATCCTTATACCCTCCACACTCTACTTTAACCCTAATTCCTCGACCCTCAACCCTATCCCTAAACCCTTGACCCTCGAACCTCAACCCTCAACCCTCAACGTCAAACCCTAATCCCTCAACCCTTAACTCTGATCCCTCGACCCTCAACACTATACCTTAAACCCTAATCCATATCCCTCAACCCTTAACCCTTAAAACTTAAACCCTATCCCTACACCCTCAACACTTGACACTATATCTTAAGCCTTAAACCCTCATCCCTAAAGCCTCAACCCTCAATCCTTAAACCTTCAACCCTAAACCCTATCCCTAATCCCTCTACCCTTGACACTCTAACCCTAACCTCGACATTAAATGCTAATCCGTCAACCCTAAACCCTAATCCTCAACCCTCAACCCTCAACCCTCAACACTATACCTTAAACCCTAATCCCTCAACCCTCAACCCTAAACCTTATCCCTAAACCCTAATCCCTCAACCCTCAACCCTAATCCATCATCCCTCAACTATAATCCCTCATCCCTAATCCCTAAATGCTATCCCTATTCCTAAACTCTCAACAGACTTGATACTATACCTTAAACCCTAATCCCTTATCCCTAAACCCTCCAACCCTATCCCTAATCCTTACACCCTCCACACTCTACTTTAACCCTAATCCCTCGACCCTAAACCCTATCCCTAAACCCTTGACCCTTGTACCTCAACCCTCAACCCTTAATGTCAAACCCTAATCCCTCAACCCTTAACTTTGATCCCTCGACCCTCAACCGTAATTTGTCAACCCTCATCCCTAAACCTTAAACGCTATCCCTATTCCTAGACCCTCAACGGGCTCGATACTATACCTTAAACGCTAATACCTTATCCGTAAACCTTCCAACCCTATCCCTTATGCCTTAACCCTCATGATTAATAGCCTTGAATGTAAAAAAAATTGAGTGGGACATAACGCGAGCGCGTTATAATGCGCTCGCGTTATGTCAAACATGGCAAAAAATAGACTTGCGGGAAAGAAAAATGCAAGGCAAAACATAACGCGAGCGCGTTATAACACGCTCGCGTTATTTCTTGCTTTGGGAATCCCAAGCCTTGGGCTTGGGATTTGCTTTGGATTTCCAACCCAAAGGCTTGGAGTGCCTTATGAACAGTCACAGACGTGTTTTTCTGTATTCTTCAAAATTTCACATAATTTCGTTCGTGCTAACCCTCAGATTTGCACGTGTTTCAAGGTTGAACAAATCGAACGTATGGGTAATGTTAGGCTTTCTCTTAGCTATTTGACGATGTGATTTTTTCACATTTTAACAATGTTAAGCCTTTCATCTTTAATTTCTTTTGTTTGTGTGTCCGTTTTTATGCAAAAACCACTGTTTGGTCTTTTTTTCATTGTAAAATAACTATTCATTCAAATTTCAAAAAAATTACATATTTAGAAACTAGACTCCATTCTACAAATATTAAAAAAATAAAAAAATGATTTTCAATTAGTTTTCAAAATTTATAGGGGTAGCACGGCCAAAATTCTATTTTTTAGGATGTGTCCACTTTAAAAATTAGTAAAAAATCAAATATTCATCAAAAAATTATCAGAAAAATCGGGCATAAACTACATGCTATTAGCTAATTTCTCACCAAAGCGATTTTAAAAATACCAAAAAAAAGTTGACCTTTTGAGGGAGCCACAAAACATGCTATGTTATGTTTTTTTGACAGAAACAACACCAATTTCTGTGGCTCCCTCTTTTGAACCCCTTAATCTATGCCATTTTCAAAACAAAATAGTAGTTTAGAAAGTAGACTCGGAGCACTACGAACATTGTTTTGGTTGCATCTCTAAATTTTGAGTGTAACTATGCTCAATTTCTCATCCAAGGCCAATATTTCCTGATTTAAAAAAAAAAGTGGCCACTTAAGACCCCTTTTTGGCCCCCCATCTTCTTGCACTTACCCGAATGTACATCACAGATGTACATTGGGTTGATGCAAAGAGATCAATGGTCAAGTGTATGTTCGGTGGAGTGAACAGTGTTCGCATGTATATCACGAATGTATGTTAGGAGATACATTTTGCAGATATAAGTTTTAGATGCAAAGGGCGACTGGTAGCGAGGGTGGTAGAAACCGGCGATCGCAGGTTAAGCGTTGTATGTTTGAGTGTTCAGTGTGAAGCAGATGCAAAAGTCCACGGGCGCAACTAGTAAGTGAATGTATATACATTCAGGAATGTATCTTGCGATAGATACAAGCATAAAAGATATACATTGGGGTGAGTTCAGCATCAGGGAGATAAGTATGAAGGTGGCCGATGGTGTTATGTTTTGCCAATAGACAAATAAACATACAATGGAGAATGTATGCATATTTAATAATGCATAAACATACATTGGTGAGTGTATGTTAAGGTTTTTGGTGGATGCTCTGCATCAGAGAGAGTCATGAAAAGGGTCATCAATGTCCAATGCATTATGAATTTTGACCCATGTAATATTTAATAAGTGGCCAATAATGCTATCATGTTCAACCAATGTAATGTGTAGGAAACGATCGATGATTTGATCATGCTCAATGTGGTCCTCAAGACTAGGCTTATTCAACAAAGAAAGAATGTCATAGAGGCATATAAGGTACATCATGGAAGGTGGTATAAGTGGTGGAAGACTCAAGGATAAGAAATTCATTAGAAGGAGCCAGAATCTAACTATCACTTGAAGAAGAGTCACCAAAGGCATCAAAAGAAATATTAACAAAAGAAGCACATGATCCTTGTGAAGAAGTATTGGCCTTTGTAGGAATAGGATCATTAAGGGTAGAGAGGAAAGAGGAGAAGGCCTCACTATCCCTTGATACCTCCATAGGGTGTACACATGTATTGAGAGAAGGAAGGGAAGTGGGAAGACATCAAAATCATGAACTAATATGGTGTAGTGGAAGTAGGAGAGGAGGAAGAAGGTATATAAGATGAATAAGAAAAAGAAGGATATACAAATAGACTAGTGTTGAGAGGAAGGACATTGAAGGACATAAGATTGTCCAAATCATGATGATAAGTGTAAGAAAGTGAGCAAAGGTGGGGTAGAAGGGAATACAATCCATAATATAGTCAAAGGAAGGAGGAGGAGCAAGATGTAAGAAGGAAATGATTGGTGAAAGATGTGAGAGTAGGTAGAAAAGAGTTGGTAACAAGGGTGGGGGTAAATTAAGTGATCATGAATGGAGGTAAAGGAGGAAGAAGTCATGGGAAAGGAAAGGAAAATCCAAGGGTAGGTGGATGGGCAAATTAGGTAGGTGAAAGAAAAGGCTCATGACAATAGGAAGATTCGAATAGGTGTTGAGAGGTCTAGAGTAAGTGTTGGGAAGACTGTGGTAGGTATTGTGAAAAGTGAATATATAAAAGAAGGTGTAAGGAAGGTTAAATAGGCATTGGGAAGAGTAGATAGAATGTTATAAAAGTTAAGTCAAGTGTTGTGTAGAGGAAAGATATGTGGAGTGTTGTGAGGGTTGGATCAAGTGTTGTTTTATTTAAGTTGAATTAGATGAAGATGAGAACAAGTTGGTCAAGGGCTATCCTAAGTCAGTCTAAGGCCACTATTTTACCCCCCCTTTGACTTGGCTTGAGGTTCAAGCTAGTGCTTTAACTATTTTTTTGGGATGTTTTTTATTTGTGTTTTAAATAAATTCATGGAAGAATTTTTTGAAAAGAAGTGTTTTTTTGTGGAGTAATTGTTGTGTTTGTTTGTTGGGTTCACAAAAATGTAAACAAAAATAAGCACCACCTATACTAGTAAGATGTGTATTATTTTGATTACTAGTGTGTTAATGTACTTAAACTTATATAATTTATTGTTTAAATCATTAAAATTAGTAAAATAACAAATAAATTTTATCTACACTAAGTATAATTACACTAGAGCTAGGAATTGAAATGCTAAAAGGAAATTAAGAAAGGTTAAAAAACTCCTTTGTTTCATTGTTTGGTGAAGTCTAATGGCTAGAGGAATGACCAAGTGATGCTCATGGTATGTATAGAAGAATCTAGAAGGTTATAGACACTAAAGATCTAAAAATTGTGCTCCTAACCTGATAGAGACACTCTTGACCCTTGAGTCACACAAGTGATCCACATGGCTCATTGGAAACCTAGCTAGTGTCTTTCTATCCTAAGCCTCTACAACTTTTTGGAGTTGCCACCTAATTTTTTTCTTTCCCACAATGCTTGTAGATTATAAATATGAATCTTTTGTGTTGAGATATCACTTGTTGAATCCTAGAGGGGAAAATGGTGATTTACAATTTGGAAATTGCTTTAGATAGTCCCCTAGATGGCATGCTCTAGGCTTTTTTTAGGGAATTGAGATTCAAATTTAAACTAGACACTAGTGCATGTATGTGCTAGTTTCCTTGAGTATAAAGTAGTTAAAACAATAGGGGATAGGTTGGTAATAGAAGAGTGGGTCTAAATTGACTTGCCTTGCACACCAGAAATGGGTTTTAGATCTAGAAATAGGCAAAATGAGCACTAAACATGACTAGGGAAGGGAGACACCAAAATGAACATAAATGTAGAGTGAAAAGTGTGAAGTATGCAATTTTTGACTCCACACCTACATAAATATGGTATAATAAGATAAATTGATTACAAAAGATCAATCCCATAATGTAATATTAGAGCCTCCAATGTACCAACTATGCTTTGACACCAATTGTAATGCGTTATCATTTTAATTTACACCTTTTAGTGTGACACAAAATGGAACAAATGTGCAATAGAATGGATCTTCAAATCATAAGGGGAAGCTCCTTGTAAAACAAAAACTAATCTACTATGAACAATATGCACTTACTATTCATAATCTTTATAGTGGTTTTCTAGGGTGGTTCATGTTCATGCTAAATAAATTTAAAACTGTGTCTTTTTCGATTCACTTAGGGAAAAAGACTAAGATGCTCTTCAACTCAAGAAAATGATTTTTATTTTTTTTGACTAAAAATAAATCCTATGACTACATGCTTGCATTGTTAAGCTAAAAACACACACTGAATAATGCAAGAACACAAGGATTGAATAAACTTAAATACATACAACAAATGTTATAAGCTAAGCATCACAATTGTATTCAGATCTTTAAGAGACCAACATAACACCTATTGCAATACAAAGATTTCAGTAATTGTTATGGTTCAACTCCTAAAAGAACAATAAAACATATTCAACAAAACACTTCAATAGTAATTCAGAATCATAATAGGCATCCTAAATACTATCAAATGAATAACAAATTCTAGAATAACAATATTGCATCCAAAGTGAATTATAATTTCAACAAGTTGGCATGGGAATTCCCATGAGAGAATTTAAGTGAAAAATAATACTTATTTATAATGTCTACAAAACTATTGCATGAAAATAAATAAAAAGCTAATTGTTACATCAACTCTAGCTATTGACTTGATTGCATGTAATGAAATCTTTATTACATAATCCTATCCACTAAAAATAAATAATGAACAACAAACTCTAGTTAAACTATCGATACAAATTATTACAAACTCCTGACACTTAGAACTCACATCTCTTGCATGGAGAGCAATCTAAAAATAATTGAATTTAGGCTAAAAATAGAGATTGTTAAAAATAACACAAAAGCTAAAAATAACATGGGATAAAATAGAGGTAGCTATAAATAGCATTGATTAAAAATAGAAAATCTCAAAATATGTTCTTCTCTTTGGAAATGGTGATGGCTAAAAATAGCATTTAACACAGGTTAAAAATAGACTTCTAGATAGGCATCTTTGGATAACTTTGATGATTTTACAACTTTTCCTTTGATCATGGCTAACCCTTTAAAGACATCTAAAAAATATTGAAAATCCACATTGACGTTTTGAATCCCTTTGATTCATGTGCACTTCTACTTTACATGCATACCAATACACTATAAACTAGACTTTGAACTTGCATTTTTATTTCCTTTGTATATGTGTGAACTTCATCACCAGGTGCACAATTGATAACTAGATTTGAAAGTTGAGTTTGAAATTAAATTTTCTTTAGTGAGGTGTGCACCTACGTCCCAGACATGCACTTAAGAAAGGGAACTAATACTACAATTTTGAAACATGATTTTCCCTTATTGAGGCGCACACTTGCTCCCTATGTGCACATCTTTGTATTAAATTCAAACTTTGCATTAATCCATCTTTGAAGAGGCATGCCCCTACTCCTCAAGTGTGCATCTATGTACTAAAATTTGAAATTTCAAAAGTGCATGATTTTTTCTTTAATAGGCACACCCCTTTTCAAGAAAGGTGAGTTTTGAATTTTGAAAAGAAATTCTCCATATTTACCATGCACTTTGCTTCCTTACACACACCTCATATTGGAGACTTTGCACACTTGGAAATTTTATGTATATAGAGGTGCAAGTTTATCCCCTTAGCACACACCTATATGAGGAATCTTCACACTTTGAAATTAGCCTTGAACAAGCACACCCTAGGACACCAAGTGTGTCTCCCTCTTTGACAAGCACACACTTGGAATAAGACGTTTGTATGTTGATTTTTGATATCAATCCTCTACTTTTGTTGGACACACGCCTATCTATACACACACTCCTATGTCCTTGTTTAGGTGCATTTTGTTGCTTACGTTATGCAGTTAACAACCATCTTTGAAAAGATTTCCTACCTGTTAACAATTTTTCTTATTAGGTGCATACTTTTGATCTACACACTTGCTTAACAATGCAATCTATTGTTTTGATTTTGAAAAAAAACCCTTTAATGAGGTGCATCCCTATCCCCCAGGCATGCACCTATGAACTGGATTTGCCACTTGAGCTTGAAATCAAAATTTCTCCCTTTTTGCCCTTACAAGGCAAGTGCACACTTGAACATGGGACTTATGATTTGAAGATTGAAATCCCCATTTTCTTTATGAGATGCACACCTCCACTCCACACACACCCCTGTGCATGAAAATTTTGATCTTGAACTTGCTCTTATCAAGTGCATGCACCTCTCCATTGGATTTTTTGACTTTCTTTTACATAGGTGCGCCCTTGTCCTTATGCCTTGTGAAATTTCTTCAACAAAACTTCTTTTCCTCCACCATGATGAATGTCTTCGAGAACCTTGTTCCATGATCCTATGAACATTTAGAAAAGGACAATAAAGACATGACAACAAATTGACAAGTTTTGAAACATGAATTGCACTTGAGAAAACAACAAACCCTATCTTAAAACTTGCCACAATATGAAAATTTCATATGGGTACAACATAACGCCCAATGTTCTCAACTAAAAAACTTCCCTAAAATAAAACAACAATTTTTTAAAAAACTTAAATTGGTTCACAGTTTAATTACCTATATTATATAATTAATTTTAACTTGTCAATTTAAATTTTTTACAACATTCAAAATACCCATCAATTCAATAACAATATATTTGGATTCATCTCGGTCCAAGAACCTCGAGGAAGATTACAAGGAAGACCGGTCACTCAATTGGCTTCCAACAATAGGCTCCAGTTAAAAACACTCGGGGAAGAATTTGCAAATGATTAAGTTCTACTATAGCTCAAAACCACTACACAATTATGTCTAGCCTTCACAATCCCCCAAAAATAAGGGTATGATGAAAGAAATGATTTTAATTAGATCCACAACACTAAATAGTCTATGGAACCATTGATTGTTACAATTGTTTAGAGATTCATAGGCCAGGTGACATCCTTTATAAGGTTGCTCACACACTATCAAAATTTGAACCTAGCCCAAACTTGTTATAGAAATACTAAGAGTGTGAGATAGCCACAAATGTCACAATCTTGTAAATTTGATCCTCACCAATCCACAACTTGGATGACCCAATTG
The DNA here is from genome assembly GCA_027924645.1 of Cunninghamia lanceolata. NCBI lineage: Eukaryota > Viridiplantae > Streptophyta > Pinopsida > Cupressales > Cupressaceae > Cunninghamia > Cunninghamia lanceolata. Next base: position 883,472 of record BSBN01001753.1, read on the forward strand.
TGTGTTTTACCAATATAAAATATTATGTTGTGTGGTAAATTACATGGATTTAGATACATCGCCATCTACCCATGCTCAAAATTCTAGTTTTTCTATCATTTCCTCCTTAAATTGTGTAAATTCATCCAAGGTTAACAATCCAATCACAAGATGTAAGGACATGTGTTTGAAATCTATATGAGAATTCACCATGCAACATAATATTGTGTATAGTTAAAACACACAACTAGGTCATCAAGGTTGCAAGTTGGCAGGGGTTGACTCTCTAGGATTGTGGCACTTAGTCACAACTCACTCTCTTAGTGTTTCTGTAACAAATCTATGCAAAGTTTAAAATTTGATAGTGCGTGATATGATAAAGGAATGGGATTATAACCTTGTCATAATCAAAACATCTAGGATAATAAGAAAGTTTGCCAAAGTCAATGTAAAGTAACAATACATATTACTATCCTAACTCTCGACACCCCTACAATAAAATAGAATAGAATGTTTTTAACATCCACAAGACCAAGGACAACTTAAAAGACAATAAAAATCTCAGTAACTGAAAATCACAGCCACAATAAAAGATTACTAAGGGACCACCAAAGTTTCACCTACTCAGTTTCTAAGGGCAGACCATGGTACTACAAACATGGAATTTTAAAGCTTGTAGAAAAATCTTGATCTAACCGAATTCCAATCCACTATTGAGTATGTGGACTAGCATGATTGGGTCAACGCCACATGGTTTGACCCAACTCAAGGTCAAATGTTTACACGGTAGATTTTGACTCAAGTTCACGACTTCCAGGGGAATTAATAATATAATAGTGATTTGAAGGACCCCGTGAGATCGATGGGTCGAGATGAAAACAAATGTTGTGATCTCACGTCCTCATCCCTAAGCCCCAATACAATTTTGGTCAAGGTAAATTGGCAACTATCCTAACATGTGATTTGATTAGAAATTGACAGCCAAGCGAACTTCACCAAACTGAAGGAAGGAAAACCTAAAAAAGTTAATAAAGAGTTTGGAATTAAACGAATATTGTCATATGGGTTCCATCCTTTTGCTTGATAAAACAAAAAAAAGGTTTAACACTTTTTCAAGGAATCTAACATCCCAAGAATCTGAGAATGCACTACGGAAAGTTCCATAGCTGACTAAATCTGAGATGAGATGATTACAGGATGAAGTAAAACGTCTCTCCCTTCTAGGACATATTTAGATTCAAGATGTAGTGATCAGTTTTCATTTATCTTTGTGGAATAGTTCTCAATTCTACAGATCTTAATATAAGCAACGTATCAGACCTTTCTAATCATACACCATTTAACATATTCCCATATACTCTGACTATCAGTGTCTTTCCATTCCATTTTCATTACATAACTTTCCCATTTACTCTATACAAATAGACACTCTTTTTCGCTTAATCTACAGAGTTCCATCCTATCTCATGTTATTACAGTTATCAACCTTACCATCTTCATCTTATATAAAAATAAGTAAAAGCAACCAAGTTATAACTCCCTTCCATCCGTCTCGAATTCAGGATCAAGAAGCCAAATAAATGGTACAGATACCCACTAAAACATAGAGCATAATATAATTTTCTTATCATAGACTTCTTGTAGACACCTAAAATTGACCACTCACCGCTTCATCTACAATCAGAACCATCACTAAACCACTTTCTTCTACAATTAACTGAATAAACACATGTTTAGACATTTAATTGATCAATCCCTCTTCGGACAAAGATTAGCGATTAAATAATATTTTATTATTAAATCATTATTCATGCACTATTCATCCTACCATCTCCTAGCATTGATTGAATAAATTTAATCATTTATTCAATTAATCAATCCTTTTTCATAGTCCAACATTAAATAAATATTTATTTATCTAATATCTTTATTCCCATCCAAAAATTAAATACATATTTTCTATTTTGTGCACTTTTGATTAAGTTGATCAACATAATCACATGCTTGCACATTCCAAATCCTTCATTAACTCATTCAAACCCCTCACATCTTCCAACATGTACAAAGGCATGAGCTTTTGTACAAGACCACATAGGTCTCTTACAAAGGGATGTGCAAGTACCTTGCACATGCCTCTAAAAGGATCCTTTTGTCCCTTTTCAATCTCATCCATCCCCTTCTTCCAAGACCATCCTCCACCCTTGATTTCCTCGCAATCCAAGGACTCCTAGATTGTCCTCCAATCCTATCATGTCATTTGGTAGTAATTTCTCATCAATCCAACCCTCTCAATAATTCTCAACCATTGATCTTCCAAATCAATCTTAACCCTCCATCCACCATCCCAAAAATCTATAAATAGCGATCAACCCAAGCCATTTTCAAGTCTCCATGTTATACAAGGTTATGCTATCATTTTGAGGAGCAATCAACATACATCCAACATCAAGAACAAGGTTTGCACGTGTTTTTCATAATTTAGCTTCATATGTTTGTATGCATTCCTTATTAACTCAATCATGAGGTTGCATTAGTTAATGAACGAAATAGGTTAGTATCATGATTCTAACTTGTTTCCTTAAGTTCATTTTCTTATGTACACACTTCTAAAAACCTACAGAAATTTGTTACAACTTAGACCACAGAGATCAACATAGACTTCTAAAAACCTACACAAATTTTGTTACAACTTAGAAAATAGAGATCGAATGAGTTCAATACTCATACTCTTATATAACACAAATTTCCATGGTCTTGACCAACTCCAAACTGTCATTCTTCATGCCCATCCTTAAGAGCCAAGTGAGAATAATGCTCTCTTCCAAGCTACCTTTTGGATTCATCATGCTATATAGTAGCCTCTCACCACTCACGAGCCAAGAGGGCTATTATTAAATATCATCCACTTCAACAGTTAAAGGTCAATTTTGGCTAATAAAAATAGGATAATTATTTACCATTTATTGTTATGAATGAGGTGTAAAATTTCAATTAACTGTCTAATCATTGAAATGAATGATATTTAAGTAGAGTGAGCCAAGAGTTATCTAAGTGTCACAAAAACCAAAATAACATAATGAGTATCTGCAACTCACGAGTCCTTCTAGAACACACCAAGCAATCTCAATGATTAGGCTAAGGTAATATGCAACACATTGGGTCTCTTTGAGATACTTATCATGGGGATGAGGAGTGACATTTTCCTTTAAATTACAATGAAGATAGTATTACCGATATTACATATATTTATATATACTTTAAGCCTTCTAAGTTGAAAATGGTGGTAAGGTTTGTTTCCACAAAATCCTTCTATGAATATAAGATGTCAAGATTTTAGTGGTTAGATCTTACAAGTCTAAATCAATTAACATACCTCCCCATTATTACTGATTTAATAAACAAAATCACAAGCCTAGAGACTTGCATGATTGGGAAAAATAACTACTTGTAGAGTACAATGTTGTAACCAAACCATGGCACCCAACAAAAGTAGTATTAAATCAACACTTAAGTAAAACAATCACACATAGCACATCTTGGCTTTCACACACAACAACAAATAACATACCATGATAATATATAGAAAGAAGGTAAATGGCCTCAAATTCTACTTGACTCTCACATGTTTTGTTGTAGTATCATTATAAATGCTCTAACCTAAGAAAATGGAGATTCTCTAGTATACTTCCGTGTGTGGATGTGGAAATCTAATTATGAGTTTTAGCATAGGAGATTACTCTCTAGATACATAGTTAAAGTTGTGATAAGGACTAAGATGTTAGGTGATATTCCCATGCCTAAATGTGATTACACCATGCTCTGTGTGTAGATTTCTCTACGTGGGCGCATCTCCTTTTTTCTAGAATTCAACATGACTAAAATCCATCTAGTAATGTGTACCCTTCACAAAGGTCTCACCACAAATATTTAGGGACAACCATCCCTTTTATTTCCCTAGATCCCTAGAAATTAAATTCCCTTGAATCCCTCTAATTTATCTTACTTTAGCCCCTTTCCTAAACCCTACAAATGTTGTGCCTCCCACATGGGAAGCTCACCTTCATAAATGAAAGGTTGGTGACACACTCCAACCCCATTCCTTTAGATTCAAGGTTGACTTTGATGTGAAGGCCTAGAGTAGCTTCACTATTGATTGAGCCTCTCTACATCTCAAGGTAAGAAAACTTTAACTTCTTGAATGCACTCATAATTCAATGAAAAATTGAAACATAGAAACCAAGGTGAAGTCTTTTCAAGAGGAGTCACCTAAATCATGTGATTGAATTAAAGATGAGGGATGTATAAAAAGATCCATCAATGAAAGAGATATACAATTAAACCAAATTGACCAAAACACAATAAAAATTATTATAGGAGCATAAATTGAATGTTGAAGGTTTGAGGTTGGATGAACAAAAGGGGTTCATATTATCAACACAAGTTATAGCCACAACATGGCTTAAATATCAAGTGGTACAATTTTTTATGAGTTTGGTCCATGATTTGTGTGTTTTAACATTTAGAGCATATTCTCATTTTCTTACTTGACTCTTGTTGACTAGTTTTGAACGCCAACTATGCATTGTAAACTTCTAGCCAAACAATGAAACCCTGCACACTAACTTGCCAATGACAACAACCCTTACGAGTAGTCTCATCCAAAGTGCACTTGAAATCAAAGATCTAATGCTTGATCCTTGCTATGAAGAATTACTATGCAAACATACAAACAAACTTGTAGATTAAAGCATATGTGCAAATAACAAGAATGGAATAGTAAACACCATGATTACCCAATACTAAAGCTTCTTCATTAATATCACAAACATAAAAATTACAGATAAACATGGTCACCCTTGCCCAAAAGGTAAGGGAGAAATTGTAAATCACTCTTTTCCTCCTTGTTCTCCTAAATTTGCATATGGATTCAACTCTCACATCTATGTATTTGTATGCTCACATATGCATAGGAGGCTTGGTTTATAGACACAAGCACCTCCTATTATTTATTCAAAATCACACTGCTTCGTGCACAAGTAATTCTCATGCACATGCTTTTTCTAAACATAAATAATGTATTGTTTTATGTGAAAGCAATCCTCTTTGCACACATGTATTTGCTAATTATAGCTTTTGACAATTATTAATTACAATTACAAAGTCTAATGATAGATCATGTGTATGTGAATGGTTTGTTTCTAGCACCAACATCCTCCTAGCATAAATAATGTATTCCATCCTCATAATACTAGAAGAATAATCCAAATGCTAAACTCTAGAATGCATGACAACATCCTCTTGCTCTACTACCTCTATGCAAGAGCTCCATAGCACACTTTCCATTCTCACATGGACCTTTTGATCTCATGTAGGTGCATCTTTGCTCAAAATCTAAATAAAAAAATATTGCAAATCAATATAGCATTGGAGAAACTCAAAACCAATTGCCAACTTTGAAAATCATTATGCACCTCAAAATTATCAGCAACTAGTACAAACCCAAGAAATCCATCATATAACACTTTCAAATCTTCATATTAGTGAAACTAAAAACCTAGGTATCAAATCAATATGCAACTGTATCTATGATATATACACCATGTCACTAGAACACATGAGTAACTAGCCACTATAATAGCTAAGTATATAGGCACACATATTAAATACATAGAACAATCAATCTTTTGTAGATCCACAATAATAAATTAATTATGTGGGTTCTCAATACATACTAACTCTTGTGTTTTATATCGCTTGCATGTGAACCATCTCTTGTGTGTCTAGTATGTGCTAACCCCACTCTTTTGCATGGAACGACATTTCAACATACTTCCGTACTTATATTTGCATGAACTTCCAATTATGTGCTACAAAAGCAAGTCTAATAAGAAGAAAATAAACTAGTATGCAAGAAATTTAAACCACAATCGCTATCCAATGCCTATGTGCACTTGCACACATACCCTAGAACACTCATGCATATACCACATACTCTTGAAATATCCTCCATCATATGCATATCTCAAAACTCAACTATCCTTAAAATAATTTAGTTAGTTATGTAACAATGTGGCTAGTTAGGAAGGTTGGGCTTAACTAGCATGTTAACACAATATACTCTTGTTAGTTTGATGAAACGATGGTAGCTCAGACCCACCACCTATTTCTCATTCCACTCGATTCTCTATTCATGTCCATTCCACATCCTACAGTCAACGTCTTCTAAAATATTAAGTTCCTAATATGTGGTTTCTAATGAGGGTTGTCATAGTTATTTTAATTCATCATCATTTAATTTTATCAATCCGAAGGTGTCTAGAGCGATCTGCGGTAAGGTTCACTTACGTGGAGGTTGGAGTATGGATCCAAATCCTGTTGGACTGAAAGGAGAATTACTAGAAGTCAAACTATTCTAGCTGCTAAAAGAAACACACATGCTGAAATTTAAACTAGTCTATTTGCTTGAAGGAAACACACATGCTGAAATTCAAACTAATCTACTTGCTTGATTGAAACAATCGTGCTAGAATTGAAAGTATCTAAGCTATTTTGCAGGAAGGAAACTACATTAACTACCAAAGCATTGGAAACTATCTTATCACACAACAAAAATGAAATACTAAGGTAAACAACTAGAATCAAATGCTTAACCTTGTTTCCACAATAACAATTCAATAGAATAAATCAGGGCTATTTCACAAGGTAAAATATTTGAATGACAAAACTTTTTAGTATTTTTCAGAATTAAGGGACAATCTGCAGGTATTAGACACTTAAAACATTCACACATAGAAAACACATCAACTAGTTCTAACACACAGAAAATGATAACAAAAAGGGAAAAATAGAAAGATGTACTGAGAGAACTCCTTTGTTGGGGAAGTGGGCCCTAGTTTCCCAACAGGAAGGATCCTCTTGTGCTAAATCAACTTCAATATAACTTCTTCTTTATGTTCATTGAATCTAAACCTAGATGGGCATGGATACATGATGAAAGCAGAAGAATTGTCTCCTTTAATGAAAAAAGTAATTTTAAACTAAAAATTGGGACTAACTCTAAGAATCTACTAGGCTCCTACTTATATAATTGAGCCTTTATTTGATGAAATAATTACACTAGTCTTAGCTATAGTGAAACTTGGATTTAACCAGTTGCTTATTCAATTCTTCAGAAGTTCCTTTGATTTTGAAACTTCAAATCAGATTCCGAATCAAGCATGATTGGCGGAAGTCAAACAAGTTTTGGATGGTGCATGCATGAACTAGGGAGTCATTTTTAGTTATCGTAAACAAAAATGACTTTGAACTGGAGTTCTCGATTTGTCAGGGACTTAAATCACTGGAATAGACAACTGGAATTGTTCATGAGTCTTCATCATTGGATTTCAAAGTGAGCCTTGGTTTTTCTTCAATAATCATCAACTCAAAGGGGAGGATGATTCTTTTGCAATGCTATAGGAATCCGGTGCCATATGGAGTTTGGGTTCTTTACTAGGAAGGTAGCTCCGAAGGGGTTCATAGTCTTCTGGAAAGCTCCTTGCTATAATCCTCATGCAATCAACATATAACTTGGACAAGAAGTCAATATAACATGAATTTGAAAGAAGAATTCATAGTAATTGTCAAAAGATTTTATCTAAAAGAAATAAGGACTAAGCATGCAAATCCATTCATTCAAAAGATAATTATAATCATAATGTTATATATATATGCCATCAAAGTTTTTGGAAAGATATATGCAAAAATTAATATAGCCATAGATTTGCCTCATCATCCCCCCGTGTTGAATCCCAACCATGTCCTCATGTCGAAAGATGAACATCTTCATTTGTCACATTCTTCTCCTCCAGGATCTGATTGTAATCAAAGTCTTGTTTTGTAGTTGAAAAACTTTTGCCCTTTTGTTGCAAAACCATCATTATCTATGGCCATGGCATACCACTTTTTTTCTTTATGTTGCCTCATTGGTCCGCGAGCACTGATAAGTGGGGCATGCATCAACAAGAGTGGTGGCCAGAATCTCATCCCAACCCAATTCTAGTTCTTTTCCTGAATTAGAGCTACTAATTTTTCTGTCCATGCAAACATCTATATGATATTGAGTGGGGAGATTGGCTCCCGTCACTTGATGCAGTTAGACAAATCCTCATAGTGAGAATATAGCTCTAAGTAGCTTCACTAGGGATAAAGTTGGCAACTTCTTGAAAGTTTGCAATACAAGAGTTCAAATTCTCCACATACTGGTCCTCTATACCCTGCCTATAAACTTGACCTTTGAAGGCCTTGGTATACCATGTAGTTTTAGGGCATTCATGCCTCATCAACAGACCAATATTCCCAGATGTTGTATTATATTCTTACATTCTTTCTTCCCACTCCTTGTTATTTCTTAAGAGAGATAGATAGCTCTGGAGTTGGAGCTCCCCCACATATAAGTTCAACATGGAAGTACTAACATGACCCATAATATGCCCATGTTGGAAGAACTCACACAGAAGATTCTGTTGTTCTTTAGGGTTTTGCACATAGGTCTCCATGAATTCTTTATCATTTTCAAAATCAAAAGGAAGATCACAGCTAATGCATAATAACTTCCATTGTAGAAATTGCTCTCTCAAGAATAAAGCACACACCTGAGAGTTGCCATTGTGTTAAAAGGGTTTCCCCTGTTTCACAAGCAAGGGCAATTATTTGCTTGGCCGATGTCTTCTCTGTTTGAAGACTCTCCAGGTCTCTCCAAAGCTATGCATTTTCTTTCCCTAGCTAGCATTGTCCTCAAATAGTTGCATGTTAACCTTATAAATCTGAAATGTAGCTAATGCAAGGGTAGGTTGTGTGCACCGCTGAGCAAGAGTGGTAATCTGGGCATCTTGTTGTGCAATCTTGGCTTTCTTCTGCTCCAAATCTTTTTGTAGTTCAGAGACTATTTTGTCTCTCTTCTCTTTCTAGAGCAGCTTTTTGCAAGTTATGTTCCTGTTTTGCATCTTTAGCCCTCAATTGCTGAGTCAGGGCCTCCAACTATTTCCAACATTCCCTCAAATCATGCTCAGCCTTTGAAAGGGCCAGAGCATGTAGGGTTTGTTCTTCTTCCTCACCTTCAGTAGCAATATCAACTTGAGGTTCTTTCCCTTTTCTTTGGAGAGGTTTGGAGGTTTCCTCTTTTCTTTGTGCTTCGGGAGTGGAGAGGCTCCCTAAAATTATTTGTGCCTCCCACTTTGCCTCTGCCCTCTCTTCCTCATCTGATGAAATGATAAATGTTCTTGTGTGGTGGTCCGTTGGTGTAGGCAATAGTTTCTTCACCTATCTCTTTTTGGGCTGGTTGTTACACAACTCTTCAGAGTCGTCTGAAATGGTGTGCCTCTGGCTCCATAGAGACCGAAACAACAAAAGTTTGGTGTTTCTTGGTCTTCTTTCTCCTTGGGTTAAATTCAAGGAAATCCTCCCATTTTTCTTGACCATCCTCTTGCTGGATTAAGTGTTGTTTAATGATTAAATAAATCAACCCATGATGGCTGATTTTCCCATCAGTTTGTTTTACCTTAGCCATCATGTTAAGCAGACATGTATGCAAATAAGCAAGGAGATTTACCAAGCACTCAAGTCTGTTTGCCCCATGCCGTAGGTGAATTAGCATGTGCATTCATAGGTCCAAAAAAAACACCATATTATCTGTCACATGTGAAGAACTTCATGACCCATAGGACCATAGTCTTCCATTATTCTTGGAGACTGGTCCTCTCAATTCCTTTAGTCACCCCTTTGCTGACAATGTATCATGGTAAGGGCTCTGGAGCAACATGGAAGCTTTGGATTAGTTCTTCATAAGAGGGCTTAGTTTGAAATAAATCTACTCCTACTTCTAGAATTTCTAATATTTGGCAAATGACAGTAGGGCTCATGGGAATCCTTACCCCCTTTACCATAGAAAAAGTTTGATGAAAGTTGGTGATGAACTCCTCCACCAATTCTTCTTCATAGCCTTCAAACTTTTGGAGAATAATTGACCTCAACAATAAGTTTATAATGTTGATCCTAGTATAGAAACCTTGAATGTGGTAGAAATCAATGATATTCAACTACATTCCTGAAATGTTCCCATAAAATTTTCTTTTGAGGAAGTCCTTGCAGAGGATGAGATTGTGTCTAACACTGGAAAAGAAGAGAAACCCCAGGGTAAGGAAACAAAGACAAAGAATCCTGAAGAGATCCCCAAAGATATTCCTGTTGGCAAGAGACACTATATGGATTCATGGTTGTTGTCATTGATGGAAACAAAGGTCATTCCACATATCCGCAAGTCATGGTGTGCCTCTACCGGAAGTCAGAATGAAGAACTGTTGTGGTCCGGTGAACAAGAACAGAGCATGTGGCAAGGTCCGACAGATTGGTCCGGACCTCTCAGAGGAAGTGTCTTGGTGTAGTGCGGATTTGGGGAAGTCAAGAGGACTACCTTGAGTAGTATATTCCAAGGATTTAGCCTCCGGTGATGGACAAAGAAAAAGATATGAATAGTTGAGTACCGGATTCCAGAAAGACAATAAGAACAGAGGAAGAACTGACTGACAGAGCATCAGAATATTTTCCAGATGTGTTACCGTTGATGGTAAAGGTTGTGAAGGCATGAATCATGTTTGGCCGACATGATTAATGATATCTACAAGTATATGCTTGATCCGCATTGCTTGGTGAGCAAGGATTCAGCCAACAGAACAGAGTTTGTAAGAAACTAGACTGTTCCGGATGCCGACTTGAAAAGTAATGAAATTACTTGTGTGGATATATATAGAGGATGGATTTAGTTGTGAAAAGTGTAAGAGTGTGATGGTGTATGCGAATAAGTGCAGAGTAGAGCAGAAGTAGTAAGAAAGATCCGGTATGTGAAAAGATAGCAGAATAAAGAACAGAGGAAAGATGAAGTGCAGCAGATCAGTATACTGAGCCTAACCGGAACTGAACCCCAGCATATGTAGGTGCTTCCAATTAGTTCAAGTATTATATAACATTCTTGTAGACAGTGTGTCTCTTTGTAGGCAGTGTGTCTTTTGTGAGTAGTGTGCTCGGGCAGTGAGCCCTAATTGGCAAGTGCCATTTTTGTAACTCCTTATTCTTCTAACAGAGAATAATCTTTGGGTTAATCACCCCGTGGTTTTCTCCCTTAACCGGGTTTCCACGTCAAAAATACTGTGTCATGTGTTTCTCATTTCATGATAATGTTTGTTTGTTTAATTCAATGCTGCTTTGACTAATAAGAAAGTTCAAAAGAAGAAATAATTAGGATAACTGATTCACCCCCCCCTCTCAGTTATCAACAATTGGTATCAGAGCGAGGTTCCTCCTAATAGAGCCTAACAGCTTGAGGAAGATCTGGGAGTTCAAATGGATGCATATGGTTTAAGGGAGCAACTCAAGACTGCCGTTGAGGATCTTGAACAGTCAAATTCTGAAGTCAATGAATTAAAGGAAAGACTCAAACAGGCTGATGAATTCATGAGAGAACTAAAAGACAAATTAAGTCTCTCTATGAAAAAGAGAAAGGAGCTGCTCCAACAATTGGCAAGCCAAACTGAAGAAAGCAATACAAATGAAGAATTGACTGAGAAAACCAAGTTATGTGAAAAGTTATCAAAAGAAGTCATTATGTTAAGACATGAAATGGAATCAGGAACTATAAAGTTTACTCAAGAGATTGAAGAAAAAAGAAAAGCTGAAGACAATCTAAGACAATCTCTTAAAGAGAAATCAGAAGAATGCCACCAGATGGACAGGATTATCAGACATCTTGAATCTGATCTTGAAGATGCCAAAGATAATGAAGAAAAACTTGAGGATCAAATTGTCTCTCTCAAAAGAGATCTTCAAACAGCAAATGAATATAAAGAAAAATTCAAGATAAGTTCTGCCCAACTTGAAGTACTTCTTGGAAGTCAAAAGAAGACAGATGACAAGTATGGTTTGGGATATGAGAAAGGAGAAAGCTCCGGATCTGGTCAAAAGAATTTTGGATCAGAAAATCCAAGGAATAGGCCTAGAAGACCTCCGGTAAGACAGCCCAATGCTCAAAGTTATCCATCTTTCAATGGATACTGCCACAGCTGCAATCACTTTGGTCACAAAGCTAATCAGTGCAGAAAAAGAATGAATCAAACTAATCCATCCTTCTCCGGACAGTGCTTTAACTGCAAAAGGTATGGACACAAGTCTCATGAATGCAGAAATATACAAGTAAACAAATCATTCAATGGTAGATGCTTTACATGCAATAGAGTAGGTCATATGGCTAATCAATGCAGATCAAGAGGTTATCAGTCAAATATGCAGAGAAATGTTATTTGCCAAATCTGTAATAGGTCTAGTCATAATGCTAAAGTCTGCAGAAGCAAGAATCAGGACAAAAGAGGTCCGGTGTATAATCAGAATCAAGACAAGGGTAAACAAAAGATGAATGCGGATGAAGTTAGGAATCAGATGAGCAAGATTTGGGTAAAGAAAAGTTTAGAGAATACAGAAACTGGATCCACACCAGACTCTGGTGCTGATATTCCTTTCAGAAATTAAAAAGTAAGCTCTGGCTCAGGGGGAGACTCAAAGAAAATCCTGTTCCCCCAGCCAATCAAGTGGTGCCGAATATGGCACAAGACGCGGAGTAAAGGGTTTGAAGAGATAAGTCTTGAGATAATCCAGATAAGATTTCAGAGGTCCGCATGAATATATAAAGAAGTTGTGATCGATCAAGTAAAGACCTGTTCCGGGAGATGCTCCGGAATGACAGAGGATTACAAAAGGGTCCGGAGAGATCCGGAAGTGCATTATTTCACTCTGCGGATTGGACAGAGTGTTTGGGATGTTCTTGTAATGTGTCATCTCGATTTGTTCATAATTGAAAGATCCGCATGATGTTCATAGATCAGGATTGATCCGGGATACTCCAAGCTATCCGGATAAGGCAAATCGGAATAATGCAGGTGGAGCATTTATTGCAAACAGATATTAGGGTTTGCGAAACAATATAAGGGATTTCTCAACAATCACTTGATCATTCCACATCCAAGAAGAAGCGAAAAGTGGAGCTCTGCAACGAAATTCATCAAGTTCACCGAATATCTCCTGCCGAAGTCATTACATACAGAAATCAATCCAGCCACTACGTGTAACCGAAGACGTAAAAGGTATTTTCCACTTTCGATATCTTGCTACAAATCTTTTGAAGAAATGGCTACTCCAAATATAGTAAAAATCTCAGATAGGCCCTGACCTGAATTTAAGAAACATCCATACAAGTCATTGGAGGTAGATCCCTTAGGAGCATTTTCCAGTGTTCCTCATGGAGTTTTACACACAGAAGACATTAGGGTTTACATACATGCAAGCATTGAGGAATTCGGGGAATTCAAATTGAGAGATCTCTATCACAAACAACTGATAGACAATGCTTTTGAGCTTAAACCAGAGTACAAGGGTATCCAGAAGAAACAGTTTGATCAAGTCATTTCCCCTGCTTTGAAGAAGAAGAATGGGTCCGGTATGTATTGAGCAGAATGCATGACAACTTCCTATGGCTGGATAGACCTTGCAAAATCACAAAAGAGGCAATTAGGGCAGTAACTGGTCTATACTCTTCCGGAGGGATACCTATCCTCAAATCTGTCAAAAACAACATTGTAACTGAGGCCACCGGATCAAAATTTGACAAGAGGGCAATGACCATTGAAGATATTTCGGATCCGGATATCAAGTATGCGTCCATGATAATAGGATACAAGATCTATCACTCCAGCAGGGAGAATTCTGTATCCGGAACTGTAGTATATACTGCCTATGAAATGCTAAGGAAGAATGCAGATTATGATCTCTGCGAACTGCTCCTAAGCCAATTAATGGAAAATATATAGAAAATCAAGAAGGACAAAAAGAATTCCTTTAAGTATGGTACTCTTATATTATGTCTATTTTTCTACTTCATGAATGAGCTGCCCGGATCAAGTGGATGGGCATGGCAGAATGACAAATCTGTTGCAGTCCAGATAAGAGATTATCTACATGGGCTTGGGGATGCCAAAGCAAGAAATACAGCCCTATGGGGATACTTTAAAAACTTCCAAAGCACGATGCAAGCAAGAGAAAGAATTCCCCAGTCTCTTGTTGAAAAATACAAAGACTCAGTGTGCTTTATGGTGGACATTGATCAGTGCCTAATGGAGGCAGTGGAGCCAAGGACTGTCTGGATCATGCCCATGGGGTATGAAGTGGATGAACAGATAGTGGAGCTGCATGTTCAACACATGCTAAGTCAGCCCAAAGATCCAAAGGCAGAAAGGTTTGGAACCTTTGAGGAGCTGAGTGTAAAGATCCATGTAGAACTCAGGGAACCTGAGATAAAGAGGAAGGTGAGAAAAGAAGTAGAGCATATTGCTCAAGGCCTAGGCATCCCAAAGGAGGCACTTGATGCCAACCGGGAAAAGAGAAGAAAGGTTGAGGAAGAAAAGAAAGAAGCAGAAAAGAAAAGCAAGAAAAGTACTCCGGTGGAAACCTCAACCCGGACCAGATCATCAAAAGGATATACACCTATCAGAACCAAAAGCTCAATACCGGAAGTCCAGGGATCCGGTAAGAGATCTAAGACAAAAGCCTCAAGAGCTTATCAAAGCCAAAAGGATGAAGAAGAAACCGAGTCAGATGAGGGAATAAAAGAAATAAAGAAGCAGAAGAAGAAAGGATCCGGTAAACCCTCTTCAGGCCAAGACAAGGAAGAAATGACAGAGAAATTTGCTGAAAAGCCCACCCTGTCTCTAGACAATGTAGTCAAATCAGTCACTGTGGATGGGAACCTTCAACCGGTGGCTGAATTCTATGATGACTACAATGAGGCAGATCAAAAGATCCTGCAAGAAGCTATAATTAGGTACCTGAACATCTACAATAAAGCTTTTATTGAGATCATCTCTGAAATTCCAAAGAGTCTAGAAATGGAACTAGAAATAAGAAAGAACAATGCCATGGCAAAAGATCTTGAGATCAGGGAACAAATAGCTATTCAGCTATATCCTTCAATTGATCACAAAACAATGAACATGATATTCAAGGACTGCAAGGATGAATTCAGAAGCAAAGCAAGGATGAATCAGCTTATGCTTGGTGAGACCGACAAAGTAGCCAAGGACACTGAAGAGATCCTCCGGAATACATTCAAAAGGTTCAATATTCCTGTTACAGAGGACTTAGGTGCAGAAACAGCTGCGGACTTGGAATCATCTGCTCTGGAAGAAGTGCCACTAGAACAGACTAACATCTCTTCTCCGGCTTCTCCTACAGTCTCCGGATCCCAAGAAGAAGAAAAATTACAGGAGAAAGAAGCAGCAGAAAAAGAAAAAGAGGTTGACAGCACCAAGGATACAGAGAAAGAGAAGAATCCAACAGAGAAAACCACAACTGTAAGTGGTAAGAATGTGGAAGGAGATAAGACTCCTAAGGACAAAACTACAGAAGAAAAGAAACATTTGTCTCCGGCAAGAGACACTGCACAAACTGTTCAAAAGTTTCTAAGCCAAGAAACTTTAGATATTGATGAACCGGAGCTTCTAAAAGGCCCATTCGACTTTGACTCTCTCTCTCCGGTACATACAATGAAGATAGCTTCATTTGCAAATGCTAAGGCAAATGAAAAACTCCTAAAGTCTCATATGGAAGACTGTGAGTTGATAGAGGCTACTTCCGGAGTGCTTGAAAAGATCATGCCATCAATCCAGATAGATCCGATAGCCTCCTCTTCCAGTAATCTCAAAACCTTAGTCAGCAGTGTTGATACACATTTTGATTCTCTAGAAAAATCAGCTGAAGAAAAGGTCCGGAAGGAATTTTTGGATAAAAGATTTTCAGAAGTATTAGGATTAATCTCTAAACGATAGGAGAAATATGAGTATTGGAATAAAGAGCTTAGAAAATGCTCTTAAGGATGGCGGTGATATTTACAAATTTTGTATCTCCTGGTCAAAGGCAACAGTAGAAATTGATAAGAAAATAAAAGTGGAACAGGACAAACTACAAAGTCTGTCTCAAAGTTTTGATCCTCTCTCTTCATCCATAGTAAATCAAGAATGTCAAACTATTGCAATCACAAATGCAATAAAGAACTTTGAGAAGGAAAGGAAGAATATCACTAACTGGATGGGAGAACTTAGAAGGATTATAATCCCTAAGTTAGAAACTATGCATGAGGCTATCAGTGATGCTCAGACTACCACCCAAACAAATGATCCGACAGATCTCAAGAGGGCAGAAGCTTTTGCATTTTTGTTGAGTGGTCACATTTCAATTTTGGATAGAATGAAGCAAAGTTGGGCTACAGAACTGATCCAACTGAAAACATCTTTTGCAGACATTCTTCAGTTTATGTGAGTATGTAAATATGCGGCTATGTATAGAAAATTTTTGAAAATTTTGGTGTGCGGACCCTACCCTTTGCCATTGATGTCAAAGGGGGAGTGAGGAGCAATGAAAAATGAGGAATCCAACTAAGGGGGAGTTCCGAAAATTGTATATAAAGATAGAGCATCAGCAAAGGGGGAGCATAGTGTAAACACTTAGTCATTTTTCACTAAGTGTTGCCATCAATGCCAAAGGGGGAGATTGTTGGCAAGAGACACTATATGGATTCATGGTTGTTGTCATTGATGGCAACAAAGGTCATTCCACATATCCGCAAGTCATGGTGTGCCTCTACCGGAAGTCAGAATGAAGAACTGTTGTGGTCCGGTGAACAAGAACAGAGCATGTGGCAAGGTCCGACAGATTGGTCCAGACCTCTCAGAGGAAGTGTCTTGGTGCAGTGCAGATTTGGGGAAGTCAAGAGGACTACCTTGAGTAGTATATTCCAAGGATTTAGCCTCCGGTGATGGACAAAGAAAAAGATATGAATAGCTGAGTACCGGATTCTAGAAAGACAATAAGAACAGAGGAAGAACTGACTGACAGAGCATCAAAATATTTTCCGGATGTGTTACCGTTGATGGTAAAGGTTGTGAAGGCATGAATCATGTTTGGCCGACATGATTAATGATATCTACAAGTATATGCTTGATCCGCATTGCTTGGTGAGCAAGGATTCAGCCAACAGAACAGAGTTTGTAAGAAACTAGACTGTTCCGGATGCCGACTTGAAAAGTAATGAAATTACTTGTGTGGATATATATAGAGGATGGATTTAGTTGTGAAAAGTGTAAGAGTGTGATGGTGTATGCGAATAAGTGCAGAGTAGAGCAGAAGTAGTAAGAAAGATCTGGTATGTGAAAAGATAGCAGAATAAAGAACAGAGGAAAGATGAAGTGCAGCAGATCAGTATACTGAGCCTAACCAGAACTGAACCCCAGCATATGTAGGTGCTTCCAATCAGTTCAAGTATTATATAACATTCTTGTAGACAGTGTGTCTCTTTGTAGGCAGTGTGCCTCTTGTGAGCAGTGTGCTCGGGCAGTGAGCCCTAATTGGCAAGTGCCATTTTTGTAACTCCTTATTCTTCTAACAGAGAATAATCTTTGGGTTAATCACCCCGTGGTTTTCTCCCTTAACCGGGTTTCCACGTCAAAAATACTGTGTCATGTGTTTCTCATTTCATGATAATGTTTGTTTGTTTAATTCAATGCTGCTTTGACTAATAAGAAAGTTCAAAAGAAGAAATAATTAGGATAACTGATTCACCCCCCCCTCTCAGTTATCAACAATTCCTATTCCATTCCCAAAACAACTGAGGTGGGCTACCCCAGAAAGATCTAGAGAGCTCCAGACTACTAAGGATGACTCTCAGCTGATTAAGAAACTCAAAAAGATAAACATAGAAGTTCCTCTATTACAAGCGATTAAAGACATCCCTTAAATAAACCAAACAATCAAAAGCTTATGCTTAAATCTTCTTAGGAGAAAATAGAAATTACCAAATACCATTCATGTGGATGGAAAACTTGCTGATGTCCTGGCAGGTAAACTAATTCCTCAGAAGTATGGAGACCTTGGAAGCCCTATTATCTCAGTGATGATAAAAGGAACATCAGTTTCAAATGTGTTGATTGACTTAGGTGTTGCTATTAATGTGGTGACTGCAGATGCTGCAGAAGCATTAGCATTAACTCACATGCAGCTGACATCGACTGTTTTACAACTCATTGATCTGTCCATCACTAAACCAGAGGGAGTTCTAGAAGATGTTATAGTCACCATAGATGCTTGGGATTATTCGGTAGATTTCCTTATCCTCCAAACAAGAAAGAAGTGATCAGGATATCCAATAATATTAGGTAGATCATGGCTAGCCATTGCAGTAACTCTCATTGATTGTTGATCTGGAAACATAACTATCTCTAATGAAAAAGATTAAAAGAACTCTCAATCTACCCACCTACTAAGCCATTTTTTCAATATGAAAGTAAACCATGGGTAGACGATCTAATGGATTTGGATGAAGAAGATGCCTCCTCATTGGCTATGACAATTGTGGAACATTTTGAGGAATACAATGAGTTGGAGGAAAACAATGAAACGTCCTCTTACGGTGTCACACAACATGAGATCTCCATATGGCTCTAGAAGGATCCGAGAGACTCCCTGAGGGCATTTAACTATCCATATTTTGAGAAAGTTGCCTCTAATATGAACTATCAACAAGCAAAAACCTTACACCAAATCGTGCCTCATTGTTGTCCCTTAAATACGTTAATAAGTCTGAAGATTAAGGAAAGCTAAAAGATGAAAGAACACAAATAAAAGCATAAACAAGGAAGTTATACCTTAAATCTTCAAGCTCTCCCTTCTCCTTGATAAGGTGGAGGAAATAGTGCACCAAAATCTATCTCCTAGCTTTACCCAATTCTAAATTGATGTGGATTGCTCTAAGAATCAGCACAAAATGGATTTGGCAAGGGAATTGGACTAAAGGTTGGCTATGGATTTTGGCATAATGTGGATACAAATGGCTTGAGTTGAAAAATGCTTGGAGGAGGCCTGTATTTATAAAGTTTTTGGGAGGATTTTGGATCAATGGTGGAGGTTCAAAGTTGAGATCTAAGGGTTGAGATGAAATCCTGAGATCAAGGGACAAGATTTTATCAACAATAATGGATGGCTCTCATTATTTTTGAATTTTAAATTAACCTTGGGAAGGCTTTGCATTAATGAGGATTAAGACATATGAATGAATAAAAAATTTACTCATATTAAAGAGGGTGTAATAAAAAAATTAAGCTTTATGGGTGAGTGGGATAAGAAATGACACATGCATGCTTTTAACAAAGACTTGTGAGCATTTTATATTAAAAATGTTCTTGCATGAAAGAAGAAAGGTGAGGTGGAGACACATGTGACTCCCTCTGAATAAAAAATTTCTTTTTATTCCAAGGGTGTGGGAGATGGGATAATAAAGGTTTAGGCTAATTAATTAAGTGATTAACTTAATTAATATGGCTGTTAGAAATTAGTGAAGGGATT
Organism: Cunninghamia lanceolata; assembly: GCA_027924645.1. Lineage (NCBI taxonomy): Eukaryota > Viridiplantae > Streptophyta > Pinopsida > Cupressales > Cupressaceae > Cunninghamia > Cunninghamia lanceolata. Next base: position 902,921 of record BSBN01001753.1, read on the forward strand.
AATTAGTGGTTAGAATTAATTAAGCAAGGGTTTACTTAATTAATTTGGGTCTAGGGACTAGGTAGGGTGTGATAGCTAATTAAATAAATGTTATTTGTTTAATTAAGTTAGTTTTAGGTTGTAGGCTAGGGGGATTAATTAAATAAGTGTGTTTTATTTAATAAATATAGGTTAGGGGATGAAGAGAATTAATTAAATAATTATTGGTATATTTATTTAATTAATTGTGAACAATGGTTAAGGTTTAGTAATAAATTAATTTATTACAAGTGAGTGATTGGGATAAATGTGTAACATCACTTTCCATAATGCTCAAGAATTAACTTAAAACATGTAACTTAATTGAATCATTAAATAAGAATTGATCTGGAGATAATCAAATTTGAATCAAGGAATAATAATATTTTCCATCCATTAAGCATGTTAACCAAATGAAGATATAACATAACTTATTAACCAGTAAACCATTACAATTTTTAGTGAGTAATCATCACTAATCAAATACAAATATGCTATAGGCATTACAATAAGTTTTTACATCACAATAGACCATCTGGTCACAATATGTAATTACTGTATCTGGAACCAATGACATTTGTCTCTATAAGCCTCAGCTTGTCTCATGCTTGGGGAAGGAGAGCACCATCCTGGTTATTTTCCTCCAACCACGAACCTACAGTCCCCCACTCATCTTCCTAATTGGAAGAGGTCCTACCCTTCACAGAAAGGTTAGACATTAGAACCCCATTAGGTTAGCCATCTGAGTATCTGGTGTTGTGTCCTTCCTAATGTCTCACGGTCACACACTATAGATCCCCTCTAACTTGTATGACACTACTGGAGACACTAGGCCATCTAGAACACTATGGATTGACAATGCATGCAGAGACAGATGCATCACTTTGGCCAAAGTTTTCATACAAATATGTTACACCATGAACGTCGTCGTATGTGTTGGAATAGGTCCGGACAACTGAGAGGGGGGGTGAATCAGTTGTTGCTCTATTTAATCTTTTTTTACTGTTATTCTCCTTTCACAACTTAAAATAAAATCAATGATATAAACATTCCAGTATTAGGCAATAGCATATGAGCAGAAACATGAATGACATATTTGACACCAAGATTTTGATGTGGAAACCCGGTTAAGGGAAAAACCACGGTGGGGGTTAACCCACAAAAATTAATACCCTGTTAAAAACATTTTATAAATGAGAATGCACTTGAATTCAGGCTCACTGCCCCAAGCTCACTGCCTACAGAAAAGTTTACAAGAGATTTACAGAGATTTTGAACTGGTAAGATGCATCTGCCAATGCTAGAGATCAGTTTTGGTTAAGTACAAATACTAACTTTATACACTTCATCTTTATTCTACTTTTCTCGCTAGTCTGCCTTCATTCAGATATTAGATTTCTTCTCCTTTCATATTTTCTCCATGATCTCAACACACGCACAAATTAACCACAATCATTAGCTAAATATACTTATCTTGAATTGCAATCACTTGCCAGTCGGCAACAACAACACTTAGAACCTTTTAAGAATGCTCTACTCTGTCGGCTGGATCATACACCAATATTGATGCGTACCAAAAATAACACATGTAGTTCATCATACATGTCGGCCATTGACATTCTATCTCATAAATAGTTCATCAAAACACTTCTATTGGGTCCGCACAAGGATTAACATAAGTCTACTTGTTCTTCACTGAACTGTTCTGTCATAATAGGACCCGGTATTCAAATGCTCATAGCTTTTGATCCCTTTATCACCAGAGGCTAAAAACTTGGATTTAGATTGTCCTAGTGTCCCTCTACACTCTTTTAGATCTGCAACACATAATGATTAACTTGAGAGATCCACTGACCAAAATACTAAATTCTGCTGTATGCTCTATTTCAGGCTCCCAGACTTAGAGAGATTATCATTCTGACTTCCGGTATGATCAGATACTACACTACGGATGTGTGGAACAATCTTAGTTGCCATCATTGACAACACCTATCAATGCTAAGCAGTGTCTCTTGCCAACAATCTCCCCCTTTGGCATTGATGGCAACACTTAGTGAAAAATGACTAAGTGTCTTTGTGCAGCTCCCCCTTTGTTTGTACATTTGTGCACTTTACTTATTCCGGTGCTCCCCCTTTGCTGAATACTTCATTTTTCATTGCCCTTCACTCCCCCTTTGACATTAATGGCAAAGGGTGGGATCTGTAAACCAAAATTCTCCAAATTTTTTGTATACATTGCCGCATATGTACAAGTAACCATTAAGTTCCATTCACATGAACTTGAGGATGTCTATAAAACTAGCTTTTATTTGCGCAAGTTTAGAGGCCCAAGTAATCTTCATTCCATCCAAAATTGAAATGTGCCCATTTAACACAAATGAGTATGCTTTTGCCTTTGACAAATCTGATGGAACATTGGTCTGAACTACAGTCTAAGCCTCAGATAAGGCATTATACATTGTCTCTAATTTAGGGGCAATTAATCTCCGGAGCTCACACATTCTTTTCATAATGTTGCTTTTCTCTTTGACAAGTTTCTTTATTTCCTCAGTCAAGTTAATTACTTGACATTCTTGACTTATAGGCGAAACTGTTAGGGGATCAAAATTTTGAGAGAGATTTGACAATTTTTGTTCTTGCTCCTTTATCTTGTTCTCAATACCCTCATTAACTTTGGGCCATGATAGACAGAATTTGTACATATCACTTCCATCATTTAGAGAATTTTGAATACTCTTTATGCCAATACCAAGTATTCTTCTATCATTTCCTATCAGGTTCTTTAATTCACAAAAATTCTTATCTAATAATTCTTTCTAAACTTTTACCTACGTAGACTTCTCAAAGGACTCAAAATGTGAATTTACTGAACTTACAAGATTCTTTACATGTCTGGAGGGGGAATCATTTTGATTCTTCTGGTAGGTTGGCATTAATTTCTCCAAAACTCTAGTTGCAAGTCCCAGTAGCTCATTCTCCTCCATGTGGAACTTTAACATCTTCTCTCTAGCCTTTACTTGGGTGAATGATGCTATCTTCATTAGTTGAATTGGAGAGAGAGCATCTGGATTGGCTAGGCCTTAGAGTAGTTTAGGTTCATCAAGTTTGATCACTTCTTTTCCAAGAAGACTTTTAACTACATCTGCAGTCTCTCTTGCTATTTTAGAGACAATCTTTTGATCTGCTGATTTCTCGGTCTCTACTTTAGATGCTTCAACGTTTGCACCATCTTCTTTTGCTTTATCTTTATTTTCTCTTTCTTCCTCTAACTCTGCTTTATCCTTTTCTGTGTTCTCTGTAGAGGAACTTTTTCTTGTTTGTTTATCACTTACTACTTGATTAGGAGGGCTCTATGAAACAGTAACATTATCCTCTTTCTCTGTTGTATTAGATGGATTGGGAGCATCTTCTGCATCAATTATTTTATCCAATATTTTTGTATCCTCCTAATTCACTTGTTCTACTTCTGGAACTAAAGCTTCACCCAACTTAGATTGTTGCTCAATAATATTTTCAAAATAATCTCTTGAGTTTATTCAACGATTTCACTTGTTTCTCCAAGCATGATTTTGTTCATTCTCCTCTTGCTTCTAAAGTCATCTTTGACTTCCTTGAATATCATATCTATTTGATCAGGAGAAATTTGAGGACACAAATTTATTAGCTCATGTTCCCTGATCTCTATGTCCTTGCACTTGGCATTTTCTTTTCTCAACTCCAAGATATTTGCCAAACTTTGTGGTAAGTCAGAAGTTATGTTAATTAGTGCCTTGTTGTAGATGTTGAGATATCTAACCATTGCTTCCTCCAACACCCTTTTATCCATGTCATTGTATTCATCATAGAATTCAATCATGGGTTTTAGATTACCATCCACAGTGATTGATTTTATCACATCTTCTAGGGAGAGTGTGGTCTTCTCAACATATTCATCATACTCTTTAGTATTTTTCCTTTTGCTAGTCCTTTTGCTTTCGTAGGACCTTTCTTTGGTTAAATTTGCAACTTTTGTTCCAGTGACTTTTAGTTCCTTGATTTCAATGTCAGAGTCTGTATCTACTTCATCTTCTCTTATGCTTTCATAGGTCTGGGAAGCTTTTGTTTTCTTCCTTTTCTCACATTTTCTGAATGATTTTGCTTCCGGTTTTGTAGTTTTGGAAGGAGCAGAGGTAGTAGTAAAACTTCTAGTAGTTCTTGAGGTGGAAGAGAGTTCCACCGGATCACTTGTTTGTTTCTTATCTTGTTTTTCTTTCTCATCATTTTCTATTCTTTCTCTGAATTTCTTCACAACTTCCTTAGTTAGGCCAAGATTTTCAGCTAGCTGCTCAACTTCTTTTCTTACTCTCCTATTGGTTTCAGGTTCTCTGAGCTCAGTATGTAACTTTAAACTTAGCTCCTCATAAGTTCCAAATCTTTCAATGGTTGTGTCTTTGTGCTTGCTTAGTAGATGTTGAGCATACATATCCAAGATCCTTTCATCTACTTCATACCCCATGGGCATGATCCAAATAGTTCTAGGTTCCACTGCTTCTATTAAACACTGATCAGTATCAACCATGAAGCATATTTCATTTTTGTATTTGTCAACAATTGAATTGGGGATTCTTTCCCTTGAGTGCATCATATTCTAAAAATTCTTGAAGCAACCCCATATTGCCATTTTTTGAGCATTGAAATTACCAATGCTATGAAGATGATTTCTGATTTGAATGGCAACTGGCTCATCCTTAGTCCAGTGCACACCTTTTACCCCAGGTACCTCATTCGTAAAGTAAAAGAATAGACATAGAATCAGTGTACCATACTTGAAGGTGTTCTTCTTATACCTTTTGATCTTGTTCAAATTTTCAATCAATTGATTCTGCAATAGTTCACACAAGTCATAATCAACATTTTCTTTAGCATCTTGTATGCAACATAAATGGCTGTTCCAGAAATAGAATTTTGTTTACTCGAGTGGTAAATCTTGTACCCAATCACCATGGAGGTGAATTTGACATTCGACTCTATAATATCATTAATGGTCATTGCTCTTCTGTCGAACTTAGGTCTGATAGCATTAGTTACTGTCTATTTTTTCACAGCTTTCAGCATGGGCAATCCTCCGGTTGAGTTTAAACTAGTTACATTTCTGATACCCTCCCTGGTAATCTTGAACAGTTTTAACAAACAAATGAATTCATCATGTATCCGACTTAAGACATATCAGACCCATTCATCCTCATCAAATGTTGGAAACCCCATAACCTAAACAAAGTGTTTATCCTATAGTGCCTTGTATTCGGGTTTAAGTTCTGGATTTTCATCCATGAGTTGTTTCTGAAACAAATCTACATACCTTGAATCTCCAAACTCATCTATATTTGTATGAATGTAAACCCTAATGTCTTCTACATGTAGCACACCATACGGAACACTTGAAAAAGCACCTAACGGATTGACTTGAAATGATTTGTGAGGATGCTTCTTAAATTTGGGTCGAGGCCTTTCGGTAATGTCAATAACATGAGGGGTAGCCATTTCAACAGATTTTAGATTCAAAGATTTACAGAGAGGTACCTTTTTCTTTCACGAAGTTAGGGTTGATCAATTGCTGATTGAATTCGTTCTCTACCTCAGTCTCTGGACTTGTAGCTCAAATGTTCTTCTTCTTGTTTAATTCGAATGCAAGGTGATTCAAATGAGCGATCAATTGACCTTTTAAAGCTTCGCATTACCTAATTTGCCTTTGTAATAAATGTGTTACCCTAATTGTATCCAGTTACATTGTTTCGACCGTTCTTCATATATCAATCCGCAAGATTTCATATCAACATCTTTTCTTCCAGAAATCCTTTCATAGGTTCTAGACCAATTTAGAGTATTTTTTGTTAATGTGCTAGATTCAGTCACCCACTTATTGACTGAGGGAATTTGATGTTCTATGCAGATCCCCCCAAGCCAAAGTTTTTGACTTAATTCCTGGAGGAATTGTCAGCACTGGATTCCGATGCAGACTCATTATCATTGTTTACTGTATCTTTCTTTATCCAAATCTTGTTTATTTCACTCTGTATCTCATCCACATCAATTTTATTTTTTCCTCTATCTTGTTTCTGCTCATCCAGTTTTCTGTTTACCGGACCTTTTCTTCCATTGTCTTTACTTTTGCAAAATCTTGCAATATGACCAGATTTATTGCAGTTAAAGCATACAACATTTCTTTTCTTATAAACCTGATTTTCTCTTGATCTGCACTGATTAGCCATATGTCCAAACCCATTGCAAACAAAGCAATATCCATTGAAAGAATTGCTAATTCTTCTATTATTGGGATTATTCATTGTCATACTTCTACATTCATTTGATCTATGACCATACCTGTTACACTTGAAGCATTGACCAGAGAAGGATGGACCATTTTGATTTACTCTACTTCTACACTGATTAGCTCTATGACCAAATTTGTTGCAGTTGAAACAATTTCCATTGAATGATGGACATCTTTGAGCATTTGGCTATCTTACTGGAGGTTTTCTAGATCTATTTCTCCCATTCCTAGGTTGAAAATTTCTCTGTTCGGATCTGGAGCTTTCACCTTTCTCATACCTAAGATTATGCTTATCAACATCCTTTTTCTGCCCTTCAATGAGTGCTTCAAGTTTACTTGAGCTTATCTTGAACTTCTCTTTATACTCATTTACAATTTCTAGGTCATGTCTGAGTGTGATAATCTGTCTCTCAAGTTCTCTTTCATTGTCTCTGCTTTCTTGTAGATTAGATTCTAGAAGGCCAGCTATCACATCCAATTTGTAGCATTCTTTAGAACTCTTTTTCAAATTTTGATTTAACTTTTCTTCAACTTTCTTCTTATCTTCAATTTCCTTGGTTAGTCTCATCACCCCAGTTTCCATCTCATGTTTTAGAATAGTAACTTCTTTAGTTAACTTTTCACATTCCTTTGTCTTCTCATTCAGGGCCTTGTCTTCATAAGGTTTTCCTAGTTGAAGAGGTTGCTCCTCTCCTTTTGGATTGGATTTGCTCAATTTCTCTTCTAAAATTTTAATGAAGTCTTCAGCCTTTTTGAGGTTGTCTTGCAGCTCTTGAACTTCTGCCTTGGACTGCTTAAGATCATCTAGGGAGAGATTAAGTTTCCCTTGAAGGTTATATTCATCCATTATGCTGTCTTCCCAGATCTTCCTTAAGCTGTTAAACTTTTTCAAAGGAACTTGGCTCTGATACCAATTGTTGGAATAGGTTTGGACAACTGAGAGGGGGGGTGAATTAGTTGTTGCTCTATTTAATCTCTTTCTACTATTATTCTTCTTTCACAACTTAAAATAAATCAATGATATAAACATTCCAGCATTAGACAATAGCATATGAGCAAAAACATGAATGACACATTTGACACCAAGATTTTGACGTGGAAACCCGGTTAAGGGAAAAACCACGGTGGGGGTTAACCCACAAAAATTATTACCCTGTTAAAAGTATTTTATAAATGAGAATGCACTTGCATTCAGGCTCACTGCCTCTAGCTCACTGCTCAAGTGGAGGCTCACTACCTATAGAAAAGTTTACAAGAGATTTACAGAGATTTTGAACTGGTAAGATGCATTTGCCAATGCTAGAGATCAGTTTCGGCTAAGTACAAATACTGACTTTATACACTTCATCTTTATTCTACTTTTCTCGCTATTCTTCCTTCATTCAGATATTAGATTTCTGCTCCTTTCACATTTTCTCCATGATCTCAACACACACACAAATTATCCACAATCATCGGCTATATATACTTATCTTGAATTGCAATCACTTGTGAGTTGGCAACAACAACAACACTTAGAACCTTTTAAGAATGCTCTGCTTTGTCGGCTGGATTATACACCAATATTGATGCGTACCAAAAATAACACATGTAGTTCATCATACATGTTGGCCACTAACATTCTATCTCATACATAGTTCATCAAAACACTTCTATTGGGTCTGCACAAGGATTACCATAAGTTTGCCTGTTCTTCACTAAACTGTTCTGTCATAATAGGACCCGGTATTTAGATGCTCATAGCTTTTGATCCCTTTATCACCGGAGGATAAAAAATTGGATTTAGATTGTCCTGGTATCCCTCTACACTCCTTTAGATCTGCAACACATAATGATTAACTAGAGAGATCCGTTGACCAAAATACTAGATTCTACTATATACTCTATTTTAGGCTCCCAGACTTAGAGAGATTATCATTCTGACTTCCGGTATGATCAGATACTGCACTGCGGATGTGTGGAACAATCTTAGTTGCCATCAATGACAACACCTATCAATGCTAAGCAGTGTCTCTTGCCAACAGTATGTCCACCACCCTAACTTGACTTATGAGTTGTCATGTCCTACAGTTGTTAAAAATGACCCAATTCTTTAGGTCTTGAATAAGTGGGATCAATTCGAATCATTATCCATGCTTGGACATTTGACTCCCTCCATAGGTTGGTTATAAGTTTCTAGTGACTCCTCATCACATGGTTTGTTTCATTGCACATTAGTTGACCATTTGACCCCTAGGCCATACATGGTTCACTTTTTCGGAAACAAGTCATTTCATATGACAAAATGGTATACTTGTACCCAAGGCATGCCCTGCCCTTGATAGAGTAAAGGTATACTATTCCTATCTTATATCATTAACAAAAGGTCTTACATGCAGACTCATAATGATTGTATGAATATTCTAATGAGTTCATTTCAATGATTTCATATCGAGGCCATGTTCGCAAAGGTTCATCCACCTCTATGTTCGAGAATATAAGTATACAATTTTGATAATCAAGATAACACAGAAAGTGTTTCACAATCGACTTATCATATAAGCTCGATTGGTGTTAAATTGTGGTGTTGTCAACACACTATTATTCGCAACGTTATTCTGACTATGATCATAATCAGATGTCCATATCATGAATCAATAATGCCTTCATGGATGAAACTACAGTCATAAGACTGTATCATTATCTTTAGTTAATAGTCGATAGGGAGCTATTGCTTGCTCCACTCGAGAGTTTATACTCTATTCACGTCAGTATATGATGAGATTTATCATTTCTTCACCAACCCAGCTAATACGGCTCGAGCTCTGGTTATCATTTGTATAGTATATGATGTAAAAGTGTTACAGTCGGGTCGTGCGACCCTAACTCCAACACAGAAAGAATTCTTATCAAGGCTCGGTCATCCGGTCTTGAGCATGAATACAAACATCCCAAAAGACTCAGCCTTAAGGCCTAGAGTATGAATCACAGACTTTATAATTAACTCAGCCTTACAGCCTGGAGTATATAAGATAGTCTTTTTAAATCACTCGGCCTCTCCGCCTAGAGTTTAATACATAGTCTTTTCAAATAACTCGGCCTCTCGGCCTAGAGTTTCATACACAATCTGTTTTATATATCTCGGCCTGTAGTTTAATACATAGTTTTATCAAGGCTATCGTAGCTCAGCTTTTAGCCACGAGCCTTCCCATCATTAGCAAAAAGACACAATACTACTTCGGCCTCATGACCTGAATGCAATTTAAATAGAGTTTTCAATGATATATAATTAGCCATACGGCCTTGAGCAATATATACAGATTTCTAAAGGATCAAAACTTAGCTCAATAGCCGACGACGAGTTGGTAAAGATGGCTCAGCCATTAAGGCTACGAGCTCATTCATGTTAAAGGGATAATTTGGAAAGCTCAGCCTTAAGGCCTGGAGCCCCGAATGATAACACTTAGAAATCAAAATACTCGGTTGTGACAGCCTCGAGCTTCATTCAGATAGAGATTTTAAATAATAATAAACTCAGTTCTTTGTTATAATGTTTAAATCATTAATGATGAATAGGATTACATCCTTGTAATACCTGAGCAATGATAATAAATGAGTCATCACACCAGTCCCACACTCCTGTAAGTGCACTCGGCTCTATATCTAGCTCCCCACTCTTTTTCCTATTCTATCACCACCAAAAAGCCAAAACTTCCCAAAACAAAAACTAACTACTACTTGTTGTGTATGCACTCCCATTTGGTTTTCCCACCTTCCACGATTCTAAGCATGCCAAAAAGAAAGGTAACCACATTTCCTCACTCGATCGGTTCCTTAAAAGGTGGCTACCATCAGGCATCAAGCTCAAAGGTGGATGAGCTTAAAGCTCTCCATCCTTCACTAAATTGACCAAACAAGATTAAAAGCATACGACTAAGATCCAAAATAATGACATAAGAGATAATAATATGATTATTATCATGGCAATTTTATCCTACAAAAGGGTTTGAAATCCTTACTAATTGGATTAAAAATGAAAACAAGGAAGCACACAAGAACACATCTAGTTTGTCGAATGTCATCGATTCTTCTCCGAATTTGACTATCATCCTTAGTCGAGAGACTAAAGAATTCTATCTCAGAGAACAAAATATTACAGGAGACTTCCATCTCTCTCTACATGTTTATCTCCTCAACATGAGATGATGCTTCTAGAACATCGACTGGTCTCCACGACTAGTCTTAATGGCATCAAGGACATAACTCTCAGAGAACAAGAGAACTAAGAAAAGAGGCATGACACATGTCAACTTACGCATAGAGAAGAAAAAGGACATAATAGTCGATGCTCAAATGGCTATTTGACCCTTTGCTTTCACAATGTCTAACCTTCCCTCCAGGATGATACTCTCCTTCCTTCTTCAAAGGATGTTTATTTTCTAGTTCACACTCAGGACCACAAGATCATGATCAGTGTATCATCATCATCATATTTCATAACTTAATTTAATCAATTTATACAACAGATCATCATCAATAAATTTTTTATAATCAAGAGTTAAATCAGATATTTCCACAATATCAAATCAATTAACTATGTCTAATCCTCATGATTATCATACTAAGTTAATGATTAAGTCTAGTTGTAAGTTGGGGATGTAACAAAATGATTGAGATGAATGGCTATGGTAAATTAATTAAATAGATTGGTTTTATTTAATTAATTTGGCAAAAGGGATAATTAGTGGTGTAAGGATACGAGAAAGTGGCTTGCAGGGTCAAGGCATTTTCAGGTGTCTACATTTTACCCCTCTTTGATGTAACGTCATGACTGAGTGGGATGGCGTCAGATTAAAGAATTTTCTAATTTTTACCTCGACTGATGGATGGAAGGGAAATGGATGAGGGATGTGTTGAAAGGCACAAGACAACTGAGAGGGGGGGCGAATCAGTTGTATCAAAAACTGTAACTTCTTTAAACCAAAATCACTTTCTCATTCAATTAATCTAACTCATTATTCTGTTATGAACATTAACCATGAATAGTAGAATCAAAACATGAACACAACAACACCATACACACATGAACACCAGATTTTTTACATGGAAAAATCACGATGAGTGTTAGCTCACAATATAATGTAGTAACAATACCGAATATCAAAAGTGGCTCACTACCGAGGGTTGGCTCACTGCCGGGGGTGGCTCACTACCAAAGGGTGAACTGATTTAGTAGCATCTACACCATGCCTGAATTCAGTTCCATTGAAGCATAATATATCTCCTCTGCGTTGCTCTACTCTGCTTTTACACTTCGCACTTATCTTCGCATCTTCACACCATCATGCCTCAATCATGAATTCATTACATACATTTATACCTATCATCAACCTTGGAATGAACATCAAGGTCAGCATTACATTGTACCAACCATTAGAACTTTCTCCAAGGTCGTCATACATACATGAATAAAATTAGAACTAGACCTAAACAAAATTGCGAGGTAAATGAATGAAGGATGAACACATCACATCTTAGCTTGGACCCAAATACATCCTCACACGCTTGGACAGGCTTCCACAATTTATGAATCACTTCCGCAACAAGTGTGACAAACCAGGTTGGCCAAAACTTATGCACATATCAAGAACAATTAGAAACTTGCTTGCAAGATCTTCATTGTAGCTTGCAGATCAAGCACATGTCTTCAACACATTCTGGAGACATCTATCAACATCATATAATCACTTGGGAGCCAACAAATCCAACCGCAATAGATCTTACTTGAACACAACATATATCACTTGAAGAACATATCACAAACTGTTTCTTATCAGACAATGTCAAACTCTGTTAATTAGAAACTTGCTTTCTGGAGCTTCAAATCACATATCTTTTGGAATGAGGATGACTAAGGACCTTATAAGCTTAAGTCCAAATCTGCAAAGACAAAATCCAATCTGCGGAGAAATGCGGAGAAAAACACTTTCTCCCTGTCACTTTGCAAACCTTGTCAGGCACAGTCTTTAAACTGGTGAATAGAGCTTTTTCTGCACAGCGATCCGGACCACCAAATTATGGATTTATCATCTTCAAATACTTCTCTAAATCATATCCAAAGCTCATACTCCGGTCTTCAATACAGAGAAAATGTGGAGCAAAATACTTAGACAGTGTTCTTTAATCAATCAACAAACAACAATATCAGAAGATATAGTTGACACAAATGACAACACAAACATGTTGACATCAATGACAACACTAGTTAGCACATACTTGCAACATGATGCCCCCTCAAAAGGTTAGGCAAAAAAAAATATTTTTTTTGGGGTGAACTCTCGAAAAGGAGGGAATGTTAGTGAAAAAGGGGTTCAGGATGAGAAATGGGGTTGATAGAAGAAAAAATGAGTGAAAATGGGTATGGTTTGTGGCTTGGGGCAAAAAATGGTGAATTAGGGCTTATGTGGCAATTATAGATAGGCCAAAGTGGGCCCAATATGCCACATTTGCATCCTTTGAGCTTACTAAGTTGGATAGAGAAGAGTGATAGTGATGGCGTAGTGAGGCATTCCACATGAGGAGCACCGATCCAAGCTAGTCCATGAGTACTAGAGACCACCCACAGTTGGTGTACGGGTATGTCGACTAACCCTACTTTGTACCTCTTTGGGTTTTGGGGAATTTATGGGGCTAAGAAAGGGTAGGTTAGGTGGTTTAGCACCTGCGTGCAACCATGTAGTGCATATGATTAGCAATTTAGCACCATTGTCTAGATTAGCACATTAGGTTTGCATAAGGGGTGGCGATAATTTTAGTGCATGCAGTTAAGGTTTTAGCGCATGCCCTTAGATAGTAGAACTTTCATCTCGATTAGTACTTGGGGTTAATGGATTAGCACTTTTGGCTTGATTAGTGCCAAACCATAGGTGTTTCGGGCCTTCTAGATGAAATAACACCTTGGGTTTATGAAATAGCACTTCCATCTTGGTTAGCACCTAAGGTCAGCTCTTTAGTGCATTTGTTTGGATTAACGTTTAGGGTCACTCTGTTAGTGCCTCCATCTAGAGTAGCACTAGAGGTTAGTCTATTGGTACCTCCATCTAGAGTAGCACTAGGGATTGATGGAATAGCACCTCCACGCTATTTTTGGGAAAAATATTAACTTTTTTGTGGTTTCTTGGATACAGATTGATCTTTTAGCTTTACAGTCACAAGAGCAATGACCTCCTATGATGGTGGTTAGGGAGAGGTTGACACAGGTAGAGAAGAACCACCTGAGAGTGCTTGGGCTTGTTGAACACCTAGAATATTGAGAGGGTGGTGAATCAATATTCTCTTAAACCATTCACTTATTAAACCATTAATCCATTTGCCCATTCAACAGCAAATTAAGTATAGAATGAACAACCATAAAACATAACACATAGACACCAGGATTTTTAAGTGGAAAACCCAAAATAGGAAAAACCACGATGAATGTTAGGTCACAATATATTATGTAGTAACAGTACCAAATTACAAGAGGCTCATTGCCTTAGGGCTCACTGCCCTTAAAGACTCACTGTCCACAAAAGGACTCTCACTGCATACAGGCTCACTACCATAAGAAAAGAAAGAAAGAAAGGGTGGCTCACTACCAAAATGAACTGCTATGGTTGCATCTACAAATGTATGAATACATCTCCAATGTAGCTTAGAAAACTATCTCAAAACTCTTCATCCTGAACTGCTTTGTTACGCTACTCTACTCTTACATGAAAATATGATTTCTCTTCTTCTGCACTTGTCACCTTTAGAAAATCACAAACCTTTGCATGTCACATACACACACACACATTCATATTCGTACATTCATTCTTCAAACATAGAAATGGATCTCATATATATATCCACAACATTTGCAATCTTCAAATTAGGTCGGCCTACAAAGATGAAGCGTGTAGTTATGCCTTATGTAGCTAGTCGGCCTAATCCTTTCACAAAATACTTTCCAAACAAATTTAACACTTGAAACATATTCATACATGTCAGTTTCAACTATAGAACCACTTAGGATATGATTCCAATCAATAGATCTTACTGCACACAGATCAAAGTATCAGGTTAGCCTCATACACAGACTATCACAGGTTCATTCTAACTGTCAAAACATAACTTTCGGTGTGAATCACAAAACTTGCTCAAATTCATAGCTAAGACTCTTTAGACATCCCCAACCTTATTTTCTGATCTACATAGCATAATATAATCATGCGGTAAAATGCAGACCATCAGAAGTTGCACTGTGTCACTGTCAAACACTATCTAAGCAAGTAGCAATACTTAGATGCTCATAATTGCCTTACCGGTAGACTTCAATCTCTACAACTTTGGATTTAGAGACTTCAAACATGTGTTTACAACACCTCAAAACTTCAGGAGAAAATACCTATTACCAGAGGAATGCGGACCAAATTAAACAGGTGTTCTGCTCTGCTCAAGATTGTTCTCTGCTATGCCAAATTTGTGCTACATGATACTATACTTCTGGAGATTATCAGAAGATGAAACTCTGGATTTAGGATCATATAAGGACTAGCAACATCTTACCAAATCCACAAGACAACATCTTCAACTACGGACCAATGCTGATCATAACATTATCTCTCTGTAGTTACCTCTGTACTCTGCCAACACTTAGCCAAAATCCTTAAGTCTTCTTGTTGGACCAAAAACTTTGTTGCAACCTTGTTGAACTCTTGTTGTCATCAATGACAACACCATCAAACTGATGGTGTTAGGTTGTCATTGATGTCAAAAGTGTTCAGGAGCATGAGACATCATCTTGCAGATATAGAGAATGGTTTTATACTTCACAGGTTTGATCTTGCATCATCAGGAGATGTGTTCTTCACAATGTCATATCAGTAAACATGACATATCAATCAGTTGGAGAGATGTGTTCTTCACAATGTCATATCAGTAAACATGACATATTCTTGGTAGGCATGGTCTTCATTATTCATCAGGTTCTTGACAAGGTTGATGATATCAATTGTTAGTATTCAAAGGTTTGCAATGTGTTGGTTCTTGACAAGGTTGATGATATCAGTTGTTGGTATTCAAAGGATCACATGAATACACTTGATGTGTGATCAGGATATATGCTTTTCATGTGGTAGTTGAAGATTAGGATGTATACTGTTCATATGGTATCCAAAGGTGTGCATGTGATTTGTCTATTGTCTTTGTATTTGTTGATCATGTATAAGATGCTTTACAGGAGATGGTATATGTTCTCACAAGAGATGTTGTATGAGCTTAGACTGCAGTGAGTTGTGATATCTGATCTTGGTTTGCCAAGAGGAATGGATAGGTTCATACATGTCATGTCATATGATGCTTTGGTTAGACCAAATCATTTGCTTTCATATTCTTCAGGGTGTCACAGTTATGGTCATGAAGAATAACTCAGAGATCAGAACATAAGGTTGGTTGTGCTCAAGATAAGACTTATGATGTGATCCTCATTCTTGGTTTACTTGTTGCAAAGATTGTTGTCATGGTACCTTGATAGAAGAAGCAAGGTGTTCATAAGATGACATATTTGTGAAGTCAGTTTGTGGTCATATATTCTCCATGCTTCAAGTTTGATTTGAGAAAGGGTTTGTGATGAAATGGGATAGCAAGGTCTCCTCATGTTTAAAGTCCTTCACATAAGTATCTTTATACTTCTTGTTGATTGTCCTAGAATGTCTTTCCTCTATGTTAGATCAGTAAGTAAAATATTAAAGTTAATATTTGTCAAAGAAGAAAAGAAACCTAAAATTAGGTTGTAGATCTAAAAGTTTAAAGCCCTGAAATGTTTTTTTTACACATCCTAATTTGAGCCCTCTCTGCCCATTATCTTGCAATGTTACTTTTGTTATATTTTGATGTTGACCGTTTGAGCAGGTCATATGCCACTTAAGTGGCAAAAAGAAAGGGTCAAGCTACATGGGCAACCGGCCCTCTTCCCTAGCAATACCGATACTCCAAGTTTCTTTTTAAAAGTTTGAGCGGTTAAAACTAATCAACGGTCCTATTTAAAAAGAAAAGTGGGCGCGATTATGAGATCAATGGATAGCATTTGAAATGAAAGATTAAACCATGTCTTGAACTTTGAAGTTCATTTGACCGTCTTCATGTTTTTTGAACAGCAGATAAGGTTGTTTTTAAAGCTAATTTTTAGCTATTAAAATGGAAAGTTTTATTCTTATCTTCGGTGTAATAGTGAAGAGTTAAGAAGTTTCTTTTAAAGATTTTATTTCTTTCCAAAATTCCTTCGTGGCAGATGGAGAAAAAGTTTTTCTTTCTAACTTTTGTTTAGATTTTTTATGGCTTTAATGCCTTATTTTTGGACCGAGCATGAAAGGGCAGATTAATTCAAGATTTTTTGGTGTTTTTTTAGATTGAATTTTCTATGCAGGGTAAAATTCATGGAAGATTTTTTTGTGATTTAATTTACTACTTCAGATTGAGAAGAAGAAAAAGCTCAATGGTTTTTGGAAGTTTTCAAGAGATTTATTTTTACAGATGAGAATATGGAAGGTTTGGAGATTTTGAAGGATCATGAAGATGTTTTTTATAAAAGAAGAAAATTGTAGAAGATGAAGCATTTTTGACAAGAGCAAATTAATTTATTGTTTTCTTGTAGATGAAAAATATTTTGCAGATTGAAATATTTTGTAATTGTGGAGATAAAGATTTTTATTTGCAGAGGAAGATGAAAAAGACAGATTGGAAGAATATCAGAGTTATTTCTGTTTTAAGATGAAAGTGTTCATTTTTTCTTACAGGGCACTGAAATATCAGAGAAAGTGAAAGGTCAAGTTTGTAATTTTTGCAGATGTCAAGGGTCAGAAAAATGTGTTTTTGCAGAGAAGTGAAATTTCAGGAGTCTTGTTGTTTATAATTGCAAAATTTGTGTGACCAGATGTAAGAGAAATTTATGAAGGAATGTGAAAGGTTCCAAGGCAGTGAAAAGACATTCAACTTGTATAAATTTGTTTTCCAAGTGCATTGATGAATATGAAGAAGTATAGAGATGGCATATACAGTGTTGTGAAGTGTTGGATTAGTATACACATTTGATATGCAGTGTTGTTAGAATGCAGTGTTGATTGGATCAGAATAAAGGATTGTTGAGATGTCAGATTGAATAGAATGGATATTTGACAGACATATATTTGTATTGAATGGAAACAGAGTATCCCTCTGATTTGGTTTATAACTTCTATTGGTGATTTGGTTTGCCAGTGAGGCATTGTATTAGCCAGTGAGGCTTATAGGTCAGTGTGACCTTAATATTTGTCAGTGAGACAATTTGTATTGCCAGTGAGGCATGTTTTTCAGTTAAGCCAGTGAGGCAATTCTGGAGTGGTTTTTCTACCCTGATGGGTTTTCCACTCGTGCATATCTTGTGTTATGATTCTTATTGATCTTCCTTGTGTGTGTTCAATTTACTTATGAAGTTTTATTCTCTTTCTGCATTCATAGTCATGTGCATATGTATTTGACAAATCAAAGGTATCATTCATTCCTTGTGCTCAGAAAGTTAAAGTTTGAAAAAGATTAAAGAATTTACACAACACTGATTCACCCCCCCTCTCAGTGTTGTCCTTAACTCCTACACAAACATCATGCCAATCCAAATCATACTAGCAATGTCTCTAATGATGTTTTCCAAGTTGCCAATAGGGCTATGGTTTATTTCATAGATGTTTCGACTGTGACCACATCGAGCCATGATAACGACCTTGGTGGAGTGATGGCATAGTGAGAGATGCTCATTTCTTTTGTCAACGGGTGAGATGATGATCACCCTAGAGGATATATGGAGGATCCTACAGATCCCAATCCATGGAGAGAGAGTGGTATATGATCAACTGGTGGGTTTGGTGGTGCTTTGGCATGTGTTTTCCCCACCACAAGTGAACATAGATCATGATGAGCGGGAGTGCTTTGGTTGGCAGCCCTCAAGAGAGGTCTCAGTGACTTTGAGTTATACATCTATGGACTAATTGGAGGAGTGTTGATGCCAAATTGACGCTCTCGTGGGTTTCTTATGGGGTGGGAAGATTGTGTAGAGAAGACGGTGGCTCAGGGAGTAGTGTATGTGTCAAGGCCATGCTTATTGGTTGACTTGTACCATGATATGCACATGGTAGTCTATCAGAGTGGAGTGAGCCTAGGTTGTGGGGTGACGCTTCTTCACATTTGGACCTAGGAGTATATTGCGGTGACTAGGCCAGTATGTCAGTACATGATGCAGTAGTTTCATCCTTATGTTTTTGCATATATCAGCATTCTCCAGCATCAACAGTTGGGGAGTAGGAGATTTTGGCGGCGCATTTTTGATGAGGTGACTTTAGTGGTATGGTGGTCATATATAGGATGTCAGCCCTAGTTGGATGAGGATGTACATATTTCTTTTACTCGGCAGTTGTGGTATCTTATAGGGAGGACAGCTCATATTTTGGATCGGTACCTCCCTGATTGAGTTCTACGCCAGTTTGGATTATGACAGGATGAGTCACATGTATCAGTTGTCTTTGCTTAGGTGTGGCAGGATCATGGGCGATGGGGGGTTGAGTTAAGGGTCATCCCACAATAATGGGTTACACTTTTTGGCCAAACTTGACATTGAAATCAACATTTTGAACTAAATCTTCACTTTTTGACACCTATAGCCGCTAAACCGTTAAGAATTTGAAGATGATGTGAACTAGTGATTTGTGAGATTTTGTTTGTAGATTCTAAATATATGTTTTTAAAAAAATTTGGAGTTAAATTGTAAATTTTTTTGTGTCTCCTTGGATAACTAGTTTTTAATAGTAAACATTTTTTTAAAGTGATGTGTATTCTGTAGCACATAAATTTTTTTCTACAAAGGATAAAATTCTAATTCTTTTGAATTTAGATTGGTAACACTAATAGATAGGGCATGCATTTGGTTTTATAATGTTTTATTGAATAATTTTTTTAATTAAGTTTTGAAGTCAAACCAATTATAATTTAGACATAGGTGTATTCTGTAAAACATAACTTTTTCTGTATGTATTGAAATTCAATTTTTTTTGTTTAAACAAGGACATCAATACCTAAGGCATAGATATTTTTCAGAAATTTTTTTCACTAATTTACTAATTTTCCATGTGTGTAGAACAGAGAACTTGATGTTTGGTGAAAAATCTACATTCACAAGAAATGAAAAATAAATATAATAATCAAATTAAATATATTTAATATTATACTTTTTGGGAATCTTATAATAAGGACTACATACTTACAAAACATAAATTTTAAATGAATTCATTTGATCCCCCAAAAGGTAAATCAAAAGTGGTTTTTTATTAGCATTTTGATAGGTGTAGAGGAGACTCCATTATAGGTATGGTTTAAAACTAATGGGGTTCTATCCAAGGGGGTTTGAATCTAAGGGGGTTTGATCAAACTAGCTTCAATTAAAATCTTTTAAATGGAACCTTTCAAGGCTTAAATCATTATATTTTCTAAAAATATGTGATTTCAGCAAAAATTAGGATGTCCCAGAAAGTGTAACCCATTATTGTGGCAGCACCGTTAGCGTCAACCATGGTGATTGCAGAGTTTGAGCATCTAGTGGCAATTGATTGGGATTGGCAGTCGGTGATCATAGATGCAGGGACTACGCCAGCATATGAGGCCTGGTGGGCTCAGAGTTGGCTAATATGTTTGACCATTCTAGCAGGTCATCTAAGGACGGATGATGAGGAGTAGTATATAGTAGACACAGATGTTGATACTGATGATGATGACAGGGACAGGGATGGCGACGGAGGAGGATGTGGTGGTGATAGGAGTGGGAGAGGTAGGGGTGCTATTCCTCTTTTGGCAGTGGTGGCAGTGGGGGTTGCAAGTGTAGGGACTTCTGGTGCCAGTCCCTCGGGTGCAGGAGGATCTAGTTCTGGTTTTCGGTGCTGAGTGCGCTAGAGAGTAGAGGTGTCAGTAGGAGGGGGAAGTGACAGATATGATCAGGACACCTTGAGGGCTCATGTGGCAAGCCTAGAGGACTAGGTTAGGCAGCTGCAGGTAGAGTGGGATGGCTTACAGGTAGAGCCAGATAGCGCTCTCTTAGAGGTGCAATGGTTGCAGGGGTTGGTGGATGGAGGAGGTAGAGGAGGAGATGGGGTTGATCTAGCATGGGTGATAGTGGAGTGGGATGGAGAGGGAGTGTTGTGATAGGGTACTGATGTTATGTGGCAGCAGCCTGAGGCATAGTTATCCAAGCTACAACAATAGGTTACCTATTTGTAGGGGATTTTGGATGGGAGTGGGATGGCTTAGATGTGGGGTGATTTTACCTGGATCTAGGTAGAGTTGACTGAGGTGACAAGGTGGGAAAAGTATTATCGTGCCCTATATCATGCAACCATGCCAGTAGATTAGAGGGCAATTAGCTATAGTTAGTGGAGTTGCTCAGGGGCTAGCAGATCAGTGAGGAGTTAGACATGGTTAGTGACATGACCAGTTAGACAGCTATCTTCGGTGATGCCTCCACTAGCTACGATGCCAGGAGTTACAAGGGTAGGACCTTGTGGGGCACCACATGGATCACCTCCCCATTCTCCCATGCCTTCTCATTAGAGGTGTTTGGCTCAGTGATTTTATATATGCCTTCAGGCCTATTTATTATATATACTTGATGTATTTTAGCCCTTTGAGTATATTTTTGTATCATGGCCATTGATGTATATGAGATGTTTATGGATGCTATATATGAGATGATGATTTTGTCAGCATATTGATGGTTTATGGATTATTGATGTGTTTATGGATATGTTTTAATTATTCATTTATGATTATTTATGGATTATGATGTGGATGGTATGGATTATGGTTTTATGATGGACTATGATAGATGGTTGTACTATATTTTTTATTATGGATGCATTGCTGTTTATGATTTTAAGGATAGGATTATGGTAAATGTATGGATTTATAGATGGATTATGATCTGGATTATATTTGTATGATGCATATGGATGTTTTGGATGGATTATGATGTAGATTATGTGATGATGCTAATGATATGATGTAATTATGAGAATGTTAATGATATGATATGATGATATAATTATGATAATGTTAATTATGATAATGAGTTATGATGATGATATGATGTGATGTGGATTATGTTATTTAATGATGGTATTATGGATGCATTATGGTTTGATGGATAGATGTATAGGATTGTGGTATATGGATGTTTATTATTTTATGGATATGTGATGGATTTATGGTAGGTGGTTAGATGCATCATGTGATGGTTTATGATAGATTATGATGGATGCTTATTATGTTATGGCTATGAATGACATGTGATGGATTATTATTTATGGCATGTGGTTAGATTTATTATGTGGATTTTATGATGGATGTTATGATTATTATGATGGTTATGATATGGTTTATGATCTAATGATGATGCAGTGTATGTAAGATGTGGCGGGAATGGAGGATCCTGGTCATGATACATGGAATGTTAGAGACATTTGTTATGTATGTAAAGAATTTTTTTGGGGGGGCTGTGGGGGTTATATTTAGGCTTGGTGGGTGGGTGGGGGGATTCATGCTTGGTTAGGATTGGGGATGTTGTTGATGGGGGGATTTTTCATGTATAACCCTTAGTCACTTGATGCGCATGTAATATAAAGCCACTTTTAAGGTCACATATGATGTAGAGGATAAAGGAAACTAGGCAGATTTGGATGTAGTTTGACAATCCTAAACTAAAGGCTCACTTGGTTCTTGATACAAACCATTAAATCTTTTGGAGACAGACATTTGGAGGGCTTCCTAACACCTTGTAGGCTCAATACAAACCATCCTTCAGGACTTTATGACTACACACATGGTAACTCCCTTGCAAACTGACTTATCTCCTTCTAGGCCTATTTTTAGCTCTATCAGAGGATATCTTCCAATTAGGACACTTCCTAGGGTAGACAAGTAGGGTTTGAGATACCCTTTTGGAATCCTAACAACATATCAAGAACCTGCAATGGGTTGTTTTGGAACATATGGCACTTTCTTCCAGACTATCCTACTTCAAATAGCCCAATAAGGCCTAAATTACAAAGAAACCACCCTTGTTTTGACTCACAAAACTTTCTAAACAATTGGAACATGTCAAAGGCATGGTAAAGCCAAAGATTTTGTGGGTTTTAAGTCCTCACAATCGACTGTGGTAAAATTGGACTATGTTGTTCCCCTTAGGATGCACCTAGCACATGGGTTTGCTAGGTCTCTTCAAACAAACTTCATCAAATCCACTTCTCTGCCAAAGAATCTCACATAATACATTGAAACAAACTCAAGATAGTCCATTCCATTGATCTAGATGGTTTTACATCAATGGAACGGGAAGAAATATGCAATTTGCTGTCAAAACCCTAAAGTAGGGTTTATCAGACCGATTTCAGGAAAATGCAAATACCTATGCTATACAAATGTTTCAAGAACTCAAACAAAGTGCTTTAGAATCTTAACTCACCCTACTAACTTTCCAACACCATGTCTTTCTGTAATTCATCCGTACAGGAATAGGGTACGGCTTAGAACAACGAACTACACAGGAAAATGGGCAGAAAACTGAGATTTCTTGTTTGTTTCTCATCCAAACTTCCTTCTACAATGCCATGAAACTATTCAAGGTCCTATTCAACATATGCTTGACCATACAACTGAATGGAGAGGTAGTTTGGATCGGTGGGAGGCCACAAACTGCCCTGCAACCACCGAACTGCCTTCTCTTGTCTCTATCTGCAACTACATGTGCGTTTACATGATTAAGGAGTATAACAAAATGTTCAAACTCCTTGTTGCAAGAGAAAGAGCCTTTGACAAGGCCTACAACACATCATCATACTATGATTGTTCAGAAGACTGCCATAACTATCCTCAATTACAAGATAAGATTGTCTTAAATGCTAAGACTGTCCTATATGCTAACATGAAATGAGATGGATAAGAATGGTCTCAAGGACCTTATTACAACATGATCTCAAGGAGCTTATTACAATATGAAACAAGACAAAATTCACATGAATCTCCTTGAATCTGTTGGTGCTCCTGCACCATACTCCTGGGGGTGGAAGAGAACTCAAGTCGCTTGAGAAATCAGATCAGCAATAGTAGTACCATGTTTGATAATGTCCTCTTCACTCATCCAAGTGGCATCTTTAGTAGGTAGGCCACTCCATTTGACAAGGTACTCGTTGTAAGTTCTCCTTCTAGTCTTCTTCAAGACCTTGGTGTCCAAGATGCCTTCCAATTTCAAGGGTTGATTGGGTGGGAGACCCTTAACCCATTCCTCATTTCCTGCTGCTATCACATCTACCTCTGAATCTGCATCAGTACCACCCCTGTAAGGAAACAAATCTAAGACATTAAAGATAGGAGATATGCCAAGCCTTAAGGAAGCTCAATCTCATAGGCATTGGGCACAAACTTGTGCACAATCTAGCAAGGACCTATCTTCTTCATGAGGAGTTTGGTTGGTTTCCCCTTTGGAAGTATTTCCTTCTTCAAATGTGCCATGATCAAATACCCAACCTTGTATTGCACATCTCTCCTTCTCTCATTATCTTTCCCCTTGTACTTCTCATTGTTCCTTTGAAGAGTTTCTCTTACATTATCATGGATGTCCTTCATGGCCAATGCAAAGTCTTCACCTTGAGCACTCTTCCTCTCTAATCCATGTAGATCCCTCAATTCAAGAATGCCTCTTGGGTGAATACCATAGACAATCTCAAATGGACTCCTTCTTGTGCTTCTATTGGTGGAGTCATTGTAAGCAAATCCAACCTGGGGAATGATCATATCCCATGCTATTTTGTAAGACATCTAAGAAGATTTCCCAAAGACCTATTCACCACCTCAGTTTGGCCATTAGTTTGAGGGTTATAGGCTGAAGTGAAGGACAATTGAGTGCCCAATTTCTTCCACAAAGTATGCCAAAAGTTGCCCACAAACTTTGGATCCCTGTCAGTCACAATGTTAAGAGACAAACCATGGATTCTAACAATTTCCTTGAAGAATAAACCAATAATATGTGAAGCATCATTAGTGCATTTACATGGCAAGAAATGAGCCATCTTACTGAATCTATCCACCACAACAAATATGCTATAAAAACCTCTTTGAGTCCTAGGGAGACCCAAGAAAAAATCCATGCTAATACTCTCCCATGGCCTATTAGGAATAGGAAGTGGCTGATATAGACCAGCATTAGATGAAGTACCTTTTGCCCTTTGGCATGTACTACAACTCTCAACAAATTTTCTGATATTTGATTACATTTTAGGCCAAAAATAAAATCTTTTCACCTGATCCAATGTTTTATCCAGCCCAAAGTGACCTCCTAGACCACCACAATGCTTTTCCTTTATGATGTTCTCCCTCATGGAACACCTAGGAACACATAATTGGCTGCCTTTAAACAACAACCCCTGCTGCAACAAAAACTCAAAAAAATTAGAATGATATGCATCCAAAAATTGAGAGCAAACTTCATACACCTCCTTGAAATGTTCATCATCTTTGTACATATGTTTGAGAGCATCAATCTCCACACTTTGTAACTAAATTTCTTGCACCATACACACCCTTCTACTCAATGCGTCTGCCACTTTATTGGCCTGCCCCTTCTTGTGTTTGATGGAAAAGGTGTATGCTTGTAGTTGTTCAACCCATTTCATATGCCCGTGACTGAGTTTCTCCTGTGAATTTAGAAAACTAAGTGCATGGTTGTTAGTATAAACAATAAACTCCTTAGGCAACAGATAGTGCCTCCATTTTTTCAAAGCTTGCACCATTGCATACAACTCCAAGTCCTAAGTAGAATACTTCCTTTTGACATCATTCAATTTTTCACTAAAGAATGCAACTGGTCTGCCTTCTTGACTCAAGACAACCCCTATAGCAAGGTTACTAGCATCACATTCCACCACAAACAACTTATTAAAATTAGGCAAAACAAGAATGGGCTATTGTACTACCTTTTGTTTCAGAATTTCAAAAGAATCATTGGCTGCCTTTTTTCAAGAAAATTTACATTTCTGCCCCCCTTTAATGATATCCAAAATAGGTGCACAAATATGACTAAAACCCCTTATAAACTTTCTATAGAATGTTGCCAAACCATGAAAACTTTTTACATCACCTGCTGTTTTAGGAGTTGGCCATGACAAAATAGCCTCTACCTTAGCCGGATCCATCTTCAAACTACCTTGAGAAATGACAAAACCAAGATAGGTGAGTTCTTCCTTCATGAAGACACTCTTCTCCATGTTAATCATCAATTTCTCATCATGCAACTTCTTCAAAACCAGATCCAAGTGCTACAAATGTTCTTCCTTGGTCCTACTGAAAATAAGAATGTCATCAAGGTACACCACAACAAATTTGCAAATGAAATTTTGCAACACCTCATTCATAAGGCGCATAAAATTACTTGGGGCATTGGATAGACCAAATGGCATCACCAACCACTCATAAAGACCCTCATTTGTTTTGAAGGCTGTCTTCCATTCATCCCCTTGCTTTATCCTAATTTGATGATACCCACTCTTAAAATCATTGGCATAGGGAATCTATATCTTAGGGTGATCTTGTTAATAGCCCCATAATCCGTACATAGTCTCCATTTATCTTCCTTTTTAGGGGCTAGGATTGTTGGGACAGCACATGGGCTAAGACTCTTACTCACTAAACCCTTATCCAATAATTCTTGCACTTGCTTGGCAATCTGTTCATTTTGAGAAGGTGTCATCTTGTAGGCTACTTTGTTTGGCAAAGTAGACCCTGGTATGAAGTCAATCTGATGGCTTATGTCCCTAATAGGTGGCAATTCATTAGGCATCTCCTCTACCATGATACCCTTGTATTTCTCTAACAATT
Organism: Cunninghamia lanceolata; assembly: GCA_027924645.1. Classification (NCBI taxonomy): domain Eukaryota; kingdom Viridiplantae; phylum Streptophyta; class Pinopsida; order Cupressales; family Cupressaceae; genus Cunninghamia; species Cunninghamia lanceolata. The sequence continues at coordinate 929,190 of BSBN01001753.1, forward strand.
GCTGCACCTCCTTGGGAACTTCTTCCTCACTAGGACAATGCAAATTAAGACTGTTTTTAGGCTTCAAAATCAGAGCATACCCTTGGGTTCCTTCCTCCTTAAGGGTGTTAAGAAACTCTTTACGACTCACCAACATGACACTTGACCCTACATTCTTCTCCACATTCTCATCCGGCAATGGATCCATTTTATACTTCCTACCATTCTTGGTTATGACAAAAGAGTTTGACTTCCCATTATGTTGGGCTTGCACATCATACTGCCAAGGGCATCCTAACAACAAATGACAAGCATCCATGGGGATTATATCACACAAAATATTATCCTTATACTCCCCTATCTCAAACTCTACCCAAGATTGTTCATCTACCAAGACTTGCTGCCCCTTATTCAACCATGACACCTTATAAGGACTAGCATGAGGAAGTCTTTTCAATTTCAACTTGTCTACCATCTCAATGGAAACTAAATTTTCAGTTGAACCTGAATCAACAATTACCTTGCAAATCTTACCATAGGCCTTGCATGTTGTCTTGAACAATGTCTTCCTCTAAGGGGGTTCTTGTGTTTGAGGCACCTTCAACATGGTTGTCCTCATCATCAAACTTTCTCCATCATGAACCGGGGCTGCACTTCCAATTGGAGAGTTAACACTTTGGCAATCTTCCTCTTGAATCAACTGGGTCCTTCTCTCTCCTCCATGAGAGCTTGAAGCTTGTTTCTCAAGGCATTTGAAGGCTGGATGTCCCACTTGGTTGTAATTGTAGCACCTCCCTGTGAAGACATTAAGACCTCTCCCTGGTCCACCAAATCTACCCCTTCCATTGGGTCTCCTTCCTCTAAAGCCTCCTCTTGAACCTGATTCTCCACTTTGTTCTTGGGAACTAGATTCCCCTTGACTTCTTTGGGACTGATTTTTGCCTCCAAAACTGCCCCTACCTCTGAAATTTCTGCCTCCTCTACCTCTGTTTTGCTGCTTTCCCTTCCTCTTCAACTTTTCTTCAGCCCTCAATGCCATTTGAAAACACTTATCTACTGTCTCAGGGGTTAAGATGCTGATCTCGTCTTGTATGCTAAATTTTAGACCATTTATGTATCTTGCAACCTTGCCTTTCTCATCTTCTACCTGCCCACATCTGAGAGTAAGTTTGTGGAACTCTTCAGTGTAGGTAGAAACATCCATATCTCTTTGTTTGAGGTTTTGCATCTTTTTGTAAATTTGGACCTCATAATTTGCCGGAAGGAATTGGTTTTTGACTCTCTCCATCATTTTGCCCTAAGAATTAATCATGCTCTTCCCACTCTTCACCCTCTCACCTTGGGTGTAATTCCACCATGTAAGGGCATCACCCTTGAGTTTAGTTTTTGTAAACTTCACCCTCTTTTTCTCAGGACTTCTTTGTACTCAAAATAATTATTCAAGGTCTCAATCCACTCCATAACCTCCTCAGCATCCATCTTCCCACAAAACATTGGGATCTCCATCCGAGCCTCTGATGAATCCTTACCAAGTGTCTTGATGGCTTCAAGAAAATATCTTTGGTCAGCAAGTATTTCTTCCTGCCCTTGGGGTTCTTCTTCTTTCTCCCCTTCTTCTTCTCCATCAGACTCCTCATCTGACCTCTTTCCTATCCTCAAGGCTTTCAATTTTGCCTTGAGTGCATCCTTGACTCCCACTTTAATCATCTCTTCTATTTCTTGAAACTTCTTGGCCACCTCAGTGGTCATCCCCTTTGGAGGCATGATGCTAGCCTCTCCTTCACTCTCCTCTATTGACATACACAAGGGATCTTCTCACAACCAATGACAGAACCTTATATGGCTCTGATACCACTATGATGTAGAGGATAAAGGAAACTAGGCAGATTTGGATGTAGTTTGACAATCCTAAACCAAAGGCTCACTTGGTTCTTGATACAAACCATTAAATCTTTTGGAGGTATACATTTGGAGGGCTTCCTAACACCTTCCAATCAGGACACTTCCTAGGGCAGACAAGCAGGGTTTGAGATACCCTTTTGGAAGCCTAACAACATATCAAGAACATGTAATGGGTTGTTTTGGAACATATGGCACTTTCTTCTAGACTGTCCTACTTCAAATAGCCCAATTAGGCCTAAATTACAAAGCAACCACCCTTGTTTTGACTCACAAAACTTTCTAAACAATTGGAACATGTCAAAGGCATGGTAAAGCCAAAGATTTTTTGGGTTTTAAGTCCTCACAGTCGACTGTGGCAAAACTGGACTATGTTGTTCCCCTTAGGATGCACCTAACACATGGGTTTGCTAGGTCTCTTCAAACAAACTTCATCAAATCCACTTATTTGCCCAAGAATCTCACATAATACATTGAAACAAACTCAAGGTAGTCCATTCCACTGATCTAGATGGTTTTACATTAGTGGAATGGGAAGAAATATGCAATTTGCTGTCAAAACCCTAAAGTAGGGTTTATCAGATCAGTTTCAGGAAAATGCAAATACCTATGCTATACAAATGTTTCAAGAACTCAAACAAAGTGCATTAGAATCTTAACTCACCCTACTAACTTTCCAACACCATGTCTTTCTGTAATTCATCCATACAGGAATAGGGTATGGCTTAGAACAACGAACTACACAGGAAAATGGGTAGAAAACTGAGATTTCTTGTTTGTTTCTCTTCCAAACTTCTTTCTACAATGCCATGAATGTCTTCAAGGTCCTATTCAACATATGCTCGACCATACAACTAAATGGAGAGGTAGTTTGGATCGGTGGGAGACCACAAACTGCCCTGCAACCACCGAACTACCTTCTCTTGTCTCTATTTGCAACTACATGTGTGTTTACATGATTAAGGAGTGTAACCAAATGTTCAAACTCCTTGTTACAAGATAAAGATCCTTTGACAAGGCCTACAACACATCATCATACTATGCTTGTTCACAAGACTACCATAACTATCCTCAATTACAAGACAAGACTGTCCTAAATGCTAAGACTGTCCTATATGCTAACATGAAATGAGATGGATAAGAATGGTCTCAAGGACCTTATTACAACATGAAAAACATGAAACAAGACAAAATTCACATGAATCTCCTTGAATCTCTTGGTAATCCTGCAGGTTTGGGTTTGGTGTGTCAAAACCAAGTTGTAAAATTGATTATCTTAGGTGTTGGATGGCAAGAGAGGTTATGGGATGAGTTTGTTAGGATGAGGGAAATGGTTGGGTCTTTTTCATCATTAATGCAAAGCCAAGGTTAGGGTAATATGGTTTGTTGGTTGGATGGGGAATGCTGTATGGCTAGGTGTTAGTGGTAGAAAATCTCACATCACTTCTATGAATCACATGGTTTGGTGAGTGTGTGGCAAGGGTTCATTAGGGGATGGGGGCATTGGGGATGAGTAGTATTACTTAATTCCTGCAAAGCCTAGGAAAAAAATTCCTAGATTTTGTTTGGAAGGATTAGGTGGGTGTGGATTGGTTGGTGAGATGGTTGCATTTTTGGTGGTTATGCGGCGGAAAATGTCACATTAGTTCTATAAAAACCACATGGTTTGGGTTGGTTTGGGGTTTGTTGTGTTGGTAGGGAAAGTTTGCTAGGTAAGCAAACTTTCTAGGGGGGAAGGGTGCTTAGGATTACCAGAAGTAGACCATAGACCGTTCTATGGAGTGGGTTGCAAGAGAGAGTTTTCTGCCAACCCTAAGAAAATTTTTCTAGCTTTTGTAAGGTTTGGGTGGATGAAGATGTCGGTAGAGGATGATAAGTTGATTTGAGAGTTGGTTGAGGGTGGGTATTGTGCTAATATGTTTTAGAGCAATCCTAAGTTTCATTATAGCAAAGAGGATATTTTCACCAATGTATAAAAGACTAGGGCGATGATGTAATCCATCCTTTGCATGGACTAGACATGCAAACAAGAACACATGCCCAACATAGTACAACCTTGTCTAGATGGGGGAGAGAACATAGAACATTCATTTCCTGATGCATAGAAGGTGTTGGCCTTAGATACACCGAGGAGGGATGAAATTCCTAAAGATTATCTGACCACTTTACAAGATATGAATACTAGTTAGAGTAATAAGAACATCCAACAAAAACAACATACAATAAAAAATGACTTTCTACCCCATTCTATGTTATCCGATGACACACCAAGATATAGGATATCAAGGTGGTCTTGTTGAATAAGCGTAGAGGGGGTATTCAAAGAAAAATATATTAGAAAATCAACTAACAGATGGACTGACAACCATTGAGTCTCTTGCCAAGAGTTTGGGTGGAAGTGATTGGATCATTCCTATTGTGGGAATGTTATGTCCTAAGGCATGGTTTAGTGATGGTTGATATGTTCGTCGGAAGGGCTTGAGATCAATTGTGTGGTGATTTGGAAGGTTGATTATAGTATGTTGTTTCTATTGGTTTTGTTTGTGCTCAATTGCTCTAACATGTTGTTTCACATTTATTGCTTTAGGGATTTTTGGATATTTTGATTTTTTTGGGTTTTCTAGATTTTTTAAATGTTTTTTGTGTTTTTGGATATTTTTTGTTTTTTTTGTGTTTTCTAGATTTTTTAATTTTTTGTGTTTTTTCAAGGAGTGCATACAAGAATCCACTTATCTGGGAATCTGCCTTGGGTGGGTTGTGAAGGGTGGGATTTTTCGTGCTGAGTGTTTACAATACCAAGCCATGGGATGGAGGTAGTATGGAGTGATTTGTGATGGTGGAATTGGCCACTACTCATGGTGCCTGAAATAGGTTTTCACCATGGTACTTATCCAGGGCGCCACCAAGGTGGTTTTCAACTTTGAAAGACTTTATAGCACTTGGTTTTTTCTTGATTTATTTCTTTTTTTAATTCTTTTTTTGCTTTTTTGCTTTTTTTTAGGATATTCGATGGGTTAGGCATAGAACTTCTTGAGGTGCATGATGTTCATTGGCTCATCTAGAAGCTATCCCTTAGGTGTTTCTAGCTAGTATGCTCCTAATCCATAGTTGGTTGTTAATAGTTATCACAAAGGGTCCTAACCAATTTGGTTCAAACTTTCCTTTCTTGTAGCACTCTTGCAAGTTCCTTTGATTTTTCATAAGTACAAGCTCACCTATTTCAAATCAATGGGTCTTGATTTTCTTGTTGTAGCTTATGTGGAGGCAATTTTGAAAGGCTTGCAAGTGATTGAGAGTATTGAGGCACTTCTCATCCAGGAGTTTCATACATGCAACCTGATACTCCTCCTCATTAATGAGATTTTGTAATGAAATTGTTAGAGAGGGGAGCTCAACCTCGATAGGTAGGATGGCTTCAGAACCATATATGAGGGATATGGAGTGGCTCCTGTGGGGGTAAGGATGCTGGTTCGATAAGCCCAAAGGGTGGGGTTAAGTTGTAGGTGCCAGTCACGGCCAAATTCATTAACTATCTTCTTCAGTATGCTTAAGATATTTTTGTTTGAAGCTTCCGCTTGACTGTTGCCTTGGGGTAGTATGGAGTGGAAAAATGGTGTTGGATATGAAATTTTTGGCAAAGGGTTTTGACTTCTTGATTCTTGAATGGTTTCGCATTGTTAGTGATTATGGTGAGGGGGAAACCATAGTGACATATAATGTAATGGAGGATGAATTTGGATATTTGGGTGCCTATGGTGTAGGTGAGTGGAATGGCTTCCACACATTTTGTGAAGTATTCGATGGTGGTAATAATGAACTTGTGTCCATTGGATGATGGTGGATGGATTTTACCAATGAGTTTGAGCCCCCATTGTGAAAAAGGCCATGGAGTCGTAATGGGTTGTAATTCATGTGATGGAGCATGCGTTAGATCCCCATATTGTTGGGAAGGCATTTCTTGACAAACTGGTGAGCATCATTATCCATTGTCAGCCAATAATACCGTGTTCTTAGAATTTTCTTTGCGAGGGTAGGTCCACTAGAGTGTGCCCCATAGATACCTTCATGTACCTCTTGTAAGGCTATTTGTACTTCTCTGGAATTGAGACACCTCAAAAGGGTACCATCAAGACTCTTTTGATATAGTGTATCACCGATAAGGGTGAAGTAGAAAGCTCAGTGGATGAGTGTACGACATTGGGCGGATGATAGATCAGGTGGAATGATGTTATCATGGAGATAGAGGTAGATGTGTTGGTACTAGGGGATAAGGAACCAATGATGTTGCAAACCAGTTCCAATTGCGAGATATCATAGGCTAGCATATGTAATTCTTCAATGAGGAACTCACACTGTTGACTATTTTTCTGCATATCCACAAGAGAACCTATGGTGGCTGTATACGCCTAAAAATGACATGATTCAGTCTAAATAAATATTCTTAATATTTATTCCATTCTAATTCTTCTATCAATAAATAAATAAATTTATTTATTTATTTGATTCATATTCCTCTAAGTTAATTAAATATCAAAATAATTAATTATCTCTTCTAAAGTCAAAATTAAATAAAATCCTTTATTTAATTAAATTCTTCCAAACAATTAAATAATTCTTAATTATTTAATTAAATCAAAATCATTCCTCCAAATTTAAATAAATCAAATCAAATTTATTTAAATCCTCACAATCTCCAAAAATAAAATATAATCAAATGTTTTATTTATTCTTCCAAATTCATTCTAAATTAAATAATATCAATTATTTAATTGTTTCTTCCAATAATATCTTCTCTAAATTTAAATAAATCAAATATTTATTTAAGTTGTCCATTTCTTCTAAAATTGAGTTATCTCTAAATATAATTCAATCTTTGTGCACATGCAATTGAATATTCTAAATATTTAATTGAGTCAAAATATCTTTTCATCCTCATGCAATTTCTATTCTCTAGTTCTATTCTCTTAACTGATTGATCTATTCTTTTAATTGATTTATCTCTTCAGTTAACTCATTCTTCTATTTTATTAATTCTTCTCATGCAAAATAGAGCAAGACACTTATCTTCTTCTTATTCGCACACGTTCCTCATCAGTTCTCAACCATTGATCTTCTCATTCTTTCTATACCATTGATCTTCTTTCTTCCAAGTCTATAAATTGAACCCTGTTCTTCCATTTCATTCATCCAAGCTTTCAGTATTGTTACTCTGTAGGAATTATAGCGCGCCTTTGGTACCAATTCCTTCATTGCTTGCGATCACACTCATTACTGCATACTACTATCATTGTTGTGAAGCTCATCTTCATGGCGAAACTATCATAGCCGTTCCCATTTGAACATCTTGGAATCATAGCAAGGAAGTGCACCTTCTGAGGGCCATATTCATAGACAAGATCATTTGTGATAGGTGATCAATGGAAGCTACGAATTAAAGGAGGTTTGCTTTACATTGTTCATTGTTTGATTGAATCTCTTTTGTTCATTATTTCATTGAGTTTTGGGTATCATTGATATTTATTATATTGATTATTCATTTGAATCCAATTTTCCCTTAACAGTGGCCATTACATATGTTGCTTTGTTGTTAAGTCTTGAGACTTACTCAAACTCAATTTCAGAAAAACATTCCTTAAAATCATCTACCATCCTTTTATAAGGTAGTATCTTGTCGTCCTTTGTCTTGTATTCGTTATTCACTTGTTTTATGACCAATTGAGTCACCATAGACCATGAGGTTTTCTATTTTCCACTGAATTGCCATGTGAAGTCCTGTGATGAGTGCTTCATATTCCACTACATTGTTGGTACAAGGAAATGTTATATTGTATGACTTAGGGATGCAGTCTCCTTGTGGGGTGACAAATACCTGATCCCTGTCCCCGATCCACAATGTGTGTATTGTCCACCAAAATACATTTTTCATTCCGATGTGGGTGTTAGCATGAAAATAGACTCATCTAAAATTTTTGAAAGTAGTGGATGTTCTGTTGGAACGGGTGCGTCTACTAGCTGGTGTTATGGAGTAAAAAGTTTTCCTATGCCTTTTTACTTCCTAGTTTAGCTCATGGGTCCCTGTGTTAACACTTTGCAAATTAAATATTCATCCTGGAGTAATTTCCCCTAAAACCCATGTCAAATGGGGACTAGGGGCCCATTCTAAACCTTAACCCCGACCCAAAAAGACCCTTGGGACTTGGGTGCCCACACCCAAGTCCACTCTGATGGGCCAATGCAAATCTCAATGCATGTTGGCTTGGGCCCTCTCAAAAGGTTTTCCTTTATCAGCTCTCTTGATTTAATTTATGAATGTTAGTGGGAAAGCATATTTAAATAGGTTTATGTATTCATTTGTGTAAGAGATGGGTAATGCAAAATTGTGATATTGAGCAAAGAGCATTCAAGGGCTTCATTGTGTTTCAGAGCAAAATTGTGTTGTTATTGTGTTTGTTTGTTGCAGATTTGGCTTCATCAATCCATCTACTCATGATTTGAAGGATCTTCATCTCTGTGAGGGCTTCACCTCTAAGGTGAAATCAATTTGTGTTTTAATCATTTCATTTCATCATTAGATTCGGCTTCTTCCCTCCTTGGTCATGCACTCTATCTAATGAAGGTGTTGGAAGACTTGAATGTCCTTTCGGGGCTTGACTAAGGCAAACTCCTAAACACCACAACCCCCAAAACCTCTTCTTCATGTGTGCAAGTTACATGTGCGGGAGTTGGAAAAGTGCAGGTGCAGAGAAGTAGTTTGAAGGATAATGCTTCAGGATTTGAAAGAATCTTGTGAATATTCCTCCATCCTGGACTATGGCACCCGCCTCGTAGTCCTCCCGACAAGTTTGGCTCCAGATTCAGGATCAGGATACAGTCTACTACACTTCTCTGTTTGAAATCTCTCATAATTCTGCCCTCTTAGACTTGGGTGCTTGCCCTATTGTCCTCTAGGGTTTCATTTTTGGAAACTAAACTTCTGGTATATTTTTTATCATCCTTGAGTACTTTCCTGTCTAGTCTTCTGTAGCATTCTGTCCATTTATATCTGATTGCTCTATAATTAGGGTTTGAGGCCTATTTGACCTAAGGTTTGATAAATCTCTCAATCTAATATATTCTTTCCATAACACTCTTGAGCACAAAATCAACAGCTGAGTCCTCATCCTTCTTATAGTGACTTGGCTCAATTTTGTCCTCGAATGTTATTGTGAAATGAGGTTTGATTTGATACAGTTTAACATCATTCATCCCCTCTCCTTTTTTCATGTTTAACTTTTTGGTGAAACTAGAACAACAAGCATTTTTCATCTTTTTGAGTGTTGTAACCAGTCCTTGCATTCATTCATATCATATTTACCATCTTGCATTGGAAAATCTTAAATACATTTAAAAAAAGTTAAAAAAACAAGCATTCTAGGCTTGCATTAAGGCATAATTTTGCATAATTTGTATTGCATATGATAAAAGGATTCAATTTTCTAATATTTGCATTAGATCTGATCCTTATTATAGCAATTCATAATTAATTCATATCATATCTTGCATTTGAAGGTTCCATTTGCTAGCGTTTTGTTTAAAAAATAGTATTTTTCATATACCCTAGTTTTTTTTGTAAAAAGCTAAGGTTTGTAGTCAAAATCTTATTTCATATTTTTCTGCTCCTTTAAACACTCATTCAAATCTGATTTTGTATTGTAGTGTTGCATTATTTGACATCCTTGTTTTCAAAATTTCAATGTTTGTAATTACACATTGTGTATTTCAACAAACATAATTACCTTAATCTTATTGATCATACTATTGGTTAGTGCATTGAGTGTTATAGGACTTTGCATGAGTTGTATAACCTGCTACCCTAATAGAAACATCTTTGTAAGAAGAAGTCATAGACTAATGGGTTCTAGTACTTTGAATAGCACCAATATGTAAACATCGGAAAACCCATTGCACAACTACTTTACAAAGGGTGAATCAACATCTTTGCAAGATATCATAAATACCACCGTGATGGAAGAACAAACATTTCATGATCCTAAAGATGCAATTGATGTGATAACACATGTACTTGATGATCAAATCCACAAACTTGATAGAGAACTAGCCGATTTTCAAGCATTTGTGGAAAAAGAAAGGCTAGCAGAAGAAGTCGTACTTGTTGTTCATAGTCTAAGAGAATTATTAAAAGAAGGACAAGACGGTGTTAACATGCTTTGTGGAATAGTCCATATAGTGGATAACAACATTATGTCTGTGGCTAATTGCATGAATATCATTAACAATGTGTCATCACCAAATTATACACAGGTATCGACACCTATACCAACTACCAGAATGTCCACTTTCACATCATCAATTCTCACTACTAATGCACAATCTTGTAGTAATATCACCACTAGCATGGGAATATCTAATGATATTAATTCATAGAATTACAAGGCTGTGGGATTCAATTATAAAAAACTAGCACCTAAGGTGCCTTCCTCCATGAATAACCATTCTCAACCACCTCTCCATTCTACCTATTCTCAATCACCTTTCATTTATAATTGTTCTTAACCACATTTCAATACAACTCATACCTAGTCACCTTTAAATTTCATGACTATAGCTTCCAATACTTCTAACCCACAAACCACATCACCTAATGATGCCATCTTAAACCAACTCTTGCAAAGTATGACCTCCTTATAGTAGAAAGTAACAAATTTGAACAATGCTTCCTCTCAACCTAATATACAAACATACCATGCTCACAATCCTTTATCTTTTACAATCCTAAGAGCTCAAATGCCTGATAAGTTTGAGACTCCTAGCTTTGAAAAGTATAGTGGTAAAGGTGATCCTAATACTCATGTGGAAACATTCACATCTATGTGTAGTGATTTCTTCTTCGACGACGACTTGCTAGCAAAACTCTTCCCACGATCCCTCAAAGATACCAATTTGGAATGGTTTTGCTCATTACCTCTGAATTCAATACACTCTTTTGCACATCTTGTTGATCAATTCTTACAACATTTGCAAGCAAATATTGGACCTCTAGTCTCATTGATTGATTTAGTTCATTGTAAACAAGGTCAGAAAGAAAAGTTAACTAAGTTCATCAGTCGATATCAAGCTCTTTTTGCACAGATACAATATCTGATTACAAATTAGGATGTTTCGAAGATATTCATTATGAATCTACAACCTAACATCCATGATAAAATCGTCTTGATGAGGTATAGCTCTTTTCAACATTTATGCACAGGTCTTCGCTATTACCAGCTTTCATCTAGTCATTATGAGAATCAAAACTCATCAGCTCAAATTGGTCAATCCACAGATGGAACATCTCAAAACAACTTTAGGAGGAACAACAAGAGTTTCATCAAGAACAATGGGCAACATTCAAATAATTTTCAATCACAAGTGTCTGCTATCAATAATCCTAAACAGGCACCGTTCTAATTTAGGCAACAAGAAAGATAGTTGACTCCATTATCTGATTCTCTCCAATCAATTATGAATCAAGCAGTAAGAAACAATCCTTTGAATCTTCCTCCTGTTAAACCATTCGATAGTAACAAGATACAAGGACCTTCATGTGATGTCAATGCCTACTGTCACTATCATCGCTCACAAGGACATGACATCGAATGATGCATGCATCTTAAACATGAAATTCAAGACCTCATTGATTCTAATATAATATAGGTAACTAGTGTGAATGACAATGGAAATAAGTTGGCCGCCCCTTCGAATCAAAAGTTGCAGATCTTCACTAATCCTTTTCCTAAGCATAGAGACAACAATATGGTAGAAGAAAATACAATAGAGTAGGAAGATGACTTCCGAACGACTATGATGAAATAATTGGCATGATAGAAGTGGATAAGGATAAGACTAAAAAATCACCTCATCCATGAGGGAAAGGTATCTATGTTGAAGTTCCTCCACCGTTATCCCTTCAAGGATCGGGAGACAACTAGAATGCACCAGATATGCAAATTGAGCAAGCTCGACAGGATAACATTAAGAAAGAAAAAGTTGTCAAGATGGAAAGTATCCCATTTCATCGCAAAAGACTCCTTCATCAATAAAATTAGAATAAGAAAGTAAAAGACCAGAAAAGAACAAGGTGGGCATTATCTGTAGGAATAAATAATGATTCCCCTCGTCACAAGCATCAGAAGAATACACCACATAACTATTTCGATAATGACAATCAAATAGGTATGAGTTTCTCACACATTTTACCACACTTGATGGAGCACCTTTCTAAGATGCTCATAAGTTTGGCCTCCTCTTAGATATATATACTATGATATGGTGTCATGTTTTGGTTCCCCATATTGTGTTATATGTTGTTTAAGTCTCTTTGGATGACCTTTGATACTCTTGTAAGGTCAAGGATACAAGGAACCTGCCTCTGTTGTGACCATTCTTCTATTTGTTTCTCTATTTTTCTACCTTTCCTCTCCTCTATTTTATTGTTGTGTGTTGTTCCTTGAGGGCATAACATCATGGAGGATGTTTTGGGGGCATCTTCCTGTGTTGTAAACCCAAGTCACTCTTGTCTCCTCTCTCTTTTTATTGTTTACATTCTTTAGTGACTCTACCTAGTTGATGGATGATGAAAACAAATAAATAATGATAAGGACCATGTGTCCCTTTAGTAAGAAAGCAAAAATGGATTTAGTCCATATATGAAGATGGGGTTGATATATATATATATCTAACGCTTGACTAGTAGAATCACTCTGTGTGATGTATCATATTGTGAAAACTCTTGTAACAAACCTTTGCAATACTCTCAATCCGCTTCAATGGAATTTGGTTGGTTTTGTATCTCATCTTGTTGCTACACTCAGTTATGAGATACCTGTAGTATAACCCAATGACTATACTCGATTCTGAACCTACCAGTGTAGCCTTGGTCTTTGATGTGATCTAATATATGATTTATGCATAACTTTCATGATTTGATTTGGTTATTATCTTAGAGTAATATTTTCTAACCAAAGCTTATATCTTGTTGATTGTCTTAGCAAACTTAATATCAATGTGTTTGTGGGAACATTTGGCAATCATGGCACATGTCACTTTTGGGGCATGGTCTTTGCAAAAGCTCTTGTTCCCTTGCATGTTTTCACTCTACCTTAATGTGCTTGATATTGGCAAGTGGGATCAACCACCTTAAGGCAGGGACATATATAATGGTATATGCTTGATTACTCTTACATTGACAAAGCATGTTTGAAAGTCCTCATCGTGAGGTGGGATGGTGTATCACTTGAGCTAGTGTACATCCTTTTAAAGCAAAAAGCCCTCATTGCGAGGCAGGATGGCATATCTCTTGAGCTAGTGTGCATCCTTTTATACAAAGCCCTTCTATAGAAGGCATGATGGTGTATCTCTTGAGATAGTGGACATCATTTTATACAAAGTCCTCTATGGAGGAAGGGTTGGATCTCAAGTCATTCACCCTTAAGCGTGTCTTTGCAGTTGTGGTAGCATAGCTCAACCATCAAGTGTGTCTGAAATGTGTTTTAGATGGCGGGTCTTAGCAATAAGTTCCTTCCCATCACTCGTGTTTGCCGTGTCTAAGATGTATAGTATGTCGATGACGTACTATGTGATGCTTGTGTATTCTGTGTGTCTTCCTTATGTGTTTTCTGTGTCTTCCCCTGAGTGTGGTCTAAAGGAGCATAGCGATGTGCTCCCTCCACATTTTGGGTTTTGTTTTGTGTGTTTTTGGTGGTCTAAAGGCACATAGCGATGAGCTCCCTTTGCCCCCTAGTTTAGGATTTGTTTAGTTGTTAAATCAATATTTGCTTTGTGTATTGTGTGACTGTACTCATGTCTTCTTCATGTATTACGTGCTTCACTATATTCTCCATGTTTTGTGTGCTTCTCACTTTCTTCCTTGTGTCTTGCATGACTCTCATGTGTTTTATAGTGCTTACTTGAGATTGGGGGCTAGAAATACTTCAACCTTTGTGTATGCTTTAGCTCTATGTGCTTGATGTGTTTGATGTGCTTCGACTATACTCTAATGTATGTATTGAATCGTAAGATCATACATACATTAAAGTGGGGGCTAAATGTTATGGAGTAAAAAGTTTTCCTATGCCTTTTTACCTACTAGTTTAGCTCATGGGTCCCTGTGTTAACACTTTTCAAATTAATTATTCATTCCGAAGTAATTTTCCCCAAAACCCATGTCAAATAGGGACTAGGGGCCCATTCTAAACCTTAACCCTGACCCAAAAAGAGCCTTGGGACTTGGGAACCCATGCCCAAGTCCACTCTGATTGGCCAGGGCAAATCTCAATGCATGTTGGCTTGGGCCCTCTCAAAAGGTTTGCCTTTGTCAGCTCTATTGATTTAAATCTACAAATGTTAGTGGGAAAGCATATTTAAATAGGTTTATGTATTCATTTGTGTAAGAGATGGGTAACACGAACTTGTGATATTGAGTAAAGATAATTCAAGGCCTTCATTGTGTTTCATAGTAGAATTGTATTGTTATTGTGTTTGTTTGTTGTAGATTTGGCTTCATCAATCCATCTCCTCATGATTTAAAGGATCTTCATCTCTATGAGGGATTCACCTCTAAGGTGACATCAACTTGTGTTTCAATCATTTCATTTCATCATTGGATTTGGCCTATGCCCTCCTTGGGCATACACTCTATCTAACAAAGGTGTTGGAAGACTTGAATGTCCTTCCGAGGCTTAACTGAGGCAAGCTCCTAAACACCACAACCCCCAAAACCTCTTCTTCATGTGTGCAGGTTATAGGTGCAAGAGTTGGGAAAGTGCAGGAGCATAGAAGCAGTTTGAAGGATAAGGTTTTGGGATCTGAAAGAATCTTGTGAATATTCCTCCCTCCTAGAATAGGGTTCCCACCTTGTAGTCCTCCTGACAAGTTTGGCTCCAAATTTAGAATCAGGATATAGTCTTCTACACTTCTTTGTTTGGAATCTCCTAGAATTCTGTCCTCTTAGACTTGGGCGCTCGCCTTGTTGTCCTTTAGGGTTTCATTTCCAGAAACTAAACTTCTTGTATATTTTTGATCATCGTTGAGTACTTTCCTATATGGTTTTATGTAACATTATGTCCATTTATATCCAGTTGCTCTATAATTAGGGTTTGAGGCATATTTAACTTATGGTTTGATAAATCTCTCAATCTAATCTATTCTTTCCATAACACTCCTAAGCAAAAAATCAATAGTTGAGTCCTCATCCATCTTGTAGTAACTTGGCTTAGTTTTGTCCTTGAATGTTATTGTGAAAGGAGGGTTTGATTTGATACATTTTAACATCATTTATTCACTCTCCTTTTTCACACTTAATAGTTGGTCAGCTATAACATGTCCTTTGAAGGCCTTTCTTTCTTTATATTCAATATCAAACTCGTTGAGGATCATCACCCATTTAGCCATGCATCCTGTAAGAGTTTCCTGGGACAATAAGTACTTTAGTGGATCTATCTTTGCAATGAGATTTGATTTATGGTTGAGCAGGTAGTGTCATAATTTGTGAGAGATAAATACGACTGCAAGACATGCTTTTTCAATGAGTGTTTTTAAGCTCATATCCCACTAATGTATGATTGATATAGTAGATGGCTCTTTCTTTTCCCTGATCATCATGATGTGCTAATAATTCCCCTATTGTTGTCTCTGTTGTTGAAATGTATAATAATAGGGGTTGTCCTAGTTGAGGTGGCATGAGGACTGGAGGTGTAGTGAGGTATTTTTTCAACTACTCAAAGGCCTTTTGACAATTTGAATCCCATATAAATGCCACATTTTTGTGAAGGAGATGCTGGACTGGTTGACATTTATTAGCTAGTTGTGCTATGAAGCATCTGATAGATTGGAGTTTTCATTGGAGGCTATGTAGCTGCTTCAGGTTCTTTGGTGGAGGCATCTCAATGATAGCTTTTACTTTTCTTGGGTCCACTTCTATGCCTCGTCATGACATAATGTAGCTAAGGAGTTTTCCTAAGGTAACTCTGAAGATGCATTTCTTTGGATTGAGACACACCTTGTATTCTTCCAATTGGTCAAATATTTTTGCTAGGACATCCAAGTGATCTTCTCTGGTTCTTGATTTCCCTAATAGGTCATCCATGTAATTTTCCATGATGTTGTGAAACAAATCATGGAATATGATGGTCATGGCCCTTTGATATGTTGCACCTATGTTTTTAAGGCCAAAAGGCATGACAACCCAGCAATAAGTGCCCCATACACAAACAAATGCCATTTTGTGTTGATCTTCCTCAGCAATCTTGATTTGATTATAGCCTGAGAATCTATCCATGAATGACAACATCTCATACCCAGCTGTCAAATCTATTACGATGTTGATGTTTGGTAGGGGAAAGTTGTCTTTGGGGCATGCTTTGTTTAGGTCTCTAAAATCTGTGCATACACAGATGCCCCCAATGATTTTTTCTAATGGCACAATATTTGAGACCCATTGAGGATAGTCAATGGGTTGAATAAACCCAACATCTAGGAGCTTTTTGAGCTCAACTTTGATGAGAAGTGTGACTTGGGGATTCATTGTTTTGAGCTATTTCTTGACTAGCTCTGCATTAGGATGTACTACGAGGTGATGTACCACTAGTGTTGGGTCTAGCCTAGACATGTCGACATATATCCATGCAAAATTATGGCTTCTTTCTTTGAAGAATGCCAAAAAGGCTGCTTGTTCTGTTGATGTGAGGGAGGTTGCTTGAAAGGTGATCTTTGGTTACTCTTTTGTGGCCAGGTTCATTTCTTGAGATTCTTCCACTAATATGGGTGATCTTTCTTGGTATAGTTCCAGGACTTCGGGGAGGTCCATTCTCTAATCTCCTGGTTCCTCAAGGAGGTTTTCATCAGGAGATATGCCCTTTATTTTTACTTTGTTATCATCCGAAAGTGCCACGTAGTGGTTTTGAGTAGGGGATGTATTTTTTATTTTGATATTTTGTGACTAAGAGATGTGGAGGTCTCCTCGAAATAAGTGGATGTGTTGAGTTCTATGATATTTCCTTCTTTATGATCTCCCATGTGTATATGTTCTCTTACCCCCATTAATTCTACAATGGCTTCGTCATTTTGAACATCTAAGATCAGAGGTCCTTATTGGTCCCAATCGATGAGTTGGGGGTAGATGAGTGAAAGGTCCTTAGAGGGTGATGGCGTGGTTGAAAGGGTATAGATGGTGCAAATGGATAACTCAAATAGTTTGGTGAAGTCTTCTAAAGAGTCTTAACGATTTTCTTTGTTAGTCTTCTCAATTGTAGGAAAGGCTTTAGAAACCTCACTTAGGATATACTCTAGTTTTGTAGGGGAAGATTCTTGTTTTCCGTATGCTAAGCCTTAATGGTAGGGATTCTTAGTAGCTTGAATTGGATCAAGGATTCCTTGCTCATGAAGGCCCAAACTTCCTTTTCCTTTGTATCCCATACTTTTGAAAATATCGAGACCCTTTCCATATTTCTTGATAGGCAGGATAGGAGCTTTATTTTCTTCTTCTTCATCTTTATACAACCAGGATGAAACATCTTCTAGAATGTCTTGTTCCATTAGATGTTTGTGCTCAAAGGTTGGAGACACTTTACATTTTATGACAATCGTAGATATTCCCTCTGACTTGGGTTTGCCAAATGCTTTCGGGGATGTTGGAAGTTGTCCTACACAAAATGCACCATGTAGGTTATATTCTCTGCATCCCATGTCACTAACCTTGATCTTGATCTTGAGTGGTGGTGAGGGTTGAGAGGTGGATGCAATGTTGGATGGATCAATGTATGAAGTAGAGGATTTTGGGTTATTATAGGAGGTGGATGGTTTAGTGGTGTTGTTGTATGGAAAAAAGGTTTTATCATGTCCTTCCAAGAAACTGTAGTAGTGGAAAGGATGAGGGTCGGCGTATATGGTAACCTTAGTCCCATTGTATGGGAACTTGAGATATTGTTGGAAGGTGGATAGGACAACCTACATGGAATGGATCCATGGGAAGCCAAGGAGGATGTTATGTGGGAGATCAAGATCTAGCACTTGGCATTTTGTCTAACTTGTATTGGGAGCTTGATGGTTCCTTCAAATTGTCATTCTGTGTCATCGTATCCCTTGATGTTTATGGTTTCTCATGCATCCATAACCACATTAGAATATCCCAAATGTTTTAATAATTTTATAGTGCATAGGTTTAGGTCAGAACCACCATTTATTAAGACTCGTTTAATGGTGTTTTTATGGATACAAAGTTCAATGTGTAGGGCCTCATTATGTGATGGGTTGGAGATGGAGAGGTCTTGTTTGGAAAATGTTAGATGGTGAGGTGAGGAGAGATGTCCAACTATGGCTTGGAATTGATTTACATTCAGATCATTGGGGACATGGGTTTCCATCAATGCTTTTTTGAGGACCTCTTTATGAAGGGGTGATGTTTGAAGCAATTTGAGAATGGATATTTGTGCAGGGGTTTTTCCAAGGTGTTCAAGGAGGTTGTATTTTTGGGTGGGTGGGAGGTTTGTGGGTGCAGAGGTGGTATCTTGATCTTCAGTTGGGGCTCCTTGAATGGATATACAAGCATGACAAGTGGTGAAAGTGCAAATGGGGGTTTTATCTCATATGGTGACAGTGGCCACATGGTTAGGGCATTCTTCTATACGACCTACAATGGAGTCAAAAGTAGAGGGAGGGGAACGAAATTGTATGCTTGGTTGGAGCTAGAGGATTTTCCCTTGTTATGATTAGGAAGTGGATCCTTGTATGCTCCTAGGTTCTTATTAGGCGATCTCTTGGGAGGTTTGTCGATTGTAATATTGCCACAATCTACAAGATCTTGTATGCAATTCTTTAACATCATATAGTTAGATGTTTTTTTCCCTTTTACACGGTGATATTCACAATAGGTATTTTCATTAAACCATGAGGGTTTGAATTGGTTTTCATCATAACGGTGGATGGCGGGCAATGTGATCATGTCAGCTTTAATAAGGTTTCGTAAGACATTTTCAATGGGTTCCCCTAAAGGTGTAAATTTTCTTCTAGGTGCATTATTTTGTCTTCGTTGTCCTTTAGGGATTCTCATGTTATTATTGTTGTTTGGGGGTGGGTTAGATGGTGTAGGTTTTTGTATGTTTTGGATATTATTGTTGTTTTGGGGGTGAAGATGAAGGTACAAAGATGAAATGAAGATATTTCTAAGGCCAAACGGGAGATATGTAATGATGGAGTTTTGACAAAGGATGGCTTAAGTAGAGGATGGATGATTTTTGGATGGTTCTCAGTAGGTGCCACGTTTGAGGAATGTTCAAATTATGCTTAGGAGATTGAATGTTGGTCAATGGGTTATTGTAGGACACTAGAAGCAGAGGCACTAACAGAAGTGCCATAGGCACTGACAGACTGATCAGAGGCACTGAGATGTTAGATGTTGGCACTGAAAGACATACCTTAGGTGCTGAAATTATAAACAGATGTGCTAACAGTCTATCCTATGGCGGTGACAATTGGTACAAAGATGCTAAAAGGTTGTCCTAATGTTCTAAAATTGTTTGATTTGTGTGGAAATTTGATTTTCTAGGCTTCAACTCTTAATTAAGAGACTTTGCAAACAATCAAAACGCAATGGCTGAGTGACTACAATGCATAAAATCAATATTTGATTTCATGGGTCTTGACATAGAAGGCACGCCAATCACATGAACATCCCTATAATTATTCAAGTAGGAGTGTATGAGACCATAAGCCCACCATGTTTCCTTTATTTAAGCATAGCATGCAAGTCCCATGAGGAGGAAACTAACTACTTTTGATCACCCAATATTGCTCTTACGTTGCATGAGGAGAGAATACACAACATGTGACAAGGGTCATTGTACCTTAGCATTTAATCATATTTCATGTGTCAAATCCAGGGCTGTGTCCTTGGCTGTCTGCAATTAGGAATCCTATAGTTGCCAGTCTACTTAACTAACTCTAATGATCTCTATTGATTAAAGAAACTAATACTTCTGATCTATCTGCTATGAAGATGAATTCTAGAAATGTTGGAAACAGAGCTGAAACAATGAATTGCTAATGTAGATCTATACTATTCCATACAATTGAAACATACATTTATCTATGAGAAAATAGTAACTATCTTTCTAAACAGAATAACAAACAATTAGAATCTAAAATAGAATAACAAAACAAACAATACTAGCCTTCTGCCTTGGTGGTGGGAGTGGGCCCTTGCTCCACACCCTTAGGGATGAAGACCAAAGAAATGAATCAGCACAAGAAGATAATATCACAATTCACTTTCAGTCCAATTCCATTAGCTTTTGTATTCAGAAAAATGTCTATATCAAAATGAGATTACAATAACAATAAATTATCCACTGTATCTCCTGCTGCTACCTTTGTAAGTTTATATCTAATCCAGTGATGAGCTATCACTTACCCTAACTACTAGTTCATCTGTGAGATAGTACCAATCTCTTATTCTACTAACTGTTTAACTATAGAGTAAACATTCATGCAATTGAAATAGATTTAGTGGAACAACAGTCTCACTAAATCTGAGTCTTAGTTTCAAACACAACTAGGCAACGAGGCCTTGAAATATAGATATTTAATCAATTTGTTGAGAACTCATGCAAAATCAAAAAGAAAGATAAAACTTCCAGTAGTTAACTACGGTCTTCATTTGATTACTCAGGTGCTGATTGAGTAATATCTGGAGCAGCCCAATTACCACTGGAAGTGTTGACTAGCAGTGGCACTGGAAATCTGCATTTGTATTGAGGAGATTCTAGAGGTGTGTGCTTATGTCTGCAGCTCCAGAGATATGCTCATGACTTCAGTTCAGCTCTGGAGATGATTCACCCCCTTCTCTCAAAATCTCTCCAATCATATTGGAAAATATTGGAGATTGGTGCGGTATCCATATGTCAGCTCCAGAGATTATTAGGACCATATCTATTGATGACCAAAATTGTCTTTGCCCAAACATCTGCACCTGTAGATTCAAAAAGAGAGAATTTTTGCATATTTCCATGAATTCAATGCACATTAGTCCTTCAATCAGAAATCATGATTTTAAGTAATTCATCTCTCATTAAACATAATTAGAGAAATCTTGTTAATCTACTTTGGTGCAATCATTAGGACAATGGAATAAGAAGGAAGGAAAAAAAAGAGGAGTAAAAATGTGTATTTCATGGGTGCTACCTGGCACTCATCATCCCCTCGTACTTAAAGGTTAGCAGGTCCTCCTACTTCTTACAATCTGGACTTATTCAGGTGGAATATTCTATCAGTCAAGTTGTAGTCCTTTGCATAAGTAGTCCAAGTGGTGTGGTCTGTATTACCATTTCCTCTGAACTGATCAACCTGCTTCATTCATTCCTGCAATTTATCATCTTCTATGTGTTCATCCCAGATAGGTAGTGGCTCAATGATGAGAGGAGGTCTGAAACAACCACCTATCCACTCCAATTGGTATTTATCCATCATTTTGGATACCAACCTGGCCTTCCTCATAAACAACTTGAGGTTGGCAGGGGACACCACTTCTCTCATCTTCTGCTCTATAGTCAAGGTGTTCCACCTTTTCTTTTCCACTGGAAGCATTTGATTAGATAAATTGTTTATGAGGAGACCAAAATCAATGGAGCATTCCTGTAGATGTTTTAGATATAAAGGCAAAATCCTGGTCTTACTGTCTGGGTGGTAAATATATGCCCTAAACTGGATCTTAAAAGCATTGGGATTTGGACATTCTTTTCTGATAAAAGGCTTATTTTTGCATCCTTATTTAGATAGGCCTCCATCCTTTCATTCCAAATCTAATGATTTCTCATCAGCAACATGAATGCCCTGAGTTGACGCTCTCCTACATAATAGTTGATAATGAAGGTAATATCATCAATGCAGAAACCATGCAAATATAACTCACACAGAAAATCTTTATCCTCATCAGAACTTCTCATGTATGCTTCCATAAACCCTATCCTTGTCTCTGTGTCTTCAGTCAAATCAGACAGAACCAAAGAAATTTTTCTCTGTAGGACTCTTTCTTGTAGAAACAGAGCATAACTTCCACTTGGGGGTCTGCAAGATAGGATCTCAGATGAAATGGAAGCTACTTGAAGGACATTTTCTTCCAAAGTTTGTACTCTTTTTGACATGGCAGTTACTGCCCTTTGTAATTGCAACATGGGTTTAGAAGCCTCATATTCCCTACATCTCCTTTCCCAATGGAACAGTGCTTTAGGAATATCTATTGGAATTGGGCCTAAGTATGGATCTATTTGCACCCCCTGTTCCATGGTTGCCCCTGGGCCAATCAACCCTTGAATGTACTCTTCTTGATCATCTATCTTATTGTTGGCCCATGTTAATTGTTTGGCTTGACTTTGCACTTTCTCAACAAGTGCTGCAATTATTGTGGGACTGTTGTCTCGAGCCTTTGTAAGATCAGAAATATTTTGTGCTGCTTCTACCTCCTTTCCCTTGATGCTTTGGGTTGCCTCTATTTCTTTGTTTCTCATTTCTACCTCTTTCTCCTGAATTATTTTCTATTTATTCTGGAGCTCTACTTGCAATCCTTGAATCACCTATTTTTGTTCCATTTCTTTTTCTTTCATGACCTTCTTGAGGTCAGTAATAATTAGGTTCTTCCCCCATACTAATATTTTTAGATTATCTATTTCTTCTAGCATCAGTTGCTCCTTTGAAATCTCAACATCCTCCTAATTAGAGGGGTGAGAATAAGTCCCTATTTCTTCTTTTGTCTATTCCACTTCAGGGCTTTCCATAGCTCTTTGCTCTTCATTGCCAACTGCATTCACTTGCCCTGTTTCAATTTCCCCTACAATCTCCTTATCTTGAGCTTCCTCTTGGTTTCTCTATGCAATTATTGGTATTGATGAATGCCCAACCTCATCTACAGAAGTTCTGAAACCCAAGAGAACTTTAGCCAGGAGAGCAGTATCATTTTCAGCTTGGGTGAGTTGCCTTTTTCTCTTTCTTCTCCATAGCACAGGTGGAGTAGGTGCCTCTATAGCAAGTATATCATCCTCAGAGTCCAAGTAAATAGTTAAAGTGTCTCTCTGTTCTGTCTCTGGAGCAAGGGAATGTTGTGAAGTTGGACTATGGGAACCTGGATGAATAGATTGTTCTAGGGAAACTTCTCTTTGTTTCTTCTTTCTCACAAGAGTAATTTCATCTGAATCATGAGATGCTTCCTCAGCCCAGTAGTGTATGATGGAGTCATCTTTCTTTGAAATTCTTTTTGTTTTTGGACCCGGCCTTGTCTTCTTCTTTTGATTCTTGGGGTCAGAAGTCTAGGTGGAGGTTTGCTCTATAACAATTGTTTCCCCTGTTGGTTCAATTGGAATAGACTCCTCAGCCAAGGTCATCTTTCACCTTGTTGAGCGAGTCATATATGGGGTTTGTTCTATAACAGGTTCCATAATTTCCTTCCCTTTTCTCTTTCTGCCAGAAACAGGGGTAGTAGATGAAGTTGCCTCCAGTGCGGACTTTTGACCTTTACCTCTCTCAATAGCTGGAGAGGAAGTTGAAGACTCTACCTCCTCTTCTTGATGGGTAGAGGAAGCCTCTTCCATTCTCTGTGCCCTCTCTGGTGTTCTGTCTTGTGGTGTATTATTTAAAAATGTATACCATAATGCTTCTCCATCAGCTTGAGACATAAAGTGATGTTTCACAATTAGAAAAATGAGGCCATGGTGTTTCATAGGACCTTTCCCTTGTTGAAACTTGTCTATAGATGCTTTTATTGTAGAGTACAGAAAGTTTGGAATGTTTATGCTAAATTCTGGGTGAGCATTTCCATGCCTCAGAAAAATTAACATTTTCATTATTGGTCCTAGAACTACAGAAAATTGGGCATCACATGTAAAGTATTTCATCAACCATAATGCTACAGATTGCCATGGGTGTGGAATTGAAGACCTAACAATTCCTTCAACCTCATTTTTACTTAAATGTAATTGTATTGCATGTTCACCTTCTCCAGAGAAATTTTTAATTAAATCAGCATATAGGGTTTTCAAATGGTAAACCTCTCACCTTGTTCTGGTAATCTAGAGATATGACTGATGATGGTGGCAGAGATATTAACTTGAACCCCTCTCACAATTGTTTGATTGTCTCTCAAGTTTCATAGGAAATCATCAACAACATCCTCCTGAAAACCTTCAAATTTCTCCAAGAACTCTAACCACCCTGCATTCCTTAGAATGGTTGCCACAACTTCATCCTTCAGTAGGCTTGTTATATTCTCTGAAATGAAGCTAGGTGTGCGGAAAATGCTTCCTACACTAATCTAATGAGGAGAGGGTTATGCAAATTCAAATTTATCCTAACTATTACAGCAATGTTAAACCATTAGCATGAGATATTGCAGCAAACTTTACAAGAACCAGAAAGTAGATAGAAGAAGAGAGACAAAGATTTACGGTGGGGAAAACCCTTATCGGGTGAAAAACCCCACACTCAGAAACCTGCACAATGTCTTAACAAATCTAAAAGATGTTTACAATACACTTGTAATGCAAGCTTCAATGGTCTTTGACACTTGTGTCTGGAGTCAATTCGGCAGCATAACAATACCTGTAAACCTGTAATACAAACTCCATCTCCAAGCACCTGTTTAAATAGGAAATACAAGGCAATATTAGACCTTTCTTGGAATGGGTGTCCAACATGGCTTCATGGACCAAAAACCACGCCCAAGGACACTTGGTCAACATTGTAGAATGTTCCTGACACTTTTCCACAGCTCTCATTCCAAAGAGGTCACCTATTTCCAAAATGGGCTATGACAGATGCTCTTACGACACTTACGACCGTCATAGAATCTGTCATAGCGGTTACAACTTACAGCTGTAAGAGAATTTGTCATACACATGCTATAAATAGTATATTCTCTTACAACATGTCATATTCCACCTTGGGGCACCCAAACATGCCTTATTCAAAGATGCTTCATGACACATGTCATCACCTGTCTTATAACCTTCTATTTCTGACTCTTACATGTCATAGATTCATCATAGGAATCCATCATAACCGTTTCGGTCAAACATTCCCTTACACAACATGGTAGATGCTGACACATGGAAAAATTCTCCTACAAAGTGGGATGCCTATGTCCTCATGTGAGGACAAAATTACAAGTTGTCATATTCCATGTAGGATTGACACATCACCGTGCCACATCCCACAATATGACAATATGGAATTTACAAGTATTTACAACATAGGCAATTAAATAATAAATGCAAACATTACAAATGTAAGGAATTATCAAGGTTGAGACACCTTAATTCCCAACATTCTCCCACTTGTCAAACACCTTGTAAGAGCCAATAGAAAAATAGGATTTAACTGCTATAGGCCGAGAGGCTGATAGACTCCGAAAACCATCTGAACTTCTCTATGCTCACTGGTTTCGTCAATGCATCAGTAACATTCCTCAAAGTATCTACCTTCTCCAAATTTACCTTTCCATCCTCAACCATGTCTCACACGAAGTGAAACTGAACATCAATGTGCTTTGTTCTAGCATGGAAAGTTGGATTCTTCGCAAGACAAATTGCACTTTGACTGTCGTAACTGATCATGATCTGACTTGCATCAACACCAATATCTAAACACAATCTCTTAAGCCAAATGGCTTCTTTACAAGCATGAGTTGCTGCCATATACTTAGCTTTTGTCATGGACAAAGCAACAACAGGTTGTCGCTTACTCATCCAACTAATAGCACCACCAAACAATGTAAACACATAAGCACTAGCAGATCTCCTGCTATCAATGTCACCTGCCCAATTTGAATCCACAAATCCACGAATATCAACAGAATGCGGAGGTCTTGAAACATTACCATGATAGAAAATGGAATACTCTGAAGTACCCCTCAAATATTTGAACACTTGCTTAACTGCATCCCAATGAACCCCTCTAGGATTAGCCATAAATCGACTAAAGACTCCCACTGCTTGGGCAATGTCTAGTCTTGTGCAGACCATAGCATACATTAAACTGCCAACAGCACTAGCATAAGGTACTCTACTCATGTCCTCCACCTCACTAGGAGATTTTGGACAATCCTCAATAGACAACTTTGTCCCAAAGAAACATGAACACAATGGTCTACTATCTGCCATGCTGAATATGTCCAACACGGTCTTAACATACTTACTTTGGCTTAACCAAAGTTTTCTATTGGTTCTGTCTCTTCTGATTTCCATTCCTAGAATATACCTGGCTGCCCCTAAATCTTTCATTTCAAACTGAGCTGACAACTCAGATTTAAAATCAGAAATCATATTCTTACCCTTCCCAATGAGCAACATATCATCAACATACTGTGCAACAATGAGAATACGATCACCATCAAATTTATAATACACACAGTGATCCGATTTTGATCTCACAAATCTAATTGACAACACAAAGGCATCAAACTTCAAGTACCATCTCCTAGGTGATTTCTTGAAACCATACAAAGACTTTTTAAGTTTGCAAACCAAATTTTCTTTACCTTTCACCATGTAATGCTCTGGCTGTGACATGTAGATTTCTTCCTCCAAGTCACCGTAAAGGAAAGTTGTCTTCACATCCATCTGTTCTACCTCCAAGTCATAAGCTACTGCGAGAGACAACAAGAATCGAATGGATGTCATCTTTTCAACGAGAGAGAAGATCTCACCATAATCTATACCCTCCACTTGTGAATACCCCTTTGTAACCAATCTACCTTATACTTCTCAACATTGCCATCTGCACCAATTTTCTTCTTGAACACCCATTTGTATCCAACGGGTTTTCATCCAGGAGGCAAAGGCACCAAGTCCCAAGTTTGATTCTTTTCCAAAGAAGCCATTTCTTCCTCCATGGCCTCCTTCCAGGAACCTGCATCTTTCATATCCAAAGCCTCTGACATAGTTCTAGGTTCATCACTGTTAGTGATTAAAGCATAAGCACAACTAGAATCAAGCAATGTAAAACCAAACCTTTCAGGTTGCTTTCTTATCCGTGTAGACCTCCTTAAAGGCTGAGGTTGAGGTTTATCTTCTTCATCTGAGCTTTTAGAGCTTCTAGAGCTCTCCTCATCATCAGGTCCAACATTGTCTTTCTATTCAGTCTTCGCAGGGGTAGGAGGAAACTGAACAACATCCTCTTTCTTTACTATTTCTTCTAGCTGCAAAACAATGGAAGAAGGTGTAAGCTCTCTAAAGATGACACTTCTTCTATACAACACTTTTTCAGCCACGGGGTCCCAAAGCTTGTATCCTTTCACACCGACACCATAGCCAATGAAGATACACTTAACAGCCTTGTTCTCCAACTTTGACCGCTTCTCCCTAGGCACATGTGCATATGCCTCACAACCAAAAATACAAAGATGTCTTATCGTAGGCATTCTACCAGATCACACCTCCATGGGTGTCTTTCCAACAAGAGTTGATGTAGGAGATATGTTTACCAGATAGCAAGCAGTGGCAACGGCTTCAACCCAAAATTTTTGTTCTAGGCCAGCTCCACTAAGCATACTCCTAGCCTTCTCCATCAGTGTCTTGTTCAACCTCTCTACAACTCCATTTTGCTGTGGGGTGTATGGAGTTGTCTTATGTCTTTCAATCCCAAGTTCCTTGCAATACTTATCAAATTTTGTACAACATAACTCACCACCATTGTTAGTTCTCAAACATTTAATCTTTATACCAGTCTGATTTTCAGCAAAGGCCTTAAACTCCTTAAACTTGCTATAGACTTCAGATTTGCTTCTAAGAAAATAAATACATGTCCTTCTATTGTAATCATCTATAAAAGATACAAACTATACAGATTTTGATAACAAAGGAACATTAACATGACCAAACACATCAGAATGAATAAGGTCCAACACACCAGAAGACTTATGAGAACTCAAGTAAAATTGAACACGGTTTTGTTTTCCATAAATGCAATGTTCTCAAAAGTCAAAATCAAGATTACAATCATCTAATCCCTCAACAAGGTTCTTATTTTTCAGGGTACGCAGACCCTTCTCACCAATGTGGCCAAATCTCTTATGCCATACCATTATCTTTTTAGTAGAAAGTTTAACTTCCAATGCATGATTACAACCATCAAGACTAGAAACAACACATTTCTTCACTGCTCGCTCAGATGGTGGGGATGAAGTGACTACTAGCCTTTTCCTTGAGTTAGAAGAACTATTGCATTGTGAAATGCATGCCTCTAGCTAAAACAGAGTACCTCTCCTAGTACCCTTAGCAAGCACAATAGCTCCTCTAGACATCTTGCATCCTTCTTTCGAAAAGACAACTTGCACACCTACATCATTCAAACTACTTACAGAAAGTAGGTTCCGTTCTAAGCTTGGGATGTGGATAACCCCAGAGATCCCCTTCACTCGACCATCAGGGAATTGGATAGAGACTCTTCCATGACCAACAATCTTCAGATGAGAGTCGTCACCCAGATACACCTTTCCACCATCGAACTCCTCATACTTAGTGAACCAGTCTCGATGCGAGGTCATGTGGAATGATGCACTAGAGTCGATTAGCCACACATCATTAGATGCATGGGTTGCCAGGGCTGCGATGAAAGCATCACCATCATCTTGTGACTTGTCAGAATTTGAATCAGGAGCTTTCTTCTTCTTCTTCTTCTCCTCTTTGCATACCTTTCAGAAATGCCCAATTTTTTCACAGTTCCAACAAAGAGCCTTGGACTTTCCAAGAGATTTGGATCTACCCTTCTTAGCTTTCTTGTCCTTCTTCTTCCCTTTCTCCTTGGGTCTTCCACGAACTGCAAGGGCCTCTTTGGTTGCCTTAGAAGACTTTCTCCACATCTCTTCAGACAACAACGAAGAAACCACTTCTTCCATTTTGAATGTGGATGTGGTGCTTCCAATTGCCATGACAAGATGATCCCATGAGTCCGACAGAGAACAAAGCAGGATCATACACCGATCCTCCTCCTCCATCTTTACACAATTAGATGTCAATTGTGCAACCAGCATGTTAAAAGCATTCATATGCTCAGCAATGGATCCTCTGTCCTCCATTTGAAGGGAATACAACTTCTTTCTCAGGAAAAGTTTATTGACTAGGGATTTGGCTTGATACACATCCCCCAACTTCTTCCAAAGTAGTTTTGCAGTAGTCTCCTCATGGACATTTAACAACATAGAATAATCAAGACTAAGTCTTATGAGACCCTTAGCCTTCTGATCCTTGAGATCCCACTCATCTTGTGACATTGCAGCTGGTTTAGTTCCATTAACACTTTCCCAAAGGTCTCAGTCAACAAGCATGTCTTCCATCTTGAGCTTCCACAGATGAAAATTACTGCCATTGAACTTCTCCACTTCAAATCTTCTGGATGTGCCTGCCATCTCCTTGCTGCAATAAGATATAGAATGCTTTGCATAGACTCCCACTCAACCTAAGATTAGCTCAAAAAACCCCTACCCAACAACTAGGACCAAAGGTGATCAAGATCTGATACCAACTGAAAGGAAGCTAGGTGTGCAGAAAATGCTTCCTACACTAATCTAATGAGGAGAGGGCTATGCAAATTCAAATTTATCCTAACTATTACAACAATGTTAAACCATTAACATGAGATATTGCAGCAAAACGTAAGACCAAAAAGTAGACAGAAGAAGAGAGACAAAGATTTACGGTGGGGAAAACCCTTATCAGGTGAAAAACCCCACACTCAAAAACCTGCACAATGTATTAACAAATCTGAAAGATGTTTACAATACACTTGCAATGCAAGCTTTAATGGTCTTCGACACTCATGTCTGGAGTCAATCCAGGAGCATAACAGTACCTATAAACCTATAATACAAACTCCATCTCCAAGCACCTGTTTAAATAGGAAATACAAGGCAATATTAGACCTTTCTTGGAATGGGCGTCCAACATGGCTTCATGGACCAAAAACCATGCCCAAGGACACTTGCTCAACATTGTAAAATGTTCTTGACACTTATCGACATCTCCCATTCCAAAGAGGTCACCTATTTCCAAAATGGGCTATGATAGATGCTCTTACGACACTTACGACCGTCATAGAATCTGTCATAGCGCTTACAACTTATAGCTGTAAGAGAATTTGTCATACACATGCTATAAATAGCATATTCTCTTACAACATGTCATATTCCACCTTGGGGTGCCCAAACATGCCTTATTCAAAGATGCTTCATGACACATGTCATCACCTATCTTATAACCTTCTATTTCTGACTTTTACATGTCATAGATTCATCATAGGAATCCGTCATAACCGTTTCAGTCAAACATTCCCTTACACAACATGGTAGATGCCGACACATGGCAAAATGCTCCTACCATAAAGTGGGATGCCTATCTCCTCATGTGAGGACAAAATTACAAGTTGTCATATTCCATGTAGGATCGACACATCACTGTGCCACATCCCACAATATGACAATATGGAATTCACAAGTATTTACAACATAGGCAATTAAATAATAAATGTAAACATTACAAATGTAAGGAATTATCAAGGTTAAAACACCTTAATTCCCAACATTCTCTAGCTCTGATTTCTTCTTGACACCCATCTCTTTGTCCTATTCCACCTCCTGTAGCTGAAATTCTTTCTACTTCTCTCTGTAGGTTTTTTTCTTTTCTTTTCACTTCAGAGGACTGTGTCAGTAGACTTGAATTTTACACTCAGATTTTTAAAGAAATCTGCAATCTTGAGTGAAGGTTGATATGTCATTTTGTTTTACTACTAAGATTATGGGAAAGGAGCGTGAGAGTGGTTTAGCGTGTTTATGTAGTCATAATTGTAGCAGAGTGATGGGACACTTCGTAGACAGGTCGACAGCGTGGCAAATATGGTGGCATTCATGAGCTAAGAAGGGAAATAATGGCAGGGGGATGTGGCACAATAATGGCACCCAAAAATAGAATTGACAAGACAGTTACTAACTAAGTTAATTAAAGAGAATTACCTGAATCAATCTTAATGATGATGATCTAATGTACTTGGCTGCAATGCCGCGACCTTGATGATACTTGATGCGACCCGGCATGTGAGCAACTCCTGCATGGCTTTGAAATGGCGTCAGCATCCCTGTTGTCACATATTCTGCAATTATTCCCGCTGAGTGGTCTAGGAATGCCATGTTGTCAAGTGACATCAGTGTAGCAATTCATGATGGCTTACGCATGCAAAAGTGATGGCTTTTTCAACTGCTGACGATATGCATGCTGACTTCATCTTTGTTTTTGTCATAAAGTGGAGGATGAGTCATGCTGACCTCATCAAATGACATCTCCACTTTATTACTTGGAGAGGTAGGTCCCTTCCTTATTATTCTATATTTTAAAAATAGCTCTTTATTGGGGGAGCATTGGAGGTGCTCCAAGTCTGTGAAGCACCGGAGGTGCCCCTAGTTTGTTACAGAGATGTGTTTTAGTAACTCTTGGCACCTGATTACCTCCATAGTTTGATTATTCCTATCTAGAAAGAAGGGAACTACCATTTACTAGTTTTCAATCCCCTTGGTCGAGAAAGACACCCATTTATTGGTTTTCCATCTTTCTCTCTCTCTCTCTCTCTCTCTCTCTCTCTCTCTCTCTTAAGAAGGCTGCCATTTGCTGGTTTTCAACCTTTTTTTTTCTCTTCTTTTTTTTAAGAAGGCCGCCATTTGGTGGTTTTTAACTTTTTTTTTTTCAGTCCAAATCTGTGACAGAGGATGTGTCCCCTGTAACCAAGCACAAATCTTTGATGAATTCTTCCTTAATTGATGGCCTTTTATAGAGTCAAATTCTATGGCCATTCACTAAGAATGTATATGTGTTTCCATCAATGGGTGCTAGCAAAATTGTTCCATTCTCAAAAACTTCCTTTATCTGATAAGGACCCATCCAATGAGTTTGTAGCTTTCCTTTGAACTCTTTGAACTTAGAATCATATAGGAGAAACCAATCATCTTGCTGAAATGTCCTCCTTTTGATGTGCTGGTCATGCCATTGCTTCCTTTGATATTGAACAAGTTTTGTTTACTGTATGGCCTCTGTACAGATTTCATCCAACTCATTGAGCTGAAGAGTTCTATTAGGTTGTGCTATAGACAATGGTAGACCGATATCTAATGAAGTTTTGAGTGTTTGCAATTCAAATTCTATAAACAAGATGGGTTTCTTTCCATAAACCAATTCATATGGTGAGAATTTGGTTGTGGACTTCCAAGTGGTATTGTAAGCCCAAACTGCCTCAAGTAATCTATTAGCCCAAACCTTTCTATTCATGGCCACTATCCTTGTCAGAATATTCTCCAGTTCTCTATTAGTCACCTCTACCTGCCCATTGGCTTGGGGATGGTAGGGTGAAGATTTTTTGTGCTTAACTTGATACAAGTTTGTGAATGCTTTGATTACTTGGGAAGTGAATTGAGGTCCTTTATTTGAAACTATTGATCTTGGAGCTCCAAACCTTAAGAAAATTTTGTTATAAAAGAAATCAACAACTTTCTCTTCTCTTGCAAATTGCAATGTCTAAACTTCAGCCCATTTAATCACATAGTCTATGCATACTAGAATGTACTCTTTGCCTGATGATGGTTGAGAAATTGGTCCCACAAAGTCTAGACCCCATTTCTCAAATGGTTCCAACATTACTTGAGATGAAGTGACATTTCATGGGTGAAAGTTGGTTGTCCCATCCTTTGGCACTGATCACACTACTGCACATACTTCTTGGTATCCTTATGAATAGAGGGCTAGTAGTAACTAGCTCCTAGAATTTTGTGGATGGTTCTGTGTGAAGAATAATGCCCCCTAGATGGTTCATCATGACATACCCTTAAGACATCAAAAATTTCATCAGCTTTTAGACACTTGCGTAAAATGAAATCAGGACCACATTTAAATAGTAAACCATTTAACCATTTGTAAGAAAAGTTTTCCTTAAGTAAGTGTTTCTTTTGTTTTGAGGTAAAATGGAATGGAAGGAAGCCTGTAGCTAAGAGATTAGCTATGTCTGCAAACCAAGGTGTAGTAGAGGAGATAAAAAAATATGTTCATCTGGAAATGTCTCCTCCACTAGTTGGTTCTCTCCACCTATATGCAATCTTGATAGAAAGTCAGCAACCAAATTAAATTTGCCTAGATTATCAACTATGGTAATGTCAAATTCCTGCAATAGAAATAACCACTTGATTATCCGTGCACCCACTATTGGCTTATTCATTAAGTATTTGATGGCTGAATGATCAGTATGTACAAATATTTTGTATCCAATGATATAATGCCTGAATTTGTTTATAGCATATATGATTGCCAAGAATTCTTTTTCAGTTGTGGTATAATTTCTTTCTGCAGAGGTGACATTTTTACTGATGTAGTAAATGGCATGCATACCTTCTCCCTCCTCTTTCTGTCCTAAGACTACTCCAATAGACTCATTTGAAGCATCAGTTTGCATGTGAAATGGTAGAGTCTAATTGGGTCCTCTTAAAATAGGTGTGACAGTAAGTTTCTCCTTAAGGGTTTCAAATGTTGATTGACAATCCTCTATCCATAAGAATTTTGTGTCTTTGTTAAGCAGGGTAAACAGAAGAGCAACTATTCTGCTGAAATTTTCTATAAATCTCCTGTAGTAGCCTGCATGACCCAGAAAACTTCTAACATCTGTCTAATTTTTAGGTGAAGGTAACTGTTTGGTCACTTCTATTTTGTTTTGGTCCACTTTGATCCCATTTGCTGAAATGTGGTGTCCCAATACAATTCCTTCTTCTACCATCATGAAGCACTTTTCATGGCTCAGGGATAGTCAATTTTTTCACAGCATTTTAATACCTTTTCTAAGTTTATGAGAGCTTCTTCAAAGTTGTCCCCATACACAGTAAAGTCATCCAGATAGACTTCCATGTACTCATTAGTTAGTTTAGCAAAAATGGCTAAAACAAGCCTCTGAAATGTAGCTGGAGCGTTACATAGTCCAAATGGAAGAACTTTGTAGCCAAAAGTTCCTCAAGAACAAGTGAAAGTGTTTATCCTAATCTTTAGGTGCTACTTGGATTTGGTTATATCCACTAAACCCATCTAGGAAAGAAAAGTACTTCCTCCCTGCAAGGTTGTCCAACACCTGGTCAATGAATGGTAAGGGAAAGTAGTCCTTCTTTGTTGCTTTGTTTAGCTCTCTATAGTCAATACACACTCTCCACTTCCCATTCTTTTTAGGCACTGTAACTAAGGGTGAGACCCATTGACTATCTGAGACTGGATATATAAACCCTTCTTGTAGCAATTTTTCTATTTCAATCTTAACAATGTCTTTTAAAGTAGGATTTAATCTTCTCTGGGGTTGTCTAACAAGTTTGACTTCTTTAGTGTATATATGATGAGTACAGATCTCAGGGGGAATGCCCTTCATATCTTGGTATTCCCAAGAAAAAGCTGTTGAATGGGAAATTAGGAGTTTGATAAGTGCTTCTTCTTATTTTTCTGCTAACTGGGAATTGATATTCAGTGTTTTCCCAGGTAAAATCATAACCTATTTTGTGATCTAATCCATAGATGTATTCAATCCATATCCTGGAGTCATGGTATTGAGGGGGCAAGAATGTGGAAGCAACATGTGAAATGTGGCTAAGTCTCTATAAAAGGTTTCTCCACAAGGAATGATATTTGCTAGGGTACAATGAGCTGAAGTGAGAAGTTCTCTCCTTAAATCTTGGGCTAGATCCATTATATCCTCATTAATAAGAATGTGGGTGATATCTTCCATTGTGTCATAGTGGATTTCTTCTTCCAACTCACCCAAATATTCTTTGATGGTAACCATAGCTACTAAGGCATTGTTTTCCATGTTATCAGGCTCATCTACCCATACTCTTCCTGAATAATGTATTGATGGTTTAGCTAGAGGATACAAAGCTATTTTCTTCAAATCTATTCCATTAGAAATGACCATATCGCCAGTTTGACAATCAATAGATACTGCTGTTGTAGCCAGCCATGGTCTCCCTAATATCAATAGATAAGCATTTCACTGGTTTCTTGGTTCTAATATCAGGAAGTCTACTGGGAATTCTGATGATTCTATCACAACTGGCACATCAATAATAACCCCTTTTGGAATAGCTACTGACTGGTTAGCAAGTTGAAGGATTGTAGATGTGGATTGGATACCTATTAGGGCCAATTTATCCATTGTATGAACTGTCATTACATTTATTGCTACTCCCAAATCAACCAAAACATTTGAAATTTCTACCCCTGAGATGTAAATTGTTATGATAGGATTTCTAGGATCTCCATATTTTGGGAGAAGCAATTCTCCCATTGGGAGGTCTACTACTTTTCCTTCCACCTGGATGGTGGAAGGAAAGTTTTTCTTCCTGCCCTGGGTCTTAACACAGTGTTGTTTGATGAATTGGTTCAGTTCAGGCACATCCCTAATTGCTTGTAGGAGTGGAATTTCAATGTTTAATTGTCTAATTTCTTGTAAAAGTTCTGATTCCAGGGTAGTTTGGACTTGTTTTTGTAAAACCTTTTTTTGGGGAACATGCTGTTTGAGCCATTCTGGGTATGGTGCTAGTTTTTCTATCTCTAGAGCATCTCCAGAGTTCTTATCAGAAATGTTTCTAGGGGTGTTCTCCGGAGTCATTCTTTTAGGAGGAACTCTAGAGTTATCCAAGGATGATTCTTTTAGCATTGTTTCAATAGTAATCTCCTCTAGAAGCTAAGTGAATGGATTTTTAGGTTCCTCATCATTGGTTACTTCAACTATAGTTGGAGGAGATGGTCTTGGAAGTGCTTTCCTAGAACACAGCTGGAGATTATTGGAATATATGGTATTAATACTAGCCATGTTTTCTTGTTCTGTCATGTAAACACTTGCTCCCTTCTTATTCCGTGGGTTTGGTATAGGTTGAGCTAGTAAGGGTGGTTGGCTAACTGGCTCATTTTGTGATTGTCCTTATGTGTTGGGGGTCCAGTTAGTAGTGCTTGTTGTTGAGGTTGGAAACATCGAGGTTGTCCTTGGTATTGTTGATTATATCCCTGTTGAGGACCCCAATGAGGCTACATGTTTTGTGATCTAAACTGTTGTGGCCACTGTTGATTCCCCCAGGGATGATTTTTCCAATGTTGGTTCTGCCATTGTTGGTTTGGCCAATCTTGTTGTCCCCAAGGAGGATTATTCTGAGGCCCATGCCAAGTTGGATTCCATTGATTATTTCCCCAATTAGAAGGACCCCTATAAGAAGCTTGGTTTGGATACTGATTATAAGGAAAATTCCCAGCTTGTTTTTGTCCTACATAGTTCAACTCCTCTTCTATAATGGCATTCTTTTTACTTAGCCTTTTTAAGGCTGGGAGTTGACTGCATTGACTCATAGGCTATTCCCTGTCATAGATCTGACAGATCTCTAATTTATCTAAAGGGCATTCTCTCAACAGATGTTTATTTCTACACATAGGGCAATAGATGGAGAGTGGTTCAGTTGTTCTGTCTTGATCATTTGTTCTAGTTTTTGCCTAAATCCCATCTAATGTGGTATTCAGCTGGACTAGAATATCTGTTTTGAGATTTGTAATTTCCTCCATTAACTGTCCTATTTCATTCTTCCCTTTGAAAGATTTGGGTGTTCTCAATCCATCTTGGGTTCTGGAATAGTTCTTGTAGAGTTCTTCTATAGTAGGCATATCCTTTTTATTGATATTCCCTTTTCCCATTAGATCTAGTGTCTGTTTTGATTCTTTGTCTAATCCTTTTACAAACAGGGTTCTGGCTAAAGAGTGATTTATAGGGTTGCCATACCTTCTTGAAGCAAAGTTGAACCTATCCACATAATCCTCTAAGGTCTCTTCCTCTCTCTATTTAATTTTGAATAATTCCTCATTTTTATCACTGACTCTACAGTAGTCCTAGTATTTTCCCAAGAATTCTGTGTCCATCTGATCCCAGGAATGGATGGAGTTTTGGGGAAAACCCATGAACCATCTCATTGCAGAATCCTTCAGAGTTGGGGGAAACAGCTTAAGTTTTTGATTATCTGATCCATAATCATAAGTCTAGCATACCACTTTGAATTCAAACAAAAACTGATTTGGATCCCCAAAAGCAAGACCCCTAAAATTTGGCAAATGTATAGGTGAAATATTTTTTATAGGGGCATTATCTCCAGCAGCCAGAACAATAGAATATGAGAAGGTTCTTGGAGCCTAATTATTTTCCTCTTCATGATTATCATCCATGTATGATACTGTTCTTCTCTTTGAATTTTTGCCTAGAATTTCTGTTGCAATTCTTGGATATAATTAGCGAGTGGAGGAATCAAAGGGTCTAAGGGATTATTGAATCAAGGTGCAGTTTCCAAGGTAGGTTCTAGGTGTCTCTCTTCAACAAGATCTTGTGCCACCCCACTGCTTTCTCCTATAGTTTGTTGATGGGGTGTCTGTTTTATGTATCTTCCTTTTGAATCTCTGTCTCTAACCATTTAGATTCAATCTATTTTAAAACTGTTTAACTAAGTTTCCCTAATTAACACAGAGATCCCTGACAATGATGCCAAAAATGACAAGGGTCATTGGCATTTAATCATATTTCATTTGTCAAATTCAGGGTTATGTCCTTGGCTGTCTGCAATTAGGAATCCTATAATTGCTAGTCTACTTAACTAACTCTAATGATCTCTACTGATTAAAGAAACTAATACTACTAATCTATCTGCTATGAAGATGAATTCTAGAAATGCTGGAAATAGAGTTGAAACAATGAATTGCTAATGTAGATCTATACTATTCCATACAATTGAAACATACATTTATCTATGAGAAAACAATAACTATCTTTCTAAACAGAATCTAAAACAGAATAGCAAACAATCAGAATCTGAAATAGAATAACAAAACAAACAATACTAGCCTTTTGCCTTGGTGCTGGGAGTGGGTCCTTGCTCCACACCCTTAGGGCTGAAGACCAAAGCAATGAATCAACACAAGAAGATAATATCACAATTCACTTTCAGTCCAATTCCATCAGCTTTTGTATTCAGAAAAATGTCTATATCAAAATGAGATTACAATAACAATAAATTATCCACTGTATCTTCTGCTGCTACCTTTGTAAGTTTATATCTAATCCAGTGATGAGATATCACTTACCCTAACTACTAGTTCATCTGTGAGATAGTACCAATCTCTTATTCTACTAACTGTTTAACTACAGAGTAAATATTCATGCAATTGAAATCGATTTAGTGGAACAACAGTCTCACTAAATCTGAGTCTTAGTTTCAAATACAACTAGGCAGCGAGGCCCTAAAATATAGGTATTTAATCAATTTTTTGAGAACTCAGGCAAAATAAAAAAGAAAGATAAAACTTCTAGTAGTTAACTACGGTCTTCATTTGATTACTCAGGTGCTGATTGAGTAATATTTGGAGCACCCCAATTACCACTTGAAGTGTTGACTGGCAGCAGCGCTGAAAATTTGCATTTGTGTTGAGGAGACTCCGGAGGTGTGTGCTTCTGTCTGCAGCTCCAAAGATATGCTCATGACTTCAGTTCAGCTCTAGAGATGATTCACCCCCTTCTCTCAAAATTTCTCCAATCATATTGGAAAATATTGGAGACTAGTGCGGTATCCATATGTCAGCTCTAGAGATTATTAGGATCATCTCTGGAGATGACCAAAATTGTCTTTGCTCGAACATCTGCACCTGTAGATTCAAAAAGAGAGAATTTCTGCATATTTCCATGAATTCAATGCACATTAGTCCTTTAATCAGAAATCATGATTTTAAGTAATTCATCTCTCATTAAACATAATTAGAACAATCTTGTTAATCTACTTTGGTACAGTCATCAGGACAATGGAATAATAGGGAAGGAAAAAAGAGGGGTAAAAAGGTGTATTTCATGGGTGCTACCTGGCACTCATCAGCATGCACACCTATTTCTAGAGGGCATTTGTACTTAGTGATAAAATCAATGTGGCTTATGCGGTGAGTAACTTTTTGGGCCTAACTAGTATCTGGTGCATTACAATCTCATACGGCTGAAAGGTCTTAAGCTAGGCTTGAACAAGCTACTAGGGAGTCCCTGATATATGCTAGGTACGTGGGGGACAAACTATGAACACTAGCTTGTTGAAAGGATGTGGCATAAGTGATTAAGAAAATACCACTTCACCTTGTGTCCAGAATCACCCGAGGCCCCAATGTTGTCCCAATAACAATGTGACTAGATTGGGGTACAAGTTTACTTCTCCCCCTTTGATATACCCTGCCAGTACGCATGGTTGAGGTCATCCATTGGGGTGATGAAATACCTAAGAAAGCCCCCTAAGAAGAAACCACTACTCACTTTTGATCACCCAAGATTACACAAGGCACAAGGGGAGAGCATACTTGAAAATAGTGACCCCTTCAGGATACAAATAAACAAAAAAATTGCACAAGGACTTTTGATCCCTAAGATCACTCTAAGGTGCGAGGGGAGAGCATACGTACAAATGCAAACACAAGCACGACACAAATTTTTTAACCCCTACTTTAATTATATGCAACTATGCTAGTGAGAAAAATAAAGTCTTTAACTGCGGTGCTGCACAAAAAGGGGTTAGTAGTTTGCTCAAAATGCTTGGTCAAAATGTCAGCTACCCGTAAAAATTGTGTTAGTGTCCTAAAAAATAAAATCAGACTTGTCAGATTGTAGGTACTAAAATGGAGACCTATTGCGCTAACAAAAAGACCTAAAGTGCTATAGGACAGACCACAAGCGCTGACTTAGATACCTCTAGTGCTAAAATAGAAACCAGAAGTGCAAAAAAATTATAGAGGCACTAAAATAATGACCAGAGGTACTGTTGTACTGTTCTAATGCACTAACAAAGAGCACATAGACACTAAAAAGATAAAAAATAAGAAATCTATTATACCTGCATGCTGTCATAGAGATCGAATGCATTGATACAAGGTCCAAAGGCACTGATATGACACAGAACAAAACCCTGCACAAAACCAAGTTATTTTGCCACAAGATGATCAAGGAAAATGATAAAAAGTATGCAGGGTTAGCTTAATAAAATCATAATGCAATTTTAACCCCAAAGGAGAGCTAGTGATATAAATTTTGCAAGATTAAAATAGCCTTCAATTATCTTTCTAAATGTGATAGGTTAAATGACTTCCTTAGAAGATCTCAAAATCTTATTAAACCTACAAAACCAGAAGTTAAAAAGCCTTGCAAATATTAATTTGTGAGAAACCAAATATTAGAAATGATTAAAAACAAAGAGGAATTCTCTATCATGATAGGAAGCGCTAAATCGTGAACTAGAAGTGTTGAATTGTGATATGTAGGTGCTAACTAATGGACCCGAGGTGTTGATAGAGAGACTATTGGTGCTGATAGATGGACCTCTGGTGCTAACAGAGAGCCCAGAGGCGCTAAACAGAGAGCCAAAAGCATTGAAACCTGCAAAACACTGTCAAAACAAAGACTGTCATTAGTTTTAAAACTGCATGGGATGATAGAGGGTCTGCATGTGCTAAATAGAGGACCACAAGTGTTGAACAGAGGACCGTAGGCATTGGATTGACTATCGAAGGCATTGATATGACTTGCATGTCAAGAACTCACAAAAACTTGCAAAAAGAGGTTAGATATAGGGACATGGGTCCCACCAAGCATGCCAAATGAAGATGAAGGAAATCCAAAAGATGAAAGAACACAAATAAAAGCATAAACAAGGAAGTTATACCTTAAATCTTCAAGCTCTCCCTTCTCCTTGATATGGTGGAGGAAATAGTGCACCCAAATCTATCTCCTAGCTTTACCCAATTCTAAATTGATGTGGATTTCTCTAAGAATCAGCACAAAATGGATGTGACAAGGGAATTGGACTAAAAGTTTGCTATGGATTTTGGCATAATGTGGATGCAAATGACTTGGGTTGAAAAATTCTTGGAGGAGGATTGTATTTATAGAGTTTTTGGGAGGATTTTGGATCAATGGTGGAGGTTCAAAGTTGAGATCTAAGGGTGGAGATGAAATGGTGTGATCAAGGGCTAAGGTTTGATCAACAATAATGGATGGCTCTCATTATTTTTAAGTTTTAAATTAACCTTGGGAAGACTTTGCATTAATGAGGATTAAGACATATGAATGAATAAAAATTCATTCATATGGGAGAGAGTGTAATAAAAAATTGAGCTTTATGGATGAGTGGGATGAGAAATGACACATGCATGCTTTTAGCAAAGACATGTGTGAGCATTTTATATTAAAAAATTCTCTTACATGAAAGAGGAAAGGTGAGGTGGAGACACATGTGACTCCCTTTGAATAAAAAATTGCTTTTTATTCCAAGGGTGTGGGGAGATGGGATAATGAAGGTTTAGGCTAATTAATTAAGTGATTAACTTAATTAATATGGCTGTTGGAAATTAGTGAAGGGATTAATTAGTGGTTAGAATTGATTAAGCAAGGGTTTACTTAATTAATCTGGGTCTAGGGACTAGGTAGGGTGTGATAGGTAATTAAATAAATGTTATTTATTTATTTAAGTTGGTTTTAGGTTGTAGGCTAGGGGGATTAATTAAATAAGTGTGTTTTATTTAATAAATTTAGGTTAGGGGATGTGGAGAATTAATTAAATAAGTATTGGAATATTTATTTAATTAATTGTGGACAATGGTTAAGGTATAGTAATAACTAAATTTATTACAGGTGAGTGATTGGAATAAATGGTTGAGATGAATGGCTAGGGTAAATTAATTAAATAGACTGGTTTTATTTAATTAATTTGACGGAAGGTATAATTAGTGGTGCAAGGATATGGGAAAGTGGCTTGCAGGGTCAAGGCATTTTTAGGTGT
The DNA here is from genome assembly GCA_027924645.1 of Cunninghamia lanceolata. NCBI lineage: Eukaryota > Viridiplantae > Streptophyta > Pinopsida > Cupressales > Cupressaceae > Cunninghamia > Cunninghamia lanceolata. The sequence goes on from BSBN01001753.1 coordinate 970,972, forward strand.
CTACACAGTCCTTACAAGGAAATCCATTCTGTCCATTCTGGTACCAAGCAAATAACTATCCAGTTGAACAAACAACTCTCCATAAATAGTTGGTTGACAGAAACTAAAGAGGTAAGATTAACAAAGCTACTGCAAAACCATACACAAGATTTCACATGGGAATATAAGGATATGAGGGGAATCCATCCTAGTGTGTGTACACACCACATTTACATAGAAGATGTTCATCTTCTAAGACAACCCCAAAGAAGAATTAATCCTGCATTAAGAGAAATAGTAAAAGAAGAGAAAGATAAGCTATTGCAGGTATGTTTTATTTATCCCATTTTTTTATAGTCAATGGGTGTCACCACTAGTGATTATATCAAAAAATGGGAAATGGCGTGTTTGTATTGACTATAGTGATTAAAACAAAGCAACCAAAAATGATTACTTCCCTCTTCCTTTTATTGATTAAGTATTGGATAATTTGGCTGATAGTCACTACGCCTTTTTGGATGGGTTTAGTGGCTACAACAATATCCAACTAGCTCCAGAGGACCAAGACAAAACCACATTTGCATGTCCCTAGGGATTATTTTCTTACATGGTCTTACCTCTTGGGTTGTGTAATGCACCAACCACATTCCAAAGAGTTGTCTTGGCATTTTTTTTCTGATCTAGCCAGCACATGCATTGAAGTATACATGGACAATTTCACTATTCATGGAAATAATTTCAATGAAGCCATAGAGAATCTTAATAAATTGATTGAATGGTGTGAGGAGCATCAGTTGTCTTTGAATCATGAGAAGTGTCTTCTCATGATGACAAAAGGGATAGTTCTAGGTCATCATATTTCTTAGGAAGGTATGAAAGTAGATCCTAAAAAGATTGAGATCATAGTGCAAATCCATACACTGCGGACTCAAATTGAAGTAAGAAGCTTCCTGGGACATGCTAGTTACTATAGGAGATTTATTGAAAATTTTAGAAGAATAGATAACCCATTGTTTACCCTTCTCAAGAAAGACTCTGAGTTCAACTAGACCACACAATGCTAGGAATCATTTGAGGCTATAAAAAACTCTAATAACTGCACCTTTCATCAAAGGACCGAACTAGGAAGAACCTTTTCATATCCATATTGACACTTCTAACTAGGCCATTGGAGTAGTCATAGGACAAGTAAGTGAGTCTAGAGGGATGCATGCCATATATTACGTCAACAAAAATCTAAATCCTACAGAAAAGAATTACACTGCAACCATTGAAAAAATTTAGCAGTAGTCTATGCTATTAACAAATTCTACCACTACATTACAAGATATAAGGTCTTTGTTCACACGGACCATGCTACTATTAGATACCTCATGAATAAAGCTGTAGTTGGAGGTAGAATTATTAGATGGTTGTTACTATTACAAGAGTTTGATATAACTATTATTGATAAAACTGGAAAGGATAATGTGGTTGCTGATTTTTTATCTAGATTAACTGTGTAGGGAAACAATGAACCAGTTGACAATGCATTTCCAGATGAGCATCTTTTTGCTATTTCCATACAGTCTCTTTGGTTTGCTGATTTGGCCAATTACCTAGATATGGGCAAATGTCCACCACATTTCAACCAGAAGGAGATAAGATGGTTAATCATAGATAGTTCCACGTATAAATGGGTAAATGGTATTCTATTTAAAAATTACCCTGATCATGTGTTAAGAAGATGTGTGCAGGAAACAAAAGTCTATGATATCATTTGAGCCTGCCATGATGAACCCTCAGGAGGGCACTTTTTAGTCCTTCAAACTGGGTACAAGATCCTGGGAGTTGGATATTTATGGTCAACAATGATCAAGGACATTCAACAGTATGCCAGGTAATGTGATCAATGCCAGCAAATGGGATGACCTACACCAACTGCAGAAATGCCCCTCCATTCTCAAGTGGTTCTAGAACCATTTGAGAAATGTAGAATTGATTTTGTAGGACCTATTGACCCACCTTCCAGAGGGAATCATTATGTCCTTTTTATACTGATTATTCCACCAAATGGGTTGAAGCCAAAGCTCTACCAGCTGCAAAAGAAGAAAGAGTAATGGATTTTCTGTACAAGTAAGTTTTATAGAGGTTTAGAGATCCAAGGGTCCTTGTCTCTAACCAAGGACCACAATTCATGTTTGCCATGATCAACACATTCTTGGATAGGTATCAGATCAATCACCAGAAATCTTCCCCATATCATCCTCAGAATAATGGTCAGATAGAAGTGACAAACCAAGAATTGGAGAATATCTTTACAAAGACAAATTCAGAAAAAAAGATTCATTGGGTAGAGAGAATGACATAAGTTGTTTGGGCCTACAATACCACATGGAGAACCACTACTAACTTCATTCCCTATGAGTTAGTTTATGGGAAGCAACCAGTGCTCCCTATTGAATATGAAGTGGAAACCTTGAGAACAACATGGGAGGATGATGAGGCAAATGAGGTTGATTCACCTGATCATTCTAATTTTGGGTTGCAAGTTGTGATGGTCTAAGAAGTAAGGCTTGTGGTTGGTTCCCATAATGTCTTAGTCCTTGGTTATATTGGGGTATCCAGGGTTGTTGATATTGATTTTGACTTTTCCACTAGGGTAACCCAAGACTAGTTCATCCACTCTAGTTAGGGCCATGGTGGCCCACACTAAGGTGGCATTGGCATTTATGGAAGTAGGCCTCCCCACGGTCCACTCCATTGGCTTGTTCCCCAAATAGAAGGACCTCTTAGATCATATTGTCCCACAAACTGGTCAAACCCATAATTTGATTATTTCTGGCCATAAAATTTAGCTTCTCTTCTACTGGTAGAGCCTTTCTCAACTAATTTTTTATTTCAGGGAGTAATCCACATTCATTTGTGGGGTGACTTTTCTCACAAATCCCACTTAACTCCATTCAATTCAATGGACACTCCCTAAGTGGATGCTTTTCTCTACAATGAGGGCAATAGATGGCCAAAGGTTCAATAGTCTTTTTGCTTTCTTGAATACCATCAAGAGTGATGTTTAAATGGAGTAGGATGTTAGTTTTCAAGTTGGTGAGGTCTTCCATTACCTTAGTGACATCACTACCACTATTTTTCCCTTTATTTTGTGTTTTTTTAATAGCTCGTGTTCGATAGTAATTTTTGTTGAATTCCACAATTTCTGTGAAACTCAATTTGTTGATGTCTCCCTTCCCCATAAGATTTAACACTTCTCTTATTTCATCATCAATTCCTCTCAAGAAAATGTTTTGCTAAGCTCTTCATCAAAATTGTTGCTGCATCTTCTATGGACAAATAGAAATCAATCTACATAATCTTCCAAATTTTCATCCTCCATCTGCTTCATTCGGAAGAGTTCATCTTTTCTATTCCTGACTGTACAATAGTCTTAGTATTTATCAAGGAAGGTAGACTCCATTTGATCCCAAGAAGTTATAGAGTGTTGTTAAGCCCATGAACCATTGTAAGGTTGATTCCTTTGTACAGTAGAGGGAAAGAGATCCAACTTTTGATTATTTGTTCCATAATTATAAGTGTGGCAAAGAACCTTAAATTCAAATAAAAATTGATTAGGGTCTTCTGAGGTTTTCCCTCTAAAAGTTGACAAGAATGTAGGGGATATATTCTTCATTTGTGGTTCATTCCTTTTAGGAGTTATGGTGATTGGATAGAAAAATGTTTTATTAACTAGTTCATCACCACTGAAAGGGTTATCTCCCATCGTGACAATAGGTTCAGGAATAATGGGGAACTCTGGTGATAAGGGATATCCTTGATTAGTTAAATGATTTAGAGGTTCTTCTAGGTTGGACTCCAATGGTGTACTAACTGAAGTTTTCTTTATGAACCAACCTAAGGCATCCCTAGGCCTACTCATAAACTTGTGGATCCAGAATGTGCTTGGTTAAAAACCTTACCAACACCTTAACCTAAAAAAGTTTGTAGATTGTCCCTAACAATGATGCCAAAAATGATGAGGGTCCTCATAGTTCTTTTAATTCATCATCATTTAATTTTATCAATCCAGAGGTGTCTGGAGTGATCTGTGGTAAGGTTCACCTGTGTGGGGGTTGGAGTATGGATTTGATCATGTTGGACTGAAAGGAGAATTACTGGAAATTAAACTATTCTAGCTGCTGAAAGAAACACACATGCTAAAATTGAAACTAATCTATTTTCTTGAAGGAAAAACACATACTAAAATTGAAACTAGTCTACTTGCTTGAAAGAAACACTCATGTTGGAATTGATAATATCTAATCTATTTTGCAGGAAGGAAATTACACTAACTGCCAAAGCATTGGAAACTATCTTATCACACAACAGAAATGAAATACTAAGGTAAACAACTGGAAATCAATTGCTTAACCTTGTTTCCACAATACCAATTCAATAGAATAAACTAGGGCTATTTCACAAGATAAAATATTTGAATGACAAAACTTCTATTTGGTATTTTTCAAAATTAAGGGACAAACTATAGGTATTAGACACTTAGAACATTCACACATAGAAAACACATCAACTAGTTCTAGCATAGAAAATGATAACAAAAAGGGAAAAATAGAAAGATGTACCTAGAGATCTCCTCTGTTGGGGAAGCGAGCCCTACTTTCCTAGCAGGAAGGATCCTCATGTGCTAAATCAACTTCAATAGAAATTCCTCTTTATTTTTATTGAATCTAAACCTGGATGGGCATGGATACACGATGAAAGCAGAAGAATTGCCTCCTTTAATGAAAATAGTAATTTTTAACCAAAAATTGGGACTAACTCTAAGAATCTAGTAGGCTTCTACTTATAGAATCGAGCCTTTATTTGATGAAATAACTACACTAGTATTAGGTACAATGAAACATAAACTTAACCAGTCACTTATTCAATTCTTCAAAAGTTCTTTTGATTTTGAAACTTCAGATCAGATTCTAAATCAAGCATGATTGATGGCAGTCAGACAGGTTTTGGATGGCGTGGACGTGAACTAGGGAGTCACTTTTAGTTATTGTAAACCAAAATGACTTTGAACTAGAGTTCTAGATTTTTCAAGGAGTTATATCACTGGAATAGACAGCTGGAATTGTTTGTGAGTCTTCATCATTGGATTTCAAATTGAGCCTTAGTTTTACTTCAATAGTCATCGACTCAAAGGGGAGGATGATTCTTTTGCAATGCTGTAGGAATCTGGAGCCATCTAGAGTTTGGGTTCTTTACTAGGAAGGTAGCTTTAGAGGGGTCTAGAGGCTTCTGGAAAGCTCCTTGTTGTAATCCTCATGCAATCAACATACAACTTGGACAAGAACTCAATATAACATGAATTTGAAGCAGAATTCATAGTAATTTTCAAAAGATTTTATCTAAAAGAAATAAGGACTAAGCATGCATATCCATTCATTCAAATGATAATTATAATCATAATAATATTATATATATATATATGCCATAGCATAGCATCAGAGTTTTTGGAAAGATATATGCAAAAATTAACATAGCCATAGATTTGCCTCATCAGTTTCATTTCTCCTCCTTAGAGCTACCATCTCCATTGACATGCCAATGTACCACACTATCTGAGGTATACATGCTAATGTGCCACAAACCTACAGATTTATTTACCAAATCTATCATGATTAACTCAGTTAGCATTTGTGGGATACAAACACCTCACTTGCACATAAATGTTGGTTAAACCACCTCTGTCGATATCGAAGATTACATGTAGAAAAACAAGTCTAAATGGTTTCATTTAAATATTTTAAAGTAGAAAAATAATGGACCCAAAGGATCCTTAACCCTATTTACCACACCATGTTTGTGGGTAATATTTTGATTGTAGAAAAGAATGAAACATATCCTTTTTTACAACATTAATCCTATTATTTGAATTTCAATCCAACCATGGATTTTTCTATCACCAGAATTAACTTTTACTGCAAGGTGCACATAGCTTGCAACTAGAGCTCTAAAGGGACAAACACATGCTGGATTGTAAGTAGGTATAGGTTCGTCACTTCCTCAATGTCAATTTCCAATAAATACGGATTGTATTTATTTAAAAGTTTTCATGCCTTATGCTTGTGCTTTTCCTTTGAATTTGACTGAGTATTACTATCACAAATTTTGTTAATGTTTGTGATTATTTTTAGGAGGAATATTAATAATCACTAAAAAACAAACTATAGGGATTTGAATGTATGGTCTTGAATCCCTAGAGTTCATTTGGTAGTCTTTGTGCCATGTTAGTTAAGCTCACTTGGCCCTTTCTTGGTGCCAATTAACCTTCTAGCTGAACAAGCCCTAGAAATTTATTTGAAGGTGGTAGTGATATAAGTTTCAAAAGACCTTGAAACATGTTCCAAAAAGTCTTTTCCCAAATAGGTTTTTTAGAAATTTAGTAGCCTACCTTAGTAAGCCATCATGTATATTTCTACCACTTTCAATATTGAATGTGTAATGTTATAGGGGATTCGTATCAGACACTACTAGTTAAGCTAAGAAACAAGGTGTAAGAGAAATTGACATTAACAAAGTGATGAACCTATACTAGTGATAACTTTAAGAAACCCCCTAAACAATTATATAAAATCTAGGTGAATCTTGGCCTGACACATTTTTGTTTTAGAAAATCTATGCCTATTTTGGGGAAAATAGTAAAAATTGTGGAAATTCTATGCACTTTGTCCAACAAAGTTATTTCTTACTAGAAAATGATAGACCAATACATAAAAATAAAGTAATTTATTTGGAAAATTATCAATTGATTCGAAGAAATAAAATAATTTATTAGGCAAAATATTGATTGATTTAAACTATTACATAATTTAAATGGTAAAAATAATTTAATACAGAAGGATAAAGATGAATTTATTTGGTAAATATACATTGTCCGATTACCAATATTTGAAGGTTGTTATTCCATTCTAGGAGATAAATCATATCAATGCACTTTTGGAAGAATAAGTCTCATATTTAACCATCAACCATTTGATTTGTTTAAATCCAAGGTTGTAGCAGCTTGTGGTTAGTATAGTATTATGTCAATAGGTGGTTGGACTACATGTTTTTTCTTTATATAAAAAAATAGGGTATAAATTAATTTGTTTGAAAAATTTTACATTGTTTGATGAATAATGATGAATGGCTAAAGGTGTATTCTGGGAGGGAAATATGATTTATGCACTTTTGGGGATAAAAGTTAGTGAATAGACCTAGTGAATAGACAAGTGTCAATTGTTGATTCACTAATAGTATTTGTTATGCTAATTATTGATGGCAATGTAGTTTAATTTAGAGTGTTAATATAGCTTTATGTTCATTCACATTGCCACACATTATGGCTAATTGATAATTACTAATAATAACACTCATGTCAATTAATAACAAGCATTGTTGATAGGACTGTGTATTGTTCCACTCATTTTAATTTAAGAAATAATATTTTTTAGATTCAATTCTAATTTTTGTAAATATTTCTCTATATTTTAATATAAAGGGAAATAATAAGAAGTATACTTGCGTTAAATATTTTTTTTAGAAAGTCTCAAAATTAACCATCAACCATCTGATTTGTTCAGATCAAGGGTGATAGCAGCTTGTGGTGATGGCCAATACTACATGATGTTGATAGGTGGTGGGACTGCATGTCATTTCCTTATATAAAATAGGGTATAAATTAATTTGCTTGGCAAATTTTGCATCATCTGATGAACAATGATGAACAACTTAAGGTGTATTTTGGGAGGAAAATCTAACACACCTACTTTTAGGGATAAAAGTTTTGGAATAGACCTAGTGAATAGACAAGTGTCAATCACTAATTCATCAATGGAATTTATTGATGCCAATAGTAGTTTAATATAGAGTGTTAATATAGCTTGATGAAATTATGTTCATTCATATGGGTGTTGTCACATATTTTACATAATCAACAATTAATAACACTCATGCCACACATTTACACCTATTGAAGAGACATGTGTCAATGGTTGTGACGAGGTGTCCTTGAACCTTGTACTTTAGTAGATAATTACTTTGTTAAATTGAGGGGTGTTCAAAGGCTATCTACAATAGGGTGATTGGAAGTCCTTCCCTAGAAGTCAGTCTATCCTATTTTGAAAGGAAATACACACACTTTAACCTACTCAACTATAATTTAAAGAATTAATTATGTGATTGAAATACTGAAACTAAATTGAAAACATTAACTACAAAATTAAAAGATGCTTATGCTTTGAAAAGTAAATTCTAATTACTGAGCAATAAGAATGAAATTACTATGAACTATGAATATCCTTTTTATGTTTTCTGCAATATAAATAACAATTAAAAAGAAATCTTTAATGCTTTTCTATTTTCTCAAGTTTCCCTTTTAAGATAATTGGACATACACAAATTTCATACACAAGCACACCACCATTACAATGCACTTTGAGCAATAATAACAATCACATTAACAATGATGACAAACACATGAAATCTATAGGTTAGCATTATACAATCACAATAGAAATCACTTCACATATTCATGCAAAACAAATCATAAAATACTTAGCTACAAAATATAGGTCCAATTTCTCTGACGAGTTGCCAGATCTTTGAAGGAATTGGACTATTCGCAATTCACCATGATCACCTTAAATATGGTAGAAAATAAAACATAGATTGTATTCATTCAAGATAATGTTACTCAAGTCTAGAGAATCTCATTCAATTACAAAAGATAAAAGTTGAACACGTCTCTTGTAAAGATGATAGAAAATAAATAACAATGACTAAATAATAATAATCCCTCTATTACTACTTAACTACAAATCTATAAAAGATTCTTAAAATATAGCAATGAGCCATGCATGCACATGCTATCCAAGTTCTACGAGGAATCTTAATAGCAAGGAGATAAATAAGTCTGTTACAAATTAATGAAAAGAATGTTTTTAAGCATACATTAATATTTTTTTTGTGATTATGACTCCTAACAGGAGTCTCCAATCCATAAATCCCTTATCTACACCTAATAAATTGGAAGAGCTAGTTTTACTGCTACATCAACATGGATAAAATGAATCTTTAGTGGTTGAGGTTGTGTCCTTCTGAAGTTCTCGATCACCACTAGTATTATCTCCTCTATAGTTCATTAGTGTTGTTTTCCCAGAGTGCCTTCACCTTCTCCAAAGCCTGATATCTCCAGAGTTGGCGAGATCTTTGGAGGAGTCCATAGTGTTTCCTGAGTCTTTCCCAAGTTCAAGCCTATGTCTTCAAAAAGTGGCCAAGGCATCTTGCTAGAGAAAAAAAAGATCTTTTGCACATAGTTTGTTAGTGTTTTATCTTGATTAATCCATAATAAATTAACCATACATATGCAATATTTTCTAACCTTAATAATAACTAATTTCTCAATAAAAAATAATTAGCATGAATACTAGATAGAAAAAAGTGAAAGAAGGGGTACTCTGGAAAAAATATGATGAGGATAGATTTTGCCTCATTAGGCCATATTGGTATAATGTGACTTGCTATTGAATCATCAATGGAACTACATGGATAATTTACTAATGTTTGTATATTTAGGCAGAATAAATATGTGACATAACACTTACATGAATATATGATTTAGGAAAATCTCCTATCAGGATTCGTTCCACCTACACATTTGTTTCAATTCAATACATTAATTACATAAGCATGCAACACATGGTAGGGCATTACTTGAAGGTTGCATCTCTTAATCACCATCCCACCTCGTTCTTTTTCACCCTAGCTTTTTTCCATCACGTTATGTAGAAATGAACATGGTAGTAACTCTTGAAAGTGATACATATCAGATGGATTTCACTGGAAGCATCATAGACCAATGAATGTGATGAGTGTTATTATTTTAGGGTGATGAGTATGACATTATCAAAGAAATTGAAGAAATTCTAGGATGGGATCCATTGAGGAAGTTACATGACATTTTCTAAACACAAAAGTCTCCTCCCAATTTGTGTCAAACATTTTGTTGATCACTAGAGACAAAGAAATGACGAAGGCACTTGGGAAGCATTACATATGGGAGAAACACATAAAGAAATTAGATGCAACAATCAATAATGCCAATTGGTCCCCAAGCTTCTTTTTGCTAATAATTGTTAGAAATGAAGGTAAACAATTATCAATGAAAATCTGATTACAATTGTAATATAGTTATTTAACTATGTAGAACCAAAATGGAGATAGTATGAAATCAACACAAAGAAATAACGAAATAGAAGATCAAACACATAACATAGTGTTTATGTGGAGAAACCCTTTCAAGAAAAAAACTCCACACAAGAAGAGATGCACCGGTCTGTATTAACTTCAATAGAGTTTACAATATAAAACTATCAATCTCCTCTTCAGTATTCAATCCAACAATGCCTATTTTTCTAGTCTCATTTCTACTCTACTCATTCACATACGTAATACAATACCCTTATAAAGGGGTTGCCTTATAGGGAAAGAAAAGTGAACATAACCTCTAATGTCAGATCTGTGACCTAATGATGAATGGTCTAGATTTATAATGAAAATATATATGTAATGTGGCTTTCGAGGGTGCTACCCCCAAACCCTCGTTCAAGCGTGCGGCCCCCGAACCCCCACCAAGGGGGTCATCTCTCCTAGACCCCGCAGGGGGTACCCCCTCTACACTCCCTAGGAATGAAATTTTCTCTATAACCAAGATCTGTTAGGTATCGAGATCAAACATGTGGCTGAAACAAGATCGGTACTTGGTGAAACCTTTCATCCCTTATGAGTGAAATTTATAAACAATAATGGATTAATAAATTACATATGATTTACAAGGTTGATGGCACCTTAATCCTAACAATATTGGGATGGAATTTTGTGGCCAGACATTGATGGGACAATTAGAGAGACTAAGAAAAGATTGGTTTCTCTAGTTCGTGAGGTGCTAGTGATACAATAATACCTTACGGGTAGAACGAGTTTCTATAAAATTGAGATAGATGTTTTGGGTCTCAAATAGCCATTCAAATAGGATGTAGGGTGAGAAAGGTTCAACATAGGAAAGGTAGTAAAAGCTAAAAAATTCATCCTTCATAGACTGAGCCTAACTATGGCCATGGATGGGAACTATAGATAATGTTTCAGCTTTCATCAAGCCACTGCCATAGAATGAAGACTTGTCAATTGAAATATAATACTATACTACTACTCTATAAGTATGCTTCTACTTAGTTCTTTTATGTTGTTAAAATCTTGTTATGTATTTAGTTATGGCCCTATAACATGGCCACTTCTATGTTTTCAATAGCCTCTATTCATAGGTTGGAAAATTTATGTAATTTTTTATTACAATATTAATGAAAAGGGAGAGGGCCCTAACCCTAGTTTTACTAATAAAAAATATATATATCTAATATCACTATATCAAAATTTAGAAACTTGCCTTTATTTATAATAGTAAGCATGCTTTTTGTAAATACACATAGATTCCATACTTTTAGAAACTTCTTAAAATAAGTAGAAAAACAAGTCATATCATAAATTTATACGACCTAACAAATTTTAAAACAATGCAATTATATAAATATTCTATATTGTTTAACAAACAAATTTTTATTATTATTAAAATACAGGTAACATAAATATGTAGTACAATGTACATTGATAGAAGTAGTTTGGGACTTTGCTTTCAATTTTATTTACAACTTCACAAATTCTTATTTCCAAGTAATCTATTTTGTTTCCTTTATCCTTGACAAGGTCTACTTTCTACAAATAACTTGGTATAATCCAAAGCTAACCTATTTCTTGACACTGTGCTAAAACTACAAAAAATATCTTGGTATAATCCAAAACTACAAATTTATGAAAGTTTTGGAAATAACTCGGTATGATATTGCAAAAAATATCATATGATCGTAAGGTGCCCAAAGGTAATCCTCCTTATGAAATTACATTTTTTAAATCATAGGCTAAGGATACCATTTCTATGCTAGCATTTTTCCTTAGATTGTATAGTGATAATCTAGTGGATGTAACCCTCCTTGAAATGGTATATAACATCCATCATGGTCAACCATCTAAATCCAAATATGTTGGGTGCATTCATGTATAAACCTTTTTTTATTAATTAAAAGAGGTTCCAACACTTAGACCTTTAGACCTTCACAACCTACTTGTGCTATTTATTTCTAAGGTAGTTCTATGGAAGGCTTATGGACAACAAACTTCAAATTCAGCTCTATTCTAAAGTTCAAACATAAATCTTGGCACCACTAACTAAATGGACCCATGTGATAAGGATCCATGATAAGAGAAGGAACTACAATCATTTTGTGGGCTACTTTTTGACTCTAATTTATGAAGCAATTATAAATACTCAAATACCTAGATTGTCTATGACTTGTAGAGATTCCATTAAATTGGGATCAAAAATAAAATTGGCTAACTAGTACTTCATAGAAGAATATACTATGCTAAGATTTTAAGGATTAAGAGTAAATCCTCATATTTCTAATACATGTGATAGAGAGGATTTTTTCCTTGGAATATACAAGGCAAATGGATAGTACATATCAACTATATTTTATTAGTCAACATAAGAAGAGTTTATTTCCTTTATTGCCTTTTTCATGTGGAGGGTTCAAATTCGAGAGAAATACATTCATTGTGGCACATATAATTTTAGAAAATTTGAAATTTGATGTTGATTCTCATTAGAAATATGACCCATGTGATGTGATTAAAGAAAAGTTAGTGGCCAATAAGAACTCTACTAGTTTAAGTAAACATGAAAGTAAACCCTAGTTCAAATTCATGTGGAGGGTTCAAATTTGAGAGAAATGCATTCATTGTGGCACATACAATTTTATAAAATTTGAAATTTGATGTTGATTCTCATTAGCACTATGACCCATGTGATGTGATTAAAGAAAATTTAGTGGCCAATAAAAACTCTGCTAGTTTAAGTAAGCATGAAAGTTTGAGGTCAGCGAGGAGATTATAGCTCAGGCCACTGGTTTATCATGCAAAGGCAAGAAGCTAAAAAAAAACACAAAGTCTAGGACAATGAAAGTATGGCGATGTTCTTCAAGGAGGGCAAAACTCCCGTGAGGTTGCAAAGGGGTTTCAAAAGAGATAATTTGGTGCCACCATGTGACAAGGTATGTTACATTCTGATGAAATATGTAACTTTGGAGGGTCTCTATAAATGCTTTTACCATTACCACTTTGTACTTCTAAACCACTTCAAGCACAAGGTTATTATCAACTTTCCTTTTTATCGATTGTCTTCTTTAGAGTCCTCCATCAAGGAGGCTAAGGATGCCCATGCCAGAGACCCCAACATCATTGTCGTCCCCCTTCACTAGGGTTTAATCCTTCGCCTGCATCAGTTTCATCTATCCCTCATCCCTCCTAAGCCAATTAAAGCCTTTCTAGTTGAGGATGCTCATGCAAAGAGCCTGGTTGAGAATGCCCCCACTCTCCTACTATGGGAGGGTCTCCTAAACCTATGACTAATGTTGATGCTCCCTTAGGCAATTTGTCCCCTGCTACTGGTAGGTCCCCTTTGAGTAAGCACCTTGTTGTTGTTGGGTCCCCCTAGATTCTATGACCCTAGTTGTTGGTTCTCTCATGGCCCAATCTAAGAAGAAAAAGTAAAACCTTGTGAAGGCTTCTCTGCTTGATAATGATTCTGTGGGCATCTTTGAAGAACCTGATGTTAAACCCTCCCCCATTCCATTATTGGTTCCTCGGTTGATACCCTTGATATGTCTTCCCACAAGGAAGTGGCGGTGGGTCTCTGCAACCTTAAGAATAGCCCGACTCTATCTGCTAATAAGAAGAGGCCATTGAAAAGTGGCTTGACTGATATCTCAAGGAAAACCAAGGCTAGGAAGCCTAAGAGTGTTTTGTCTTTGGATATGGAGGTGGACTGTAAGATTGGGGAGACTATGGAGTCTAACCCTAAAGGGGATCACAAGAATGATAGAGGTACCAATAAGGAGGAAATGGAGGTAACCGGGTACAAGGAGAAAGATAGGGTTAACAATATTGGTGACAAGTTGAAGAAGCCTAGTGACTTTACTAATAGGAAGCCTGGCATAAGAGGCTCCAACAGACTGGCTAGTATTCAAACCCCCAAGGTTAAAATTGTGGAAGAATCGAGTGATTCAAACCTAGAGGATGAAGTGGACATTTAGTAGATAAATCTTACCCCAGAGAATACTGAATGTTAAGGATGGTACCATCTTGTTTGAGGAGCTGAATAACTCCTACTATGATTCTGAGGAGGAGGAAATTGAATTGGAACTAGAAGAGGTTGATATGGTTAAAGAGAATATCCCAATGTAGAGAGCATGTGTGAAATGTTATCAAGCCTTTAGGGAGATGGCCGAGCTAAGATTGAGAGTGGATGCCATGGAGGGGAAGCTGAAAGTCATGGCCTCTTTGAGTTCGAAGGTGATGCATCGGGTTGCTACTACTCTGGCAGTTCTGTAGGACTTTGAAGTAAAGAAACATGGGATGGATCCTAAGGCTTTTGTGAACTACGAGGAGATGTATGGGTTCCTTAAGGAGGACTGGAGTCAGCTATTTCCTTAGCTTCTACTTTTTTTGTGTTTCTAGTTATGGTTTTTGTTTATTTATATGGTCTCTAATATGTTATTTTACTGTTAGTGTGGTACTTTTTTATTGTTGGTGGCTTGTTTGGCCTATTCTACTGCATGCTGGAGGCTTTTGTAATAGGGATCTGTATCCTTGTTGCCATTGATGTCAACATATCCTTGTTGCCATTGGTGTCAACTGTATCCTATTTTGTTGACTATTTAGAAGACTAAAATGTTGACGATATTGAGAAAATTAATGAAGATCAATGTATGCAGACCATATGGTTATGTAGAGGATTGTCTGAAGGAGCTCTAGTTAAGTTTTGAGAGGTTTGCATGAAGATTTGAAGAAGCTATGGTCATTTTAGTAGAACCGGGTTTTGTTATGTTCAGAAGAGACATAGTGACAGTTAATTGGTCCGGATTGCTTCACATTCAAATACTATGATCTGCGGTTCTGGAGGCATGTTTGGGAATTCAGTGTGTATCATCAACTCAAGTGGTTCATTGTTTAGAGGTCTGCAAGCAATCTTTCTAGTGTGACAATCATGGCAGATAGTGTTCTTGAGGTTTCGGGAGAAGATACAAGTGATTCTGATAATTTGGAGGAGTGCGGATGTCTTTGTTAAAATCAATGTTCTTGTGGAGGTCTCTGGATTGTTTGCCTATTGTGTTGGAGGTTCGCATTGAAGATCGAGCCCGTTGTTAAAGATTTTCTTCTTGGTGTTACTGTTCTTCCCAGTCTTGGCCGACCAGATGATTCTAGTGTGTTGCAGATGATCTAAGAGCAATTCCATAAAGCATGGCATGTTGATCGAGGAAGATTTAAATCCTAGTTATGTTTGGCTGACAACTCAATGATTTGTATTAAGTCAAATGTTTGAAGTGCCGACCTTTTATGAGTGCCAAGTTGCACCCATGAAATACATCTTTTTACCTCTCTTTTTCTCCTTCCTGATTCCACCTTTCTTAATTCCTGCACCTAAATAAGCTAGCAAGATCGTTCTAGTTAATGATTAATTGAGATAGATTACTTAAGATCATAATTTCTGATTGAGTGACTGATGTGCATGGGATTGATGGAAAAATGTAGAAACTTCTCTCTTTTCGAATCAACAGGTGTAGATGCCAGGAACAACAATTTTGTGCATCTTCGGAGATAGTCTTCAATGATCTCTGGAGACAATACCAGAATACCACGACACCAGAAGTTTTGAAGGGAAGAGAAAGCCTCTTCGGAGCTGAACAAAGAAGGCCACACTAGTATCTCCAGAGCTACAGTCATATCTCCGGAGCTGCAGACAGGGACAGATATCTCTGGCACTTCTTAAGAGTAGGGCATATTTCTAGCATAAGCTGCCGACCAGGCACTCTCAGCAGTGATTGTAATACCCCTTATTTCACTTGAATCATCACCTAAGTGGTGAAGGGTCATATTTAGTTAAACTACTGGAGTTTTTATCTTTATAAAGTTTTTGCATGAGTTAAGGATAGAACTGATTCAATACCCATATTTTCAGGGCCTCGTTGCCCAAATGAATTAAGACTCAAACTTAGAATTTTGAGTGGACTTCTGTTCCACCCAGTCTACTTTTATTGCATGATTATTTTCCATAGTTAGACAACTAGTGTAATAAAGAGATGGATGTCATCTCATAGAAGAACTGGTAGATAAGATAAGTGATATGTCATCACTCATTTTCATATATACTGATAGAAACAACAGAAGATATATACAATGATTGGTTTATTCTGATTCTCAATAATCTCAATTCTGTGATATCAATATTTTTCATGAATGCAAAGAGAATGGAATTGAATTGAATTTAGTTGTGATCTTCTTTTGTGCTGATTCCCTACTGTAGCCTTCAGCCCCAAGGGTGTGGAGCAAGGGTCCACTCTCACCACCAATGCAGAAGGCTAGTACCACTGTTTTATTACTTCAGATTTTGCTGTGAAAAATAATTTTGATAGATAGATGCATGTTACTATTTTTTTAAGATTGCTTTAAGTAAACTTCCTGTTTAATTCTATTTTCAGCATTCCTTAAATTCATTCAGCAAGTAGACAGATTAATCTCTTCAAATTAGTAGAAGCTGTTAGGGTTAGCTAGGGAGACTGGTAACTATAGAATCCCAAATTATAGACAGTCGAGGACACAGCCCCTAGATTTTGACATCTAAAAATAGATTAAATGATGAGGTACAATGACACCTTATCATTTTTGGTGCCGTTGCCAGGTATATCTTGTGTTAATTAGGGAAACTGAGTTAAAATAGTTTTTTTGATAGATCTATATGGTTAGAGCTAGAGATTCGGAAGGAAGATATATAAAGTAGACACCCCAACAGCAAGCCATAGGGGAAAGAAGTGGGGTGGCACAAGATCTTGTTGAGGAGAGAAACCTAGAACCGACTTTGGAAGTTGCACCTCAAAACAATAATCCCTTAGATCCTCCAAATCTTCCACTTGCTGATTATATCCAGGAATTGTAACAAAAGTTTCAGGCAGATCCTTTGATAGAACCTAATTCCCTAGAACCTTAGGGAGAAGAACCGGTACTAAACATGGACAATGATAATCATGAAGAAGAGGAAAATTAGGCTCCAAGAACCTTCTCATATTCTATTGTTTTGGCTGCTGGAGACAATGCTCCTATGAAGAATATCTCACCAGCACACTTGCCAAATTTTAGAGGACTTTCTTTTGAGGATCCAGATCAGTTTTTGTTTGAATTCAAAGTAGTTTGCCAAACTTATGATTATGGATCAGATAACCAAAAATGCAAGTTGTTCCCTTCAACTCTGAAAAATTCTGCAATGAGATGGTTTATGGGTTTACCCCAGAATTCTATCCATTCTTCGGATTAGATGGAAATAGAGTTTTTGGAAAAATACCAAGATTACTGTAGATCCAGTAATAAAAATGAAGAATTGTTTAAAATTAGGTAGGGGGAGGAAGAGACCTTAGAGAACTATGTGGATAGGTTTAATTTTGCCTTGAGAAGGTATGGTAACCCAGTAGATCACATCTTGGCCAGAACCCTGTTTGTAAAAGGATTGGATAAAGAATCAAAACAGGCACTGGATCTAATGGGAAAAGGAAATATCAACAAAATGGATATACCTGCTATAGAAGAACTCTGCAGGAACTATTCTAGAACCCAAAATGGAGTGAGGTCATCCAAAACTTTTAAAGGGAAAAATGAAATAGGACAGTTAATGGAAGAGATTGCAAATCTAAAATAGACATTTTGGTCCAATTAAATACCACATTGGATGGGATTCAAGCAAAAACTAGAACAGCTGATCAAAATAGAACAACTGAACCACTCTCCATCTATTGTCCTAGGTATAGAAACAAGCATCTATTGAGAGAATGTCCTTTGGACAAATTAGAGATTTGTCAGATCTGTGATAGGGAACATCCTCCCAGTCAATGTAGTCAGCTTCCAGCCTAAAAAAGATTAAGTAAGAAGAATACTGTAATAGAAGAGCAATTGAACTATGTGGGACAAAAACAAGCTGGGAATTTCCCTTACAATCAGTATCCAAACTAGCCTTTTTACAGGGGTCCTTCTAATTGGGGAAATAATCAGTGGAATCCAACTTGGAATGGGCCTCAGAATAATCCTCTTTGGGGACAACAGGATTGGCCAAGTCAACATTGGCAAAACCAAAATTGACAAAATTAGCCTTGGGGAAATCAACAGTGGCCACCACAGTTTGGATCACAAAACATGCAACCTCAATGGGGTTCTCAATAGGGATATAATCAACAATACCAGGGACAACCTAGATATTTCCAACCTCAACAACAAGCTTTACTAACTGGACCCTCCAACACACAAGGTCAATCACAAAATGAACCAGTTAGCCAACCACCTTTACCAACTCAGCCTATACCAAACCCACAGAATAAATAGGGAGCAACTGTTTACATGACAGAGCAAGAAAATCTGGCTGGAATTAATGCTATATATTCAAATAATCTCTAGCTACATTCTAGGAAAGCATTCCCAAGACCATCTCCTCCAACTATAGTTGAAGTAACCAATGATAAGGAACCTAAAAATTCATCCACTCAACCCCCGGAGGAGATTACTAACAAAAAAGTGCTAGAAGAATCATCCTTGGACAACTCCGGAGTTGCCCCTAAAAGACCGACTCTGGAGAACATTCCTAAACACAATTCTGACAAGAGCTCCAGAGATGCTCCAGAGATGGAAAAACTAGCACCGTACCTAGAACGGCTTAAACAGTATGTTCCCTAGAAAAAGATCTTACAAAAACAAGTCCAAACCAACCTAGAATCAGAACTTTTACAAGAAATCAAGCAACTAAACATTGAAATTCCTCTTCTCCAAGCAATCAAAGATGTACCAGAACTAAATCAGTTCATTAAACAATATTGTATCAAAACACAGGGCAGGAAGAAAAACTTTCCCTCCACAATACAGGTGGAAGGAAAAGTAGTAGATCTATTGATGGGAGAAATTCTCCTCCCAAAATATGGAGACCCTGGAAATCTTGTCATAACTGTTTTCATCTTAGGGGTAGAAATTTCAAATGTTCTAGTTGATTTGGGAGCAGCAATTAATGTGATGACAGTTCACACAATAGACAAATTAGCTCTATCAGGTATCCAATCCACAACTACAATTCTTCAACTTGCTGACCAGTCAGTAGCTGTTCCAAAAGGAGTAATCATTGATGTATCAGTTGTGATAGATTCATGGGAATTTCTAGTGGACTTCCTGATATTAGAACCTAGAAACTAGAGAAATGCTTATCCATTGATTTTAGGAAGACCAGGGCTGGCTACAGCAGCAGCATCTATTGATTGTCAAACTGGGGATATGGCCATTTCTAATGGGATAGATTTAAAGAAAATATCTTTGTATCCTCCAGCTAAACCATTAATACATTATACAGGAAGAGTATGGGTGGATGAACCAGAGAACAATGACAACAGTGCCTCAGTAGCTATGGTAACCATCAAGGAACATCTGGGAGAGTTAGAAGAAGAAATATACTATGATACAACAGAAGACATTACTCACATCCTAATCAATAAGGATGTGATGGAAATCACCCAAGATTCTAGGAGAGAACTTCTTACTTCTTCTCATTGTACCCCCGCCAACATCATTCCTTGTGGGGAAACCTTTTACAAAGACTTAGCCACTTTTCACATGTTGCTTTCACATTCTTGGCCTCTCAATACCATGACTCCAATGTACGGATTAACTACATCTATGGATCAAATCACAAAACAGGTCATGATTTTACCAGGGAAAACACTTAATATCAATACTCAGTTAACAACAAATTAGGAAGAAAAACTCATCCAACTTCTGATTTCCCATTCAACAACTTTTGCTTGGGAATACCAAGATATGAAAGGCATACCTCTTGAGATCTGTACCCATCATATATACACTGAGGATATTAAACCTATCAGATAGCCCCAGAGAAGATTGAATCCTGCTTTAAAGGACATTGTCAAAACTGAAAATGAAAAATTACTTCAAGCAGGGTTTATATATCCAATCTCAGACAGTCAATGGGTCTCACCCCTTGTCATAGTGCCTAAAAAGAATGGGAAATAGAGGGTGTGTATTGATTATAGAGAAATCAACAGGGCCACAAAAAAGGACTACTTTCCCTTACCATTCATTGATCAAGTATTGGACAACCTTGCTGGGAGAAAGTATTTTTCTTTTCTAGATGGATTCAGTGGGTATAATCAAATTCAAGTAGCACTTGAAGACCAAGACAAAACCGCCTTCACATGTTCTTGGGGAACTTTTTCTTACAAAGTTCTTCCCTTTGGACTATGCAATGCCCTAGCTACATTTCAGAGACTTGTTTTAGCTATTTTTGCTGAACTAGCTAATGAATGCATGGATGTCTATATGGATGACTTTACTGTGTATGGGGATAATTTTGAAGAAGCTCTCACAAACCTTGAGAAAGTGCTGAAATGCTATAAGAAAAATCAATTATCCCTTAGCCATGAAAAGTGCTTTATGATGGTGGAGGAAGGAATTGTTTTAGGACACCACATTTTAGCAAAGGGGATTAAATTGGATCAAAACAAGATAGAAGTGATCACATAGTTGCCTTCACCCAAAAATTAGACAGATGTTAGAAGTTTTCTAGGTCATGCAGGCTACTATAGGAGATTCATAGAAAATTTCAGCAGAATAGCTGCCCCCCTGTTTACCCTGCTTAACAAAGACACAGAATTTCTATAGACAGAAGAATGTCAATAAGCATTTGAAACCTTGAAAGAGAAGCTTACTGTCACACCAATTTTGAGGGGACCTAATTGGACTTTACCATTTCACATATAGACTGATGCTTCAAATGAGTCCATTGGGGTAGTTTTAGGACAAAAGGAGGAAGGAGAAAGTATGCATGCCATTTATTACATCAGCAAAAACCTTACCTTTGTAGAAAGAAATTACACAACTGAAAAAGAATTCTTGGCAGTCATCTATGCTATAAACAAATTCAGGTATTATATCACTGGATATAAGATATTTGTACACACTGATCATGCAGCCATCAAGTACCTAATGAATAAACTAGTAGTGGGTGCAAGGATCATCAAGTGGTTATTGCTATTATAGGAATTTGATATTACCATAGTTGATAATCTAGGAAAGTTTAATTTGGTTGCTAATTTTTTGTCAAGATTGCATACAGGAGGAGAAAACCAACCAGTGGAGGACAAGTTCCCAGATGAACATCTTTCTGCTAGCTCCTCTACTGCACCTTGGTTTGCTGACATAGCTATTCTTTTAGCTACAGGCTTGTATCCATCCCATTTTACCTCAAAACAAAAAAAATGTTTGGTTAAAGAAAGTTTATCTTACAAATGGTTGAATGGTTTACTATTTAAATGTGGTCCTGATTTCATTCTACGCAGGTGTTTAAAAGCTGATGAGATTTTTGATGTGTTGAGAGCATGTCATAATGAGCCATCTGGTGGCCATTACTCCTTCCACCAGACAGTCCACAAGATCCTCAGAGCTGGTTACTACTGGCCCTCTCTTTATAAAGATACAAAGAAGTATGTGCAGCACTGTGACCAGTGCCAAAGGATGGGACAACCAAGCTTTACCCAGGAGATGCTACTGGATCCTCAAGTCATGATGGAACCATTTGAGCAGTGGGGTCTAGACTTTGTGGGACCAATTTCTCCACCATCATCAGGCAAGGAGTACATTCTAGTATGCACAGACTATGTTACTAAGTGGGCTAAGGTTCAAGCATTACAATTTGCAAGAGAAGAAAAAGTTGCTGATTTCCTTTATAATAAGATTTTCCTAAAGTTTGGAGCCCCAAGAATAATAGTTTCAGATAGAGGACCTCAGTTTACTTCATAGGTAATCAAAACATTCACAGATTTATATCAAGTCAAACACAGAAAATCTTCACCTTACCATCCTCAAGTGAATGGGCAGGTAGAAGTAACTAATAGGGAACTTGAAAATATTCTGACAAGGACAGTATCAATGAACAGAAAAGATTGGGCTAGCAGATTACCTGAAGTAGTTTGGGCTTATAATACCACTTGGAAGTCCACAACAAAGTTCTCACCATATGAATTGGTTTATGGAAAAAAGCCTATTTTGTCTATAGAATTTGAACTCCAGACACTTAAAACTGTATTGGATATTGGTCTACCATTATCTATAGCTCAACAGAATAGAATTCTTTAGCTCAATGAGTTGGATGAAATTCAGACAGAGGCCATTCAGCAAACAGAACTGGTTCAGTATCAGAGGAAGTAATGGCATGACCAACACATCAAAAGGAGGACATTTCAACAAGGTGATTGGGTTCTTCTTTATGATTCTAAATTCAAAGAGTTCAAAGGGAAATTACAAACTCATTGGATGGGTCCTTATCAAATAAAGGAAGTTTTTGAAAATGGAACAGTATTATTGGAACCTATTGACGGGAGCACAGACACATTCCTAGTAAATGGTCACCGAATCAGACTCTATAAAAGACTATCTACTAAAGAAGAGTTTCTTAATGATTTGTGTTTTGATACAGGGGATACCTCCTCTGTCACAGTGTTGGATTGAAAAAAAAAAGAGAAAAAAAAAGAAGGTTAAAAACCAGCAAATGGCGGCCTTCTAAAAAAAAAAGAAGAAGAAAAAAAAATAGAGAAAGATGGAAAACCAGTAAATGGCTGTCTTTCTCGACCAAGGGAGTTGAAAACCAACAAATGGTAGTTCCCTTCTTCAGGACAGTTGAAAACAATCGAGCCACGGAGGTGATCAGGTACTGGGAGTTAGTCAAATGCACCTTCGGCGCTTCCCAAACGAAATGCACCTCCAGCGCTCTGTCAATAAAGAAGTTAATTTCAATAATAAGGGAGGGGACCCACCTCTCCAGGCAATAAAGTGGATACATCACATTATGAGGTCATCATGACTCATCCTCTACTTTATCACAAGAATAAAATAAAATTAGCACGTATTTCATTTGCAGGGGTATTCACAAAGACGGCATTGACGTCACCCAAGGAACGTGGAGTCTTGAACCACTCAGCACAATGATTGCAGGTCACGTACCAATGGAGTAGTGGGCGTCATCTTAAGCCACCAAAAGTTGCTCATGTGCCACGACGCATGCAGTCTCATAAAATGATGCAGCATCTCTGCCATGTACATCACTCATCATTAAAAATGATCCAGGTAATTCTATCTTTAATTAAGCATTAATAGCAACTGTCTTGTCTTTCTATTTTTGGGTGCTGCCACTATGACACATCCTCCAACCATCATCTCCTTTTCCAAATCTACGCATGCCACCATCTGTGCTGTACTGCCACCTTGCCTCCGGAGTGTCCTATCACTCTGTTGCATTTATGACTGCCTAGGTACTCTAACTAATCTGTAAATCTTCCATGAACCAAAACTGAGAGACATAACAATCCTCATTTGAACCTCCCAAAATACCCTGAAAACAGAGAAAATTGAACAATTCTTCAGAGCCTACGGAGTTAAGAAGAAGGGACAAACTGCAGAGAGGAGAGTGAGGAATTAAGCACAGAAGGTGGAACCAATTTGGCAATGGGGGTAAAGAAGAAGTCTAAACTAGAGAGTGTTGCGGGTCTTCTGTAAGATGAAGCTGCAGTAAACATTCTAAGAACTGCAGGATGGCTGGACTTTCTAGAAAAAATTGAAGGGTTTTAGGAAGATGTCATGGATGAATTCCTCAGAAATATAAGGGATAATCAGATAGTTGTCAGAGGAGTCCAAATTAATTTCTCCTCAGCCACTATCAGTCATATTTCTGGACCGCCTGAACAAGGTGAGAGGTTTTATCACCTGAAAACCTTATACACTGATTTAACTAAGAATTTCTCTGTTAAAGGTGAACCTACAATACAACTGCATTCAAATAAAAATGAAGTAAAAAGAATTCTTAGGTCCACACTTCCAATCCCTTGGCAATCTGTTGCCACCTGGCTGATGAAATATTTTACTTGTGATGGTCAATTCTCTCTAGTTTTAGGGCCAATCATGAAAATGCTGATTTTTCTAAGGCATGGGAATGGACACCCTGAGTTTAGCATAAACATCCCCAATTTCCTATATTCTGCCATCAGGACAGCTGCAGAAAAATATCAACAAAATAAGGGTCCCATGAAACATCATGGCCTCATTTTTCTAGTAGTCAAACACCATTTCCTGTCTTAGGCCAATGGGGAAGAATTATGGCAAAACATTCTTGAACAGAATTCCCAGGACAGAGGACTAGAGATGGCACAACCAGGAGGTGAGAGTTCTCCTACTCACCAAGAAGAAGAAATTGAGCCTTCAGCCTCCTCCATAGCTGTTCAAAGAGGAAAGAAGTCTTCATAGGAGGCAACTTCATCTGCAGCCCCTATTCCTGATAAAAAGAAGAAAGGCAAAGAAATTACAAAGTCTGCTCCTAAACAAACCCTATTTA
Organism: Cunninghamia lanceolata; assembly: GCA_027924645.1. Lineage (NCBI taxonomy): Eukaryota > Viridiplantae > Streptophyta > Pinopsida > Cupressales > Cupressaceae > Cunninghamia > Cunninghamia lanceolata. The sequence goes on from BSBN01001753.1 coordinate 995,561, forward strand.
TGACTCGATCAGTTAGGAGAAAGATGACTCTAACTAAGGAATCTTTCCCTAAGGAATTAACAGAGGAGAGGTCAAGACAGAGAGTAGAGAGATTCTGGGCTAAAGAACCATCTCATGATTTAGATGAGATCCCTCTAGTTAGGAAAAGAAAACAAAGAGAAGTTTCCCCAGCACCATCTATTCATCTGGGGTCAAGTCTAATTTTAGAACCATCATGTGCTCTGGAGATAGAACATAGACAAACTCTTACTATTTCCCTAGATTCTGAGAATGAGAGACCTGCTCCGGAGGCACTTGTCCCACCTCTGCTATGGAGAAGAAAAAGGAAAAGATAGCTTTTATAGGCCGAGAAAGTTACTGCTCTCCTAGCTAAGGTACTCCTAGGTTTTAGAACATATGAGGATAAGGTTGGGCCTTCATCGGTGCCAGCAGAAGCAGAGGAACCCAAAGAGGACCCTCACGATAGGTAGTCGACAGAAAAAGATGAAACAGGGTAAATGGGTACAATTGACAATGTAGGGCAAATGGCCATGGAAAACCCTAATGATCAGTGAATAACAACAGAAGCAGAAGCAGAAGCAGAAGTAGAAGCAGAAACATTCTCTCATCCCTCTGATTAAGAGGTTGTTGAAATTTCAAAAGAACAACAAATGATAGAACAAATTGAAAACCTAAAGAGACTGCTCTAGGGGAAGAATCCGATTATTATTGACCTCAAGAAAGTCAGAATAGAGGTAGAAATTGAGCAAAAATAAGTCACTAAAAATCTACAAACAGAACTCCAAAGCAAAAACAAGATCATCCAGGAGAAAGAAGCGGAATTAGAGGCCCAGAAAATTGAGAAAGAAACAAAATTAGAGGCCCAAAAAATTGAGGCAGTCAAACTGTTGGAAGAAAAAGAGAAAGAAGCAGCATAGAGTGTTTCTGAGCTCACCATGGCTAGAGACAATAGCCTCACAATAATGGCAGCATTGATTGAGAAAATACATAGCTAGGATAGACAGTTAACTTGGGCCAACAACAAACTAGATGACCAGGAGGAATATATTCAAGAGTTAGATGGCCCAAGGGCAACTAATGAGTAGGAAATACAAACAGATGCATATGTGGGTCCAATCCCCATTGACATTCCTAAGGCCCTGTTCCATTGGGAGAAGAAGTGTAGAGAATATGAGGCTTCCAAGCCTATGCTGCAATTACAAAGGGTAGTCACTGCCAAAACAAAAAGAATAGAAACTCTGGAAGGCAAGATCATTAAAATGCCTCCCTTTCTTCAGAAATTCTATCCTGTAGGCCTCCAAGTGCCAGCTATTCTATGTTCTTACAAGAAAGAGTCCTGCAGAAGAAATTCTCTTTAATCCTATCTGACCTAGTTGAGGATATAGAGACAGTAGAAGGATTCATGACAGCATATACAAGGAGTAATGATGAGGACAATAATTTCCTATGTGAATTATACCTACATGGTTTTTGTGTTAATGATATAACCTTTATTCTTAATCATTTTGTGGGAGAATGCCAGCTTAAAGCATTTATGTCCCTCATGAGGAATCATCATATCTGGAATGAACGAATGGAAGATCATCTCAAGAAAGATATGGAAATAGATCTCTTCATCGGGAAGGAATGTCCCAATCCCAATGCTTTTAAGATCCAATTTAGGTCCTATATCTATCACCCTAAGAGTAAGAACAAAATTTTGCCATTATACCTAAAAAGTTTGCAAGAGTGCTCCATCGATTTTGGTTTTTTCATGATCAGTTCAGCAAATCCAATACTTGCCATAGCAAAGAAAAGATGGAATGTTTTGACGTCAGAGCAGAAAATGAGAGAGGTGGTCACCCCTGCAAACTTAAGATTATTTATGAGAAAAGCAAAGTTAATATCCAAAATGATGGATAACCATAAGCAGGAATGGATAGGTGGACGATTCAAGCCCCCTCTCATAATTGAGCCACTTCCTGTCTGGGCTGAGCAGATAGAAGATGAGAAATTGTAGGACTGGTTGAAGCAGGTTGATCAATACAGAGGCAATGGTAATACCAACCGCACAACTTGGACCACCTATGCACAAGATTATAGCTTGACTGACAAGCTACTTCACCAAAATAAATCTAGATTGTGAGAAATAGGAGGACCTGCCAAACCTTAGGTATGGGGGGATGATGAGTGCCAAGTTACACCCATTAAATACATCTTTTTACCTCTCTTTTTCTCCTTCCTGATTCCATCTTTCTTAATGTCTGCACCTAAATAAGCTAGCAAGATCGTTCTAGTTAATGATTAATTGAGATAGATTACTTAAGATCATAATTTCTGATTGAATGACTAATGTGCATGGGATTGATGGAAAAATGCAAAAACTTCTCTCTTTTTGAATCAACAGGTGTAGATGCCAAGAACAACAATTTTGTGCATCTCCAGAGATAGTCTTCAATGATCTCTAGAGACAATACCAGAATACCATGACACCAGAAGTTTTGAAGGGAAAAGAAAGCCTCTCTGGAGCTGAACAAAGAAGGCCACACTGGTATCTCCGAAGCTACAGTCATATCTCTGGAGCTACAGACAGGGACAGATATCTCTGGCACTTCCTGAGAGCAGGGCATATTTCTAGTATAAGCTGCCAACCAGGCACTCTCAGCAGTGATTGTAATACCCCTCATTTCACTCAAATCATCACCTGAGTGGTGACGGGTCATCTTTAGTTAAACTGTGGAGTTTTTATCTTTATAAATTTTTTATATGAGTTATGGATAGAACTGATTCAATACCCATATTTTCAGGGCCTCGCTGCCCAAATGTATTAAGACTCAAACTTAGAATTTAGAGTGGACTTCTGTTCCACTTAGTCTACTTTTATTGCGTGATTATTTTCCATAGTTAGACAGCTAGTGTAATAAAGAGATGGATGTCATCTCATAGAAGAACTGGTAGATAAGATAAGTGATATGTCATCACTCATTTTCATATATACTGATAGAAACAGTAGAAGATATATACAATGATTGATTTATTCTGATTCTTAGTAATTTGAGTTATGTGATATCAATATTTTTCATGAATGCAAAGCGAATGGAATTGAATTGAATTTAGTTGTGATCTTCTTTTATGTTGATTCCGTACTGTAGCCTTCAGCCCCAAGAGTGTGGAGCAAGGGCACACTCTCACCACCAAGGCAGAAGGCTAGTACCACTATTTTATTACTTCAGATTTTGCTCTGAAAAGTATTTACTGATTTTGATAGATAGATGCATGTTACTATTTTTTAAAGATTGCTTTAAGTAAACTTCCTGTTTAATTCTATTTTTAGCATTCCTTAAATTCATTCAGCAAGTAGACAGATTAATCTCTTCAAATTAGTAGAAGCTGTTAGGATTAGCTAGGGAGACTGGTAAATGTAGAATCCCTAATTGCAGACAACTGAGGACACAGCCCCTGGATTTTGACATCTAAAATAGATTAAATGATGAGGTACAATGACACCTTGTCAACCTTAATGTTTATTCCAAGGTTGATGAAGCATATAAATACTTGTTGATGAGTTGTGGAAAATCATCCTTGTGCAAAATAATCAAATCCCAAGAAAGGATCAGAGGCAGAGCAGAAAAGAGGAGCAGAGGAGCAAGAATAGTAAAGGATGAAGTGATAGTGAAGAAGTATTTGGGAGAAAAGAAGAAGTTTTATGAGCACTCAATGAGACTGAACTAGGCATGAAGAAGATGCTATTTCTCAGTTAATTTCCTTCTGTATTAAACTAAATTATGTAGGAAGTGAGCCTTCCTTTTGAGTAGTGAGCTCTGAGCAATGAGCCCGAATGCATGTGCATTCCCCTTTTTAAGTACTTTTAATAGGGTACAAATCTTGTGGGTTAACCCCCACCATGGGTTTTCCCTTAACCGGGTTTCCACGTCAAAAATCTTGGTGTCAAGTGTGTTAATTATGTTTTTGCTCATGTGCTATTGTTTCATTCTTTAATGTTTTCATCACTAATCTGTTTGTAAGTTGCAAAAGAAGTTAAAAGGAAGAAAAGGTTAATATTGAGGGACAATTGATTCACCCCCCCTCTCAGTTGTCTGTCCTAATTCCAACAATTGGTATTAGAGCCAGTTCCTCTAAAGGAAGCTTGACCACTTGAGGAGATCCAAGATATCGACTTATAAGAAGGAAAGTTTGAGATTTGATGGAACAAATTACTCCCTTTGGAAGGTATGCATGTAGTGTCATTTGGAATGTATGGGTGATGCCTTTTGGTTGATAACAAAGAATGAGTATAAGATTCCAAAAATGGCCCTACTACTCTAGACGAACTCAAGGAAGCTAAATGCAATATTTGAGCCAAAGAAGCATTATTGAGTGCCCTGACTAATACAAAATTGGAAAATGTCCTGGAATTGAAAACTGCCCATGAAATCTAGATAAAATTGGAAAATTTGTATGAAGGTGACAAATATGTAAAATGTGCCAAGCTACAGAGCCTAAAGGGTAAATACGAAAGGTTGATGATGAGTGAAGATGAAAACATTACTTCCTACATGCAGAAAGTAAATGATCTTATAACCGGTATTAGAAATGTTGGCGGAGTATTGGAAGAATCAAAGATTGTTGCCAAAGTGCTCAAATCCTTACTTGTAGCATACAAACATAAAGTTGTTGCCATTGAAGAAATCAGGATTGTGACAACTATTACAAGGGATCAGTTAGTTGGTAAGCTTTCAGCATTTGAAATGAGTGAGTTTGGTGATTCTCTTCCCAAGTCTGAATCTGCATTTAAGGCCAGTGTGTATGGAAAACAAAGATATGATCTGGGTGAAAGTTCTCAGGAAGATCAAATAGATTTGTGAAGGCAAGGAAGGATCTTGAAGATGATGAAATTGAGTCTGTAGATCTTGAAGCTCTTATTGCCAAAAAAATACCAAGAGGATCCGGTAAGTATGAAGGAAAGTTGCCATTCAAATGTTTTGCTTGTAATAAGATTGGTCATTTTGCCTCAAGATGTCCAGAGAGGGCTTTAAGGCTAAACCCTAACAGATATAAAGGTCAGAAGAAATGCTACTATGTCCAAGAAGCTGGAGAAGAAGGAGTCATAGATGATGAATCTGATCATGGAGGTTCCACTGAAGGTGATTGGGTGTTCATTGCTATCAAAGAAGAAGCTCCGATGTCTACTGAATCTGCTAGCTGTGCAAATGTGGAAAGTGCCTTGGCTGCTCAAGTTGTTGAAAAGGATGAATGGGTGATTGATAGTGGATGTTCTCATCATATGATTGGTGACAAAAGCAAGTTTGTAAGCTTTGAAAAATATGAAGGTGGAATTGTGAAATTTGGAGACAACTCAACTGGTAGAATCTGTGGCAGAGGATCCATCTCTTTTGATGGTAAGAATAACACCAATGATGTTCTGTATGTGGAAGGACTGAAGCATAATCTTCTCAGTGTTGGACAGTTGGTTGACAAGGGTTATGATCTCTGATTCAAGGATGGAAAATATAGAATCTTGGAAAGCTCCGGAACTAAAATTGCATCCGGTACTCAAACTAGAGGTAATATCTTTCATTTAAGTAGTTCTAGCAAAATTTATTTGATTTCTCAGATAGATCAAATTTGGTTATGGCATAGGAGAATGTGTCATGTGAATTTCGATAATATTCTCAAGATAAGTTCTACTCAGGCTATGAGAGATCTTCCAAAACTTGTGAAACCTGATAGCATGTGTAGAGAATGTCAATTGGGTAAACAGAACAAAACTTCATTCAAAAGTAAAGAACATTTTTCAAGTGGATGGTTGGAACTTGTGCATACTAATCTATGTGGTCATGCTAGAATTAGGAGTGTGCAAGGAGACATATATTTTATGTTGTTGATTGATGATTACTCCCAGATGATGTGGGTAACTTTCTTAAAAGAAAAATCAGAAGCTCTTGACAAATTCAAGATGTTCAAAGTTATGGTGGAGAATGAGATTGGTGTGAAAATAAAGTGTCTGAGATCTGACAAAGGTGGAGAGTTTACCTCTTGTGAGTTTGATACATTTTGTGAAAAGCATGGAATAAAAAGATAGTTATATGCTCCTAGGACTCCTCAGCAAAATGGAGTTGTGGAAAGAAAAAACTAGACCATTCAAGAAGCTGCTAGGACCATGATGATGGAAACAAATGTTCCTCAAGTTTATTGGAGAGAAGCTATGAGTACTACTATCTACACTCTTAACTGGGTCCAGATCAAAGGAAATTCTGGTAAGACACCTTATGAACTATGGTTTGGTCATCCTCCTACTATGAGATATTTCAGAGTTTTTGGTAGTAAATGTTATATCAAAAGAGATGAGGATCTAGGCAAGTTTGAAGCAAGAAGTGATGAAGGAATATTTTTGGGCTTCTCTACTCAAAGCAAGGCATACAGGTGCTTTAACAAGAGATTGAAAAAGATTGTTGAAAGTGAAAATATTAGAGTTGATGAAAGCAAGGAAGGACCTTCCAAGTCTTGTGGATATGAATCAAATGATCAAGATGAAAGTCAAAGTCAAGAAAGGCAAGTTCAAACCCAAACCCAAATCCAGATTGATCCAGAAAATCCAGTGACTCAAGAGGATAATGTAGAAGTTGAGGAACAAGTTCAAGAAATAGAAGTTCATGCAAATCCCAAAACTCCCAGGTATGTAAGGATGAATCATCCTAAAGATCAGATCATAGGAGATAGAAATAAAGGTGTTTGAACTAGGAGAAGAATTGTTGAAGATCAAGAAGAGATTTGTTTGATTTCAAAGATTGAACCAAAATCAGTAAGTGAAGCCTGCAATGATGAAAATGGATAAAAGCAATGGAAGAAGAATTAATACAAATTGAAAAGAATCACACTTAGGATCTTATTTCTAGCCCAGAGGACAAAATGGGTCTTCCGGAATAAACTAAATGAAGATGGTGAAGTTGTAAGAAACAAAGCAAGGTTGGTATGCAAAGGATATTCTCAAGTGGAAGGAATTGATTTTGAAGAAACTTTTGCTCCGGTAGCAAGAATAGAAGCAGTCAGATTATTCCTTGCATTTGCTGCTTATAAAGATTTCAAGGTCTATTAGATGGATGTCAAGTCAACATTCCTAAATAGAGAATTAGAAGAAGAAGTCGGAAGGATTTCAGTTGTCTAATTAGAGAGATATGGTCTGCAGGTTGAGGAAAGCATTGTATGGACTCAAACAAGCCCCAAGAGCCTGGTATGCAAGATTCGATAAGTATCTGCTAAAGCTAGGTTATAGCAAAGGCACTGTTGACAGTAATCTTTACTTCAAGATTGATCATGAGAATATTCTTATTGTTGAGGTATTTGTTGATGATATTATTTTTGGTGGAAATGAGAGTATGTGCAAAATATTTGCTGATTAGATGCAGAGTGAATTTGAGATGTCCATGTTTGGTGAAATGAATTTCTTCCTAGGTCTGCAAATCACTCAGTCAGACAAAGGTATCTTCATATCTCAGTCTAAGTATGTGAGAGAATTGTTGAAAAAGTTTGGAATGGAGGAGTCAAAACCAGTAAGTACTCCTATGGTAACCAGATGCAAGTTAAGTAAAGATGATGATTCACCTAAGGTAGATCAGAAAACGTATAGATCAATGATTGTAGGACTTCTTTATCTGACTCAGACTAGACTTGATATCATGAATGTAGTTGGACTTATTGCTAGATTTCAAGTTGATCCTAGAGAATGCCATGTTGTAGCAGTCAAAAGAATTTTTAGATATCTCAAAGGGACACTTGATTATGGCTTATGGTATCCAAAGGATAATGACTTCACTCTTCATGCATATACAGATGCTAATTGGGTAGGAGATGTGGATGATAGAAAAAGTACCAGTGGTGGTGCATTCTTCTTGGGAAGTAGATTGGTTTCTTGGTTGAGAAAAAAGTAGGAGGCAATATCCCTATCTACAATAGAGGCAGAGTACATAGCAGCAGCAAACCATTATACTCAAGTTCTGTGGATGAAACAAATGTTGAAGGACATCAGAATTGTGTTTGAGGATCTTGCCACAATCTTCTATGATAATTCAAGTGCAATAAACATCTCAAAGAATCTAGTGTTGCATTCAAAGACAAAGCACATATCAATCAAGTTTCACTTTTTGAGAGAGAAGGTTAATGAGAATGAAGTCAGATTGGAGTTTTTTTCTTCAAAGGATCAGATTGTGGATATTTTCACCAAGCCTCTACCCAAGGATACTTTTGAGTATCTCAGAGAGAAGTTAGGGGTCATTACCCCTCCTAATCAAAACTAAGATGCACTAGGGTGCATCAGTCCGGTGGAATTCACAGTCATATCTTGTGATCCGGATTGATGTTAAGAAGATACTACTCAGGGGGAGTAGTCAGTATGCAAATTTTGAGACCAATCTGAAACAAAAAGGGAAAGGAAAGATTGCAAATATGTGCCCTTTGCCATTGATGTCAAAGGGGGAGAGAAGTCATGTGAAAAACCAGTTGCTGATGAAAGGGGGAGCAGTGAAGAAAGTAGTTACAAAAGTGACAAGAGAAAGGAGGAGAAGTTCTTGTCTTGATGGTTGAATCAATTTTTCACATCATATGTTGCCATCAATGACAAAGGGGGAGATTGTTGCAAATATGTGCCTAATCAGTGTTGTCATTGATGTCAACATATCCTTGTTGCCATTGGTGTCAACTGTATCCTATTTTGTTGACTGTTTAGAAGACTGAAATGTTGAGGATATTGAGAAAATTAATGAAGATCAATGTATGTAGACCATATGGCTTTGTAGAGGATTGTCTAAAGTAGCTCTAGTTAAGTTTTGAGGGATCTGCATGAAGATTTGAAGAAGCTATGGTTATCTGAGTAGAACTAGGTTTTGCTGTGTTCAGAAGAGACAGAGTGATAGTTAATTGGTCTGGATTGCTTCGCATTCAAATACTATGATCTGCGGTTCTGAAGGCATGTTTGGGAATTCAATGTGTATCATCAACTCAAGTGGTTCATTGTTTAGAGGTCTACAAGCAATCTTTCTAGTGTGATAGTCATGGCAGACAGTGTTCTTGAGGTTTCGAGAGAAGATACAAGTGATTTTGATAATTTGGAGGAGTGCAGATGTCTTTGTTAAAATTAATGTGCTTGTGGAGGTCTCTGGATCATTTTCTTGTTGTGTTGGAGGTCCGCATTGAAGACCAAGCCCGTTGTTAAATATTTTCTTCTTGGTGTTGTTGTTCTTCCCAGTCTTGGCCAACCAGATGATTCTAGCGTGTTGCAGATGATCTAAGAGCAATTCCATAAAGTGTGGCATGTTGATCGAGGAAGATTTGAATCCTAGTTATGTTTGGCTGACAACTCAGTGATTCATATTAAGTTAGATGTTTGAAGTTCCGACCTTAATGTTTATTACAAGGTTGATGAAGCATATAAATACTTGTTGATGAGTTGTGGAAAATCATCCTTGTGCGAAATAATCCAATCCCAAGAAAGGATCAGAGGTAGAGCAGAAAAGAGGAAGAGCAGAGGAGCAAGAATAGTAAAGGATGAAGTGATAGTGAAGAAGTATTTGGAAGAAAAGCAGAAGTTTTATGAGCACTCAATGAGACTGAACCAGGCATGAAGAAGATGCTATTTCTCAGTTAATTTCCTTCTGTATTAAACTAAATTTTGTAGGTAGTGAGCCTTCCTTTTAAGCAGTGAGCTTTGGGTAGTGACCTTGAATGCATGTCCATTCCCCTTTTTAAGTACTTTTAACAGGGTACGAATCTTGTGGGTTAATCCCCACCGTGGTTTTTCCCTTAACCGAGATTCCATGTCAAAAATCTTGGTGTCAAGTGTGTTAATTATGTTTCTGCTCATGTGTTATTGTTTCATGCTTTAATGTTTGCGTCATTAATCTGTTTGTAAGTTGTGAAAGAAGATTAAAAGGAAGAAAAGGTTAATATTGAGGGACAATTGATTCACCCCCCTCTCAGTTGTCTGTCCTAATTCCAACAAGATCTGCACTTTTGTTTGCAGCTTACCATAATAAAAAACATGAAAGTAAACCCTTACTAGAAAGATTGAAAAACAAGGACTTTTGCGATGAGGTCAAAAAATTAATGGAAGAAATTATATTTAAGAAAGGAATTACTTTTCAACAATTATCTATAGAAATTTTTGGTTTGCAATTGCATCTAGAGATAGAGGTAGAGATGACAGTAAGGAGATACAATAATTTTTATACAAAAACTACCCATAAGTCTTATTATTCAAACATACCGAAAGCTCTCAAAAGAGATTATATAGATGCTAAATGGTCATAGTAAAAAATATCTGCCTTTTGGTCTATGAGGAAGGATCTTGGAAATCCACATGCTACTAAAGATTTGGAGGATATCCCAAAAGATGAAGAGTTTAGTAAATTGTGGTAGATAGAGCATCCTAATGAGATAACAAATTTTGAATCTAATGATGACTATGAGGTCTAGGATGAACAATTTGACCCACAGAATGCTAGTTAAGATTACTCATACAAACTTGTTATGACTAAAATTGCAAAACAAACATATACTAAAGAGGCATCTATATCCATAAAATGGGTAATGAAGGTGGTGGTTTGGGTTCAATCAAACAAGGCTTTTAACTGACATAACCAATAGAACCTAGAAAGCCTCTAGATGTGCAAGCATTGGAGCTTCAGTTGATACTTGCACATTGAGACAAACCATCAAAATACAAGAAGTGGTTACAATTTAATTTGTTTCATCTTCAAATCCTTAGCATCAAATAAAATCACAACTACAAAGATCTTTGAATCATCAATATAAGTTATAGGTTAAGGATTAAAGTGGTAAAGGGGGTGGTAGAGAATCTAGTTCTATAGATGGTATGGTAGAGGTAGTAGTAGCGGTGGTCAGCAAGTGTCACAACAAATATAATATTCAAAATAGGTCAATAGATATAGATACTATTGACCAACAAGGCCATGAGAAGAGGCAAAAGCTTATGATAGTAACAAATACAAGTAATCTTGTGCATGGTATCTCCACCTCAAAGGAATTAGTTGTAGTAGGAAACCCTTCTATTAGTGTGAATAAGAAAAGAATGGGTTATCCTCAGCATTAAACAAAGGCACTTCAAGTACTCCTCCATTGAAGCATTAAATTGTGCCAACAAGTATAATTTTTTATTAAGAAGTTGAGTTTTCTCGTAGATCACAAAGAGATAAAAGGAAAAAAAAAATGCTTGAGGCTATTGTAACTTAAGAGCTTGAAACAACTAGGGTATTTCCTACATATGACCAAGATATAGACACCATGGAGTACATATTTGTTGTACCCAAAGCTAACAAACCAAAGGATTAAATACACCACACTAACTATGAAGTAAGTACCCTTTCATTAGATTTTAGTAGAATGGAAAGTTATGAAAAAAAAATGTATCAAAAATAAATAATGATGGGGCATACACATCATTACTAAAGGCAAAGAGAGAAATAAATAGGTTTAAGATCAAATAGAAGAGTTACAGGTAGGCCTAGCAAATGAGAAAGCAAGGAGGAAAGCAATAGATAACAAGAGTAATGAATTAGAGAAAAAGATAAAAACATCTGCCTCTACATCTACAATCAATGTGAATGAATAGGAAAATGTGGAGTTGAAATAACTAAAGAAAAAGTTAGAGGAAAGTATAAAAAATATAATAATAAAAGAGCCAACTCAAAAAATTACAACGTAGATTGATGGAAGCCAATATCTTAGCAAAAGAAAGTGCAAGAGAACCTGACATAATAGAAATAAAAATTAGAAGAGGAAGTGAGAAAACACTATGAACAATTGCAATAGGAGCTAAGGAATGCAAAAAATAAAATAATTTCTTCCAAACACAAAGTATCTAAATTTTATAAGTAGACAATGATTTATATAAAACATAATGCCTAGGAAGAAATAATCTAGAAAACTAATGATTTGAATAAAATGTTTGAATTCATTGATGATTTACATGCACAATTTAACAAGCTCACTATATATTTTACTAAAAATAGAAAAGGGATGATTTCAAGAGAGGCTACAACAAAAAAAATTGGAAATGATATACAAAATTAGCAACAATGAATTTCATCCAAGGGAATTCACAATAGGAGAACTATGTCTCAATAAAGACATCATCTATCATTCATAAGTGTATAGAGATAGGTGAAGCACGAGTTCTAGAATCATTGTGGAAAATTGTTACTGGAGCTACATGGAAAGGTAGAAAATCTCACAAAGCTAGGATTGTCAATGCCTTTTGCCCAAAAAAAAATTATTACAAAGGATGCTTTCAATAAGAAGATGGAGGATATAATGAAGCAACATAAGGATGAGTTTCTTAAGAAGCCAGATGAGGCAAACTTTTTTGGTTTTGTTAAACCACAGATAACCTTGAAACTAAGTTTGCATGATAGAATAAAGGAAAGCTCCACTCTTAGTTATGAATTATTAACAAATTTATGTGCCAATCACTATGAGTTACAACAAATTACACTTCTAATAGATGAAGAATGGAACATAATACACAAGATGATATGGTAGCCACTATCAATGAATAATACAATTTAATTTACAATAATTTAATTTTGAAAATTGTTGTTGAAGAAGGGAAAATCTAACTAATAATGTAGATATGAATTATTGCTAACCTTCTAACTCAGATTAGAGCTTGTAAATCTTAAGCAATGTGTTGGCAAATGAAAGAGCACATGAACAACAACATCCAGAATCTAGCACACATGGCCACAAAAGGGATGCGGAGCATAAGGTCGACTAGGCCTAGTAGGAAGAGACATCTATTGTAAAGGACATGTCCCATTGTAGTCATATGTATATAGTAAACTACAAATAGAAGTAAGAAAGTAGACAAGTAAAATAGGAAAAAAATAGTGAAGATATTATACATTTGATGTTGTAATATAAGGAGTTGATATATGATATAAAGAATGATATATGGTTTTGATGCTTAAAATGAATGTTTAAATTTTGTATTATGAATTCTTAGTTCTGTTAAGTTACCGCATGATGATATTTCCTACCGCAAACCTTTTGATTATTCTCTTACTGTAATCATTGGGGTATAAATACAACATACAAGACTCCTAGACTCATAACTTTGGTCTGTGACTCCTCTTTTCTTGCCAACATCTGGTTCCGTTGCCGAGACCTTGGAAAAATAGTAAAGAATATATCAAAGCACTAAATAAGAATTGTAGAGTAAATGAAGTTTTTGAGAAGGATACTATAAATAAAATAGATTTGTTTATGATTTATGATAGATTCCATTAGGTCTAAATCTCATGACAAGGGGTTAGGCACCTATGGGATGATGAATGGAAAGGGAGGATCTTGAAGAGATCACTGAAAATATGCAACTAATCAAAGTAGGATGATCATAAACACCATGGTATGCATAAAAGGATCAATGGAATTCCAAATATTTAAATACCCATGGAAAAAGGAGATAATAAGAGATTAAGATAGATTAAAGAAAAGATCCAATTGGCAATGAAGTTGAACATGGAAGAAAAATGATATAAACAAACACAAGAAAGACAAAAAAGATACCACAAAAGAATGGAAAAAACTGGATAGATTGAGTTAGAGCATGTCAGGAGGGCTACAACTAAAAAAGATATGGAAGAAGAGTTAGAGTACACGAAAGGGGTTGCGACTAAATAGGAAGATACAAATCTACATTGTTTTGAAGAAAATGGTATAAGTGATCACGCCACAAGGGTTGCAATTGTTGACAAAGTGATAGAACTATGAGACGCTCCAAAATAACTAAACTCACATCTAGATAAATCAATAGAGATCCTCACTAATTTAGAAAGAACCATCAAAGAATATGGGACATCTTAGAAAATATGGGAAGAAGGTTGTAGTAGCATGAATACTCCAACACTCCCGATATTGAATCAAACAACACACCTTGAATCTAACTTATCTAATATTTGTATTGCCATTAATGAAAGATTTGGGAGATTCTTGAACCCCCAGGAAAATGTATAATCTTTGAGATTTGATGAGGCATATCTAGATCAATTGGTTACCAAAAGTGTGAGAAAATTAAGAGATGAGGAATTATATCAACCAGTACAAGAAGAAACTAAAAACATGTTCAACTTGGCTAATGATGCAATTGGAATAAGAGAGGAATATTGGAAAACATCATTATATAACAATATGTCTTTAACTAATGGAAAAACATCTCCTAAAATGAAACACCACTTTGAAGAATTGCAACCCCCGGACTAGGAGTCATCCCCAATGCCATATAAATCAAGAAGAATCTCAACATCAAATACAATTGAAAATTCAAGAGAAATAGTAGAATCTCAACAACAACAATTTGTACAAAACTATGTTGCAATATTAGGAAGGGAGTATTTTGACATATAATTGTCTAGAGATAAGGGGAGAAATAGGAAACTAGCACAACAAAAAACTCACAAGGAAAAGGCCAAATCACCAAATCATACCATAAATAAACACCACAAAAGAGACAAAGAGCTTAATTCCAACATGAACTTATTGGTCAAATTCCCAATTTTTAGTAAGGACACCACAGAAGCAGAAGAACATATATTTGTTCTGGAGTCACTATGACAAAGAAAAGAAACTACCATATACCAAGAAAAACTATTTGTTTTTGTAGTAACCTTATGGAATGACACAGAAAATTGGTACAAAAAAACATGCTTGCAACATGACAAAGAATGGTTAGATATTAAAATTGAGTTTCTATCAAACTTTGAATCACTAGAAGTCCCTACTAGGAGTGTAAGAAAAATGAGATATATGGTACAGGAAGAGGGTGAATCTATAAAAGATTACGACCACATATTTAAAGAGGTATCTAGGAAATTAGAAGAACCTCTAACTAATAAAAAATGCATTGAATGGTTCATCTCTAGATTAACACCAGAAATCAAAACATCATTGGATGGAAGGTTATTCAATACCTACTCAGAAGCTGTGACATTAGCCTACTGCATGGAAGCTCAAACATGGAGAAGGAAAGATAAAGCTACAGAAAATAAGTAAATAGAAAGATTGAAACTAGAATTAGAACAATTGAAAATTGA
The DNA here is from genome assembly GCA_027924645.1 of Cunninghamia lanceolata. Classification (NCBI taxonomy): domain Eukaryota; kingdom Viridiplantae; phylum Streptophyta; class Pinopsida; order Cupressales; family Cupressaceae; genus Cunninghamia; species Cunninghamia lanceolata. Next base: position 1,010,641 of record BSBN01001753.1, read on the forward strand.
ACAGGAAATCATGGCTGAACAAGAAACTACTAAATAGATAAAAAGAAAAAACATATGGTGTGCCTATTTTTCTAGGGAATGCCACATCATAAATGAATGCATGTCCCTCAAAGGAGATAAGAGAGCTACCACACTGATGGTAGACCTAAGAACAGCTCCAAGGAAGACACAAACAATTTATTCCAGCATATGCAGAGAATGGGATGATCATGGAATAGATGATTGTCCATCACTATTATACAAACTTTGAGGAGAAGAAGAAAAGCATGAACCATGGTGTAATTGTTGAAGGCACAAGACAATTGAGAGGAGGAGTGAATCAGTTATATCAAAAACTTTAACTCTTCTTAAACAAAATCACATTCACATTCACTTACTTTAACCTCTTTATCTGTTATGAAGATTAAACATGAAGTGCAGAAACAAAACTTAAACACATCAACACCATACACACATGAACACCAAATTTTTACATGGAAAACCCTAAAAGGGAAAAACTATGATGAGTGTTAGCTCATAATATAATGTAGTAACAATATTAAATAAAAAAAGAGGCTCACTACCCAAGGACTCATTGTCCAAAGAAATGCTCACTGCAAATAGGGCTCACTACCCAGGGTTGGTTCATTGCTGAAGGTTGGCTCACTACCATGAACTAATATAATAGCATCTACAACATGCATGAGTTTAGTTCCATTGAAGCACAATACAAATCACCTTCGCTGCCCTTAGAACACACACTCTCATCTGTGCATCTTCGTATCCCCCACTGAACACATGAATTCATTACATTTATTTATACCTATCATCAACCTTGGAACAAACATCAAGGTTGGCAATACAATCTACAACCTTTGGAACAATCTCCAAGGTCAGCAAACATACATAATTCAAATTAGGCCTAGACCTAAACAAACTTATGGAGCAAATGAATGAAAGAAAAACAATTCATGGCTTAGCTCAGACCCAAATACATCTTAACATGCTTCAACACACTTCTACAATCCATGAACCACATCCACAAAGAGTGTTAGCACTCAAGTCAGCCAAACTTGTGCAAACACCAATAATACTTAAGCACATGCTTCCAAGAACTTCACCATAGCTTGCGGATAAAGTACAAGCCTTCAACAAGATTTGGAGACATCCATGAACACCATAAAATCACCTAGGAGCTAACAAATCCATCCACAATAGATCTCACTTGAAGACAACAAATATCACTTGAAGATAGATCACAGACTGCTCACAACAAACACTGCCAAAATCTGCTAATCAATAACTTGCTTTCTAGAGAACCAAAACACAAATCCTTTGGAATGAAGATAGATAAGGACCTTATAAACACATATCCAAAACCACAAGACCAAAAACTAAACTATAGAGAAATGTGGAGCAAAATACTTTCTCCTTATCACACTACAAATGTTGTCAAGCACAATCTTCAAACTGGTGAATAGAACTTTTATTGCACAGGGATCTGAACCATCAAATTATAGATTTAGCATATTCAAACACTTCTCTAAATCATATCCAAATCTCATACTCTAATCTTCAACACAGAATAAATGTGGAGCAAAACTCAAATAGTATTTAGTAAGCCAAAATACATCTTCACAACTCTGTCTTTAATATGAACTAGGTTTTCTCAAAAGCACTTGGATACTCAATATCAGGAACATATTCTTATCATCTTCAACACTTATACAACACAATACAAAGCAACTAACTCATCACAATCAAGTAATAAAACAAGCGCACAGTTGACACTAATGACAACACAAACATGTTGACATCAGTGACAACACCGTTTAGCACATACTTGCAACAGTAATCACCACCACAACAACAAAGAAAAAATTGACCATGAAATGGCATATGTGAAAGGGCTAGCAGAAAGACCCCTTTATGCCCAAAACCATGGATATAGAACACCAAATTGGAAAAATCAAAGAACTATTCATACACTTCAAAATACACCACCGCAAAACCAAATATCATATCAATCTACTTACTCAAATGAAGATAGGGGTTATTATAATAATTACAGAGGTGGAAGTGGTAGAGGCAAGGGCAGGAGAAGAAGAGAAGACACCACCTACTGCAAATGCGGCAAACAAAGACACTATGCAAATGAATGAAAGAAAGCATGTGGATTTTGTGGAAATCTAGAACATGAACTATTCACATGTGAAAGGGCACAATATTACTTAAAAAAAACCCCACCGCACTCTAGAAGAGATGAATTATCTAGTCCTAATGGAATGAGAGGAGAAAAAATAATGTTAAAAGTCCCTAAGAATCCAACATAAGGGGCACAAAGATGCTACAAAGAGGAAATAGAACTGAAAAAATAAGAATTCATATATTCTTAATGAAGAAGTGGCATTGGAAAAAGAATACTAGGAGAAAAAGGAAAAGTTAAGACAAAAAACATGTTAGAATATAAAGAGAAAACTGATGCTACAAAAATCAAAAGAAGAGGGAATGATACCACTAAGGCAAGGCAAATAATAGTAGAATCAGATTATGAAGAAGAAGAATAATTGTACACTACTAATATAAACATGACAAAATAGTTGAGGAGGCTAGACAAAATATAATTCAAGAACAAGAAAAAGAACAATATTATAAAACCTATGTTTCAGAAAAAGAAGCATGAACATTAAAACAATTAGCCTCTTTCATAGAACAATGAAACCTAATAGAAAAATTTAAGCAATTTTCTAAATATTGGAACAAACAAACATTATTGCATGTCAGAAAAATGACTAAAATAGTAAGACAATGGAAAACTAAACCATTGATGATAAATGCACACATAAACCATAGGCAAATCAAACAAGTGATGGTTAGTTTAGGTGCTAATGTTAACATGCTTCCAAAAAGGGTATGGGAATACCTAGGAAAACCTCAATTATATGAAACCCCCTATAAAGTTAGCTTAGCAGATGGTTCATCAATAAGAACAATGGGAATGTGGAAGAATGTAGAGGTCAAATTGTTATGATTCAAACAAATAATAGAATTTGAAATCATAGAGATGAAGGAACCTTTTGATACCTTTAATACCCTTCTAGGATTACAATGGTTTGTGAATTCCAATGGCATCATAGACTCAATAAAAGAAGAATTATCCTTTGCAGACAATGATAAGATAGTGTATATACCCTTGGACACAGATATAAGTAACACATATACATAAGAAGTGGTGCAAGAAGAGTATGAAGATGAATCTAAATTTCTCTACTCACTAGAAAAAATTTCCAAATAAGAGTCACTCAAGGAACCAAAATCTGAAGGAGAAGTATACATTGATAGTAGTAATGAAAGTACAGATATTGAAGATGTACTCAATGCTTGTTTAAGAGATGAAATAGAGTTACAATCTTGGAAGGTAAGGAGTACAAAAAAACACACCATGTTTTACTGCAAATGCCACTATCCCACCATAAATAACACCAAACTCATCTACCCCATGTAGTCCCACTACCCTCTAAAAATCATGACAATTGAATCAAATTGTATACGCCTAAAAATGACACAAATCACCCTAAATAAATATTCCAAATATTTATTCCATTCTTCTATTAATTAAATAAATATTCCAAATTTATTTAATCAATTCACTATCTCACAATTAAATAAATTCTATTTATTTAATTAAAATTCTTCTAAAGTCTTTCACAATTAAATAATCATAAATTATTTAATTAATCCTATTTCCTCTATCCTAAAGTTCTAAAATCCAAATTCCACATCACCTTTACACCTCACCTTTTCCACCTCACCTTGTCCACCTCATCAGGTTGCACATGTAATTAAATATATTTAATATTTGATTATCTTATTTTCCCTCACCCACATGGCCTATTTCTTCTCCAATCAGAGGTCAGTTAACCAATCAATCAAATCTGTTAACTAACCTGTCAGTTGAGTCAAATCCTCAATCAATCCAGTCAGTTCCACAATCCACTCTTCTAACTGATCAATCAATTCTGTTAACAGACTAGTCAATGGAGTTAACTCTCCAATCAGTTTTGTCACATCCCACCTTTCATGATGGAGCTGGGACACTTGTCACATTTCCACTGGTTGCACATTCCTCAACCATCCTCAACCGTTGATCTTCATATCTTCTCTCAACCGTTGATTCCTATTCCTCCGGGTCTATAAATGAAGCTTCATCCCTTCATTCTAATCATCCAGGCTTTTGACATCGTTACTCTGCAGAAATATCACCAGCGCGCCTTTGGCACCCATTTGTCATCTACAAGCTTGAGATCACCATTGTTGCATTGGAGCTCACCTTCATTGCATATCACACTACAGCCGTTCACCATCGACTTCCTCCAACAGCTTTTAAAAGATTGCACTCTCTGAGGGCTCATCTCATCTGCGAAAGGACGATTCGTGATAGGCGAACAACGGAAGTTTCGAAACGGAAGAGGTTTGTTGTGTTCATTCATTGTTTATTTAATCTTCTTTGTTTCTCCATTCTGTTGATGTTTGGGTCATCTGTTATTCATTTGATTGATGCACTATTTTACCCTAACATTTTTGGCGCCCACCGTGGGGCCGTTGCCCCTTTATTTTACCGTTTTTGAGCTTTTTTGAAGGCAGGTTCCGTACAGGTCCCGCAGAGTCACGCACAGGTTCTTTCGGCGCATCTGTTCATTTTTACGGCGCTTTTGAAGACTGTTACGGCGCTTCTGTAAAACGGCGCATTTGTTGACTGTAACTGCGCTTTTATAGACTGTTGCTGCGCTTTTGTGGAAACTGCGCATTTGTTGATTCTAGCTGCGCTTTCATACAATATTGCGGCGCAAACATTAAAACGGCGCATCTGTTGTCTGTTACGACGCTTATAACGACTTTTGCTGCGCATACGTCCAAACGGCGCATAAGTTCATTTTAACGGCGCATATGTTCATTTTTACAGCGCATTCGTTAATACAGCGCTTCTGTTGATCACTTCTGCGCATTTGACCACTGAAGCTGCGCTTTTGTAACTGGCTCAGGTTTTAGTACTTTTCTAGGGTATTTTGCTAACGCTAACCCTTTTGCAAGTGTTTGCTGGAGCAGTTTTGCAGGTTAGGCTCGAGTTCAGTTACATGTAGTTGCATCTAACTAGCTCACATTTCATTTTCGGGGAAAGAGTAAAATGGTTGTTCATTACAAATCTTCATCTAGTCTTAATTAGGGAGGAAGTAACTGGTTTATTTCATGCTTGCATTGCAAACAAACTTCCAAGTTATTGCTATCTAAGATTTAAAATTGAACTCACAACTGCATTCTGAAGTTAAAATGAACCATTGCTATATCGTGAGACCTGAATTTCAAAGTTAACAATCTCGCGCAACGTGGATTTAAAATTGAACTCACAACTGCATTCTGAAGTTAAAATGAACCATTGCTATATCGTGAGACCTGAATTTCAAAGTTAACAATCTCGCGCAACGTGGATTTAAAATTGAACTCACAACTGCCTTCTGGGACTTAAAAGTGAACCACTGCAATATTGTTGAAATCACTTCAAAGTTTTGTTTGACTAGCTTAGCCCATTTAGTTTTTATCTTTTTAACTAGGGTGGATTAATCAGTGTATTTTGTGCTTGTGAATGACAATAGGCTTATGCTCTCCCCTCTTCTGGGTGATCAGAGTGCCAGACTTGTCATTCTACTTGTTTAACCTTTAGGAGGGGCCTGCCCTTGGATGCACGCTTGTCCAAGCGGGAACGACCCTGAGTGGTAACAGGCTAACGCCAAGCCCTACCGAGCCACTTAAAATAAATTGTGCTTGAGGTGAAAACCTCCTGCAACGAGTGCTGTTATGTTACACCGACGGCCAACCTCCCCCAAAACCCTCTCAGGCGCAACCCTGTGAGGCTGGGAGACTCCATAACGGAGAGTAGCGCCGCCGCACGTGTAACCACTTGAACGGTTGCCCGAATTACAAACCTCTTGTTTTAGTGGCCCAAATCCTCATCTATCCATTTCTCGCCTAGGGTTTTGTACTTGCTTTTGTCTAAAATAGAGTCGAAAAACTACAAAAACAATGAAAAACTACAAAACATTCTTTGTGCTTGCTGTGTTTTCTTGCTAAAATTTCTAATATCAGATCAGGAAGACCTTTTCCAGCCAAGGAATACCAAAAAACAGAGAAAAATCCCAAAAATTTGCCAAAAAATACCAGAACTGCGCATATATCCACTTCTACGGCGCATATACAGCGACTTGCTGCGCTTTTGTACCGACTTGCAGCGCTTTTGTACCTTTCTGCTGCGCATATACTCTGTTCTGCTGCGCTTTTACAGCGACTTGCTGCGCATATACGCCGACCTGCTGCGCATATACTTTTCTGCTGCGCATTTGCGCACTGTTACTGCGCATACATACCTCACCAGAGCGGCGCATTTACAACGACTTACTGCGCATTTGTCTATTCTTGCTGCACATTTGTTTCTGCGCATGCGTGACAGTGAGCATAAGCCCTATTTTTGAGAAATTTTCGTCAGCTGTTCGGAGTACCCATTTCAGCCTAGTTTCATTTTTCAAGGTCAGAATCAACCTTGCAGTCAGTTTTCATCCATTTCACCTATTTCTCTCTCTTTCGACAGTCGTCCCAGTCACCTCCTGTCCTAGTCACTCTTACCCCAACGTCATTCTGTCCCATACCGATTCGACATAGGTCCTTCTTTAGTGAATTCACGTAAGCCTAGTAGGTCACAGTACCTTTTGCTAGTAGTCTTGTTGAACGACTAAGCCCTACACAGTGAGACTGGTATCGACTACCCTTGCTAGTGGCTAAAGTCTTGTGTCAACCGTCTTACCTGAAGTCATTGAGCGATAGAACCCTTTGTCCAAATCTTGTCCTAGGTATCCCATTCACTACAGTCTTAGTCGGCACCTTGCCAAAATTCTCCATCCTAGTCCATTTCATCCCACCCCACCTTGCATGGTTCTTACTCGAACCCAGTACAACAAGCTAACTGAAATGGCCGACTCTTTCGATCACATCGCCCCACCACACGATGATGATGAAGAAATTTCTCGTGAAGAATTAGTGGCACACATGCAAGATAGCAAATTCCAACGCCTAGTGGAGAGAGTACTCCTTGAGGATCCCACCAAATATTTCCATCATCTTGCTAATCTCGGACTCAAACTCCCTGCAGACTTTGACATTAGCTCCATCATGGAAAATGCAGACAATGAACGTGAGAGGGACACAAATGCCACAGTCCCAAATGCACATGAGAAAGGCACAAATGACATGGTCCCCCAAGCTAATGAACGAGGAAAACAACACATAGATCAAAATGCTCCTATAGCGGATGTGAGACAACAAATTGAGAGTCTAAAGCTAGAAATCTCCAACCTTAAGATCGGCACCAGCTCCAAGAACTACTCCTTGGAGGATATAGCACCGTACCCCTTTGACAGAAATTTGGTCATGAAACCATTCCCCTTTCAGTTCGGAATCCCAAAATTTGACAAATACAAAGGGAAGGGGGACCCTAGAGATCATATCAGGGAATTCACTGCAGCATGTTTAGAAGTAGCTCACAACGAGACCTACTTAATGAGACTATTCCCAAGATCTTTAGGAGGTCAAGCTATGGAGTGGTTCTCGCGTCTTCCACCAGGAATCAAAACTTTTGATGAGCTTGTCAATAAATTCATAACGCACTTCTCTTACAACATAGAACACGAAGTATCTATGTTAGACCTATGCAACACCAAACAAAAGGGTGGTGAGTCTTTCGCAACCTTCTTACAATGATGGAGACAGCTAGCTAGCAAGTGTTCTTACGACATGCCTGAGAAACAACTATTGGAAATGTTTGTCCACAATTTGAATCCCGACCTTAGCTATCAGATTCAGATACAATGCCCTACCTCATTCACCAAAGTCATCGAAATGGGGCTATTCATTGAGAAAGCTATGATCGCTAAAGGAACTCTCAAGCTCTACAAGGACACACCTCCTTCCAATTACACAACTGACAAGTCAAAGTTTTGGACCAAGAACAAGAATGTGGTCAACGATGGAGTAGTGGATGCCAAGGCGGCAGCCCCTAAACAACAACCCATATTCACTCTTAAAGAAGAAGCAAATAACGGTGTACTCAACAAGCCACCCCCTCGGGAATCTAGACCTTGGTTCAATTCGAACCCAAGGAGAAAATTCACGCCGTTAGGAGAATCTCAAGAGTCTGCTCTCAGGAAGTTGTTGGCTAACAATGAAATTTCTCTACCGCCAACAAGTGACTATGAGCCTATAGTCAAACCTCCCTATTGGAAGGACACAGACTATTGTGAGTATCATCGAGGAAGGCGGCACACAACCAATAATTGCATCCGTCTTAAAAACATCATACAAGATATACTGGACCAAAATCAGGGAGGAACGCAACAGCATACCTCCAATGAATCTCATGTGGCCTACCGAGATCCTCTCCTAAACCACAACCGGCCATATAACAACAATCACAATGGCGGCCACCACAACAATGGTCACAATGGCAACAACTCCAATGGTCATAACAATAATGACAACAATCGTAACAGGCCAAACCAGAACAGTGGGTCGAGTAATGCTAACTATGCAAGCGTTCCCTTTGAGTACACCATTAACTGCATTTCTGAGCATGTTCCGCAAGTCAACGTCATATCCCCCAACCAACAACCAGGACCTAACGGAACTGGTTGTAGTATAATTACCCGCAGTGGTAGAGTCACGATCAACACCACTCCTCCAAGGTCGTCGCCGTCTCTGTCCAACCCCCGCCCGTATAATGTCATCGACCAATTGCAAAAGACTCCGGCTCATATTTCTATATTGGAGCTCCTGCGTCTATCTCCTTCTCATAAGGAGATTCTTGAAAAAGCCTTAGTGGAGACTACTGTCCCCACTAACCTAGCCCAAGAAAAGTTTCAAACCATGGTGGGTAACTTGACATCCTCCCCTTCCATATCATTCACAGAACAAGATGACCTTTCCATGTCTCAACCCCACAACACTCCTCTACACATTGTCGCATTCGTACACAGGCACCGCATCAAGAGGGTCCTCATTGATGGGGGTGCCGGTTTGAATATTTGCACTTTGAAGCTAGTCCTTGCATTGGGGTTCTCTGAACAAGCAGTGGACCCGCGGAGAAAGATTACCATAAAGGCCTATGACGAGGAGGAGCGCACCACGAAGGGCACGGTTGTCCTACCCATTCAAGTGGGACCGGTTATTAAAGATGTGGTGTGCCAAGTCCTTGATCGGGAGCTTGCTTACAATATTCTACTAGGGAGACCATGGATCCATGCCATGAAAGCTATCCCCTCCACCTACCATCAATGCATAAAGTTCCCACACGATGGCAAGCAGGTCACCATACACGGCGACCCCGATCCCTACCAACATTGCAACTCATTCCAAGCCAAACCGGAATGTGTCATTCCCAACAACCGAGCCCATATCTCCCCCACTCCGCCACAAGACCATACTGCTGAAGCTTCCTCTTCCCAGCCCAAACCAATGAAAATCACCATAAAAGAAAATGGCGTGGGGGAATACCAGATTCAGCATAGCCTCAACCTTGCAAAAATGCCCTTGTCTCCTCGCTCCTTTGGCCAGCCCAAACATCAACCCAGGCATTTTCCAAAGCCCTCTGCTCCTCCTACAACTCCCGCAAACCCCTTTGTAAAATGGGGGACCTTATCCGATGAATCAGAGGAGCGAGATCTCTTACAATGGCTCTATGCCGAAGAAGAAAACACATCCCAAGATCCACCCAAACTCCCTACAGAGCTCTATGGGCGAGGTGAAACCATCTTGCATAGGATGGGATATGAAGGACAAGGCCCTATCGGCCTCAGAAAAGAGGGGATCATCGAACCTATACAACCCTCTTCCTCCTCTTCGGCTAGAAACACGACTGGCCTAGGCTACAAAGGTAAAGGTAAAGCCAAAGAAAATGCCTGCCTAGTGGAGACAATTCAAACACTCCAAGTAGATAGTGACGCAGATTCAGATGATTCCAATCAGTATGAATGGGACGAGCTGACAGAACACTCCTACGATGACAAGGAGATTGACACCATCCAAACCCTTAGCCCATATCATGAGAGACAAACGCAACGGGACAGACCACTGGAGTCTGATTTGCCCCTCCCTGAAGTTATGGCTCTCGAGGAAAGTATAGATTCCATTGCGATAAACAACCTGGAAGAAAGTACCACCCAGAACACTACCCCCACCTGTGCTCCCAATATTTCCATCCACACTATCAACGAATCAGGTCTTTCATCCGACTCCCTTCCCCTTTTACACCCTGAACTTATCGACTGGGACCTGAAAGGGACCCCTCAATTAGATATGTTCCAGAATGATGATGCCTACATTGACTATATGGAACTTCGAGATCACTTACCAAAAGGAGATCATAAAGCCGGCTTCGCTATCGAACTCAATACTGTAGCTTACTTTGGGGAGGGTGCCAAGCCTTCTAGTCGCAAAAATGTAAAGATCAAAAAGGGATCTGACGGTGAAAACTGCCATGCGGCAGTGTCAGATCATAAAAAAGTAAAAAGAAAGGACGTGTCTGAAGGTGAAAACCCAACTGTGGCACCTGACGATGGATTGCTTGACACCCTCCCAAGTGACATGTATCAAGAAAGGTCACAGATCGTGGTAGAGCCAACAGAGCCAGTAAACATTGGAACCGAAGAGCAGCCTCAGATAATCCACTTTGCAAAATCTCTCACGCCGCCTGAGAAAACCAAGTTTGTGCCATTCTTTAAAAAGAAGAGAGGCAGCTTTGCTTGGTCATATGCCGACATGCTAGGTTTGGACCCAAACCTGATTCTACATCACTTGCCATTGGATCCAGGGGTGAAGCCCGTAAAGCAAAAACTGAGAAAAATGCATCCCCATATTGCCCTCCTGGTCAAGGAAGAACTCAAGAAATTGTTAGACGTGGGGTTCATCAGGGCCATTGATTACCCCGAATGGATATCAAACATCGTGCCAGTGTCTAAACCAGATGGCAGGGTGCGACTATGCAACGATTTTAGAGACTTAAACAAAGCATGTCGCAAGGATGACTTCCCCTTGCCTAACATCGATATCATAGTCGACCTCACAGCGGGACATACAATGCTGTCACTAATGGATGGATTCTCAGGGTACAACCAGATCAAAATAGCACCAGAGGATCAGCACAAAACCGCTTTCACTTGTCCTTGGGGTACCTTTTGCTGGAATGTCATGCCGTTTGGGCTGAAAAACGCAAGTGCTACATATCAGCGAGCCATGACAACTATATTTCACGACATGATGCATGTGACCATGGAAGATTATGTTGACGACATCTTGGCAAAATCACTCACCAGGGACTCACAACTAGACACATTAGAGAAAGTCTTCCAACGGCTAGACCAATTCCAAGTAAAATTGAACCCGAAGAAATGTGTGTTTGGGGTCACATCAGGGAAGCTGCTAGGCTTCATCGTGTCAGCAAACGGTATAGAGGTAGACCCGGGCAAGGTCAAAGCAATCATGGACATGCCTCCGCCCAAAACTCTAACACAGTTGAGATCCTTATAGGGCAAGCTACAGGCCATCCGCAGGTTCATCTCACAGTTGGCCGACAAGTGCCATCCTTTCAGCCATCTCCTACATAAGAACGTTCCATTTAAATGGGATGAGCAGTGCGAAGAGGCATTTAACAAGCTCAAGGAGTACCTCATGAATCCTCCTATACTCATGCCTCCGATCCAAGGAAAACCTTTGATTCTCTACATATCTGCTACACCTACTTCTCTTGGGGGTCTCCTAGCGCAGCAAGACTATGAGAACAAGGAAAGAGCTGTGTACTATATCAGTCGAACCCTAGTGGGCTACGAGTTGCAGTACTCACAGGTGGAACGTTCATGCCTTGCGGTGGTTTTTGCCTCACAAAAACTCCGACACTACATGTTGGCACATCCTGTCAAACTCATTGCCAAGATCGACCCACTAAAATATCTTCTCAGCAAAGCGGCTCTCACAGGTCGACTAGCCAAATGGGTTATGCTTCTTAGCGAATATGATATAGAGTATGTGGACAAAAAAGCCGTCAAGGGGCAAATCATCGCGGACCAACTAGCTGAGGCACCATTACAGGACACTTCACCAATGCAGTTTGAGTTCCCCGATGAGTCTTTATTCACTCTGTCCACATCTCCTTGGAAACTCTACTTCGACGGGTCTTACACCAACCATGGATCGGGGGCAGGTATCTTGTTTATCACTGCCCAAGGCGACACAATTCCAAAGTCTCACAGGTTGTTATTCCCATGCACTAACAATATAGCAGAGTATGAGGCTTTGGTAATTGGTCTCAAGATGGCCACGGAGTGGAAAATTCAAGCACTATGTGTCTATGGTGATTCGCAGCTTGTCATAAACCAGGTCAACGATGAGTATCAGACCAAAGATGAGAAGCTCATCCCATACAAGCGAATGGTCGACGATCTCAAAGAACATTTTGGGACCATCTCGTTTGAGCAAATACCCAGGATCGAGAACAAAGCAGCCGACGCAATGGCGACCATAGCCTCTCTTCTTGAGATACCTGAACAAGAGTCACGGTATGAGTTCTTAGTAGAAACAATTCGACAGCCGGCTTATGATCTCCTTGAAACCCATTCCATCTGCCACCTAGTGGGATCTGATTCACCTTGGTACGGTAAGACCTACACTTACCTCAAGGACAATATCCTTCCTTTGGACCTCTCTTCCAACCAAAAACGAACCTTTATCCGACAAGCCTCCCGTTACACCGTTATCGCCAATACCCTTTACCGCCGTGGTCTGGATGGTACTTTACTCCGTTGTCTAGAACAGGAAGAATCTATAACTGCCTTGCGAGACGTGCACGAAGGGATCTGCGGAACACACTCCAGCGGTCCTTCCTTAGCTAAGAAACTCATGCGTTTGGGTTATTACTGGCCCAATATGGAAATGGATTCATATCAGTTCGTCAAAAAGTGCAAACAGTGCCAAATACATGGGAACCTGATTCATGCACCTGCTCAGGAGTTGAGACCTCTAACGACACCCTGGCCCTTTTGCCAGTGGGGACTAGACCTCGTGGGAAAGATTCACCCGCCTTCTTCCAACGGCCATAAATTCATCATAACCGCCACAGAGTACTTTACAAAGTGGATTGAAGCCGTTCCCTTATCAACCGTCACAGGAAAGCAAATTTCCTCTTTCATTCTGAATTACATTATCTGCCGATATGGCATCCCTTCATCCATCATAACGGATAACGGGAGACCTTTCAAAAATCAGGATGTCCAGGAACTTTGTGAGCGTTTCAAGATCCAACATCGCTTCTCCACCCCATATTACCCCCAAGGTAATGGCCAAGCTGAGGCATCAAATAAAACCATTCTGAAAATCCTAAAGAAGACTGTCAATGAAGCTGGTCGCGATTGGCACGTCCAACTCAATCCCGCTCTGTGGGCCTATCGAACCAGCATACGCACTCCCACAGGTGCTACACCTTACGCCCTCGTCTATGGTTCCGAAGCCATCCTTCCCATTGAGGTCGAACTCCCATCCCTTCGGGTGTCGTTGAAAGGTCTCATATCAGACGAAGAGTACAGAGTCTCCCGACTGCAAGAGTTAGAACTACTAGAGGAACGGCGCCAGAAATCTTTTGACCATCTCAAAGCCTATCAACAGATGATGTCAAGAAGCTACAACCACAAGGTTAGACCAAGATGCTTCAAGGTTGGGGACCTAGTTCTAAAAGAGAACCCTCGCAACCAGCAGGACAGAGAAAAGAAAGGTAAGTTCGAGCCTAACTGGCTTGGACCCTATGTAATTGTAGCAGCTTATGGATCGGGGGCATATCAGTTGGCCACATCGGAAGGTGAGTTGTTTGATGATCCAATCAACAGCATGCACCTTCGCAGGTTCTATACCTAAGAGAACCCCAATGCAAGGGGGCACAATAAAATCAAAAAAATCAAAAAGCTACAAAGAAAAAAATTGAAAAAAAAATAGAAAGCATGCAAAAAAATCGTCCTTTGGTGAAAACCTGGCAAACAGGCGCCTTGGATAGGTCTCATGATGAAAACCTGGCAATCAGGCGTCATGTTACTTTCTAGCTTCTCGTGCAAATAAAGGCAAGTGATGAAAACCTGGTACACAGGCGTTACTTGTGACGAACCGCATTCTCCATCTTTGGGAATCCAATCACCTTGAGCCCATTCTCCCTCTATTTTCCCCCATTCGACCCGTATCCATCCCACAATAAACACTTGACAGTTACCTATCATGGCTTGATACTCACCTTGTGGCCTTGTCAACCAAGGTTTTGGCCCATACCGTCTCCTCGCAGTGAGCCTAGTGTAGTGTCTCTCGTCAGTGTCTGTGGTCCGCCTCCGTGAACTACGTTGCCTCTGCGCCGTCACGTAGGCAAGGCCATTATTCTAATGCGCCCCCGAGGCTTCCATCTCTCCCAGAGTCCCATTTGTCTCCCCTCTTGTCTTCATTCTGGTCGTCTTTCTTCTAGTCCATCCATGGTCCATTAGGGTTTACCCCGAACTACGTTGCCTCTGCGTCGTCACGTAGGCAAGGCCATTTAGCAATGAGCCCCCGAGGCACTAGGTCAGTCCCTTAGGGTCCGTCTTCTCAATAAGGATTGTGCAACCTTCTCATCAAGTAAGCAAATGCAAGCAAACACCCGCGCTTCAAGCAGAAATCTTGACTGTGAGCATCTTAACCTATCCAATGCAAAGCAAATACCCAAGGTCTTCTAAATGATTTTATGCAAATTAAGGCAAGAAATAAACACATATCAACGCAAATATGCTTTGTAGACCAGAAACAGGGTTAAGTTACAGAGTCTTGATTTTTACTGTCATACCCTCCTATGCTACTCAAGGATGCCAAAAGCTAGAGATGCTATGATGGGGGCATGATTACTTTCTTTGTTTGCTATTTGGGGATTAAACTTTAGTAATATGAAGCCTTGTCTTAGAACGTGATCGGCAAAAGATCACCGAGGACATCAAAGGTCTAACATGAACGGGGGCAATCCTTGCTTGTTGAAACGCAAGAGGTACTCAGGTCATCTAGATTCAATTTTGACTAGATGCTTGTCTTAACTTGCTAAATCACAATCCATGTAAGTGATACTCAGGTCATCTCGGTTCAATTATACCTCGATGCTTGTATTCACTTACAACATTTCAGAAAAATACCAAAAACAAAATGCCCAATGATGAAATAAAGCAATCTAAAAGCAAAGCATCCGTCCTATATCCATACACCCATCCATACAATCCTCATTATTCAAACTATGCAGAGTAACGATATCAAGAAAAGTTCCCACGTCATTCTTTCGCAACCATCCCTCTATCCATCATGTCATTCTTCTGTCGATAGCGTACATTTGGACATCACAAAAACAAGGCATCTAGGAGCATATCATATCATTCGTAGAAACTAGTCATGCACATGATTAGGTTAGTAGAATACATCATCCAATGCATTAGGTCACCAATACATTTGCATCACATCTTAATCTTAAAAGCCCAGAAAATCAAACAACATAGCTAAGTACATCACATGTATAGTTACATCACCCCATAATACTCATGTTACAAATGCATACATTCAAAGCATTACATCATATAAATATCCAATAGCATCTCACATATCTATACAACATCATAACATAGAAATCATGTTCCATACACACATCTGCATTAGCTCATTTACACATATCTATACAGCATCATAACATAGAAATCATATTTCATATACATACATTTGCATCATCACAAGAACATCATATTAACTTTGCATTCATTTGTCACATTAAGTCATATATAGACATCATATAGCAGCATATCAAAGTATTTCTCATATAAACATCATATAAACCATCTAACTATGCAATAGAACCACATCATGCAATAGAAGTAATCATCTCATAAATGCATGCAATAAATACACAAAGCTGCATCATCATCCATACTATCATATACAAAGATGTCCAAATGTACAATATCACCATCTCTCTCAAAATCAAAGTGCCATATACAATGTAGGTCTAAATAAACGGTGATACATGTCCCAAAATGTACAAAATCTGGTCTCTGACTACCCCTGCTGCTGTGGGCCACCACTGCCAGCTCCTGACTGCTGAGGTCCCATGACAGATGCCCCTGACTGGGATGGACCTGCTCCGTGGGCCACCCCAGACTGAGTCCTGAAACTCCCTGCCCTCTGGCTCGACGACACGGCACCATGGTACAGGCCTCGGTAGTACTGTGCCTGCTGCTGCGCTCTGGCTAAGTCTGTCTGCGCCTGTGCCAACTGCGTCTGCAACTGGCCTACCTGTGCCTGTGCCTGCTGCACCTGCCCAACTAGAAAAGAGCTCGCTGCATCTGTACCCATGGCAGCCACTGCTGTGTCCCTCTCTACTCGGATAAGGCGTACCCGGGCATCGGCCATGTCTCGCTCACGAGTCAAACCAGCAATCACCGCTGCGTCTGTATCTCGCCTCCTCTCCACTCTCCTCAGCTGTGCCTGCAGCTCTCGCACCTGTCCCCTCAGACTGGCTATAGTCCTATCGTGTGCCTCACCCTGCACTGGCCCCTGTGCTGCCTCTGCCTGTCCTAGCCCCTGCTGCTGGGGCACCTGCTGCTGGGGCACCTGCTGCTGTGGTACCTGCTGGGGTGGTGGCATCTGTGCCTGCTGCTGTCCCTCCCCCTGTCCTGGCACTGCCTGCCCAGCCCGGTCTATCCTCCTCCGCTGCCTCGGCCTCTCTGCAGCTCGGCCACCGCGCCCTCGTCCTCCTCTAGCGGCCCTCCGCCCTGGGCCAGCCTCTCCCTCCTCCTCTGAGTCCGCCTCGTCAATGCGAGGCACCAGCATACCAGGTCCTGAATATCTCGGAAATGGATGTGCAGTAATCCAGTCCTCATACTCCTGTGTAACCCCAGCATCTGCAATCTCTCGCCTCATATCCCAGGCCACATAAGGCAACTGCCGGAACTCTGCCAGAGCCTCCTCGTAAGAAGCCATCGGCCCCCATCGGACCCTCTCTGCATGTGTCCGTGCAAACATGGCCTGTCCCTGCGGCATGCCCTGTCTCCTGCCGAACTGTCTCAGTACTCGGCCCACCGTCTGCCTCTCCAAGATGTGCCGTGTCTGGCCAATCAACCACCTGGTCTGGAAGCAGAAAGGCAGCTCATCTCCCTCATCGTCCCAAGGCTCGCAGTCCAGATATGGTCGCCATACGACCACATCTATCCCATCCAACGTATGCCTCCAATACTCTAGCTTCCCCAGCCTGTGCTGGGAAATCACTCCTGCGTAGCCATAGCTGTACGGCTCTCCCCTCTGCCTAGCAAAGACACATATCGGCCTGGTCACCGCTATGTGCTCCCACAGCCAAAACTGTAACAGCAGCACCCCAGCCGATAGACTCGTGCTGCGGTGGTACACCACCTGATGCATGTCGTGGTATAAGTGAGCTAGCACGCAAGGTCCCCACGCGTATCGAGTGCCCTCAGTCACCATCCGCTCCATAATCCTGCCCCATCCAATGGGGAACCCGTGTGATCTCCTGTCAGGGCATACAACGCCCGCAATCAGTCCAGCCACGATCCCAGGGAAGTAGTCGTAGCAGTCATAGATATCCTGCCAAGGGATGACCTGTCCCACCAGCTCGGGATCGTCGAATACTCGCTGACACTCGGCGAGTCCCGCATCCCGCTGTGCGTCGTACTCCACCAACTCGCCTACCACGGGCAAGTGCAGTATCCTGTAGACGTCCTCCAACGTCACAGTCATCTCTCCAGTAGGGAAGTGGAAGGTCCCGTCCTCGCTGTGGAATCTCTCCACGGCAGCTGTCAGCAGTCCTCGGTTCGCCCGCACCTCGGGCATGAAGCAAACGTAATCTAGGCCCATGGCACCAAGCGCCACTCTATCAGCCTCCGTCAACATGTGTCTCTGCAGTAGAGGCATAGGGAACGTCTCCCTCGACTGCAATGTCTCTCGTATCTCCTCCTGCAAGCACGCAAAGCAAGGCGTCAGTCTCAAGCCGCATATACCATACTCAACATATCTATTGGACTATATCAACTAAACTTAGCATTTCAAATTGATCAAAACAGCACACTACATCTCTTGACTAGATTCCTGCAATCTCGGAGATAGCTCATCGATTCCTGCGTCAAACAGGACGCTAATCGAGTCAGTTTGGCTAAGTAATTTGCCATCCCAAGCAAAAGCGCCACTGCAGGTGGTAAATGCGCCATTTCTGGTATATGCGCCGCAACAATCAACATATGCGCCGCAAAAATGCATATGCGCCGCAACAGGGCACATATGCGCCATTCTGACGCATGCGCCGCGTAAAGCCACGTATGCGCCGCTAAATTATGTATGCGCCGCAGGAAGTCACATATGCGCAACTTCCGCAAATGCGCTGCTACATTTCACGCATGCGCGACGCAAATACAAAAGCGCCGCTTAATTACGAAAGCGCCACCAGAGTGAACACATGCGCAACTTTCACGCATGCGCCGCCGAAACGGGCATATGCGCCGCGAAATCACAAAAGCGCAGCTTCGCGGAGCATATGCGCCATTCTGCGTTTCGGCGCATTCATTTCACCTATTTTCTACGAGCATTTATGACACCTAAACTCGACCCTAGGAGAATTTTTTCGAAGCACATACCGGGGGTCCTGCCTCTGCTGGCCGCCCGAATCGTCGGACTCGCTCGAATCGATGCTCCTCGCGTGGAATGTCTGCTGCTCTGGCCGCCATGCTGCTCTAGGTTTGCTCTGAGCTCTCCTTCTCCAATCCAGATCAACCAAGTGTGCAAATGACTATTCTTGTGGACCCAGCTCCTATTTATAGCCTCCAAACCCTAATTCTGGCTAGGTGATGACTGTGACTACTTCCCGTGTCTGTTTTTCCTCCCGTTTTCTTCCCACATCCCTGACCGCATCCCTATTCCTCCAACTTATCCTTACCCTTCCTCGTCGTGAGATCGTCCGTCTCCCAAACTTTCACCATTTTTTCCCGTCCAATCTCCCGAGGGGGCATCCTATCGTCATTTAACCTGTACCAGGGGCAAACTGGGGCATGTATCATCACTCAGACTATCAATTTCTTTTAAGCAACGCTATAAACTGCATTGCATCAAAGAGGGGCAAAATGTATACGCCTAAAAATGACACAAATCACCCTAAATAAATATTCCAAATATTTATTCCATTCTTCTATTAATTAAATAAATATTCCAAATTTATTTAATCAATTCACTATCTCACAATTAAATAAATTCTATTTATTTAATTAAAATTCTTCTAAAGTCTTTCACAATTAAATAATCATAAATTATTTAATTAATCCTATTTCCTCTATCCTAAAGTTCTAAAATCCAAATTCCACATCACCTTTACACCTCACCTTTTCCACCTCACCTTGTCCACCTCATCAGGTTGCACATGTAATTAAATATATTTAATATTTAATTATCTTATTTTCCCTCACCCACATGGCCTATTTCTTCTCCAATCAGAGGTCAGTTAACCAATCAATCAAATCTGTTAACTAACCTGTCAGTTGAGTCAAATCCTCAATCAATCCAGTCAGTTCCACAATCCACTCTTCTAACTGATCAATCAATTCTGTTAACAGACCAGTCAATGGAGTTAACTCTCCAATCAGTTTTGTCACATCCCACCTTTCATGATGGAGCTGGGACACTTGTCACATTTCCACTGGTTGCACATTCCTCAACCATCCTCAACCGTTGATCTTCATATCTTCTCTCAACCGTTGATTCCTATTCCTCCGGGTCTATAAATGAAGCTTCATCCCTTCATTCTAATCATCCAGGCTTTTGACATCGTTACTCTGCAGAAATATCACCAGCGCGCCTTTGGCACCCATTTGTCATCTACAAGCTTGAGATCACCATTGTTGCATTGGAGCTCACCTTCATTGCATATCACACTACAGCCGTTCACCATCGACTTCCTCCAACAGCTTTTAAAAGATTGCACTCTCTGAGGGCTCATCTCATCTGCGAAAGGACGATTCGTGATAGGCGAACAACGGAAGTTTCGAAACGGAAGAGGTTTGCTGTGTTCGTTCATTGTTTATTTAATCTTCTTTGTTTCTCCATTCTGTTGATGTTTGGGTCATCTGTTATTCATTTGATTGATGCACTATTTTACCCTAACACAAATCACATGTGGAATATCTCATATTAAGCTAACCAGATACTCTGGAGTAGGCAAATTAAAAGCATATTTAAAATATATGGAGAAAATATTTTATAGGGAAGAATTAAGACTAGAGGCATTACAACATACTTTAATTTGTAGCGCCACAAGATGGAACACACACAAAGATAACATTCCTAGATTGCAAGCCCTGAAAATTATTATTAAAATAAGATATTTACCCAAAGAAGGAGAATGCAAGAAAATCCATAATATCATAATACTATATCACCTCAACAACATTTGAACATCTGCACTACTACATGGGATGCAAAAAAAGAATATGACACAATACTATACATACAGATGCTCTACTGGACACTTACACCCATGGTAAAGACTTGGTACATTAATCAACAGAAAAGGGCATAAACAAGAAGCTGGGAAGAGCTTTAGAAGGATTTCAACATACGTTCTCTTTCTCTAATCCCAACAAGGATATCCAAAATACACTTCAAAAGATGAGGGAAATCATATTCCTACCTAGAGAGGAAAATCCAAGAGAAATATAGACCAAACAACACACACCGACACCACCAAGGAATGAAGGCATATGGAAATTAATAGAATGGATGGATAGACATAAACAATATTCCAAAAAAAGGTGCTACACCACACAACAAAATGGAATAGAAAATGAGGAAGAGCTGCAATTTGATATATAAATTAAGCAAGGATAAAGAGTGATAACATCATATACTGAACCCAAAAACAAATACTACAATCAACCACTAAAGTTAAGGGAACAAAATATAGCAACAAACGGTAGCCCTAAACTAGAAAAAATAGGGGACTACTAGGAAGAAAAAGAAGTTATGCAAATTGTAGAGATCTTATTAGAATATGAAGACTTATTTTCCCATACATTCACAAACTTAAAAGGAATTAAAGAGGAAGTGGGGACAATGAAAATACAACTTAAAGAAGGAGAAAAACCTTAGAAGAAAAGGTTGTACATATTAAACCCCAATATGAAAAGGTTAAGATAGAAATTGATAAAATGCTAGCAGCAGGAATAATTAAACTAGTGGAAAATGCAAAGTGGATCAGTCCCATGGTGGTACAAAACAAGAAAATTGGTAAAATTAGAATATGTGTAGATTTTAGGAAATTAAATAAAGCTTGTGTCCATGTTCCATTTCCTATGCCATTCATAGAAGAAGTCTTAGAATCTATTGCTGGAAGGAAGCATATTCATTCGTAGATGACTTCTCAAAATACCACTAGGTTAAAATTTAGGAGGATCAACATAAAAATACATTTGCAACAAAATGGAGATCTTTCATGTACATAGTTTTGGACTATTTAGTCACATTATGGTCAATGCATTTAAGGACTTCATTCATGACTTCCTAGAAGTCTACATGATTAGACAATATATGGATTGTTAAAAGACCATGTCCAAGTACTCCGCATGATGCTATAAAGATGCATGAGTTTACAAATTGCTTTGAACTTAAATAAATGTGTCTTTGTGGTACCATTTGGTACACTCCTTGGACATATAATATGTAAAGAGAGACTTATGGTAGATCCCTCAAAAGTGGAACTTTTTATGAATTTACCACTACCAAAAATAGCTTCAAAGGTTAAAAAACTCTAGGTTATACCAACTACCACCGCAAATCCATTAGAGGCTATGCTACAATAACAACCCCAATAGAAGAACTTCTAAAGAAGAGAACAAGTAAAGCAATCAAGTGGACTGAACAATGCCAACAAGCATTTGATACACTAAAACACAAGATAGTAGAAGCCCCTATATTAATCTTTCCAAATCAGAATATTCCATTCCATGTACATGTAGATGCCTTTGAAATGGTAATTGGAGAAATGTTAGCACAATCAAGGGGGAAAAAGGATCATCCAATTGCCTTTGCCAGCTGCAAACTCTCTCAAGCAGAGAACTATACTACTGCAAAAAGAGAATCTTTAGTGATGGTAAATGCCCTACATAAATTTAGACACTATCTTCTATCCACTCCATTTACATTTTATATAGATCACAAACCCCTGAAATACCTACTCAATAAACCAATCACATAGGGAAGAATATGTAGATTTCTCTTACTATTTTAGGAATTTGACTTTAATATGATGGTAAAACTAGGAAAAGCAACCAAGTCTCTGACTATTTATCAAGAATAGAAACAAGAGAAGAATCGAACAACATAGAAGATGACTTACCTAGCACAAACCTATTTATAGTCACTACAGTGCCAAAGTAACTCAATGATGTGGCAAGCCTACTATCCACTAGAAAATACCCATAAAATAGTTCCCAAAATGATAAATGTATACTCTTAAGGAAGTCATTACCTTATACACTAATTAAAGGAGAATTGCATATAATTGGAAGAGATGAAATTATTCAAAGAGTATTGTTTGAACATGAGAGACAAGACATCCTCAAAGAAGCACATGAGGGAATCTCTAGAGGACATAACTTAGGGAAAGACACTGCAAAGAAAGTTATGTTCTCTAGATTATTCAAGGATACAAGTCTGTTTGCTAAAGAATGTGACATATGTCAAAGAGTAGGTAACCAACTGTAAGAGATGAAATGCCATTGTGGCCAGTTTTAGCCCAAGTACCCTTTGAGAAATGGGCAATAGACTTCATTGGACCTATTGAGTCACCAACAAATGAACAAAAGATAGATTTATTATCACCTAAATAGAATATCTTACAAAATGGGCAGAGGTGGAACCAACTAAGGACTGTACTACAAAAACCATTGCAAACTTCATATATAAAAATATAATAACCAGGCTTGGTTTCCCTCTAGGTATTACTAGTGACCAAGGTAAACACTTTGTCAACAAAGTAATTATGGATCTCCTGAGCAATTTCATGATCACTCATAACAAAAGTAGCCCATACCATATGCAAGAAAATGGAGCTAGTGAAGTCCTAAACAAAATTATAGGCACCACATTAACAAAAATGTGTAATGGGAACACATCAGATTGGGATGTAAAAATTCCAACAGTATTATGGGCCTATAGAACAACCTATAAAAGGACAACCAAATTCTCTCCATTCAAGCTAGTATATGGACTAGATGCCACTCTACCAATGAATTTTATTATACCAAACCTATGCACTGCACTTACTCTATGGTTGGATGAATAGGACTCACTAAAACAAAGACTAGAGGATCTGAACAAATTGGATGCAAAGAGACTATTAGTGGCATGTAATCATCTTCTAGAACACAAACTCCAAAAAGCATGGCATGACAGAAATCTAAGACACAAAATATTCAACAAAGGGGGCCTAGTACTACTATATGATAGTAAATTCAAAAAGAAAGGGAAGGTAAAGGTAAGATGGATAGGGTCATATCACATTGAAGAAATCTCTAATTTTGACATGGTAAGATTAAAGACATTAGAAGGAAAAATGTTATTGAGATATGTTAACGACACAAGATTAAAACTTTATCGCCAAACTACCCAATAAATAAAATAAAAATAAAATTATGTATCATATAAAGTATAAACCGTTGGAAGGAAACAAGTCACAAAAAAGTAATAGCTACAAAAATGCGCAAAAACAAGAATAGATAAATGGATTAGAGGCAGATTCTCATCGTTAAAGTTATATAACAAGGCTCAAACCATCGCTAAAATCACTATTGCATATCAAAAACAAAAGTGTGAGCCCGAACAAGAAGATGAATACACAATCCTTGCAAACTAAGCCAAACTAAAGAAAATCACAAAGAGAAAATGGTGACTCCCACTTTGGTTGATATCTTTGAGAAACCACACTCTAAGTACAAGAAATTCCCATACAAGGCAATGGAGATAGACCCAGATGGTGATTTCTCATTGGTCCTAGCTAATGTTATCTACACGGAAGACATAAGGAAATATATTCACGCAACCCTCACAAAGATTGACCACACCAAATTTTAATCACTCCAAGGAACCCTATTACAACCAGATCAAAGGAAATATATGCCTCAATACTAGTAGATTGAAAAGAAGAAGCTAGATGTTTGGAAGGATTTCCTAGACTTTTCAGCATAGCACGGGTGGATAAAGATAATTTTTGAGTTGCATTCATGAGGAGTATATCTACTTGGACAAACCCTATAGAATAACCAAAAAAGATATCCAAGTTGTTATAGGGTTGAGCGTAACAAGGGAGCTTCCTTCCAAGAAGGCTATCAAAAATGATAAAATTATAGAATTGATGGGAGGAGCCTGGATGTAACAAAAATAACAAATCCAGCTATAATATATGCCACCATGGGTATTGAATACAAGATATATTATACAAATAGAGAAGATTTGGTGACCGACACTGCAATCTACATAGCATATCAAATGGTCATAGAGGGAAAAGAGATAGACTTGTGTAAAGTCACCCAAGAGAAGTTGCTCAAAAATCTTCAATAGACAAAGAATACACATTATTAATTTCAATATGGTACCCTGATCATTTTCTTAACCTTTTATTTTATGAATGCATTACCATCATTCTCTAGGAAAGCATGGAAAAACAACCAATCTGTTGTTGCACAAATAAATACACATGTTTACCAATTAAAGGACACCACATCATATGTCATTGCATACTAGGGTTTCTTAAAATCCTTTCAACAATAAATGCAAAGTAGTGACCATATCTCATATGACATGGTCCACAAGTATGTCAATGATATTGTCTTCCTCAGACAAATATTATACATTGATGGAAATGGTAGAACCTAGGGTTTCATGGATCCCTAAACTACCCTATGAGATAAGCAATGACCTAGTGGATTCATATGAAAATACCTTACTAAAGCAACCAAAGGATGTAAATGTGGAAAGGTTTGGCACATATAAGGAATTCATAGATAAACAAACTAAGAAGAGTGTAGAAGAACATGTGGAGAAACATAAAGAAAAATTGCATCAGAAATGGCATATTCCAAAGTTTGAAATGCCACAAGAAAGTACTTCTACACATGAAGTGTGGAGATCAGAGAGATTGAATTTGGGGTCTACGAGATCACAAGAAACATCATAACAGAGCACATCAACACAAACAACATCAATAACTCCTCCATCGCAAGCACAACAAAAAGAACCATCACTTGAGGAGGCCTCATAAATATTAATAAAATTAAGCTCAGAGAAGAAAAATCCAAGAAAAAAGAAAGGGGTAAAACAAAATATAATCAAAATGTCAAGCATAGAACCTAAGCAGGAGGAACAAGAAATACAACAGCCACAAAAAATAAGAATGACAAGACAAAGCAAACATGAATCAATAGAAATACAACCAACGAAGGAAGAAGAAATAAAGGAGAACATCATGTTGGCAAGAGACACTATATGGATTCATGGTTGTTGTCATTGATGGCAACAAAGGTCATCCCACATATCCGCAAGACATGATATGTCTCTACCGGAAGTCAGAATAAAGAATGTTGTGGTCCGGTGAAGAAGAACAGAGCATGTGGCAAGGTCCGACAGATTGGTCCGGATCTCTCAGAGGAAGTGTCTTGGTGCAGTGCGGATTTGGGGAAGTCAAGAGGACTACCTTGAGTGGTATATTCCAAGGATTTAGCCTCCGGTGATGGACAAGGAAAAAGATATGAATGGTTGAGTACCGGATTCCTGAGAGACAGTGAAAACAGAGGAAGAACTGACTGGCAGAGTATCAGACTGCTTTCCGGATGGGTTACTGTTGATGACAGAGGTTGTGAAGGCATGAATCATGTTTGGCCGACATGATTAATGATATCTACAAGTATATGCTTGATCCGCATTGCTTGGTGAGGAAGGATTCAGCCGACAGAATGAGAGTTTATAAGAAACTAGACTGTTCCGGATGCCGACTAGAAAGGTGATGAAATTACTTGTGCGGATATATATAGAGGATGGATTTAGTTGTGAAGTGTGTTGTGATGTGGAGAGATATGCGAAGAAGTCCAAAGAAAGAGCAGAGGTAGCAAAAAGGATCCGGTATGTGGAAGATAGCAGAATAAAGAACAGAGGAAAGATGAAGTGCAGCAGATCAGTGTACTGAGCCTAACCGGAACTGAACTCCAGCATATGCAGATGCTTCCAATCAGTTCAAGACTGTGATTCTCATCACTTTGTAGACAGTGTGTCTTCTTGTAGGCAGTGGGCCTCTTGTGAGCAGTGTGCTCGGGCAGTGAGCCCTAATTGGCAAGTGCCATTTTTGTAATTTCCTATTCTTCTAACAGAGAATAATTCTTGGGTTAATCACCCCGTGGTTTTCTCCCTTAACAGGGTTTCCACGTCAAAAATACTGTGTCATGTGTTTCTTATTTCATGGTTAATGTTTTTGTGTTTGATTTTATGCTACATCAATTAAAAGAAAAGTTCAATAAGGGAAATAATTAGGATAACTGATTCACCCCCCCTCTCAGTTATCAACAATTGGTATCAGAGCTAAGTTCCTCCTAATAGAGCCTAACAGCTTGAGGAAGATCTGGGATTTCAAATGGATGCATATGGTTTAAGGGAGCAACTCAAGACTGCCCTTGAGGATCTTGAACAGTCAAATTCTGAAGTCAGTGAATTAAAGGAAAGACTCAAACAGGCTGATGAATTCATGAGAGAATTAAAAGACAAATTAAGTCTCTCTATGAAAAAGAGAAAGGAGTTGCTTCAACAGTTGGCAAGACAAAGTGAAGAAAGCAATACAAATGAGGAATTGACTGAGCAAACCAAGTTATGTGAAAAGTTATCAAAAGAAGTCATTATGTTAAGACATGAAATGGAATCAGGAACTATAAAGTTTACTCAAGAGATTGAAGAAAAAAGAAAGGCTGAAGACAATCTAAGACAATCTCTTAAAGAAAAATCAGAAGAATGCCACCAGATGGACAGGATTATCAGACACCTTGAATCTGATCTTGAAGATGCCAAAGATAATGAAGGAAAACTTGAGGATCAAATTGCCTCTCTCAAAAGAGACCTTCAAACAGCAAATGAATATAAAGAGAAATTCAAGATAAGTTCTGCTCAACTTGAAGTTCTTCTTGGAAGTCAAAAGAGGACAGATGACAAGTATGGCTTGGGATATGAGAAAGGAGAAAGCTCCGGATCCAGTCAGAAGAATCTTGGATCAGAAAATCCAAGAAGCAGGCCTAGAAGACCTCCGGTAAGACAGCCAAATGCTCAAAGATATCCATCCTTCAATGGATACTGCCACAGCTGCAACCACTTTGGTCACAAAGCTAATCAGTGCAGAATGAGAATGAATCAGATTAATTCATCCTTCTCCGGACAGTGCTTCAACTGCAAAAGGTATGGACACAAATCCCATGAATGCAGAAGTATACAAGTAAACAAATCATTCAAAGGTAGATGCTTCACATGCAATAGAGTAGGTCATATGGCTAATCAATGCAGATCAAGAGGATATCAGTCAAATATGCGAAGAAATGTTATTTGCCAAATCTGCAATAGGTCCGGTCATAATGCTAAAGTTTGCAGAAACAAGAATCGGGACAAAAGAGGTCCGGTGTATAATCAGAATCAAGACAAGGGTAAACAAAAGATGAATGCGGATGAGGTTAGGAATCAGATGAGCAAGATCTGGGTGAAGAAAAGTTCAGAGAATGTAGAGGTTGGATCCGCACCAGACTCTGGTGCTGATATTTCTTCCGGAAATTAAAAAGTGAGCTCAGGCTCAGGGGGAGACTCAAAGGAAATCTTGTTCCCCCAGCCAAACAAGTGGTGCCGGATGTGGCACAAGATGCGGATCAAAGGGTTTGTAGATATGAGTCTTGAGATACTTCAGTCAAGTTTTCAGAGGTCCGCATGAAGTTATGAAGAAGCTGTGATCGATCAAATAAGACCTGTTCAGGGAGATGCTCCGGTATGACAAAGGATTACAAAAAGGTCCGGAAAGATCCGGAAATGCACTATCTTGTTCTGCGGATTGGATAGAGTGTTTGGGATGCTCTTGTAATATGTTACCTCGATTTATTCATGATTGAAAGATCCGGATGATATCCTCAGATCAGAACCAATCCGGGATACTCCAAACTATCCAGACAAGGCAAACCAGAATGATGTAGGTGAAGCATTTATTGCAGACAGGTATTAGGGTTCGCGGAGCAATTTAAGGGATTTCTCAAAGGTCATTTGCTCATTCTGCACTCGAGAAGAAGCGAAAAGTGGAGCTCTGCAACAAGGTTCTTCAAGCACACCAAGGATCTCCTGCCAAAGCTATTGGATAAAGAAATCAATCCAACCACTCTGTGCAAACCGAAGGCGCATAAGGTATTCTCCGTTTTTCATTACCTCACTGCAAATCTTTGAAGAATGGCTACTCCAAACATAGTTAAGATCTCCGATAGACCTCGCCCCTCATTCAAGAAACATCCCTACAAATCATTGGAGGTAGACCCACTAGGAGCCTTCTCTAGTGTTCCTCACGGAGTTTTACACACCGAAGACATTAGGGTTTACATACATGCAAACATTGAGGAATTTGGGGAATTCAAATTAAGAGACCTCTATCACAAGCAGCTGATTGACAATGCTTTTGAGCTTAAACCAGAGTATAAGGATATTCAGAAGAAACAATTTGAGCAATTTATTCATTTCCCCTGCTTTGAAGAAGATGAATGGGTCCGGTATGTACTGAGCAGGATGCATGACAACTTCCTATGGCTAGATAGACCCTGTAAGATCACAAAAGAGGCAATTAGAGCAGTAACTGGCCTATACTCTTCCGGAGGGGTACCTATCCTCAAATCTGTCAAGAACAACATTGTAACAGAGGCCACCGGATCAAAATTTGACAAGAGGGCAATGACCATTGAAGATATTTCGGATCCGGATATCAAATATGCATCAATGATAATAGGATACAAGATCTATCACTCCAGCAGGGAGAATTCTGTATCCAGAACTGCAGTATACACTGCTTTTGAAATGCTAAGGAAAAATGCAGAATATGACCTCTGCGAACTACTGCTAAGCCAATTAATGGAAAATATACAGAAAATCAAGAAGGATAAGAAGAATTCCTTCAAGTATGGTACTCTTATTGTATGTCTATTCTTCTACTTCATGAATGAGCTACCCGGAACAAGTGGATGGGTATGGCAGAATGACAAACCTGTTGCAGTCCAGATAAGAGACTACTTGCATGGACTTGGGGATGCAAAAGCGAGAAATTCAGCTCTATGGGGATACTTCAAAAACTTTCAGAGCATGATGCAAGCAAGAGAGAGAATTCCTCAGTCTCTCATTGAGAAATACAAGGACTCAGTGTGCTTTATGGTTGACACTGATCAGTGCCTAATGGAGGCAGTGGAGCCAAGGACTGTCTGGATCATGCCCATGGGGTATGAAGTTGATGAACAGATAGTGGAGCTGCATGTTCAACACATGCTAAGTCAGCCCAAAGATCCTAAGGCAGAAAGGTTTGGAACCTTTGAGGAGCTGAGTGTAAAAATACATGTAGAACTCAGGGAACCTGAGATTAAAAGAAAGGTAAGAAAAGAAGTAGAGCACATTGCTCAAGGCCTAGGTATCTCAAAGGAGGCACTTGATGCCAGCCGGGAAAAGAGGAGGAAGGCCGAGGAAGAAGAGAAAAGCAAAGAAAGTGCTCCGGTTGGAGCTCCCACCCGGACCAGATCAACAAAGAGATCTGCACCTCCCTCAACCAAAAGTTCAAAACCGGAAGTCCAGGCATCCGGTAAGAGATCCAAGACAAAAGCCACAAGGGCTTATGGAAGCCAAAAGGATGAAGAGGAAACAGAATCAGATGAGGGAGTAAGAGAAGTAAAGAAACAGAAGAAGAAAGGATCCGGTAAGCCCTCCACAGGCCAAGACAAGGATGAAATGGCAGAGGTAACTGTTGAAAAGCCCACTCTGTCACTAGAGAGCATAATCAAGTCGGTCACGGTGGATGGAAACCTTCAACCAATGACTGAATCCTATGATGACTTCAGTGAGGCAGACCAAAAGACTCTGCAGGAAGCCACAGTTAAATATCTGAACATATACAATAAGGCTTTCATTGAGATCATATCTCTCATTCCTAAAAGCCTAGAGAAGGAAATGGAAGTAAGAAAGAATAATGCTCATGCCAAAGATCTTGAGATCCAGGAGCAGATAGCTATTCAGCTATATCCTCAAATTGATCCCAAGACAATGAACATTATCTTCAAGGACTGCAAAGATGAGTTCAGAAGCAAAGCCAGGATGAATCAACTCATGCTTGGTGAGACTGACAAAGTGGCCCAAGAAACAGAAGAGATCCTCCGGAAGGCCTTCAAAAGGTTCAATCTTCCTGTTGTAGAGGACTTAGGTGCAGAAACAGCTGCTGATTTGGAATCTTCTGTTCCGGAAGAAGTGAGCCCTGAACAGACAAGTGAGGACTTGGGACCCTCTGCTCCAGAAGAAGTGGCCCATGAACAAGTTAGCATCTCTCCTCCAGTTTCCCCTACAGTCTCCGGATCCAAAGAAGAAGAGCAATTACAGGAGAAGGAAGCAGTGGTGAAGGACAAAGAGGTTGACAGTTCTAAGACTGCAGAAGAGAAGAAACATCTGTCTCCGGCAAGAGACACTGCACAAACTGTTCAACAATTTTTGAGCAAAGAAACTCTAGAGATTGATGAACCGGAGCTTCTAAAAGGCCCATTTGATTTTGACTCTCTCTCTCCGGTACAAACAATGAAGATAGCTTCATTTGCAAATGCCAAGGCAAATGAAAAGCTCCTGAAGTCTCATATGGAAGACTGTGAGTTGATAGAGGCTGCTTCCGGAGTACTTGTGAAGATCATGCCATCAATCCAAATAGATCCGACAGCCTCCACTTCCGGTAATCTAAAAACCTTAGTCAGCAGTGTTGATACACATTTTGATTCTCTAGAAAAATCAGCTGAAGAAAAGGTCCGGAAGGAATTTTTGGATAAGAGATTTTCAGAGATATTAGAATTAATTTCTAAAGATAGGAAGATTGTAAGCATTGGAATAAAGAGATTAGAGAATGCTCTTAAGGATGGCGGTGATATCTATAAATTTTGTATATCCTGGTCAAAGGCAACAGCAGCATTTGACAAGAAAATAAAAGAGGAACAGGATAAGCTACAAAGCTTATCTCAAAGTTTTGATCCTCTCTCTTCCTCTATAATAAATCAAGAATGTCAGACTATTGCAGTCTTGAACAAAATAAAGAATCTTGAGAAGGAAAGGAAGAACATCACCAACCGGATGGGAGAACTTAGAAGGATTATAATCCCTAAGTTGGAAACCATGCATGAGGCCATCAGTGATGCTAGGACCACCGCCCAAACAAAAGATCCGACAGATCTCAAGCGGGCAGAAGCGTTTGCATTTTTGTTAAGTGGTCACATTTCAATTTTGGACAGAATGAAGCAAAGTTGGGCTACCGAAATGATTCAATTACAGACATCCTTTGCAGACATTCTTCAATATATGTGAGTATGTAAATATGCGGCTAAGTATAAGAAATTTTTGAAAATTTTGATATGCGGACCCTACCCTTTGCCATTGATGTCAAAGGGGGAGTGAGGAGCAGTGAAAAATGAGGGATCCAACTAAGGGGGAGTTCCGGAAATTGTATATAAGGACAGAGCATCAGCAAAGGGGGAGCATAGTGAAAACACTTAGTCATTTTTCACTAAGTGTTGCCATCAATGCCAAAGGGGGAGATTGTTGGCAAGAGACACTATATGGATTCATGGTTGTTGTCATTGATGGCAACAAAGGTCATCCCACATATCCGCAAGACATGATATGTCTCTACCGGAAGTCAGAATAAAGAATGTTGTGGTCCGGTGAAGAAGAACAGAGCATGTGGCAAGGTCCGACAGATTGGTTCGGATCTCTCAGAGGAAGTGTCTTGGTGCAGTGCGGATTTGGGGAAGTCAAGAGGACTACCTTGAGTGGTATATTCCAAGGATTTAGCCTCTGGTGATGGACAAGGAAAAAGATATGAATGGTTGAGTACCGGATTCCTGAGAGACAGTGAAAACAGAGGAAGAACTGACTGGCAGAGTATCAGACTGCTTTCCGGATGGGTTACTGTTGATGACAGAGGTTGTGAAGGCATGAATCATGTTTGGCCGACATGATTAATGATATCTACAAGTATATGCTTGATCCGCATTGCTTGGTGAGGAAGGATTCAGCCGACAGAATGAGAGTTTATAAGAAACTAGACTGTTCCGGATGCCGACTAGAAAGGTGATGAAATTACTTGTGCGGATATATATAGAGGATGGATTTAGTTGTGAAGTGTGTTGTGATGTGGAGAGATATGCGAAGAAGTCCAAAGAAAGAGCAGAGGTAGCAAAAAGGATCCGATATGTGGAAGATAGCAGAATAAAGAACAGAGGAAAGATGAAGTGCAGCAGATCAGTGTACTGAGCCTAACCGGAACTGAACTCCAGCATATGCAGATGCTTCCAATCAGTTCAAGACTGTGATTCTCATCACTTTGTAGACAGTGTGTCTTCTTGTAGGCAGTGGGCCTCTTGTGAGCAGTGTGCTCGGGCAGTGAGCCCTAATTGGCAAGTGCCATTTTTGTAATTTCCTATTCTTCTAACAGAGAATAATTCTTGGGTTAATCACCCCGTGGTTTTCTCCCTTAACAGGGTTTCCACGTCAAAAATACTGTGTCATGTGTTTCTTATTTCATGGTTAATGTTTTTGTGTTTGATTTTATGCTACATCAATTAAAAGAAAAGTTCAATAAGGGAAATAATTAGGATAACTGATTCACCCCCCCCTCTCAGTTATCAACACATCATGATTGTAGACCTCCTCACAAGTGTGCTAAACAATAAAGGGATGCTAAAGAAAATTGCAAAAATGTACACCTATTTGGGGTTGGAAAACCAAGCAATAATGAAAGAAACAATAATTAGATACATTAGATTGTCTACCAACACCTTGGACAATATCATAAAAAAAAATTCTAGATCATCCCACCTCAGCCATCAGAAAGAAAAGAGAAAAAGATGTAGAGATAAAGAAGAAATAAGGAAGAAAGCCATAGAATAGATTGATCCAACTCTGATAGATGAGCAAAAGAAAAATCTCATACAATTGTAAACCAAAGAATTAAGATCCAAGTAGAGGGTGGACACACTAATGAGCCTTAGTGAGGAGGATAAAAATAAAATTTAACAAGAGACTATTGAAGTCACAAAATAGGCATATGCGACATTGAGGGAAGAAAGGGAAAAAGCACAAGAGGAAGAAAATATAGATTTTGATGACCCTTATGATGGGAAGAACAATAAGAAACTCCATAGAAACCACCATCACTAGACAAACCTACAATGTATTCCACCTCCACATCCCCCATGCAACACATAAAGGATTTTTTGGAGAAACAAAAGCAAATCCATCCTATGGCAACACCGTAGCTACTCCAATTTCCACTAACTGATACACAAGTAGATATCTCAGTTATATCACCCCCTCAAAAGTTTCAACTTGGGGAGATATTCTATAGTACCACAAGGGAAGATATCTTGAAGCAACATGTGAAAAATATAGAACAATGTAATGTCCCCTTTTTAGCTGATGTTGTTTGCAGATGGTTTAGCCTATTCCTGACCCTCGTAGGCTAATGTACATGGTTAGGGGGTCTTCTTGAGGTAGTCACCTGGTCGATGGTTGGTTTCCTCGATTCAGTTGGATGGGAAAAATAAGGGAGATAATAATTAAATTAATTATTTGTAAGGTTATTAAATAAATAAATATTATAAAGTGACCTTATATTTAATTAATTTAATAAAGTGACTTAAATAAATATTATTACATAAAGTCACTAAAATAAAATAATATTATTTTTCTAGAAGCTTCTTGAAGTGGGATTGAAAAAGTATAAAGGAAGGGGCAAGGCAAGCTTCTAGGCATCCGATTATTAACATTTGCATTTGATGAGTTTTGTGGAGCCAAGGGTTTCTGCATATTTGGTCTTTGGGAATGAAAACTCCCATAGATTAGCATAACTGAGGTGGTGAAATATCCTCTGAAGGGTTGTAAATTGGAAGGGATACTTTAGTCCTTTCATTTGTGCTTAAATCTGTAGTATTAACCAAGGGTTTGGAGGAATTAATTTGCATATCAGAAGTTTTTTCTATTGGCTGCTACAATGTTGTGAATAGTGCCGCTACAGTGACATAAATAGTGCGCTACAGTGATTTGCAACAGTACGCTACAGTGTTGCGCTACAGTGATTTGCTACAATGCACGCTACAGTGATTTGCTACAGTAGCACTACAGTGCGCGCTACAGTAACATGAACAGTAACACTATAGTCTCGGCATGAACAAGGTAGCTAGGAGAAGGTTTCACATTGGGTTTGGATAGAACTCCTTTCCTTGGATATTGGTTTATTCTCCTTCAGCATCATTGGGCGTCACTATTATTAGGTTCTTACAACTATTAGTAGTTTGCATTGACATCTTAGGCATTTAATTTTGCTGCTGTAAGTGATAACTCAAAATCAGATTTGGCATTGCTGTAGTCATCATTGTAAGCCAATTAGTCTTGGCAAATTCATAGCAACATTGTACTTGGGAATGAATTCAATAAAGGAGATGTATGTTGCATACCATTTGTCTAACGAAATGTCCATCTAATAGCATACATGATTAGCATAATAGTATGCATGCCAAGTGTTTGTAAAAATGCTATTTGGCTGTAGGTGCACATTCTTCATATAGAGTTCAAGTATTTGTTTTAGAAAGGTCAAAAATAATTGCATTTTCACCTTAGACCATTGCCTAGACATTGTAGCTTTAATTTGCAAGCAATTTAACTTCAATTGAAACCATTCCAAGCAAGCAAGCAAACTGAAAAAATATAGAGACAACAAATTAAGAGGTTGTGTGCAAAGTGTTTGATGATATTCCTTGAGCCTCTAATCAGAAAATTGAGGTCCAAATTGTCAAGGGATATTACAGTGGTATCAGAGCTTTTGTCCTGCCATCCTGTTGGGTAGATTGGACATTGAATCAGCTAGTTAATCATGGTTACTTCAAGTACTCAGAAGCAGTGGGACAAGAATATGGAGAAACTTAAACAAAGTTTGAATAAGTTGGATGAAAACTAGAAGAGGATGAATGAATTGTTTTCACACCCTACAAACATAGACAAAGTAGCTCGGTTTATGGCATCCATTTTTAAGGGGTCTACATCACAAAACAAAAAGGAGGAACAAAAGGTTTCTACAGGTGAAGTATCTAGAAACCTCTACAATGAATTTTTAGCAGTTAGTGACCAGCATTCAGCTGATCCTATGGAGAACAAAATGGACAAAGGTGATGAGCAGGAGATGCCTTCTTTTGGGTTACAAGTTTCATCTTCTCTTCTGGAGGATAGCAATGGTATGGATTCTTTTAATGATTCCTTTGGGGCTGATGTTAAATGCACTCACAAAAATTCAGCGGGAAAAGTAATATGTGAAGTGTGGACCAGTAGTATTGAGCTCAGGTCTATTTCAGTTGATCTTCACCCAGTTGATGTTATAGAAGGTAGAGAGGAAGAAACAGTGGATCCTACAGGATAGGGTTGCATGAGTCTCCTAGTTGGTGACATGGAGGTTATGATTAGGGACTCTTTTGATAGTCCTAAGAGTGATCTTACCTCTCTGCATAAGGTTAGCAATTCATCATCCATTGAGTCTATTTTTTGGAGGGATGATGAGGAGTTAGGGTTGGGAACTACTGCTACTCTAGTTCCAAACCAGCATGAGGACACTTTAGAAGAATATTTTGATGAGAGGCAAGCTCTCCATTGGCAGCCCACAACTTCAACTAATGAATTTTCCTTGGTCCCTAAGTCTGATTTGGAGAAGCAACTAAAGGTTGGTGAAGATAAGATTGTTACAGCGCTGTCCCATTTTGATCATTCCCACAAGATGGTGGAAATTCATCTATGGAAGGTCCAACTTGAGGGGAGACATAGAAGTGTTGAAGAGGCTTCATCAATTTATGATTTGCAAGCGTTTAAGACAGCCATGGAGATTATGAAAAATAACTATTTAACTCTTCTTTCCGATAGAGATCACCTACTTGAATTGGGTGTCATATATTCAGATGCATTGAAGAGGAAAGAGGAAGAGGTTGATCAACTCACCACGAAGCTAGTGAAGACTAGAAAATCTTTGGAAGACTCTCAAATGGCTCTCCTTATGGCAAAAAATTAGATTGAGGAGTTGAATGTGGAGTTGAGTTTGGCTCATGCTTCACCAAAGAAATCAGAAAATCAGTCTTCTATTGCAGCCTCTTTGGATGGGCAAGAATCTTGTGTTGTGCATGTGATTGAGGGACAAGGAAATGAGGGAAAAGAAGAGCAAGTGATGAGTGAAGACAAACCAATTACATTAGAGCAACTACATGAAGATAAGGTTTCTTGTGATGCTTCACTAGGTGAGTCTAGCATTGCTTCATCCTATCATGGTAAAGAATTAGATGGTGCTTCCATGAATGTTATTCGTACATATGAAAGTCCATTGAAGGTCCAAGATATTAAGGTGGATGTGAAAGTTGATCCTTTGCTTAGTGGAGCAGCCACTAGTGTTTTGAATACACATGATGAAGGAGACATTTTACAATGGCATGATGTCATCACTAATTTGTTTGAGGACATCAGCACTATGTCCCATCATTCTCGTGAGATAGGAGCTTGTGATCATGAGAAAGCCAATGATATGATATCACCCATTGATGGCAGCCCTACACCATTTGGTAGACATGAAGATATCAAGGATAAGAGGACTGATTTTGTATATTTTGGCATCGAAGAGGTAAAGAAGTCCAAAAAGATTAACGAAGAATGGTTGTAAAAAGCCAAAGAGGCTAGATTAGTGGCTGCTAATGCAAGACAGCATCTTCAAAAAGTGAAAGAAAAGATCAATCTCATCAACATAGCAAGACAAAAAAGGATAGATAACATTAGAAGACTCTTTATTCAAATGCGGGATGAATCTGAAAATACACTTGATTCCCCTAAGGTTAGTTCCATGTCAGGTGATAGAAAGTAGGACTATGATGGTCAACTATTGACGGAGGTTGGTGCTTTTTACCATGACTACATAGTGAGGAGAGTTCATCACCTTTCTTTTAGTTCACATGCAGATGATTGGTTGATGCATCGATGTGGATTGATGGGGGGCTTATACCATCCATTGTGGGATGAAGAGTTGCCATCTACAGAAGATGGAACTAGAGCTTGCAAGTACCCGACTCAGTTGTGTATGAGGAATTACTTGCAGGGACAGCAGTCAATTATCCATCATGCTATTATGTATCCGACAAGGTTTGCTACTTCTATGTCACAGAGATTTCACACAGATACATGGTTTCAGGATGATTATGGGGGCAATAGGTATGATGGCTTGGTTAGTCAGCACGTTCATAGGAATTGGGCAGAGGATAGAGGTTGTGCTTTCATGCTTGCTAGGCAGTTGTATGGTGCACTCGTGAGGGAAGAGGCACAGATATCCACTTCCG
Organism: Cunninghamia lanceolata; assembly: GCA_027924645.1. Taxonomy (NCBI): domain Eukaryota; kingdom Viridiplantae; phylum Streptophyta; class Pinopsida; order Cupressales; family Cupressaceae; genus Cunninghamia; species Cunninghamia lanceolata. Next base: position 1,048,434 of record BSBN01001753.1, read on the forward strand.
TTGGTGGTGAGAGGGATCAACCCTCCACATTTGCATTGATTAGTGCAACTGGCTTTATGAGTTGGTGTCAGGAGCACTCTTCTTCTAGCTTTGGCAGTTGGAGTATTGTGGGGACACCAACATTTGCAGATGAGTTAGGAGATACTCATCTTTTTCGATAGTTGTTTGGGTCCATAACCCACAGGTCTCAGTATCAGGGAGTAGCCTCTTGGCATATTAGTGATTCAGTTGCAGACAGTATGGTGCAGCAGGTGCCACCAGTTGTCATTGGTAGTGGATTGCTGATTCTATTTTGGGATCCTGGTGGTGATGTGTTTGATTCGTCACTCTATTTTGGTCCTGATGAGGTGTTCCACCACTCTTGGTGTGATGTCAGTGGTTTATGTAGAATGGTACAGTGGAAGTCAATAGGTGCGCTTTGTGACGGACTTCCAGTTTGGCAATGGGACCCAAGGATTGACATCAGAAGTGATATGTTTATTTCAGATACAGAATTGCACAGTTTGCTGAGTTTTGGTAGGTTCTATGGCTGCAGCTATTTTCAGCGAGATTCTGATGCAGTTCCTTACAGATTCATTTGGGATCTGGGCATTAGTTGTGGGATACTTTCCAGTATGTTGAGGAATCCTTTGTGCGCATCAGGGTTCACTGTTGAGTTTTGTAACATGTATATGAGGGTGATTACTTGCAGTTGCACTTTTGATCTTTATGTACATGATCTATTTCAGACACATAGCTCAATTGCATATATGCTAGATAGTGTGTATGACAGCTTAGCTTGCGCAGTTATGGGAAGCAAACATTGTCAGTATTCAGAGTTGCTTCCACTTAATGCTTATGCTCTTGCGACATCTGGCATTGGGGTTGATTTGATTCAGCAGGTTCAGTTAGTTGTGCTAGTGCTGGTGTTACAGGAGCTCTTTGGTGTCAGCAGGGACATTACATAAATCCTCCCTTGGGATCCAGGTGGGGATAATTGTCTTTGTAGCCAAGATTGCTTGGGGACAAGCAATTTCAAGGAGGACGGACTGTAATGTCCCCTTTTTAGCTGATGTTGTTTGTGGATGGTTTAGCCTATTCCTGACCCTCATAGGCTAATGTACATGGTTAGGGGGTCTTCTTGAGGCAGTCACCTGGTCGATGGTTGGTTTCCTAGATTCAGTTGGATGGGAAAAATAAGGGAGATAATTAAATTAATTATTTGTAAGGTTATTAAATAAATAAATATTATAAAGTGACCTTATATTTAATTAATTTAATAAAGTGACTTAAATAAATATTATTACATAAAGTCACTAAAATAAAATAATATTATTTTTCTAGAAGCTTCTTGAAGTGGGATTGAAAAAGTATAAAGGAAGGGGCAAGGCAAGCTTCCAAGCATCTGATTATTGACATTTGCATTTGATGAGTTTTGTGGAGCCAAGGGTTTCTGCATATTTGGTCTTTGGGAATGAAAACTCCCATAGATTAGCATAACTGAGGTGGTGAAATATCCTCCGAAGGGTTGCAAATTGGAAGGGATACTTCAGTCCTTTCATTTGTGCTTAAATCTGCAGTATTAACCAAGGGTTTGGAGGAATTAATTTGTATATCAGAAGTTTTTTCTATTGGCTACTACAGTGCTGTGAATAGTGCCACTACAGTGACATGAATAGTGTGCTACAGTGATTTGCTACAATACGCTACAGTGTGCGCTACAGTGATTTACTACAGTGCGCGCTACAGTGATTTGCTACAGTAGCGCTACAGTGATTTGCTACAGTGCACGCTACAGTACATGAACAGTAACACTATAGTCTCGGCATGAACAGGGCAGCTGGGAGAAGGTTTCACATTGGGTTTGGACGGAACTCCTTTCCTTGGATATTGGTTTATTCTCCTTTAGCATCATTGGGCCTCACTATTATCAGGTTCTTCTTACAACTATTAGTAGTTTGCATTGACATCTTAGGCATTTAATTTTGCTGCTGTAAGTGATAACTCAGAATCAGATTTGGCATTGCTGTAGTCATCATTGTAAGCCAATTAATCTTGGCAAATTCATAGCAACATTGTACTTGGGAATGAATTCAATAAAGGAGATGTATGTTGCATACCATTTGTTTGACGAAATGTCCATCTAATAGCATACATGATTAGCATAATAGTTTGCATGCCAAGTGTTTGTAAAAATGCTATTTGGCTGTAGGTGCACATTCTTCATATAGAGTTCAAGTATTTGTTTTAGAAAGGTCAAAAATAATTGTATTTTCACCTTAGACCATTGCCTAGACATTGTAGCTTTAATTTTCAAGCAATTTAACTTCAATTGAAACCATTCCAAATAAGCAAGCAAACTGAAAAAATACAAAGACAGCAAATTAAGAGGTTGTGTGCAAAGTGTTTGACGATATTCCTTGAGCCTCTAATCAGCAAATTGAGGTTCGAATTGTCAAGGGATATTACAAACAACTAGAAGATGCAATAAATACAACTCAAAATAAAGTGCCTTAGTTGTAGGGAGCTACAAAAAGGCCACTAGAACAATTGAAGCAACTATTGGATGGTGTGATAACAAAGATGGATAATCAGGCTTCAATAATTTGAACCAGAACCCTATTAGAGGTTGATAAGAACATAATGGATGATGAATGAAATAAATGTACGACAACACATACATAGTTGGAGACTCATATTAATACTCTGTAGAACATGACTAGTGACATCAAGGCCCACATTAACAAAAGGCCTGAGGAATCAAATGGACTAGATAGAGATACAGATATTACAAGTGGCCAATATCTATGATGCAATGTAGGATGTGGATGGGACAACAAGAGAAAAAATAGAGAAAATGCACACTCAGCTACAACAGGTACAGGATCATAGAGAGGTAATCAAAGCACATATCAAACAACTCCATGAGGTAGTTAGCTTGATACTTACGCATGTTATTGGATTTCTCAAACATGTAAAGAAAATAGCCTAGCAAATCAAAATCCCAACCACTATAGCAAAGGAAGAAAAGATCCTTACTTAGGTTAACAGTCAAATTTAGGTGCTGCAAAATGAAAAGAGCCAATGGAACATAACATTTCAGTAGTTGAAAGAACTCTACAAAAACATTCTACCTACAAATTGATAATTTTTCATGTCTTGAGGACAAGATATAGTTTCAAAGGGGGTGATATTGGTAGGAAAAAGAGCACATGAATAGTAGCATCTAGAATCTGTTGAACACACCAAGATATTGAGAGGGGGGTGAATCAGTATCTAAACAATCTCCAATTTTAACAACTTCAACTTATTCAGAACATATTTAAAACTTAAGCATCATAGTATAATCATAAGCATGAAAGATTAACACAATGCACATCAACACATAACACCAGATATATGCAGAAAACCCTAGAAGGGAAAAACCACGGTGAGGATTAACTCACAATATATGAAGCTCAAATAACAACTTTGTTTTAGGGCTACAACCCAAGGAAGCTTCTACTCCCTGAAGAAATTTGATTTAGAGTAACTCCCAAGGATGCTACTACTCCTTGAAGACTTTGTTTTAGGGTCACTCCCAAGGAAGCTACTACTCCCTAAATTGAGAACACACTTACAAAAGATTACAGTATGACAATCCTTCTACTATTTGAAAAACTGACATTGAAACTCACACCTTTGATACTTGCACTTCTACCCCTTCACACTTTCTTCTAATGATCTAATTAGTTAGGTACACTCTATACTTGATCACTATCACAAATGTGTCTTCAAGATCAATCAAGATAGCATCGACAACTTATGCTCTTTCTCCTTTAGTCGCACATCAATAATGCATTCATTCTACTTGCGAACCTTTTCAATCAACTTGCAATCACACTCTCCTAACTCAACTTGATTCACTATTTATACATGATATTACATTGATTATATTGCTTGTTGGCTAGATACAACATGAAAAATGCATTTACAAGTCATCCAGACAACACACAACATGAAACGTGTAGAAGATAGGTCCTAAGTGAAACCACACGTTACACCAACAAAAGATCCATGCCTTGTGGACACCAACACTTGCTTAACCAGGTCCAAAACATCCTTCATAGCTCCAAACACCAAGGAATTACATCCACAAACTCTGCTCATTTAGAAATAGGACAACTTTAAGCAAAACACATGAAGACTTGAAGTATAATGGCCACATCAACTTGAAAACCTTGTGCAGTACTAGAAACAAGAAAGATCTTCGTGAAACTTTTCTAGATGAGTCCACATGACTCATGCAACATCCCCAAACACTCCTTTTCCATCACACATCAAATAATTGTGTTGCACATCTTCAATCATGAACTTTGGGAATAATCTGTCATCTGGAACATACTGCAACATGTTGTCATTTGAAAAACTAAGTTGTGGACCACCAATAACCTTGAAACTACAAGGAATCATGTAATACACATCCATAAACATGTCCTCAAAACTGCAAGGGAAATCATTCATTTTTGGAGGAATGCAAAGCATTCTAATAGGTCTTCAGCACTAGCTTACTCTACTAGAACACATGCCGATACTCTATCATGCATAACTTTCACAGCGGAAGGAAAAATGATCTAAAAACTTGGAATTATCACCTTCACAGCACCCTAAACATAGTTCTAGAACAACATGGACATATCTACAAATGCGAAGGAATGCGGAGCATTCCATTGTCTTACATAGAACATCTTTACTATCTTCAATCACTCAATGACAAAACGTTGTTCCGGTAATGCAATCATCATGGAACTTGGAACATACATACTTCAAGCCATCAGTAGAATTAGTAATACCTCTGATCATCTTCATGCTTCTAATTCCCATATTATTATGAACTATATCTTCTCCCTTCTCTTGTTGGATGGGACATGACATCCAACCATGAATTTATCTTCTTCTCTTGTTGGATGGGACATGACATCCAACCATGAACTATATGTTCTTCTCTTGTTGGATGGGACATGACATCCAACCATGAACACCATCACACCACCATGATAGTGTTGACATCAATGACAACCTAGTGACAGTGTTGACATCAATGACAACCCTAAGAACCATATGTGTAACAATCTCCCCCTTTGGCATTGATAGAAACACATCTCTACTTCTCTCCCCCTTTTTACATCAAGAACAAAGAGTAACCACTACCTCAATCAGAAACCACATGACTTCTTCTTGCAGCAAACAAACTCCCCCTAACATCATCATCCACTACTTGCTCCCCTGAGAGGTAGCCATCATCAGTCTAGGAAAAAGATATAACATGAACTCCCCCTAGACAGATGCACTACTATGCATCTAGCAAGAAGAAGGAGGGGCAATTACCCCTAACCTCTGCCGGAGATCCTTAAAAGTATCCTTTGCAAGAGCCTTTGTGAAAATATCTTCTATTTGATCCTTTGTTGGAACATATTCCAACTTCACTTCCTTATCTACAACATTCTCTCTCAAAAAGTGATACCTGATTGCTATATGCTTGGTTCTAGAATGCATCACTAGATTCTTGGAAATATTGATAGCACTTGTATTGTCACATAAGATAGGAATAGGCTCATCATACAATACCTTGATATCCTTCAGGGTTTGCTTCATCCACAACACTTGTGTACAGCAGGATGCTACTACAATGTATTCTACCTCTGCAGTAGATAAGGACATTGAATCTTGCTTCTTGCTCTGCCATGATCTGCTTCCTGAAAAGAAAGCACCACCACTTGTACTTCTTCTATCATCAACACAACCAACCTAGTCAACATGAGTGTAAGCATTTAAATCAAATTCAGAACCTCTTGGATATCGTAGGCCATAGTCTGGAGTTCCTTTCAAGTATCTAAATATCCTTTTCACTGCCTTCTCATGTGTTTTCTTGCGATTAGCTTGACATCTCACAACCACACATACTGCATGCATAATCTCAGGTCTAGAAGTAGTCAAGTACAATAGTGCTCCAATCATAGATCTATAAATAATTTGATCCACCTCCAGAGACTCATCATCTTTGCTCAAGTGACATCCAGTGGCCATGGGAGTACTCATTGGTTTTGAATCCTCCATACCAAACTTCTTCAACAACTCTTTGACATACTTAGCTTGAGAAATAAAGATACCACCATCTAGCTAAGTAATTAGAAGTCTAAGGAGGAAAGGCATCTCACCAATCATAGAAATCTCAAACTCTTTTTTCATCTCCTCTGTAAATCTCTTACACATATCATCATCTCCACCAAACATTAACATATACTACAACTATCAATATCATGTCTCCTTCCTTGATGTAAAGATTGCTATCTATAGTACCTTTCTTGAAGCCCTACTAAAGTAAGTACTTGTCCAACCTAGCATACCAAGCTCTAGGTGCTTCCTTAAGGCCATACAGAGCCTTCTTGAGTTTGCACACCATGTCTAGATATTCTGATATCTAGAAACCATCTAGTTGTTCAATATAAACCTCTTCCTCTAGGTCACCATTCAGAAATTTTGACTTAACATCCATCTGATATACCTTGAAGTTCTTATGAGCAGTAAGAGCAAGGAACGTTCTGATTGCCTCCATCCTTGCTATCGGAGCAAAAGCCTCCTCAAAATCAATACCTTCAACTTGTGTGTATCCTTTGCATACCAATCTTGCCTTGTTCCTTACAACTTCACCTTCTTCATTCATTTTGTTATGGAACACCCATTTTGTTCCTATAACATTCTTATTTGCTGGTCTGAGAACCAATTCCCATGTCTGATTCTTCTCAATCTAATCCAATTCTTCTTCCATGTCTTTTATCCATCCATCATCCTTGCTGGCATCAGCAAGGTTTTTGGGTTCCACTTTTGATAACAAACACAAGTTTACTTGCTCATGTGTCTTAGCAAGCCTTCTCCTTGTTTGCACACCTTTATCCTTCTCTCCAATGATTTGATATGTTGAGTGGTTCTTATGAACATACTTTGTTGGAGTCTTAGGTATCTGCTCTGGTTCTTGTTCCTTTTCTTCTTTCACTTCTTCTTCATCTACAATGCATGGAAAGATATCAGATTCAGAGTCCTCTGATTCATGTGAGATTTGATACATATCTTCATCTACCTTGACATTTGTGCTTTCAATCATCTTTCCCAATCTCTTGTTGTAGCATCTATAATCCTTGCTTCTGGTTGAGTAGCCAAGTAAGATTCCTTCATCACTTCTTGAATCAAACTTTCCTAGGTCTTCTTCATCTCTTCTGACATAACATTTGTTGCCAAAGATCCTGAAGTATCTGACTATGGGAGGTCTTCCATACCATAGCTCATAAGGATTCTAAATGCTATTGACCCTTAGTTGCACTCTATTAATTAGATAGACAACAATATGAACTGCATCCTTCCAGTACATATCAGGCAGATCTGCATCTTTCAACATTGCCCTAGACATCTCTTGCACAGTCTTATTCTTTCTTTCCACTACCCCATTTTGATGAGGGGTCCTAGGAGCTGACAGATGTCTCCTAATACCATTATCTTCACAAAACTTTTCAAATTCATTTGAATTAAACTCACCTCCTCTATCAGACGTCAAACATTTAATCTTGGCATCAACTTCATTCTCAACCATAGATTTGAACACTTTAAATTTATCAAGAGCATATGATTTTTCTCTTAAGAAAGTAACCCAAGTCATTCTAGAATAATCATCAATAAGTAACATGAAATACCTCTCACCTTGTTGACTCTTTACTCTGGTACGGCCACATAGATTAGTGTGAATTAGCTCCAATGGCTTTGAAGAAGAATACTCCTTGCTTTTGAACTTTATCTTTGTCTGCTTTCTCATTTGACATTCCCTGCATACTACATTTTTAGGCTTGATTATCTTAGGCATATCTCTCACTGCATTAGTAGAACTAATCTTTACCATATTATCAAAATTGTTGTGTCCCATTCTTTTGTGCCATAGCCAACAGTCACTAGATTGGGCTAACAAACATGTTCTTCCATTTACCTCCTTCAAATGATAGATGTCACCATATGTCTTGATACCTTCTGCAAATAATTTTCTGGACCCTGCCTTCTTGATTTCATAGCCATTGGCATAAAAGGTGAGATTATATCCCTTGCTGCACATCTGACTGGCACTAAGAAGATTGTGTTTTAGTCCTTTGACATAGAGGACATCCTCGGTCCTGTTCTTCCCATCAATAGTTATAGCATCATTTCCGTGGATTTGTGCTGACTCATCACCACCAAACTTAACAACACCACCATCCCACTTTACAAGGATGATAAACTTCTCCTTGTCACTAGTCATAGGATTTGAGCATCCACTATCAATTACCCAAGCCTTGGCTTCTCCTCTTGCATGAAAGGCAGTCCATACAACCATTGATCTTTCATTGTTCTATTCTGTTTGCAAGGCATCATTGTTTTCACTTTTTCCAACATCATCCTTTTTGTCACCAACACTCAAATCCATGAAAAGTGTTTCATCATTTGAATCATCATGATCCTCATCTTCTGAAGAATAATTGCTTTCTATGGAATTTCCACAATTGAAACATTTGAAGGGTAACTTGCCTTTGTATTTGTTAGTTCCTTTCTTCAGTCTTCTCACAAAATTTGCTTCAACTTCATCAGATCTTTCATCTTCAACAACAACTTCTTCCTTTGTCTTCACATTGGCTTTGAAAACAACTTCTTTCTTTGGAGCATAATTGCCAAACTCTCTCATTTCAAAGGCAGTAAGGGAACAGAACAATTTGTCTATAGTGTATGTCTCCAAATCAGCATTCTCCTCAATGGCAGATACCTTATGATTGTAAGATTTGGGAAGAGATCTTAGAACCTTCTTCACAACCTCATCTTCTTTCACTTCTCCACCAAGACCTGTAATGCCATTGACCACTTCATTCACTAGGATAATATATCCAGCAAAGTCTTCATCCTCTGACATTTTTAGGTTCTCAAATTTGCTCTTCAAGATTTGCATCTTGGCTTGCTTTACTTTCTTATCTCCTTCATAAATGGTTTTAAGTTTATCCCAAACTTCTTGAGCATAACTACAACTCATTACATTTGAAAGTTCTGAATCAGCTAACCCACTCATGATAGCAAACTTTGTCTTGGAATTGTTATCATACTTCTTAACTTCATTTGCATCTGTAGGAATTGTAGCAGGAACATTGTAACCAAACTTGATAGATTCCCAAACACCACACCCTAGAGAATTGATATAAGCTTCCATCCTTAGCTTTCAAAAAGCATAATTTGTTCAATCAAACCTAGGTATCTGTTGTTATATGGAGCCTAATCAGACTCGGAGGTTAAATTTTCCCCACTTTTATCGGCATGGTTTCCCCCCAAAATTATTTTATAAAGGCATCGGGAGTTATTTTTCTATTGGCCGACATTAAAAAACCCTATTTTTGTAACTGGCATAAGCTTGATAAAAGTGGCTAAGGGTTAGGGTTTCTGATGAGATGTATTGTAGCATTTTGCAGTGGTATTGAGTTGCAAGGATTACTGGTTGTAATCGGTTTGATTTACTGGATAATAATATTGGACTCTCTGTTGGTGGATGTAGCTAAGTTTGGGTGAACCACGTTAAAACTTGTCTCTTGCTATTATTTTTTCTGTGTATTTCCATTCCTCTGTTTAATCTTTATTTGCATTTAATTAATATCTTTTGCATGCAATTACTAACAATATCCTATTAGATCCATTTTGTGCCATCCCAGACCTTCCTCAAGCAATTAAGCTTCCCTTAGAGGAACCTAGCTCTGATACCAATTGTTGAACACACCAAGATACTGAGAGGGGGGGTGAATCAGTATCTAAATAATCTCCCATTTTAACAACTTCAACTTATCCAGAGCATATTTAAAACTTAAGCATCACAGTATAATCATAAGCATGAAAGATTAACACAATGCACATCAACACATAACACCAGATATACATGGAAAACCCTAGAAGGGAAAAACCATGGTGAGGATTAACTCACAATATATGAAGCTCAAATAACAACTTTGTTTTAGGGCTACAACCAAGGAAGCTTCTACTCCTTGAAGAAATTTGATTTAGGGTCACTCCCAAGGAAGCTACTACTCCCTAAAGACTTTGTTTTAGGCTCACTCCCAAGGAAGCTACTACTCCCTGAATTGTGAACACACTTACCAAAGATTATAGTATGACAGTCCTTCTACTATCTAAAAATTGACATTGAAACTCACACCTTTAATGATTGCACTTCTTCCTCTTCACACTTTCTTCTGATGATCAATCAGTTAGGCACACTCTATAATTGATCACTATCACAAATGTGTCTTAAAGATCAATTAGGACAGCATCAACAACTTCTGCTCTTTCTCCTTCAGTCGTACATCAATAATGCATTCATTTTGCTTTTTATCTACTTGTGAACCTTTTCAATCAACTTGCAATCACACTCTCCTAACTCAACTTGATTCACTATTTATACATGATATTACATTGATTATTTTGCTTATTGACTAGATACAACATGAAAAATACATTTACAAGTCAGCCAAACAACACACAACATGAAACGTGTAGAAGATAGGTCCTAAGTGAAACCACATGTTACACCAACAGAAGATCCATTCCTTGCGGACACCAAAACTTGCTTAACCAGGTCCAAAACATCCTTCACAGCTTCAAACACCAAGGAATTACATCCACACACTCTGCTCATTTGGACATAGGACATATTTAAACAAAACACATGAAGACTTGAAGTATAACAGCCACATCAACTTGAAAATCTTGTGCGGTACTAGAAACAAGAAAGATATTTATGAAACTTTTCTAGATGAGTCCACATGACTCATGCAACATCCCCAAACACTCCTTTGCCACCGCACATCAAAGAATTATGCCGCACATCTTCAATCATGAACTCTGGGAACAGTCTGTCATTCGGGACATACTACAATATGCTTTCATTTGAAAAAATGAGTTGTGGACCACCAAGAACATTGAAACTACAAGGAATCATGTAATACACATCCATAAACATGTCCTCAAAACCACAAGGGCAATCATTCATTTTTGGAGGAATGCGGAAGAATTCCAATAGGCCTTCAACACTAGATTACTCTACTAGAACACATGTCAGTACTCTATCATGCATAACTTTCATAGCACAAGGACAAATGATCTAAAAACTTGGAATTATCACTTTCACAGCACCCTAAACATGGTTCTAGAACCATATGGCCATATCTATAAATGCAGAGGGATGCAGAGCATTCCATTGTCCTACACAAAATATCTTTACTGTCTTCAATCAATCAACAACAAAACACTCTTCCGATAATGCAATCATCATGGAACTTGGAACATACATACTTTAGGCCATTAGTAGCATCAACAATACATCTGATCATCTTCATGCTTCTAATTCCCATATTAATATGAACTATATCTTCTCCCTTCTCTTGTTGGATGGGACATGACATCCAACCATGAACTGTATCTTCCTCTCTTGTTGGATGAGACATGACATCCAACCATAAAATGTATCTTCTTCTCTTGTTGGATGGGACATGACATCCAACCATGAATTGTATCCTCTTCTCTTGTTGGATGGGACATGACATCCAACCATGAACAACATCACACCACCATGATAGTGTTAACATTAATGACAACCTAGTGATAGTGTTGACATCAATGACAACCCTAGGAGCCATATGTGTAATAGAATCCACCACACATGGCTGCAAAAGGGATGCAAAGCATAAGGCCAACTAGGCCTAGTAGGAAGAGACATCTATTGTAAGGGACGCATCCCCATTGTAGTCATATGTATTTAGTAAAATAAAAATAGAAGTAAGAAAGTAGACAAGTAGAATAGGAAGAAAAACAGTGAAGAGATTATACATCTGATGTAATATATGAAGTTGATATATATTTAAAGAATGATATATGGTTCTGATGCTTAGAATGAATGTTTAAATTATGTATTATAAATTATTAGTTCTATTAATTTACTACATGATGATATTTCCTACCGAAAACCTTCTGATTATTCTCATACTATAATCACTAGGGTATAAATACAACATGCAAGATTTACTAGACTCAGAACTTCAGTCCGTGACTCCTTTTCTTGCCAACACAATGCAAAACATAAAAAAGTATTATACCTTCCATTTGATGTTGAGATGTGCTCCTTAATTTTTTGTTGATGAGGGATGAATTGGTTGCTCAAACCTGTAGCATGCCCTTGCTTTCCACCTGATTAATTAAAATGACTTGAGGGATGATGCATTTATAGATTTTTGATGAAGAGGATCAAGGGTTTAGATTGATTTGAAAGATCAATGGATGAGGTTGATTGAGAGATTAGAGTTCATAAGAAGCCACCAAGTGTCACTTGGTGATTGATGCACATGATGAGGGTTTGGATTGAGAAGATTTGGATGGCTAAGATTTTCTAGGAAGAGATGGGAGGTGAGGATTAAAAGGTACTTTTTGGAACCGTGTGCAAGCACTCACACATATGTGAGAAGAAACATGGGGATGTGTGATTAAGACAAGTGGTACTTCTTACACATGTGTGAGAAATGTAGGGAAGTGTGATTATGACAAGTAGGACTTCTCACACATGGGTGAGAAACATAGGGAAGCGTAATTATGACATGTAATTAATCTCACACATGTGTGAGAATCACATATGTAAAATGAAGGGTGGAGATTACATTGGTTAAGTGAATGACTAGGATTGAAGATTAGTTTGACTTAGGATTAATGATGTAGATTTTAGGAATGGTAATTTTTAATTAGAAAAAATAGATGATGTGGATTTATCTTAGTTAATTAAATAAAATGATTTATTTAATTAACTAACATTAGTACATTATCTTAGCTAGTTAAACTTAATTAACTAATGTCAAGATAGACTAATTAAATAAAAATTTATTTAATTATCTAATGGGAAAGGGATAACCTAATTAATTAAATAATTTATTTAATTAATTAGTGCAGGAATGGATAAGGGATTAATGAGAGGAATTAGGTTAGGATGTGGTGGTAAATTTTAGGTGTCTACATTTTGCCCCTCTTTGAGATGGTGTTGTGACTAAGATAAGTAATAACATTTCAAAAAAAGATAAAGTATAAAGGTTTTCAAAGAGATGGGATTAGTGGAAGGATGGCCCAATCATTGGAAAGAAGGAAGTGATGAAGAGGAATGAGGTAGGGATGTCCCCTAGAGATGATAGGTGGGTTTGAAGAACACAGGTGTGTTCTCAAAATAAATGGAAAAGATAGATATCAAAGAGGAGGATATATGATTGGATATTAATGATGAAAGAAGGGATTAGAGGATAATAGATATAAGTAGGTATGGCATGAATGTTGGGGATGAGAATATTGGTTGAAATATGGAGGGGAGGGAGATGCAAATGGGTGTGGTGGATGATAGGTATGCTTGTCAATTGAACAACTTGGTGTTTGATAGACAATATGGCGCTATGCATAGTGGTATAAGGGACCATGATGGTGTTGTGTCATATGAATGAAGCATTGACCCAAAAGAAAATGTCACAAGTGAGCATATGTTGTATGTGTAGAGGAAAACTAATGCGTTGTAGACTTAACATAATTCAGGGGTAAACCTATCTAAATAGTCCACTCTATCATTCCGTTCCTACATTAAATTATCAACCAAGGAGCGTAAGCTTATGATGGCACTGCACTGTATGTGCCTTTAGGGCTCATATTCTTCCTAAACTATCTTATCCAAACCTATTCAAGCTATTCTAGTCTGTTGGAATTCACAAAAATGCAAGAACAGTAAAAATAGCTACAAAATCTAGTGGCTTCGGGTACCTGCAGCATGAGCTGTAGATGACTGTTATCAACAGGAAATTATAGAACTAACTCAAAACATCCAAAATGATAAAAGAACTAATGCTAACCTCCCGAGGACTTAAAGTTGATAAAGCATGCACTTGTTAATGAACCATACTACTTGTAATTTGACAACCAAAGAAATCTAAGTGACTCGTGATGTATCTATGTGCAAATGAAAAGTAGATTTAACAATGAATGCATAAAGGAACAAGTAAATAAATGAAGTGAGGATCAGTACCTTGAGTGGCCAGCTCAGGGGACTAACTCACTTAACTGAGAATCAAATCTAGTTCAGATTTCTACGCATCTTCATAACACATAGTTCATTCACTTCATATCATAAAACAAAATCTCTTTTTAGATTGTATTCAATAATGACATTCCTTAATAAAACATGTCTGTATCTTCCAATATAGAAAATAGAGTAACAATAGAGTAACAAATAAGTAACTAGAAATGAAGTAACTAAATTGACATCTAACTCATCCCTTCTAACTTATACAAAAACGGGAGAGTTTTATGCAACTACTAACTGATCGCAACCATCAATCCATTCCTAGATACGAGGATACATGTTTGAGATCAATTTATTAATCTAACTGAATAGAGGAAGTAGAGTCCTATCCAAACAAGAACTCTTACGCAATGGTTCTCATGAAGAACACCCATAAGCTATGTTTGAAACAAGTCTTCTTCTTCTGCATATATTTCTGTCCATGATGGTTCACATTCATCCTCCAGCTGCCTGTACATTTGGCATCCAACTTCACTTCCTTTAATTCTCACATCTTCAGCTTCACTGCAAATGCTCATTTCCTTAATGACACGTTCTTGCTGCACAGGGGTTAATTCACAAAACATATGCACACAAATAACCTTGATGACTAAACCATAGAATTCCATCTATATTGCATGCATACTTATATTTAAATCATTCAATTGATAACATCATCACCATATTCCATATTAAAAATATAGGTTCAAAGTATATAAAAAGACAACATATAATGATGGTGATGTTGGTCAAGTGTCTAGAGGATCATATAGAAAAGTTCTTAAAAGCATATAAAACAACATAAAAAGAGGTCAATAATTCAGCCCATAATTCCCCCCCAACTTAGCCTTTTGCTTGCCCTCAAGTAAAATCATAAAATTGAACACCTAGGGGAGAAGATTGTAGTGCAAAGTAATCTACCTCAAGTCCATTGTCTCTCTGACTCCTGAACCTTGCTTAAGATAAAAACCATTGTAACAAGCAATCCTATCCAATTTGACTGACTTTGCATTCCTACACTCATCACCCTTTTCCCCTGTCCAATGTGGTACTGGATAAAGGAGACTAGGAGGGTGAAATGTAAGTGGTAGCCATCCCACTCCTATTTCCTCTGAAATCTAGATATACTTGCGTAGTCTCTCAAACATATTCATAAAATTGTGAAAAGAATGAGGCTCTTTCCTTTGCAGTGTTGGAGTCAGACTATTCCATCTATCTTGCACATACCTGAGACATTTTTGAAGCATAGGCCTTGCTAACTACTATATCCTATTATGATCTCGTAGTCTTGAATCCATAATTATTTTACCTAGGCCTTTGTGAGAGAGAAGTGTTAACCATTGGGTGAGTATGACATCAGGATTTAGTGCTTCCCTTTTGACCTATAGTGTCACTATTTTTTCTTATTCCTCATACTTATCCATCAACTCCCCTGTGATCTTTTCATTCTTGAGGTATGATAACAATGCCCTAACCTGCAAATCCCCAACATACATAGAAGGGTTCCATTATGTGTCCTCTTCCATTAAGTAGTTATAAAAACAATATTCACACAATTGGTCTTGCTCCTCTAAACTGACTTCCTTAAAATGGTTGTAGAAAATATTCCTTGAATGCAAAGTAGGTTGATTATTAATGAATCTATTAAGCTGAAAACTAAGAAACTTTTCTTTCAAAAACAATGCATATACCCTTGGTGGAGGTCTACACCCAATGATCTATATAGCCCTGTCAATTACCTCTGTCAGCTTATCCTCCAACCTTTTTATTACCAAATTCTTGTCTTCTATTGATGCATTGAGATTCTATTTTTCCTTCTCCCAATTTTCCTTTTCTTGTTTGAATTCATGAGTGAGTTTCATTAACTCAAAACCCAAAGACAAAGTAGTGTGGTATACTGGAGTTCTTGTTACAGGAGGTTGTGGAGTGATTACCTCATTTTCTTCAGCATTTGTTTGACTTACAGCCATCTATGCTAACAAATCTAAATTATTTCCATGGCCATAGGTCTGAATCTTCTCCTCCAACTCTTGTATTCTTTTCTCCTTTTCTTTGTCCTTCTCTTCATATCTTTTCACCTGCTCTTCCAAGTGTTTTATTCTATCAAGAGCTTCTCATAGTTCTTTTCTTATGTCTCTATCCTCCAACAATTCTTTTTCTTTCTCAAAATTTAGACCTTCATCACTATCATTCCCAATTATATCAAAAACTTCCTTAGCAGAACTGCTAGGAACTGACTTTCCCATTTTCTTTGCAATAAATGGATCCTCTGAATCAGAATCAGAAGTCGAAGAAACATACCTTCTTTTTTTGGCAGATACATTAACATTTTCACAAGCATCAACAAAGACATCCTCAGGAACATCATCAGGGGTAATTCCTCCTTTATCTGAATCTAAATTAACTAGTGTTGGATCATGATGCTGCTGTCCTTCACCTTTTTCCTGCCCCTGTTCTTTGATAGTTTTTTCTTTCACACTCTGCCTCTTTATCCTTCCTAAGTGCCTGGGAGTAGAGGTCTTCCATTTGGTTTCATCTTTCCTTTTCTTTTTACTCCTCTTCCTCTTCTTTTCTCCTGCATCTTCTCCCTTCTCAGTGCTCTTAGGCTTCTCAACACTTTTCTTATTTCTCTTTTTCTTAATAGTTGTTGAATTAGTGCCTCTCATAGGTTTAGTTTTAGAAGATGAGGGTTCCTTTGTTGTTATAGGCCTATCCTCTGGAGTGTTATCCTCTTGCAGCCCCTCTTGCTTAGGCTCAATTTTAGGTCCAGAGTCATATGGGGGTTCATTCTCTGCTTCAGGTTCCTCTAACAGTGTTGTGATATCTACACATTGTTTAAAAGCTCCCCAATCAACCTGAGGGTGTTGAATTCTTAGACTCTTCTTTATCAATAAGGCTATTAAACAATGATGGGACAATGTGGTGTCCACCTCTTTCTTCTGGTATTTAGACACCATCCTTTTCAACATATTATACAGGAAATTGGGGACGTTGACTAGCTTATCATGGCAAAGATGATTAAGCAACTTAAAATGTATAGTATACAATAAATTATGTCGGTTGTCACAGGTAATGTATTTAATGATGTATGAAACACATTTTCCCTAGAAAAATGGAAGGGATAATCTTTTTTTACCTTGTGTCGTCGAGTCCAAATGTTCTCCTCTCTCACAGAATTCCTCCCTCGTCACTGCTGCATCAGCACGAGCTAGATACTTGGACCCTATGCGCAGCAATCCTGTGACTTGGGCAATTGCCATCTCTGAAGCATCTACTACTAATCCTTTAACCATTGCTTCATCATACTGCAATGTGGCTGCAAATTCCTTTTCCATTTCGTTATCATACTCTGTCAACTTCAAAAAGTAGTTCAACCATCCTATTTTGGTAAAGAGTGGTAGCACTAACACATCCTCTAATATTTCTTTATGTGCAGATGGCTCTCACCGTACTGCATCACCCCCCATTATGTCTGTATTCTATAATTTCTTGAAGTCTCAATTTCTGCTAAAACTCTAATTCTACCACATTGAAGAGAACCAACCTACAGTTTACTGCCCTTTTTCTATTCTTCCCACTGTAACTTCCTCAGGGTAACAAATTCATATTTTGGCAAAACAGGGAAGGCTTACTGTTTTAGGAAATAGGCATAGAATGGTATCTCAAAAAAAACAAAGATAGAAAAAAATGGTAAAAACTGAAAAATTAAACCCCTCCCCCAACTAAACTGTGAAGTGACCTCACTTCATGCGGCAAGTGAAATGCAAGGAAGAGGAATTATTAATTGGAAAGGTGATAAACATTTTTGCATGCATGAACTAAATAAGAAGTAATAATGAATATAAAAAGAAAGCTAAGTAAAATCATTGAAAATTACCTTATGTACACACGTTATGGAATAAATGATCTGCTCACCTCAGAATTTGAGAACACGTACTCAGCATTTGATTTGATACAAGAAGGATGACATGCATGTGGAGGAATGGTAAGGTGGCGGGTACTGCGGAGTTGATTTGATGTGACAACACGCGATGCGGAAATAAACAACTCACTAGCTTGAGTTGACACCTTTGCAATGACGCTAGAGTTATTGCATAATGAATGAAGCAATGTGTAGATGATGTGAAATGAGTAGGAAAAATGGTGTACTACATGCCAAAGTAGTGAAGATATCTGTAGGCAGAAGTTGCTACGGGTGCCTTTAGTACAAGTCCCGACTGAATAGTTATCTATGCAATATGTCAAGTCCCAACTAAATGTGAAAAAAGGCCCCTCTTGAGTTGACTGTGGTCATCTTGGATAGTGTGTTGTGTGTGCATGTGAATTATAAAGAATGAAAAATTAAGTCTCAGCGATAGAGGTTGAGTATTGCAACACAACCTCTGCATCACTAGACAGGATTGGTGGATCATCTTCTAACGGTGTATCAGCTGTTGTCACAGAACCTTCATCAAGAGTGCCAGGAGTACCATACTAAGTGGCTAAAGAAACAAGAAAATCATCCTCCTATAGTGTCTTCTTATACAGTTTCAGCCAATGTCCATTCACTAGTAGAGAAAACCGGACCTCATCAATGGTCTATAATTGGACTGCACCATTAGGGAATACTTGTTTAATCTCATATGGTCCCAACCACCAGGACTGAAGCTTTCCCTTGAAGTCTTTATATCTTGAGTCATAGAGAAGTTCCCAATCACCAGCAGTGAATTCTTTAGTCTTGATATACTTGTCATGCCATTTGACCCGTTGTTTCTGTATAACCTCTGTGTGGTGGATGGCCTCTAACCTGATTTCATCAAGAGCATTCAAATGTTGTAGTCTGTCCTTTTGAGCTTCTATCAAATACATCCCTAAGTCTACTGTTGTCCTCAGGGTTTTGTATTCAAATTCTATAGGTAGGACTGTTGTCTTGCCATAGACCAATTCATAAGGTGTAAACCCTGTAGTTGTCTACTAAGTAGTTCTATATGCCCATATAGCTTTTGGTAACCTAGAAACCCAATCCCTTCTATGAAGTTGTACTGTCTTTGTCAATATGTTCTTAATTTCTCTGTTTGTGACTTCAACCTGACCATTAGCTTAAGGATGGTAGGGAGTGGACTTTTTGTGTCTAATTTGATATTCCTCCACCAGTCTAGTGATTAAATCTGATGTGAATTGTGGGCCTTGATCAATCACTATTCCCCTTGGTACACCATATCTAGTGAAGATGTCCTCATACAAAAATTTTGCCACATTGCCATCTCTAGCAAACTACGAGGATTTAACTTCCACCCATTTGGTTAAGTAATCAATACATACCAAGATATATTCCTTGTTGTTTGAAGTAGGAGAGATAGGACCAACAAAATCCAGTCCCCACTTAACAAAAGGAGCTAATGAGATTTGTGGCTGCAAAGGCATTTCATCACTTATGGTAGGTCTCCCCATCCTTTGACACCAATCACAGCTTCTAGTATACTTGGCAACATCTTTATGAAGTGTTGGCCAGTAATATCCTATTGTCAATATTTTGAAGGTTGTCCTTTTGGTTGTAAAGTGTCCACCACAGGGTTCATCATGACAGGCCTTCAATATATCAAACACTTCATCCTCTCTAATACATCTTCTCATAATGTTATATGGGCCAGTGTAAAACAAGAATCTAGAAATCCAAGAGTAAGGGAAACATTTGTGAACTAGCTGTCTCTTCTCCCTTGGAGAAAAGTAACCTAGAATTTGCCCTGAAACCAAATAATTGGCTATGTCTGCATACCATGGAGTGTGTATTGTTAGAACAAATAGATGCTCATTAGGAAAAGAGTCATCAATCACTCCTTCTAATGATTGTGTGGGCAGTCTAGATAGGAAATCAGCAACTATGACATTAGCTTTCCCTGGTTTGTCAACAATTGTTCTATCAAATTCTTGCAGTAACAACAACCATCTGACAAGTCTGCCACCTACTATTGGCTTATTCATCAAATATCTAATTGTTGCATGATCTGTATGTATGAACACTTTATAACTAGTAATGTAGTGTCTGAATTTGTTAATGGCATAAACAACTGCCAACATTTCTTTTTCTGTCACGGTGTAGTTCAACTCAGCTCCTTGTAGGTTTTTACTTACATAGTAAATTGCATACTCCTTAGTTCCTTCTTGCTAGCCTAGGACTACTCTAATAGCAAAGTCTGATGCATATGTGTGGATGTGAAAAGGCAGTGTCCAATTTGGACCTCTGAGAATTGGAGCCTGTGTCAAGGATGCTTTTAGCTTTTCAAAGGAAGTCTGACAGTCTGGTGTCCATTCAAACTCACTGTCCTTTGTAAACAGAGTAAACAGAGGTGTAGGAATTTTGCTAAAATCTTGAATGAATCTCTTGTAGTAACCTGCATGTCCCAAGAAGCTTCTTACATCCTTTTGTCTCTGAAGAATAGGTAGGGTAGAGATAATTTCAATCTTCTTTGGGTCAACTTGTATGCCTACACTTGAGATAAAATGTCCCAGAACTATTCCTTGTGTCATCATCATAAAACACTTTTCATTGCTCAAAGATAGGTTGTGCTCTGTGTATCTCTTCAGAACTTTCTCCAAATTTTGTAAAGCTTCATCATATGTTTCACCATATGTGGTGAAATCATCCATATAAATCTCCATACTGTCATGGGCAAACTTAGAGAAAATACTAAGGACTGCTCTTTGAAAAGTGGTTGGAGCGTTGCACAAACCAAAAGGCAAGATAGAATATGCATAGGTCCCCCAAGGGCATGTAAATGTTGTCTTATCTTGATCCTCTGGTGCAATCTTGATTTGGTTATAGCCACTAAAACCATCAAGAAATGAGAAATATTTCTTACCTGCTAAAGAGTCAAGAACTTGATCAATGAAGGACAATGGAAAGTGATCTTTCCTGGTGGTAGCATTTAGTTCTTTGTAATCAACACAAACTCTCCACTTGCCACCTTTCTTAGGAACTATGACCAATGGTGAAACCCATTCACTATCTGAAATGGGGTATATAAACCCTACATATAAAATCTTTTAAAGTTCTGCTTTCACTATCTCTCTAAGAGCAGGATTCATGAGTCTCTGTTGCTATCTTATAGGTATGGCCATCATCAATGTAGATTTTATGCATACACAAAGCAAGATTTATGCCCTTCATGTCATTGTAATCCCATGCAAATGTTGCTGAGTGGGTTTGTAATACTGCATGCAAGGATTGTTGTTGCTCATCAGTCAATTCATTATTAACAATCAACACTTTTTCTGGCTTGATCTCTAAAGGCTTAGACATTTCTTTTACAGAGGACAAATCAAGACTAGGTATTACTGGTAAGCATTGCTGGGGTAACAAAGTATGAAATATTTGAGATGCTTCCTCTAAGGAACTGGTAGGTATTATGCTTCCTAAGGGATCTTGTAAGTAAGATAAATAGTCTTGCTGCTGCGGATGCCTTCCACAGTCATTTTATACAATGTGAGCAATCAACTCATCTTCATCTTGAATATCCAGTAAGGGGCTGTGCTCAATAGTCATCAAGGTTTTCAAGGAATAGCTGTCCTCATCTTCCATGATAGGCCAAATGGTCTGCTCAAGCTCATGGTATGGTTGGGATGGTGGGTATAGAACCATTTTTTTGGTCACAGTCCCATTGGATATGATCACATTACTAGACCTGTAACCTATAAATGCATCTGCTGTAACAAGCCATGGTTTGCCGAGTATAAGAGGATAACTAGCAAGATTAACCTTTGGCTGCAGGACTATGAAATCATTAGGGTATTCCCAAGAATCTAATGCAATGACCAAATCCTCAATGACTCCTTCAAGTTTGACTGTAGACCTATAAGCTAATTGCAAGACTGTCTGAGTAGGCCTAAGGTTCCTCAACTAGAGTGTCTGCATTGTCTCCTTAGTCATTACATTAATTGTAGCACCTAAATCTATTAGAGTATTTTTAATCAGAGTCCCATTGATTTTGACATCTAGTACCACTGGACTACCTGGATATGTATACTTGGGAATAGTTATGTTCCCCAACATTATGTCAGCTAGGTTACCCAAAACATGAACTATCTTTGGGTCTATTCTCTTTCTTCCTGGTTTCTTTATGCAGAGATCTTGAATAGTCTTAGTGTAGATGGGAATATTTTTAATGGCTTGGATTAAGGGAATCTTTATGCTTATATCTTGCAACTGGCCTATGAGGTCATTTTTAGACAGTGCTGGTTATTTCTGGATAGCCAAGTGTTCAGGGAAAGGAGGCTTAGGATGTGAAATGGTTTGAGGTTCCTGAGTTGATTCAAGTTCCAAAGGTGGTTTATTTGAGGCTTCCTCTGTGGTTTCTTCATCATCAAGTACTGTAATTTGGGGAGATGAAGGACCTACAAGTTGCTTCCTTGATATGAGATGAACATTACTCACTTCTACCCCATAGGTGGGGTATTGCATCACCTCGTTAGTATAAGCCTATTGAACAAGCTTGTTGTTAGGGTTAGGTACAGGTTGGGCAAGGATTTGGGTAGGTCTAAGAGGTGGATTTTGAGGTGTTGATGGAGGCATTATGGCTGGCTATTGTGGCTGAGATGGAATCATAAGTTGCTGGTAATTTGCATTTTGCTGCCATTGTTGGTTCTTCTTCCATTGAGTCTTCCATTGAGGTTGCTATGTAGGCCACTGGGGATTATAGTTGGAACCTTGAAAACCTTGTTGGTGCCATGGGTTTGGCTGATGTTGGTTCCAACTAGGTTGTAGAGTAGGCCATTGTGGGTTCTACCAGAGATTTTGATTACTGGGCCATGGCTGAGTGTTCCAAGCAGAGAAATTTTAGTTTGTAGCAGGAAAGGGTGAACTAAAATTTAGTGGATCAGAGGGCATACCTTGTCTTTGCTGCCAAGGCCTCCTTTGAGCTATGAAGAACAATTGTCCATCCTCTCCTTCAAATGGCTGAAATTCTGGCATTTCTACCTTCTCTTGATGGATGCTTGCCACCCTTTTGCATTTACAACTAGCCTTCCTTTGCCTACAATTGGGACAGTACTCAGTAAGCATTGCATCAACTTCTTCTTGTTTCTTCTTGATATGAAGAGTGTCCAGCTGTGTGGCCATATGGCTGATTATGTCCTTCATGTTGGACAGCAAATTACTGATTTCCACTCTTGAAACTCCATTGGTTGCCTTGTTTGTAATTGATGCCCTTTCTCCCCTTGGTCATCTAGTGAAAGTCTTTGAATAATTTCAGCATACTTTACAAATTGAGTCAAAAGGTAGCTAGGAAATATTACCTTGCCCAATGAGATTCAAAGCATCCATGCAATCATCCTTAACCCCTCTCAAGAAAACCAGTTTTAATGATTCTTTAGATAATCTGTTTTGGGGGTTCTTCTTTAGAGCAAACTAGAATCTTTCAACATAATCTTCAAGTGGTTCTTCTTCCTTTTGTGACATCCTAAAGATGTTGTCTCTCCTCCTATCATGTCCTCGGCAGTAATCTTGGTATTTCTCCAAGAATTTCTCCTTCATAGTATCCTAGTCTGGAATGACATCCTTTCCTAGCCCCATAAACCATCTCAAAGCTGCATCCTTAAGGGTAGAAGGGAAGAGTTTTAGCCTATGAGAATCTAAGGTGTAGTCATAGCTCCTACACAAGATATCAAACTCAAACAGGAACGTATATGGGTCCTCTGTCACCAGGCCATAGAAGACTAGTAATGCTGATGGTGGAATATTTTTCAGCACTATAGCCCTCTCTTAATCAGTGATAGGAAACTCAAATGTCACTTTCTCTGGTGGATCCTCCACTGCAGCATCTGCCATGGTTCTGAAGGTCCCTTCTGTAGTTGTGGAAGAAGCTGATGAAGATGTAGAAGGTGTTGATGAAGATTTAAGAGGAAATTCTTCTTCAACACTTTCTACTGTATAATTGATAAAGTCAGTTGTTTCTTCACTATTTTAAAAATTTGAAGGGAGGAATCTGCCTCGGTTATCTCTGTGCCTCTGCATATAGTGAATTTGGCTTTATATTCCAGCGGTCCTGCACAATGTTAATATAATTTCTGGTGTTTCTTGAAAAGTGAATTTATTAATCCTAATGATAGAATCAAAATTTAAACCATGAAAGCATGTAAAAATGAGCCTATGAAGGTAGCACCATCCTCGGCAATGGCACCAAAAATGTAGAGGAAAACTAATGCGTTGTAGACTTAACATAATTTAGGGGTAAACCTATATGAATAGTCCACTCTATCATTGCGTTCCTACATTAAATTATCAACTAAGGAGTGTAAGCTTATGATGGCACTGCACTGTATGTGCCTTCAGGGCTCATATTCTTCCTAAACTATCTTATCCAAACCTATTTAGGCTATTCTACTCTGCTGGAATTCATAGAAATGCAAGAACAGTAAAAATAGCTACAAAATCTTGTGGCTACGAGTACTTGCAGCATGAGTGGTAGATGACTGTTATCAATAGGAAATTATAGAACTAACTTAAAAGATCCAAAATGATAAAAGAACTAATGCTAACCTCCACATGACTTAAAGTTGATAAAGCATGCACTTGTTCATGATCCATACTACTTGTAATTCGACAACCAAAGAAATCTAAGTGACTTGTGATGTATCTATGTGCAAATGAAAAGCATATTTAACAATGAATGCATAAAGGAACAAGTAAATAAATGAAGTGAGGATCAGTACCTTGAGTGGCCAGCTCAGGGGACTAACTCACTTAACTAAGAATCAGATCTAGTTCAGATTTATATGCATCTTCATAACACATAGTTCATTCACTTCATATCATAAAACAAAATCTCTTTTCAAATTGTATTCAATAATGGCATTCCTTAATAAAACATGTCTACATCTTCTAATATAGAAAATAGAGTAACAATAGAGTAACAACTGAGTAACTGGAAATGAAGTAACTAACTTGACACCTAACTCATCTCTTCTAACTTATACAAAAATGGGAGAGTTTTATGCAACTACTAACTAACTGCAACCATCAACCCATTCCTAGATACTAGGATACAGGTTTGAGATCAATTTATTAATCTAACTGAATAGAGGAAGCATCTAGTCCTATCCAAACAAGAACTCTTATGTAACAGTTCTCATGAAGAACACCCATAAGCTGCGTTTGAAACAAGTCTTCTTCTGCATTTATTTATGTCCATGATGGTTCACATTCATTTTCTAGTTGCTTGCACATTTGGCCTCCAACTTCACTTCCTTTAATTCTCTTGTCTTCAGCTTTGCTGCAAATGCTCATTTCCTTGATGACACGTTCTTGCTGCACATGGGTTAATTCACAAAACATATGCACAAAAATAACCGTCATGACTAAACCATAGGATTCCATCTATATTGTATGCATACTAATATTTAAATCATTCAATTGATAACATCATCACCATATTCCATATTAATAATATAGGTTCAAAGTATATAAAAAGACAACATATAATGATGGTGATGTTGGTAAAGTGTCTGGAGGATCATATAGAAAAGTTCTTAAAAGCATATAAAACAGCATAAAAAAAGGTCAATAATTCAACCCATCAGTATGGCTCCATGATATGGAATACCATGATGTCATTGTGGTGATATGTGATAAGGATTGATATAGATGCAAACAAAATGATAATACACACAAGCAAGCATGCGTGCACAAAAAAATACAAACACAAACAAAGATGTTGCCCCTAGTCAAGATGAAAAGCCAAAGATTGATTGGTTTATGATGATGATAGTGTTGTTGATGTGGGAACAATATATCCCAAAAATAACACGAGGATTGGGAACACTATATCCTGATGATGATTTGATTAGAGTTGATCAAGGCTTACAACAAGGCTAGGAACAAGATCGATGGATACATTTGGATGATTTTCTTAGTGAGATTTGTATGGATTAGGATTTCTTGCATTGGGATGGACTTCTTTTGGATCACTTTGGATCATTGCATTAGATTGCATTTTGGTATCCTTTTGCTTGGAATCTATGACAAGGGAAAACCAAGTCTAGAGCTAAGGATTAATGGAGGATAGGATAGGATGATTGAGGGATTTTGGATAGTGGATGGAATAGATGGGGGATTCATGATGGATGGAAGTATGGGCTTAGGATGTGATCTCCAAGGACTACATCACATAGGAATAACATGCCCCACTCTAGATATGCCACTCATGATGTTGCACTGTAATGCTTGTGATGATATATTATAGGACGTGTTGCCAAAGATTGGGTATAATAGGGGGTGTCTAAAGCATGTTTCAACATTATGTCCCTATCCTTATCAAGGTCAAAAGCGGGAAGGGAGGATGGATTGGAGAGTCGATGAGATAGAGAGGTAGATATAATGGATGGGTATGATAGGATGGAAGAGGCTTTCCCCCAAGTGTAGGGTGCTCATAGATAGCAGATTTACTAATAATGATTGAGAATGGGATTTCATCATGGTAACTATCCAAGGCACCATAAGAATGGTTTTCACCATTGGACAATTTTTCTCTTTACTTTTTTTCTTTTTTAATTTTTTGATGTTTTGATTTTTTTGATTTTGTTGAAGGGTTTTTGGATATGGTAAATTTGAGATGCTAGGATGGTATGGGTGGATGTGGATATGGGATTTTTTGAATCAAGTGTCTATGTCCATGGTTTTTTAATAGTATCCCATTCTGAATAACTTCTACACATAGACCATGTCAAGTGTCTCATGTTCAATAGATTTTTGTAGAAACATGGTTGATCACTCCAAAGTATGAACATGGTTCCATCATAGCTCTAATGTGGAGAGGATGTTGTCAAGGAAAATGGAATAGAATGTAGGTTGAATGAAGGAGGGATAGATTATACAAAATCTTGGATTAAAGGGGTGTGATTATGGATGTAGGTTGCATAGTGGATTTGGTTATGAAAAAGGGGTGGAAGGATGGGAGGATAGAGGCATGAGTAAATTGCATGGGACCAAGGGAAACTAGGACCAACATTTGCACACACCATGCACATTATATGATTGGATTTACTTTGGATGGGATGATGGTTTTTAAGCTTTGCATTTGGATTTGGGATTTTTGGTATATGGGATTTAGGATAAGGGGAGATGCTTGATTATAGAATTTTGGGATTGGGATGGAGCATTCTTGAGTTTCTAATTTTGGGATTTAGGGACCCAAATGGATGTATGATTTTTAGACTTATAATGGGGATGTTTGGATGTGGATTTAGGATTTCAGGAGTACGATGGTGGATAGGAATGAATGTTTGGAGAGGTGGATTTGGATGCACCACTTGGATTCATGGTTTTTTTTACTTTGGGACCCACATTGCTTTTGTGTTTCCTTTTTAATTTGTGGGATTATGTAGCCTTTTGGACCTATTTTATTTTGATTTTATATTGATGCTTTACAACATGATAATCTTTGGGTTTTTGTGAATTATTTACTTTATGTGTGGAGGTATCCAAATTGCTTCCAAAGTTGATAGTGCAGTCCCATGGGGAGATATCATTTTGGAATCCCATGAAATTTGTTATAGATTCATCATGTTGGAATAGGTCCAATGATGTGTGTGTTTGTTGGTCTTGATTAGGGATTTTGGGTGATGGATGTGTAAGGTTGGTGGTAGGGATGGGTTGTCAATGAAAAGATTGGTGGTGAGAGGATTGGGGTGGGAACTCTTTATAGGAGAAACGGGAGGTACCTATTTTGAGATTGGAAGAAGCTTCATTAGAAGGTGTCTTATAGGAAAAAGAGGGTAAATGTGGGTAAATGGCTAGATCCTGCTTTCACTACAAACATTCAAGGACATTTCAACCGAGTTGAATCACACCTTTTGCAAGAGGATTCATCTACAGGTTGGGTGTCACTTGGAATGATGTGGAAATTCAAAAATTATCAATTAATATATTAATTTAATGCTCAAATATGCTCAAAACCTTAATTATGCAAAATCGTAAGCAAACTGATAAATTACGGCAAATTTTCACAAACCAAGATAGTAGATAGAGACTAGTTATTGACCATTTTTCAAAGTTCATGATACGAAATACACAGGGACACTAGAGCTAACGTCCTAGTCCAATGCAGTGTTTTTTTCAAGGGATCCTATACTTCTTCTGATGTTGATTGTTAATGTCACAGAAATTTCTATGTTGGAGATCCAAGAGACACTGGTGTAAGGCGCCCAAGTCTAAGTCCTTCTTTTCTGCTCAGGTACGAGATCCAAATACTCTTTTCTAGCCTCTTGCAACTCCACTCCTTCAAATCTGTCACTTGTAACCTGTAATCACAGAGAATGGGGTCAGGTGTTGTGGTGTTTAGGAGCTTGCCTCAGTCAAGCCTCGGAAGGACATTCAAGTCTTCCGAACACTGCTGTTAGATAAAGAGTGTGTATCCCTGTGGGATAGAGGCAAAAACAAATTGATAAATGATTCAAACACAAATAGATGAAAATCCTTCAACACATGAGAAGATGAAGCTAAATCTGCAATCACAAACACAACAACAATAGTCTTCTCTGCAACAATGAATATCTTGAATGCTCTAAAATCATAAGTTCACCAAAAGTTCATAATCATCTTCTAGTTTTCAAATGAAACCCTAAACATGCTTATATATGCAAATAAACACGTTCCTGCTTTAAATTTTGTAATTCAAACTTAAGATGTTGGCAATGGAACCTTTTGACGGTCATATAACCAACATTCAAATTTGGGACCTGCCTAAAATAGGGCAGGATAGGGGCGCGTGCGCCCATGTCCTCAGGTCCTATTTTAGGGTAGGACTAAGTGCAACAATGTCTCTCAAGCCCCATGTGACATGGGTTTCAGGCTATTTTCTTCCGGGAGTTAAAACGAACATGCAAGATGCAAAACAAGGGACCTGGGAGTTAAAGTTAGGAGGTAAAAGTCCTAGGGGAACATTTTATGACATAACAGAAGGCACAAAGGTGTGACAGACATTTTTAGATTATGTGCATTGGGATTTGTCGTCAAGGCCTTGCGATTATGAACTTGCTTTAACATTTATGGGATCCAAGATGCCTTGTTAATGAAGGCCTAAGCCTTTGCAGGTTAATAGTTCATATTTTGGAGCATTTAGGTTGTAATGAGATGTTTGTGTTTTTTTTCAAAAATAAGATGTGAATTTATTGTTACATGCAGAGGGATTGGTGGTGGATGTAAGGTGTTCTTCTAGTGCAGGAGGACCACCATGAATAAAGGTAATGGGACTAAGGTGGTAGGGTGATGGTTTGGGGATGGGGTCAATAATGGATGGTCAGGGATCATGAAATGGATTGGCTTGGATGCTTGGATTTTGATTGGATTGGGGAGATGTTTGAGCATGTTTTGGAACAAGCCCTTGACTTAGCTAGATTTACTTGGATGACATGATGGAGGAGTGTTTAGAATTGATTATTTTGATAGATTCCTCTAGTTGTGTACCTAGATGGATGAGGGGTTTTTGATGCTCATGGATTTGGGATTGGATGGGTTTGATGGACTTTTGGTAAGGTTGGATGACTTGAATGGGTGTTATGTGGGTGATGAAGCTGTGAAAATAATGCAAGATAACAACATGAAAGATAAAACAATACAAGTAATACCCTAAACCTTGCACAAATTCATACTTCTAATAGAACGGGGTAGAGTGCACCCAAGCTCCACCAACTTTCTTCTATGGATCATGCATTGTGGATTGATCACAAAAACCATCATAACATGGATGTGAAATAGCCATAATAGATATAAATGGAAAATGATAGATATACGTGCATCTAAAAAATTGTTGGGTGTTGATATTGAAATGAGAAGTTCAATTTACAGATGGAGAAGGAATAAAATGGATGACTAAGATTAAAATAGTATGGTATGAGGTAGATGGATAGGATGAAAAGTTAATTTTAGTGGTTATGACACACATTAAATGAGGATGACAGGTGGTTATAATAAGAATGTGAGTGGGGAAATGGGATTATTTAATTAATTTCTAGAGAGGAAGTGCTTATGACGCACAATTAATGGGGTTAAAATAAGGATGTGAGTGGGATAAATAATTTAAATAATAAAATTATTTAAATTATCAAAGACCTGAGGCATGTGAGAGCTAATTTAAATAAATATTTAATTTATTTAAATTAATTAGAGGAAAATTAAAAAAATAAAGTTTATTAAATTTGGTCTAAAAGGGGGATAAATGGATAAAAGGGATTAGTTAAATAAATATAACTTACTTAACTAATTGGATGATGGAAGGGGTCATGAAAGGGGCCTAGAACAAGATGTGTTGCAAAGTGTCGAAAGTGTCGCCAGATGTGTCAAAAGACATGGTCAATTTTAGGTGTCTACAGGTGACAAAATCATCAATCACACACTTAGATGGCATTGGATTAGTGTGATGGCATGACTCATTTTTTTTTGTGATTTTTATAACAATCCTTTGCTAAGAGTCCTTGGAGAAAATATAAAAAGGATGATTTGGATGTGGTAGGATTGGATTGTAGATTGGATGAACATTTGGATTGATCAATGATTGGATTGATGGGAGGAGTGAGATTGCAAGGATTTTTAGGATGAAGGTTTTGGATGGGAGGAGGAGGAGGCTAGAGTGGTCTCACATATGGATATAGATGGGTGGAGGGTTGTATTTCCCTTTTCAAAGGTGCCATAAGGATGACCAATAAATATTTGTTTAGGATTGGAGGAATAGATTGTGATAGTCAATTCTTGGTCAAAAGGTGTTTGATTATACATGGTTGGGTGATGGAAGCTTATGGTGAGATTTTTTGCTATGATGTCATCAAGGGGATCATATGGATATTCATCTTGATCTAAAGGGATATCATCGTCATTGATTTTGAAAGGATTTTTAGGATGGTTATGATGAGGGGACTCATCAAAACAAAATGGATTCATGATTTTGATTTTTTGATTTTTTATTAGTGGATTGGATTGATGACGTGATTTTTGGATGAATTGGTGATTTTTGGAGTGCTAAGGCTCACCTTAAGACTTTCTTTGATATCAAAGGATTTTTTATTTTCTTGGAATGATTTGTTATGATGGATTAAGTGAGGCTTAAGACCTCACAAAGCTCAATGATTGGATTAATCAAGGCCAAGGACCTTGAGGTGCTTGATGTTGGATTAGATAAAGGTCAAGGATACATGACACTTGATGTTTGATTAGACTAATTTGATTTTTGATTGGGGGGTTAGGTCAAGGACCTTTAAGGTTTGATTTTGATTGTTGATTTGGATTGAGGGTTGATTGATGGGTGATAGATTTTGATTTGGGATGAATCTTGACTTAGGATTTAGGATTTGAGGTATTAGTTCAAGGACCCTAGATGATAGTTGATTTGATGGTTTAAACAAAGAAGGGGTTGAGGTCTTTAACCACCTTTGATTTTGAAATGGGTGATGTTTGGATTAAAGATCTTGAGATTAGATGGTTGATTTTGGTTATGGATTTGATGGATGAAGGGTTGATTAAGGTTTGGGGGGATTGATTGGATTTGATTAGGGTGAGGATTTGATTAGATGGACTTGGGTTAATTTGAGGAATATTGATTTTGGTTGGATGAAGGTACAAGACATTATTGGATTTTTATTAGGAGTGGGATTTGATTAGGATTGAATTGATGGTGGATGATTTGATAATTTGATGATTTTGGATTTGGGTTGGATTGGATTGAACTTGATTGGGGTTTTTATTAAGATTTGGGATAACTGGATGCAAATTGATTGAAATTGGGATGAAGGTACATGACCTTATTGGATTTGGATGATGATTAGGAGTGGGATTTTATTAGGATTGAACTGATGGTGGATAATTTGAGAATTTGATGATTTTGGATTTGGGTTGGATTGGATTAGGATTGATTAGGATTATTAGGTTTGGGATTTTATATGATTGGATGATGGTGGATTATGGATTGATTGAGATAGGATTACGAATTTAGATTGGAGTGGAGTTGATTCAATTTGGATGGGGGATTGTATGTGGTTTTGGATTAGGATTAGGTGATTGGTTGGATTTCAATTTTGATTTGACTTAGATGGGGTTTGGATTGATGATTTTATTGGAGGTTGAATGAAGTTGGATTTAGGATAATTAGGTTTTGGTTTGGGATAACTGAATATGGATTGAATGGGGTTAAGATTGATTAGGTTTGATTTTGGATTAATTGAAGGGGATTGAATGGGATTAGGATTGAGTTGATTTTGATTTGGGTGATGGGTTGAATTTGGATTGTGAGTGTGGATGATTGATGGGTTTGACTTGGTTTGGATTTAGATGAATGGATGTCACACAAAGTGAGGGTGTTGGGCTATGATTCAAGATTTGTATTTTAAGGGGTTTCAACCTTTGAATTGAGTGGACTTTTGGATGTCGCAAGATTTTGATGTTTTAGATTTTAAGGACATTCATGCATTTCTCACAAGAAAACATGCCAAGAACATGAGCAAGCCTATGCTATTCAAGTAGGTGTTTATATGCATGTAGGCCCACCATTAATACCTTGTCTATTCATGGAGTGTAAAGCCCATGATGAGACATTGACCATTTTTATCACCCAAGATCACTCCATCATGCGAGGGGAGAGCATACATGGCATACAAACTTGATTCTAGGTGTAAGTAGCTTATTGGTGCTAACTACTAACCAATGCACCACATACACATATGTATGATGGTCTAAAATAGGCTTTACAAGCTTATAATGGATGTCCTTAGTATACCCAAGGGTACAAGAGGCCAAATTCTATGAACTAGAGTCCCATCTACAAGCATGTGGTCATGGAACAAGTCCCTTTCCACTTCACCCTATCTCCTTACAAGAAGGGGCAACAAGGTTTTGCTAGACACGATGATGGAATCCTTTGAAGTACATATTTTGATCTCCCCCTTGTTGGGTCCCAAAACCACTACTCCAATTCCTAGGATAGAGATTCACTTTTGAGACCATGGTTGTCATCATGAAAGTAAAACTTACCCATCAATAAACTATTGAGGGTTGAAGGCCAAAAAATGAGTGTTTTTTCTCTCCTACACTTTGAGCTCAACTTAAACTTGAGAGTGTATTCCCTAAGGCATGATAAACCAGATGAACAACTAAAAATTGGTGGCTAAACCCAACCAATTGACTTGGTTCCAAGCACTGTCACTAAACCAAGAACAACTAGCCACCTATAGACCTTAGTATAGCTAATTACTACACCATGCATATGCACCTGAATATGATAGCATTGCATTCCTTAAAATGACTCCATTTAAACTTTACATACACAAGATACATAGTGCAGGCATACATGTTCATGATTCACAAATGATTTAAACAATTTTGGGTCACTCAAAATGATTACATGGTTATAAAATAGAACCATGAACATGTAAAACCTAAACTAATCCTACTCTTAATCCTTTGTCGTACAAGCCACCTACAAACCTCAATATAACTGATTACTGCAATATGCATATGCACCCAAATATGACAACATCACATTCCTTAAAATGACTCCATTTAAATTTTACATACACAAGATACATAATCCAAGCATACATGTTCATGATTCACAAATGATTTAAATAATTTTGGGTCGCTCAGAATGATCCCCTAGTTATTATATTGAATCATGAATGGCATGTAAACCTAGACTAATCCTACTCCTAATCCTATTCCTAGCCAGGATAGAGGATTAATTTGAAAGTGTTGGCCCTTCACCAAATTGGACTGGTGCCTACTCCATTGGACAACAAAGTCATGAACAACAACAGGAAAGAGATATACCTAGCAGAACATCAACAAAAGCATGAAATACACTCACATACAAACCTAAAATACATTTCATATAATGGACATACTTATTAATCCAAAACACAACTGCAACAATCCATATGCAACAAAAGAAAGACCCATACAAAAAATTTGCATGATTTAAATGTTCTCATACATTTGTTGCAAGTATGGGCCTAACCGGTGTTGTCATTGATGTCAACATACTCCTGTTGCATTAATGATAAGGATTGGATGAGCTGTGTGTTGAGGATATTGAGAAAATTAGTCCTAATCAGGAACAGAGAAGAACAGTGAAGATAGTGAGGTAAAGATCCTAGTTAAGATAAAGATTAGAGGATGCGCTTCAAAGGGTTTGTAGATATGTGTCTTGAGATGATCCAATAAAGATTTCAGTGGTCCACATAAAGATCTAAAGAAGTTATGGACACTTAAGTAAAACCGGTTCTGGCAAGTGTTCAGAGGTGACAGAGTGATACAGATAGGTCCGGTGAGATCTGGAAGTGTATTATCCTATTCTATGGTTTTGGTGGAGTGTTTAGGAAGTCCATGTGAAGTGAAAACTCAATTGGTTAGTGATCTGGAGGTCTGCAAGTATCTATTCCAATATGACAGTGATGACAGACTGTGTTGTTGAGGTTCCAGATGAAGGTGAGAATGATTTCAGTAGATAGTAGTAGTGTGGATGTTCTTGGTGATTCAGGAAAGCTTATGGAGGTCTTTGGATTGTGTCTAGTTCATGTTGGTGGTCCGCATTAAAGATTGAGCTAGTAAATGAAGAACTACTTCCGGATGATGGTGTTCTTCCCAAGTCAGGCCAACCAGATGAGTTATACATCTTGCGGATGATCTTGATGATGTTCTGTGAAGATTGGTGTATTCCTATAAGAAGATTGAAGTCTCAGATCTGTGTGGCTGACAGTGTGTTGATCTGGGTGAAGTCTTTTTGTGATTAGTCTTGTTGCATTTATATATTTTCTCTGTATTGTATGCCGACTTGGATGATTATTCCTAAGTCGATGTATTGTATAAATAAGGAGTTGTAAAGTCATTTCAAAGTAGAGGTGTGGCGATGAGAGTGTGGTAGAGAGGAGCAGAGCGAAAGGCAGAGCAAAAGTATTGAGCTTAAATGGGACTGACTCAAGCATGGTGAAGATGCTATTCTGCAGTTCAAGTATGTGATACTTATTTTTCTGTAGACAGTGTGTCTCTTGTAGGCAGTGAGCCTCTTGTGAGTAGTGTGCTCGGGCAGTGAGCCCTAATTGGCATGTGCCATTTGTTCTTTCTATTCTTCTAATAGAGAATACAATCTTGGGTTAATCACCTCGTGGTTTTTCCCTTAACTGGGTTTTCGACGTCAAAATCTTGGTGTCTTGTGTATTAATATGTTTCTGCTCTTGATTTAATGCATTGTGTTTCCATGATTGATTTATTATTATGCTGCTGAATTACAATGTGGATTTAAGTGTTTAATGGGAAGAAAGTTTTGGACAACTGATTCACCCCCCCCTCTTAGTTGTCTGCCTAAAATCTAATAATTGGTATCAGAGCTAAGTTCCTCTAAAAGAGCTTAACCACTTGAGGAGATCCAGGATGTCGTCCTACAAGAAGGATAGTTTGAAGTTTGATGGAACCAATTTTACTCTTTGGAAAAGTCACATGCAAAGTCACATGCAATGTATGGGAATGTAGTATTGGACCATAGCTTCAAAGAAGTATACTCCTCCATAGAATGGTTCGAGATCTGTAGATGAAATAACAGATGTTGAAAACAGTCTACGGACTAAAGAAGCTCTTTTAAGTGCCTTGTCTGATTCAGAGATGACAAATGTTGTTGACCTACAAACTGCTTTTGAGATTTAGGAAAAACTGGAACTTCTGCATGAAGGAGACAAGTATGTTAAATGTGCCAAGCTACAGAGTCTGAAAGGAAAATTCAAAAATCTGAAGATGAGAGAAGACGAAAATATCACTACTTTTATGCCAATAGTAAATGAGCTTGTTTGTGGAATTAGATGTGTTGGTGGAGTCTTGGATGAAGATGAGATCATTGGCAAAGTTCTTAAATCCCTTCCTAATTCTTACAAGTACAAGGTTGCTGCTATTAAAGAATTCAGATCTTTTTCAGGTATCACAAGTGATCAATTGGTTGGTAAATTGGCTGCATTTGAATTGACTGATTTTGGAGATGCCCCCCTAAGACTGAATCTGCATTCAAAGCTAGTGCCTCTGTTAAAGGAAAACAAAGGTTTGATCCAGGAGAGAACTCTTCAAGGAAACTATCATGGTATGAAAAAGCAAGAAAGGACCTGGAAGAAGATGAAGCAAAAGCTGCTCAACTTGAAACCCTTATTGCAAAAAGGCTACCAAGAGGATCCAGTAAGTATGAAGGGAAATTGCCTTTCAAATGCTTTAACTGCAATAAGATTGGTCATTTTGCCTCAAGGTGTTCGGAAAGATACTCAAGGCCAAATCCTAACAGATCAAGGTTCCAAAAGAATTGTTACTATGTTCATGAAGATGATGATAATGAAGGAGTAACAGATGATGAATCAGAGACAGGAAACAAATCCAGAAGCGACTGGGTGTTCATTGCCATCAAGGAAGAAGATCCAATGCCCTCTATATCTATCAATCATAAAATTGTGGAAAGAGCTCTGGCTGCCCAAGTTGAAGAAAAAGATGATTGGGTCATTGATAGTGGATGCTCTCACCATATGACAGGTGACAAAAATAAGTTCATAGACTTGGAAAGGTATGAAGGAGGAGTGGTAAAGTTTGGTGACAATTCTACTGGCAGAATCAGAGGAAGAGGAACCATTTCTTTTGATGGAAAGAACAAAACTAGTAATGTACTATATGTTGAAGGTTTGAAGCACAATCTTCTCAGTGTTGGATAGTTGGTGGACAAAGGCTATGATCTCCAATTCAAGAATGGAAAATATAATATCTTTAAAAGTTCCAGAACAGAGATTGCATTTGGTACTCAAACTAAAGGTAATATCTTCCACTTGGTTGGTACTAAAAAAAGTTGCTTATTTGTTCAAATTGATCAGAGTTGGTTGTGGCATAGGAGAATGTGTCATGTGAATTTTGATAATATCATCAAGATAAGCAACACTCAGGCTATAAGAGATCTTCCAAGACTTGTGAAACCTACAAATAGCTTGTGCAAAGAATGTCAATTAGGTAAGCAGAGTAGAGTCACATTCAAAAGTAAGGAATAGCCCTCTACCGAATTATTGGACTTAGTTCATACTGACCTATGTGGTCTGACAAGAATCAGAAGTGTGCAATGTGATAGATACTTCATGTTATTAATTGATGACCATTCTCGGATGATGTGGGTTACTTTTCTGAAAGAGAAATCAGAAACTCTTGAGAAATTCAAAATATTCAAAGCTATGGTAGAGAATGAAACAGGATTAAAATTGAAATGTCTGAGGTCTGATAGAGGTGGAGAATTCACATCCGGTGAGTTCATTGAATTATGTGAGAAACATGGAATAAAAAGATAGTTGTCTGCTCCCAGGACTCCACAGTAGAATGGAGTAGTGGAGAGAAAAAACTAGACCATCTAGGAAGCATCTAGAACCATGATGATGGAAGCAAATGTTCCTCAGATCTATTGGAGAGAATCTGTAAGCACTGCAGTCTATACCCTCAATCGAGTACAAATCAAAAGTA
The DNA here is from genome assembly GCA_027924645.1 of Cunninghamia lanceolata. Lineage (NCBI taxonomy): Eukaryota > Viridiplantae > Streptophyta > Pinopsida > Cupressales > Cupressaceae > Cunninghamia > Cunninghamia lanceolata. The sequence continues at coordinate 1,086,050 of BSBN01001753.1, forward strand.
ATATCGGTAAGACTCCCTATGAACTTTGGTTTGGCATCACTCCTACTGTGAGGTATTTCAGAGTCTTTGGTAGCAAATGTTACATTAAAAGAGATGAAGATCTAGGAAAATTTGGTGCTAGAAGTGATGAAGGAATATTCTTGGGTTATTCTACTCAAAGCAAAGCATACCGGTGTTATAACAAGAGATTAAAGAAGATTGTGGAAAGTACAAATGTGAAGGTTGATGAAGGTATTAAAAACCCTCAAGGTTCTATGAATATGATGAAGATGATCGAAATAATATTTTTGTTCAAGAAGTCCAAGCTCCCTCTGAAATTCAGATTCAAACTGATTTGATAAATCAGGAAGAAGAGATAAGTTTGAATGAACCTATTCAAGAATCAGAAGTGCAAGAAACTCCCAAAGTTCCTAGGTATGTAAGACTGAATCACTCTAAAGATCAGATCATAGGTGATAAAAGAAAAGGTGTACAAACTAGAAGAAGGATTGATCAAAATTTAGAAGAGTATTGTCTGATTTCAAAGATTGAACCTAAGACAGTGAATGAAGCTTGCAATGATGAAAACTGGACTAAAGCAATGGAGGAAGAGCTGATGCAAATTGAGAAAAATCACACTTGGGATCTTGTTCCTAGACCTAAAAACAAGAATGTGATTGGAACCAAATGGGTCTTCCAGAATAAACTAAATGATGATGGTGAAGTAGTCAGAAACAAAGCCAGATTGGTCTGCAAGGGTTACTACCAAGTAGAAGGAGTTAATTTTGAAGAAACTTTTGCTTCGGTGGCAAGAATTGAAGCAGTCAGATTATTTTTTGCTTTTGCTGCCTTCAAAGATTTCAAAGTATATCAGATGGATGTCAAATCTACCTTCCTGAATGGTGACTTGGAAGAAGAAGTATACATTAAGAAACCAAATGGATTTCAATTGTCTGATCATGGTGATATGGTCTGTAAGTTGAAGAAAGCACTGTATGGACTGAAGCAAGCCCTAAGAGCCTGGTATGAAAGATTGGATGAGCATTTTTTGAAAATTGGTTTCAACAAAGGTACTACTGACAGTAATTTGTATTTCAAAATTGATCATGAAAATATCTTGATAGTTGAAGTGTTTGTTGATGATATCATTTTTGGAGGAAGAGATAGTATGTGCAAAACCTTTGCAAATCAAATGAAAAGTGAATTTGAGATGTCCATGTTTGGGGAAATGAATTTCTTCTTGGGTCTGCAAATCACTCAAACAAAGAAAGGAATCTTCATTTCTCAGACCAAATATGTGAAAGAATTGTTGAAGAAATTTGGAATGGAAGAATCAAAACCAATGAAAACTCCCATGGCAACCAGATGTAAATTTAGCAAAGATGATGACTCTCCTAAGACTGATCAGAAAAAGTATAGTTCAATGATTGGAGGACTGTTGTATCTAACTCAAACTAGACCTGACATTATGAATGTTGTTGGTCTTGTTGCCAGATTCCAAGCTGATCCTAGAGAATCTCATGTCATGGCAATCAAGAGGATTTTTAGATATCTAAAAGGGATAGTTGAGTATGGATTGTGGTATCCCAGAGATCATGATTTTTCTCTTCATGCATATACAGATGCGGATTGGGAAGGAGATGTGGATGACCAGAAGAGTACCAGTGGTGGAGCATTTTTTTTAGGGAAGAGATTGGTTTCTTGGCTAAGCAAGAAACAAGAGGCAATATCTTTGTCCACAACTGAAGCAAAATATATTGCAGCAGCAGGTAGTTGCACTCAAGTTTTGTGGATGAAGCAAATGCTAAGAGACATCAGAGTGGAGTATGAGGAACCTATCACAATCTTCTGTGATAATTCAAGTGTAATAAATATATCTAAGAATCTAGTGTTGCATTCAAAGACTAAACATATATCCATCAAGTTTCACTTTTTGAGAGAGCAAGTGAACAAGAATGAAGTCAGATTGGAATTTGTGCCTTCCAAGGATCAGATTGCAGATATTTTTACTAAACCTCTACCTAAGGACTCTTTTGAGTATCTCAGGGAGAAGTTAGGGGTTATTACCCCTCCGGTTCTGAATTAAGGTGCACTGATGTGCATCAGTCCGGTGGATCTCATAGTCATATCTTGTGATCCAAATTGATGTTTGGGAAGCTGCCACTCAGGGGGAGTAGCTGGTATGATTCTGAAGTGATACAAGTATGTGTCCTTTACCATTGATGTCAAAGGGGGAGAGAAGACATGTGAAAAACAAGTGGTTGCTGATCAAAGGGGGAGCAGGAAAGGAAGAGAAGACATGTGAATGGTTGTTGCTGATAGGGGGAGTTGTGACAGTAAGGAGAAGCCCTTGTTTTGATGGTCAAAACAATTTTTCACATCATATGTTGCCATCAATGACAAAGGGGGAGATTGTTGCAAGTATGGGCCTAACCGGTGTTGTCATTGATGTCGACATACTCTTGTTGCATTAATGATAAGGATTGGATGAGCTATGTGTTGAGGATATTGAGAAAATTAGTCCTAATCAGGAACAGAGAAGAACAGTGAAGACAGTGAGGTAAAGATCCCAATTAAGATAAAGATTAGAGGATGTGCTTCAAAGGATTTGTAGATATGTGTCTTGAGATGATCCAGTAAAGATTTCAGTGGTCCGCATGAAGATCTGAAGAAGTTATGGCCACCTAAGTAAAACTGATTCTGGCAAGTGTTCAGAGGTGACATAGTGATACAGATAGGTCTGATGAGATCTGGAAGTGCATTATCATGTTCTGTGGTTTTGGTGGAGTGTTTAGGAAGTCCATGTGAAGTGACAACTCAATTGGTTAGTGATCTGGAGGTCCGCAAGCATCTATTCCAATATGACAGTGATGACAGACTGTGTTCTTGAGGTTCCAGATGAAGGAGAGAATGATTTCAGTAGACAGCAGTAGTGTGGATGTTCTTGGTGATTTAGGCAAGCTTGTGGAGGTCTTTGGATTGTGTCCAATTCGTGTTGGTGGTCCGCATTAAAGATTGAGCTAGTAAATGAAGAACTACTTCCGGATGATGGTGTTCTTCCCAAGTCAGGCCAATCGGATGAGTTATACATCTTGTGGATGATCTTGATGATGTTATGTGAAGATTGGCGTATTCCTATAAGAAGATTGAAGTCTCAGATCTGTGTGGCCAATAGTGTGTTGATCCGCGTGAAGTCTTTTTGTAATTAGTTTTGTTGCATTTATATATTTGCTCAATATTGTATGCCAACTTGGATGATTATTCCTAAGTCGATGTATTGTATAAATAAGGAGTTGTAAAGTCATTTCAAAGTAGAGGTGTGGCGATGAGAGTGTGGTAGAGAGGAGCAGAGCGAAAGGCAGAGCAAAAGTATTGAGCTTAAATGGAACTGACTTAAGCATGGTGAAGATGCTATTCTCCAATTCAAGTATGTGATACTTATTTTTTTGTAGACAGTGTATCTCTTGTAGGTAGTGAGCCCTAATTGGTATGTACCATTTGTTCTTTCTATTCTTCTAACAGAGAATACAATCTTGGGTTAATCACCCCATGGTTTTTCCCTTAACTGGGTTTTCCACGTCAAAATCTTGGTGTCTTGTGTGTTAATATGTTTCTGCTCTTGATTTAATGCATTGTGTTTCCATGATTGATTTATTATTATGCTGCTGAATTACAAAGTGGATTTAAGTGTTTAATTAGAAGAAAGTTTTGGACAACTGATTCAGCCCCCCCTCTCAGTTGTCTACCCGAAATCTAACAACATTATCAAATCTCTGTTACATTCATGGCAGCAAATGTGGCAAAGCGGAATACATTTAACTATGATTTAATATCCCTTGAGTCATTAAAAATTATCATGGAGACATACCATTACATGAAAAAGTTCATTTAAGATCTTTCCTATAGACTACTGGAGACATCCCCTCATTCATTAACTAGATGTTTTGCTTTGTTTGATTCCCTAAAAACCACCATGAGTTTTTGCACTTCCAGGAAATTGGTTCAGAGACCAACCCTTTGAAATGAATTCAAAATTTTCTATATAGGCTCCAAATGCTACACCCTAATTCTACATTCAATAATCCTTGCATTTGCTTCATTCCCATTCAAAATGGAGGGCCTAGATGTTGTGCAGGCACAGGAAGTACCAGGGTATCTAGGAGAGCCCTCATGTAATTATTGTGGGTTGGTGAGGCAAGTAGAAGTAGCGTGGCTTCAATTTGGGGCCCAAATATTAGAATATCATTTACTTTCATGTTTTGCCCACATCAATGTAAATTCATCACTCCATTATACTTGCAGATTACTAATGCACTAAATCCTTCACTCGATGGATCAAGCCCATGAATGTGTTTGTTTATCCTTAGAAATATTGCATACATTGGCACCAGGTACATGTGTTTCTATTATTGAATGGATCAAGCCCATGAACAAAGTCATGACAGTCGCCAAAAGCTTTTGAATTATTCTTTTGCTTTCTCTATTTTTCCTCGTTCCTCCTTCAGCATCTTCGACCCTTCTTGCAACCTATGAACTTTTCTTTCTTCTTTGTCTGTGGCCTTTTCTTCACTTTTAACATTTTTGGTTTGTCATGAACCTCATGTTAGTGCTTCAACGGTTCCATGAACTTAGGAACTATTGAAACATATCTCTTCTTTCTCTCCCTCACCTTTTCCCTTCATGGCTTCTTTTTGCTTTGTCAGCATTTTCTCATTTCAGTGATTTGGCAAAATTGGGAACTGCTAAACCACCCTATATTTAATACTTCCTTCGCCATCTTCTTTCCTATTTCATCAGTTTGGAGAAAACATGAACCGCCAAACCAAGGTAAACATAAGGCCACATTTGACTTTTGGCAGGAGTTATACTTAGCACTTTACACTTAGGATAACACTACGATTTTAGGGGATTTTCACTTAGAGGATTTAAAGGAATGGGGTCCCGTTAAACATATCTCAGGTTAGGTATCAATGGGCCAAGTAGGCTAATACAGCACAAGGGTAAAACAACATGGGATTTTTAGTGTAATTGGGGCAAAATTAGGACTAGAAAATGGGAGTCCTAACACCCCCTTTGTATAGCCTTCCAAAACATGTGGTTTGGGTTGTGCCCTAAGGTGATGAAATCCTTAGGTAGGCCTGCTATGAGGAAAGAAGCTCAAGTGCTTTTGATTCCCAAGACTGCCTTGTAGTGCAATGGATTAGCATACACAAACTTGGGTTTCTTGGGATTGAAAGCAATAAAAAGAGAACAAAGATATGTTTTTGATCTTCAAGATCATCCAAGGGTGCAAGGAAAGAGAATACACACAAATTTACACTCACAAACATGGCATACAATGTTCATCACCCTTAAACATATAAAGTGTGTAACTAGATTAGCATAAAAATAAAGCTTTGGCAAGAATGTTGCACCCACAAAAGATTAGTAGTTTGGATAAAAAGTCTTCGACATGTGGGAAGCGTTGCAATCAAAACATTAGTAGCACACCTTATGAAAACAACATGTAAAATTTCAATTCAAATTGAGATAACTAGCATGTATGGTGAGATGGAAAAAATTGACCTAGCCCATAGCAAAGGCACTAGAGTTAGCATTCTGTCAACTATAAAAATGCAAAAAATTGACTCCTTGGGTAAACGTTATGTACTTTGGTGTAAAAGGAGGTATTTGAGAAAATTAAAAAGAGCCCCAAGGGCTTAGGTAGCTAGGCTATCCACGGGGTAGATAGGATAGGGGACTAGACAAGCTATTTGTGGGGCAGATAAAGAAGCAGACAAGCCAGACAGGGGCATAATGGGTGGTGATGTGGTAATGGTGGGTAGTTTAGGTGAGAAACGTTGGTGCAGTAGGGGTAGAGGTGGCTAGGAGGTGATGCAAATAGATGGGAAGATGTCAAGGGAGTAGTGGTGCAACAAGGTGAAAAAAGGGATAGTGGAGCATAGGGGAGAGGTGTAGGTGGAGTATGAAGGGCATAGCAGAGGTGTAAGTAGTTGAGATTGAGTGACAAGGTGGAGGAAAGGTTGGGAGGCCACAAGGTGACAAGGAAAAGCTAGGCACAACAAAGGGAACATAGGGGAAGGGTATCTAGGAATGGAATGGGATAGGGTAAGGAAGGGATGTCTAGGGTAGTACTAAGTCAAGGACAAGATAGAGTGTCTGTCGGCAGGGTAGGGTAAGGGGGATGGGTAGGTCTTAGGCTTAGGTCCTATGTTTAGAAGTGCATGGGGGATGGTTAACCTTTAGGACACATGGGTTTTTTAGCCCACATGGAGGTTTATTTAAAATTTAAAAATTTAAATTGTTTTAAAATAAACAAACATGATGCTCACCCTTTTAAAGTTTAAAAAAAAAAACTATGCTACTATGCTTTTTTTGTTTTTGATTTTATTTTAATGTGCTTTTGTAAAATAAACAAAAAAGAACACCAAATACTATAAGAAGATGAAATTGTTTTTTTTTTAATTTTTTAAAATAAAATACAAATAAAAAAATAGAACAGTAAAATGTCTAACTAAAATGGTTATGTTTTTTTAATTTTTTTGCATTAAAATGAAATTTAAAAAGTGGATTTTTCTTATTAAAAAAATCCTTTTTTACTAGGCCCACTGAGCGTGCCAAAACAAAGAATCAAAAATCTAAATAATAGTGCAAATATAAACTATTGCTAACCTTATACCTTATATTAGAGCTTGTAAATGAAAGATAAATTAAGTAATACAAAACATAAAAAAGCATTTTACCTTCCATTTGATGTTGAGGCATGCTCCTTGATTTGTTTTAATGAGGGATGCATGTGGTTGCTCAATCCTACAACATGCCTTTTATTTCCAAGTGATTGATTAAAATGGCTTGAGGGATGATGCATTTATATATTTTTATGAAGAGAATAAAGAGTTGAGATTGATTTGGAAGATCAATGGATGAGGTTGATTGAGAGATTAGAGTGCATGAGAAGCCACCAAGTGTCACTTAGTGATTGATGCAAATGATGAGGGTTTGAATTGAGAAGATTTGGATGGCTAAGATTTTCTAGGAAAAGATGGAGGGTGAGGATTAAAAGGTACTTTTTGGAACCTTGTGCAAGCTCTCACAAATGTGTGAGAATAAACATGGGGATGTGTGATTAAGACAAGTGGGACTTCTTACACATGTATGAGAAAAATAGAGAAGTGTGATTATGACAAGTAAGACTTCTTACACGTGTGAAAAATATAAGTGAGATTATGACATGATCTCACAAATGTGTGAGAATCACATGTGTGAAATGAAGCGTGGAGATTACAGTGGTTAAGTGAATGGCTAGGATTGAAGATTAATTTGTCTTAGGATTGATGATGTGGATTTTAGGAATGGGAATCTTTAATTAGAGAAATTAGATGATGTGGATTTAGCTTAGTTAATTAAATAAAATGATTTATTTAATTAACTAACATTAGGACATTATCTTAGTTAAATTTAATTAACTAACATTAGGATAGACTAATTAAATAAAATTTATTTAATTAGTTTATGGGAGCGGGATAACCTAATTAATTAAATAATTTATTTAATTAATCAGCACAAGAATGGATAGGGGATTAATGATAGGAATGTTAGAACACAAGGATACACTGAGAGGGGGGTGAATCTATATATCACTAAAGCTTATTTCATTTAATCATCAACAATCAAAACTTCTAACCGCTTTAACTAGAAGATCAACAAATTAAACCAATTAAAGCACAACACATAAGTACATAGCCACAACACCAGATTTATGTGGAAAACCCAAGAAAGGAAAAACCACAGTGAGCAAGTTGCTTGGATCTACTATCCAAATCTAGCCTCACAAATAAAGATAAAACAAGATTACAATATTATTTATGGGCTACAACCTAAAGGAAGCTACAACTCCCTGAAATATAATGTAATGGCACTTACAGAAAGAGGCCACATGCTTTGGATATTACATTCAATGGATCTTACTGAACAAAATAGCTCTGCATCATCCGTACTTTTCACTTTGACACAAAACTTCACTTTCTCTGCTTAGCGAACACTATTACCTCCAACATACCTTCACAAACATACTCACATCTGCTCACACATCTTTGCACACTCTCACACACTCATTCTTTCCTCAAAAAAAAAAGATCTTTCATTTATACCTTCTGCAAATCTAAAAATCCTTCTCCCAAGTCGGCCAAGATGAAATGTGTATTCATGAAACATGCAAGGCCACACCATGTCGGCATCCAAAAGATGTAGATAATCAATGTAGTTCAAACTGAGTGATAACCAGGACCTATTCTTCATTATCACATTCTTCCAAGCTGGTGTACACTTCAAATCATTTGGAGGGAACATTAAAACACATGAAGTCAGCCCAACAAACACTGATCCTTCCGCCCAATAGATCCAGACCAAAAGTGGTACCAGAGGGATCAATTAACATCATGAGGATCATCACACAAGTAACATAAGACTTACACAAATATTCTCAATCAATCCTTCTTTTGAAATATATGTTTTCTTTCTAGCTCAAGCAAGTAGAAACTAAGCCTAGTATCACAAATAAACACTGAACACATAGTCTTAAGATAGAACATTGAAAAACTAGCTTGCGGTGCACTTTAGCACTTGAAACCTAAATTGAATCATCCATATGAATATATGAACTTATCTTCCAAACCTCAAAGCCAAAAGATAAATTGCGGTGAAATACAGTGGCTTCTATTTTCTCCTCCAAACAACCCTAGTTAGCATCAAGATGAGTCTTTATTCTGTTGACCCCGGAGAACCGCTGCATTACACCTTAGTAGCTAAATCTTGAATATTATCATCTTTTTTTCTATAAATGATCATCCTTCAAATTGAAATACCTCAACTTGCAAGGTGGAGAAATGCAGAGCATTTCCCAGATGCATCTTGACTGCATCGACTTTGAATAATTGTCTTCACACTATGAGCTCTAGAAACTTTTGCATTAATCTTCAAGCTCTAAAAATAGGAACATACAATCTTCACACAAGTCTCTGACCAAATCTTAAACTACAAGGTTGTACCTTCAAATGTGGAGGAATGCAGAGAATTCTCCCGATCTTATTCTATGCAAACTTTAGTGTCTTGGACAACCTGAATCTTTCTTTCAAAACTAAAGCAATGATTTTCCTTAGGAAACAATCAATAAAGTATTTACCACATTAGAGACTTCATTCTCATCTTCATACAACAACAACAAACTCTTATCTTAAAGAAATAATCTTCATGTTAACACATTCTTTGTCTATACAACTTCAGGAAATATTGATGACATTCATTATCTTACCCTTCTCACCAAAGCTTCTTTGATATATCTTCTTTTGTCTTCTTCTCTGATCATATTTTGATAGACTTTCTTTGACATTAACATCTTGTTCACTTTACACACCTGAATCTCACATTGTTGACATCAATGACAACACCAATGTAACAATCTCTCCTTTTGGCATTGATGGCAACACTTGACCTGATATGCAATTCTCTCCCCCTTTGACATCAAGGACAAAGGGCTAGTGGTCTTCTTTTGAACTAATCTTTTGCCCCCCTGTATGCTTTCTTCTTGATTTTTCTTTTACTGCTCCTCACTTGTCATCTCCCCCTGACTGATCAAATCTTATTATCCTTCAAAAACCTCTTGCTTACTAATCCCCTTGAGAGGTAGCCACCATCAATCTAGAGATAAAAAATATATCTTGAATTGCTCCCCCTAGATAGATGCACCATCTATGCATCTAGTTAGAATAAGGAGGGGCAACAACCCCTAACTTATGTCTAAGATACTCAAAAGTATCCTTAGAAAGTGCCTTGGTGAAGATGTCTACAACTTGATCCTTTGTAGGCACATACTCCAGTCTGACTTCTTGATCTACAACTTTCTCTCTCAAAAAGTGATACCTAATACATGGGTTTGGTTCTAGAATGCATCACTAAATTCTTTGAAATATTGATAGCACTTGTATTATCACAAAGAATAGGAATAGGCTCATCATATACAACCTTGATATCCTTCAATGTTTGCTTCATGCACAACACTTGAGTACAGCAGGTTGTTACAGCAATATATTCTACCTCTGCAGTTGATAAGGACATTGAATCCTACTTCTTGCTAATCCATGAGACCAGTTTATCTCCCAAAAAGAAAGCTCCTCCGCTAGTACTTCTCCTATCATCAACACTACCAGCCCAATCTGCATTAGTATAAGCACTCAGAGAAAAGTCATTGCCCTTTTGATACCACAATCCATGTTCCAAAGTACTCTTCAAGCATCTAAATATTATCTTGACTGCCTTCACATATGTTTCCTTAGGATCAGCTTGAAATCTTGCAACCAAACACATGACTTGCATAATGTCAGGCCTTGATGTTGTTAGGTATAGTAGGCCCCCAATCATAGATCTGTACTGAGTCTAACCAACTTTAGATGACTCATCATCTTTACTAAAGTGACAACCAGTTGCCATAGGAGTACTCATAGGCTTGCAATATTCCATTCCAAACTTCTTCAACATTTCCTTAACATAATTTGCTTGAGAGATAAAGATTCCCTCATTTGATTGAGATATTTGAAGTCCTAAAAAGAATGATAGCTCTCATAACATAGATATTTCAAACTCTTTTTGCATCTCTCCTACAAACTTCTTACACATCTCATCATATCCACAAGAGATTATATCATCAACATACATAGCAACAATTAGAATTTGTTCACCTTCAATTTTGATGTAAAGATTACTATATGTGGTACCTTTCTTGAAACCTTGTTGAAGCAAGTATTTGTCCAACCTTGCATACCAAGCTCTAGGGGCTTGTTTGAGACCATACAAAGCCTTCTTGAGTCTGCACACCATGCTTGGATCTTTTGATAACTGAAAGCCATCCAGCTGCTCTATGTAGACCTCTTCTTCCAACTCACCATTTAGGAAAGAAGATTTAACATACATCTGATATACCTTGAATCCCTTATGTACTACAAAATCAAGAACCATTTTGATTGCTTCCATCCTTGCCACCGAAGAAAATGTCTCCTCATAGTCAACACCTTCAACTTATAAATATCCTTTCCAAACCACTCTTACTTTATTTCTGACCACTTCTCCTTCTTCATTCAATTTGTTCCTGAAAACCCATTTTGTTCCTATCACAGGCCTTGGCACCAACTCCCAAGTCTGATTCTTTTCTATCTAATTCAATTCTTCTTCCATGGTTTGTATCCATCCTTCATCCTTGCTAGCCTCATTAAAAATTTTAGGCTCTATTCTTGATAGTAAATCAAAGTTTACTTGTTCATATCTTCTTGCAAATGTTCTTCTTGTTTGAACTCCTTCATTCTTGTCTCCAATGATGTAATCTTCTGAATGATTTTTCTGAACATACTTGGTTAGAGTCTTAGCAGTCTTCACTAGAGTTTCTTCCTTTTCTTCAACTTCTGCAACTTCCTCTGTGTAGGTAGGTTCATCTAGCCAACAGTCCTCTTGCTCAACTAAATTTTGATGTGACTCTTCATCAACCCTTACATTTGCACTCTCAACTATCTTCCTTAGTCTTTTGTTGTAGCATTTGTAGGATTTGCTAGTAGTTGATTATCCAAGGAAAATACCTTCATCTTATCTTGAGTAAAACTTTCCCAGACCTTCTTCATCTCTTCTGATGTAGCATTTACTTCCAAAAACTCTAAAATACTTGATTGTTGCAGGTCTTCCATTCCAAATCTCATAAGGGGTCTTGGTGTTGTGCTTTATTAATTGTCCCCTATTAAGAATATAGACTATTGTATGAATTTCTTCCTTCTAGTATATATCAGGTAGTTTAGCTTCACTCAACATTGTCCTGGCCATCTCCTAGATAGTCTTATTCTTTCTCTCTACAACACCATTCTGTTGAGGGGTTCTAGCAGCTGCATAGTGTCTTTTGATTCCATGTTCTTAACAAAATTCTACAAACTCATTTGAAGTGAACTCACCACCTCTATTGGATCTGAAGCATTTGATTCTAGCATTCATTTCATTTTCAACCATAGATTTGAAGATCTTCAATCTACTGAAAGCTTCTAATTTTTCTTTAAAAAATGTAACCCATGTCATTCTAGAGAAGTCATCAACGAGTAACATGAAATGCCTCTCACCTTGTAAGATTTTTGTCCTAGTTGGTCCGCACATGTCTATATGAACCAGCTCCAAGGGCCTTATAGTAGAGTATTCCTTAGACTTGAAAGTTATCCTTATTTACTTCCCAATCTAACATTTCTTACATATTTTGTTTGTAGGCTTGATGATCTTTGGCATGTCCCTTATTGCTTCATGGAACTGATCTTCATCAGATTGTCAAAGTTGATGTGCCCAATTCTCTTGTGCCATGACCAACATTCATTTGTTTGTCCTAATAGACAAGTCTTCTCTTTAGCCCCTTTTAGATTATACAAGTTGCCTTCTGTCTTAAAGCCTTCTACCACCAGTTTTCCAGACTTTTCTCTCTTGATTTCACATCCTTGATCATGAAATGTAAGATTATATCCTTTTCTACACATTTGATTTACACTAAGAAGATTATGCTTGAGACCTTCTACATAAAGAACATCATGTGTCTGAGACTTTCCATCAAGGATTATAGTACCTTTTCTAGTGATCTTTTTAGAAGAGTTATCTCTAAACCTAATCAATCCACCATCCCACTTGCCAAGATTAATAAACTTACTTTTATCACCTATCATGTGATTTGTACATCCACTGTCTGTCACCCAAAGATTGGATTGTTTGGACAATCATTGAGTTCTCAACTCCATTGTTACTCTCCTTGTCTTGCTCAGTGACATAAGTTATTTAAGATTTTAAATTTTCCAAACCATTCTTGCAATACCTTGCCATGTGTCCAAACTTGTTGCAAATTTGACAAACCATATTGGCATTCACAAGATTTCTCTCATTTATTACAGACTTGCAATCCATAGCCTTATGACCAAGTTTATTGTAGATAAAACAATAACTAAAGAAAACATGATTGAACTTGTTCATGGAGAATTGTCTTGCATGAAGAGATCTTCCTTGATACAAGATGAGATCTATACAACATGTATCATTTGGACTTCCAAGCTTTGCCTTTTTCAACTCCTTTTTGAGAAACTAAATTTTGTTCCCAAGTTTTGCACATTCTTTTGTCTTGGCTTCAATCACATCTCTTTGTTCTTGATTCTCCTTGCATATTCTAAGTCTTTAAGAGAAGAAACAAGTTCACCTTCAAAATCAACTTCATATTCTTCTTTATTTGTAGCCTTGTCTAAACCATCTGAGATCACCATGCCCATGAATAGAGATTCTCCTCTATCTTCATCAGATGAGTAGTGATCTACTTCTTCTCTGGAGCTGTAGTCTTCTTTTGAAAGAAGGTTCCTCTAAAAATTGTTTCTCTTGAACCGTTTGTTGCTACTTTTACTTTCTCCAAAAGGACATTTAGAGGCATAATGACCAATTCTAGCACATTTAAAACATTTGAAAGGTGGCTTACCTTTATATTTACCTAATCCTCTTTTCAAATTTCTTACAAAATCCACTTCTTCTTCCTCAGCTTCATTTCATATGTCAGATGTTCCTTTATTCTTCACAGTGTTGAAAGCAGCTTCTTTTTGGCATGGACCAATGACTTCATTTCTCATTTCATAGGTAGTGAGGGACCCAAACAGTTCTAGCATGGTGAGTTTCTTCAAGTCTTTAGCTTCTTCTATTTTAGAAACTTTTAAACCAAATATGTGAGGGAGGGATCTCGGGATTTTCTTTACAACCATTGATTTAGCTATATCTTCACCCATACTTTTGATTCCATTCACAACTTCATCTCGTGTAAATAGCTAGCTATGTTCTCTTCTTATTTCATCCTTAGATTCTCAAATACTATTTTGTAGTATTGTAGTTTGGCTTCCTTTATAGTGTAATCTCCTTCATAAAGACCTTTGATTTTATCCAATATCTCCTTTGTTGTCTTGCACCACACAACCTTGACTAACTCAGAACTGGTCAAACCGCCTAAGATTTCATTCTTGGCTTTGGCATTATTCTCATGGGCCTTTTTCGCATCTGAATTTGCAATGGGATGACTGGATTCAACATAATCAGTCTCAATCACCCTCTAGAGATCATACCCTAGTGAGATAAGATATGCTTCCATCCTTACACTCCAGAAGTCATAGTTATTTCCATCAAACATAGGATCTTTAGTAGAGGACTCCTTCTGAGCCATGTGTTCTATTCCAAGATCTACCTTCAGTTGTTAGGTTGCACCAAGGAACTTTGTGTTGTGCCTTGCACACACGCCCCATTTTATCAAATGGAGACCCCCTTTTCCTGCTTTGCTTGAGGTTTGGCTTAGTCTCCGTCAGTTCCCTTTGAGGAAATAATGAGTTTGCAAGGTCAAATATGTCCACATGAAAATCTAAAATTGCGTGAATCAAGTGAAAACATGTTTAAAATCCTTAGGAAGTTGATTCTAGTCAAGAAAGTTGCTTTGCCAACAAGTTCTAGAGTCCCAAAGTCATTTTTCTTTAAAAACCTAAGTTGTTGAACTAGTGCTAAAATCCAGTGGTACTGCATACCAGCGTTGGCATCCCAAAAAATGAGTTTGCACCAAGCATCAAAAGCACTGCATCTTGTGCTAGATTTCACTGGTGTTGCATATCAGCACTAGCACTGAAAATAGCCTTTACCAACTCGCAAAGAAAATCCTATGCACTACACATAGGCAGCAGACCCCTGAAATCCTGCTAAGGCAGTAAGCATAAAAAAACCTGCTAAGTTCATTGCACACCAAGCTGTATTTGTACTCCACATTAATGGCAATTAAATTAGGAATTATAAAGGGTTTTTAGACTTATTTTGAGCTCATTCTAAATTTTCATAATCATTGAGAACTCTGTAAGTGGCGATAGGCCATTTTGTGACATGGTGAGGTCGATCAAAGAACACGTTTCAGTAAGAAATTCCCTTTTATTTTCACAATTCTTCAAAGCATAGGTTGGTGCCCTCTCTGTATTGCATTTAAATCGATGGATTTAGGGTTTGGTTTCATTTGAGAATAATTAGTAGCTGAGATGCTTGATGTTTATTGTTCAAATTTCCTTGCGAAATACTTTTGAGCTTGGTCTTATTTGAATTTAAAGGTTTTCTTGTGTTGTAGTGTGTGTTATATTGAAAATTTCATAGCTTGGGCCTTGATATTAAACATGGGATGCACATTTGGTAGATAAACCTCTAGAAAGTATAGGGATTGAAGACTTTTAAATCATTAAAAATATGTAAGCCTATCATTGTAAAAACCTAAAATCTCTTGTGTTTAAATCTGTTAGGCAAACCTTTAAAACCTAGATTAGGAAGAACACTTAGCGTTAAATTTGCTAATAACGACATTGCGGGGAAAAGGACCTTCATTGCATTTATCATGCACTTGCTAAAATCTCCACAAACCAATACCAAGAACTTTGTGCTAAAATGTGACATCACCACCTTCTACGCTAAAAATGATTGTCGTTGCACCTGAATTTCTTTGCCAACACACTTCAAACACTTTGCGCTGACTTGCGCTAAAATAGCCTCCTACTGCATTTATGTAGCACCCTTTAAAATTAGAACTGACCGGTACCATTAGAAATTCTTGCCAACTACCATTCATGACCTTAGTGCTAAATCTATAGTCTGTTGCCTTGCGCTAAAAAGCTCGCTTACTACATTTAGGTAGTACCACCCAAGAGCAGTGCAAACCGATAACATGCAAAATCACCGCTAACCTGCCATTACCCACTCTGCACTGAAGACCTCCTCTACTGCCTTGCACTAGATTTTGCTCCTGCTATACCTAACCAGTAGACCCCAATTCCCCCTCTAATTTAGTAGCAACCCAAATCCCCACTATATCCCATAGGGTCTCAAAACCGCGCTAACCCTGATACAATGAAATTTTAAGGATTTTTTCTAAGGAAATAAAGCTTATTTGGTCTGACAATTTTATTTTTGAGATGAAATAAAGGTGATTTGCATGTTGTGGTTGAATTTTGAAAATCATACAGTTAAGGCTTGCATTTATTACATAGTCAGTAGGGTCTTAAAAACCCACTGAACTATTTTTATTGCTTCTTTATGCATATTTGTGTAATGAATGTCATAGAATAGGACAACATGCAAATCTTAGGCTAGACAAGTATATTTCTAAGGGTTTTCTAAAAGGTTTTATCACATATCTTAGCTTTAGGAAGTGAAATTGTAGTTAGCTGACTATTTCAAGAACCTAAGTCAAGAAAATCTAGGACCATTATATTACAAGACTTACTTATTAGGTCTAGTACTGTAGGTTAAATGTTTGCACGAGATAACACCATGAAGTACAAGTTTAAGGGGATTCCTCCTGCAACCAAAATCATTTCATCCTGGAAGAAATTGGAGACACAAATCTAGGACACATAGACATAGAGGAGTTCAAAATTAGAGTTCTAGGACCCAATCCTACTCCCTTGGCCAAGAAAATCAAGGATAATGGGATAGGTGAAGTAGCTGCCTTCCCCACATCAGTGCAATGCCCAAAATTGATTGTGGCTTGTGCAAATAGATATGATCAATTAACTAGAACCATCCAAACCCAAGATGGGAAGATCCTAGACAACTTAAGTGCCTTATCTATTGCAGAGATCTTTGACATCCCTGTCTTCCTCAAGAGGAAGCAGATAAAATGTATAAGAAGGATACAAAGGCCTGTAGAAAATAGATAAATGAAGGCTGGATGAAACATAGAAGGTCATCTTTGAACAAACTTCCTTACACCTTGTATAGGAGTGACTTCAAAGAGGAAATTGGGGACTTAGTGACACTTTTGAGTAGAATTATGGGACTACCCACTGCTTCCACATTTGAAGGGTGGATGTTTGCCTACATTGAGGTAATCCTGCATGGAGAGAAGAAAATACACTGGGCTGAAATACTCAACAACAACATTCATGAAGCCTTTGTTTCCTTCAATACAGATGAGACATTTAGGTGAACTTCTTATGTAGTATATGCTATATCCAGGAGAGTAGTATACCCAGGACTCTCTAAGCTAGGAAATGTTGGAAATGATGATGGGTTGCTTAAACTTTATGAATGTTACCCACAATTGGAAATCTCTCAATCCTTGGTGCATTATAAGCAATTCAATGATGCCTTCACAATGCACATTACTTGGATTCTTCAAAATGACACTACATTAAGATTAACTCCTGAAGCCATGAATGTTGTCCAACTTTATGGGAGATGGTACATTTAGTTTCAGAAATTCACTTATCTAAGAGTCTAAGGCTTTACAGGAGCACCTTATAGGCTACCTCGTTACCCAACTGACAAAGTAGTGCTCCTTGAGCTCACAAGGCAACTTCTCCCATGTGCAAAAAAATTGAAACATTTGCACAAAGCAAACATCAAGTTCCCAATCCTATTAGAAAAGGGCCACTATTCTTGTACCACCCTTGGAATAGCAGAGTATTTAGATACAAAACTGCAATTGTTGAACCTCCATTTCCATGCAGGAAGAAGGCATTTTGATCCACATGGGATCATGTAGAAACATGTAAGCAAGAAGCTATTCCACAAGGAACACCTTGAGGACTTCTGGGTGAATTGTGTAGATGATTATGAAGTCTTAAGAAGAAATTATTCCATACTGTCCCTTGATTTCATTAAAAGGTTTCACATAATACAAGTTCCAAAGAAAATGGTTTATGACAACAATGTGGTACAAAGGGGGCCATGGGAGGCATTATTCAATCAGCCTATTCCCTTTCCGAACTAGGCCAACTTAGAAGAGAGTTCATTAGATGAAGCCATGAAGAACCTGATAAAACTAAGCAAAAGCTAGGTTAGGAGTCAAATCATAGCATTGGAACAAGAAGGTACACCATTGACTTATATAGAAGATGCTCTGGAAAAGGTCAAGAGTGATGAAGAAGACCAACCTTTGGAGGAAGAAGATATTGAAGAACAAGAGGCAACTAAAGAGATTGATAGTGAAGAACATATTCCCTTGGCAAAAAAGGGGAAAGCTAAAAAGAGTGCCCCAAAAGAACAAAAGAAAGACCATCATCTTGCCACAAGAACAAGATTAGCAAAAAGAAAAGAAATGCCAAGTGGAAAAGGAGAGACCTCAAAGGCAAAGAAGCCTAAGACTACAATTACTACGGCAACCACTACTACTTCTGCTACAAACATAACTACACTTGTAGTCTCTTCATTCCCATCAAATACAGTAGCTTCTTCCCCCTCTGCTCAAGACACTTCACTTCCTGTCTCTCCACCTCCTATTGCCACTGTATTCTCTCCATTAGCAGTAAATTCAAGTATTCCTAGTTCCCTTCTTTCACCAACCACTTCCACTACCATTTCTTCCTCACTACCTTCTATTTCTACCATGTCCTTACCAACCATCTCTTCCATCTCTATCTCCACGTAAATCCCTTTGCCACCTATTTCTACTATCCTCATACTCTCTTTCTCCTTGTCATCACTCAGTCTCTCTTCACCCATCTTCATTTCCTCCACACTTACTACTCCTATACCACCATCCCTAGGATTTGCTTCATTTGCAAATTTGTCCCATGTTTATTTGCCTTTAGTTGCTGCACATTCTTTAGCCATGGTAAATGATTCTTTAACTGATCCTATTATTGCCTCCCAAGATTCTATCCTTGTATCTTTAGCTGTCCCAAAACTACCAGGCATAGAAAGAATTTGTGTAGAACTAGAGTCCCAAGAGAAGGAAACAATTGAAGAAATAATAGAAGAACCTCTTCCTGACTCTGGAACAATTGAGGTAGTCAAAATTTTTGATAGTCCAATAGGCGGGGCAGCCACAAATTTAGTTTTGGAACTTGCTCAACAAACAGTAGCAGAGAACCTACAGATTATTGAGCAGCCTAAATCTTCCCAAGACAATGCTAAAGAAAATGATCAACAAACAGATAAGGATAAGGGGACAGATGAGGAACCTGCAGCTAGAAATATTCCTAAAAATTCTTTCAATAAGGAAGATAGTCACATTGACTCTTCCAAGGATGCTTCCTTGGCACCAAATTGGTTGCAACAGACGCTTAGTAATAAACCTCCAGAGTTAGAGGTGATGACATTGGACTTGGATGCATTCCTCACCCGAGTGGAGAAACCTAAGAAATAGAAGAAGGCCAAGATAGAATCACGAATTTATAAGGATACAACTAGGTCCCGTATTGCAAAAGTGGTTGTCCCTCTAGCACAAGTCAATAAGGAGGATGTACAAGTAGAAGACTATATAGTCACCACAATAAATCTGGGACAAGCATCAAGGGAACAAGAAATTGATGAATTCGGAGGATCTGTGTCCACTATTCTAGACCAGCTGAATAAGGATGAAATGACCAAACAACAGTTAAAACAACAAAATGAGGAGCTCAGGGCTTGCATCAAGTTTCTGATGAAGCTAATGAATGCAAACGGGGAACCTGAGGCAACTCCTACTCTTCTTTCCAAAGAGGAGTTAACCAATTTTGGTAAGATCAAGACCACCGTAGTAGCTACAGGAGAGTGGTTCCATAAAGTTTATGATGAAGGCTCCAAAGTGATACTTTTTGCTTCTAAGTTGCATAAAGACTTTTGTATTTTGAAGGCCGAATGGGAGGAGATCAACAATGATTGCACATCATATGAAGATTACTACTCCCATGTACATCCTAGAATATTAGCCATGGCCAAACTACCTAATAAAGTTTTGCTAACAGAAGGCATTCTGACCCAAGACAAACTGGAAAAACCTAAGCAGTGGTTAGAATTGATTACACTGAGGAAAGAAGTTTTTGATAAGTGTTAGGAACCCATGTTTAACCCTTCTCTTTACTTTGTTAGTATATTACTTTTGGACGCATATGCTTTGTAAGTCATCCCATGAGTATATTGTATTATCCCACATTCATGGGAAGTAATAGTTGTTTAGATTAGACTTAGTATATAAGTACGTGTTGAGGCCAATGAAGGCATCCATGAATTTATTGTATTGAGATTGCTCAAAGGAGGTTGCCCCCTTGAAGTGGCCTGCGATCAATAAATTCCTTTTGTGTTTATGTTATTTCTGTTATTTCATGCATTTTTTATTATATTGTTGCAGGAGGTTCCGCTCATCTGGTATCAAAGCACTTTCTTGGGCTCGCTAGGTGGAATTTCTACCAAATTTTTTTTCCAAAGTGGCCTCCAGGCGCTATGATTATTGTAGTAGTTATTTCTTTTTTGCATCTGTATTGTTCATTTCAATTGCAAGTTCAGATTAGGGAATATCCCTATCCGCTTAACTGTGGGCAGTGCCTGGGCATATAGCCCTAAAACTCATTGTGACGAGTACCACAAGAACCCTGAAGTAGCTGGCCCATTGAGAGGACCTTCTAGCGAAAAGGACAAAGGCCCCTACCTGATTGACTAGTTCCCATCCGTGAGGTAAACCAAGATCTGTCATTTGTGGCAAAGTGGTTATCAGTTTTACCTGAGCCGTGGAGTGAGGGGTGTTGGAATTAGACCATACAACTAAGAGGGGGGGTGAATCAATTGTCCCAAAATTTAACCTTTTATTTCTTTTAATCTTCTTTCACAATTTGCAAATTGATTAATGATGTAAACATTAAAGCATGAAACAACATCACATAAGCAAAAACATAATCAACACATTTGACACCAATATTTTTTACGTGGAAACCCAGTTAAGGGAAAAACCATGGTGGGTGTTAGGCCACAAGATTCTTACCTTGTTAAAAGTACTTAAAAAGAATGGGAAGGCACTTGCCTTCAGGCTCACTGCTCAAAAGAGAGGCTCCCTACCTACAAGAAATTTAAGTTTTAACACAAAAAGATTTAATTGATAAATAGCATCTACTTCATGCCTGGTTCAGTTCATTGAATGCTCATAAAACTTCTATTTTGCTTCCAAATTCTTCTTCACTAACTCTTCAATCTATTCTACTTTTGTTCCTCTGCTCCTCTTCTTCTTTGCTCTGCTCCTAATCCTTTCTTGGGATTTATTATTTTTGCTCAAGGATGATTTTCCACGACTCAACTATACTCCTTTATATGCTTCATCAACCTTAGAATAAACATCAAGGTCGGCACACCAAACATCTTAGTTAAGTTGTCAGACACACATAGCTAAGACTTGAATCTTCTTTCAACAACATGCCACACTCTAGAGAATTGCTTCTGGAACATCCGCAATATGCTTGAATCATCCAGTTGGCCAAGACTAGGAAGAACAGCAACACCAATAAGGAAATCTTCACCAACAAGTTCAAACTTCAATGCGGACCTCCAACATAGAAGTCACATGATCTAGAGACCTCCACAAGCACAATGAATTCAACAAAAACATCTACACTCCTCCAAATCATCAAAATCACTTGCATCTTCATCTGAAACCTCAAGAATACTATCTACTATGACTGTCATCTTAGAAAGATTGCTTGCGAACCTCCAAACCATGAACCACTTGAATGGATGATACACACTGACTTTCCAAACATGCCTCTAGATCCCTATATAATTATTTGACATATCTGAAATGATCCAGACCACTTCTCTATCGCTCTATCTCTTCTGAATACTGCAAAACTGGTTCTACTCAGATGGCCATAGTTTCTTCAAATCTTCATGCGGACCTCTCAAATCCTGACTGGAGCTACTTCACACAATCCTCTATACTGTCGTATGATCTGCATTTATTAATTTTCTCAATATCCTCAACATTCCATTCTTCTAGTCAGGCAACAAAATAGGATACAGTTGACACCAATGGCAACAAGAATATGTTGACATCAATGACAACACCAATTAGGCACATATTTGCAACAAGGGGTACTACCCCAATACGCAAGTCATTAGATAGCATTGGTGGCTAAGTGACTCCCCTAAACCTTTAGGAAGTTGAACATACTTGGGGCCCATATCTATTGATAGCTAAAAAATTGCAGATTGAATCCATCGAGCAGTTGACAGATCGTTTCTATTTTTTCACCATATCTTCCTTGCTTTAGCTCCATTTCCTCTCAAAATTCATTGGAACCCCTAAAATTTTATTCTGCATAATTCCTTCCTTGAGGAACCTATCCCAAATTCCACTTATCAAAGCCAGAAATCCCACATTTGTCTATTTTTAGGGTTTGCCATAACTTCTTCGATTCTCACCCAATAGCCTTCAAATTTTACCACAGTACTCATTTCATGTTTCTGCTCCTTTGTCCCTCTTGGAAAAATTTTCCCATTCTTTCACCCCGCTTCTAAAATTCCCATTTTCTTCTCCCCTTTCCCTTAGAAAGTGTCCAAAACCTAGTCAAACCCCAATTACTCATCAGAGTTTTTCCTAGATCCAAATTTTCCTTTACTAAAAAAGTTTCCATTTTTGTTTTTCTACCCATTCCCCCCAAAAAAAATCTCTTGGCTATGGTTTTCACCTGAATAGGAGCAAAAAACATGGAGGATGAACTTGCAGCCCTCGATACCAAACTCCAAGATCTAGATGAAAAAATTATTGGCCTCAATCTTCAGCATTCAGCCATGAACAATAGATGGCAACCAGAGTCTTCTGCAAACACTGGGTTTTCTTCCAACAATTTTCGTGGGTCGAAGCTTGATTTGCCTCACTTCAATGGTGATGATCCGACCGGATGGATATACCAGGCATAACAATATTTCATTCTGCATAATACTTTTGATGTCAACAAAGTCCCACTTGCATCCTTTCATTTGGAACATGAAGCCCTTCAATGGTTCCGTTGGTACATCAAGGATCATGAAGAGCCAAAATGGACAGATTTTTGCAAACTCATTTTGCAATGATTTGGCCCTAGTTCTTTTGATGACTTCATAGGAGCACTCACTAAACTTCACCAAACAGGCACTGTGAGAGAATATCAGACATAATTTGAAAAATTGGCCAATCACACAGAGGGATTGTCTGATGAATTCTTCAGGAGTTGTTTTGTCAATGGTTTGAAGGATGCAATTCAATCTAAGGTTAAAATGTTCCATCCCAGCACAATGATGGAATCCCTAGGGTTGGCTAAGTTGGCAGAGGACAAGATCATAGCTCAACAACGATCCAAATCCAATTTTGTTCCATTTAGAAATATGGTTTCCCAAAGACCTCAAATAACGCCAGCTCCTAGAACAACTCCTATCAAGCATTTGACTAAAGCAGAGATGCGGGCATGTAGAGAAAAAGGGATTTGTTATAATTGTGATGAGAAATTCACTCAGGGATATTGATGTGTTGAGCAAAAGCTCTATCTCTTGGATGTGGATTCTCCCCCTGAAACTGAAGTTTATGCAGATGCTCAGGATATAGTAGATGATCAAGTCAAAACTCAATAGCCGCTTGTTGACCCTACTTCTTAGGAAGACCACCCAGAGATCTCTCTCAATGCTTTACCATGAGTCACCACCCCAC
The DNA here is from genome assembly GCA_027924645.1 of Cunninghamia lanceolata. Classification (NCBI taxonomy): domain Eukaryota; kingdom Viridiplantae; phylum Streptophyta; class Pinopsida; order Cupressales; family Cupressaceae; genus Cunninghamia; species Cunninghamia lanceolata. The sequence continues at coordinate 1,109,508 of BSBN01001753.1, forward strand.
AAACCATGCGAGTCACGGGTTACTTCAATAAGCTCCCTCTTACAATACTCATTGATTCTGGTAGCACTCATAACTTCATTGACCCTCAGATCGCCAAACAAGCTAATTATTTTGTCCATCCTTACTCCAGCTTTGAAGTCATGATTGCCAATGGGGGCACATTACCTTGCAAAGGGAAGTATCACAATATGTGTTTCTCTATTGGAGATTATAACCTGCACTCTTACATGTTTGCCTTTCCCTTAGGTGGATGTGATGTGGTTTTAGGCACCCAATGGTTACGCACACTTGGACCCATCTTATGGGATTTTATTGAACTTTGGATGTAGTTTTCGGACAATGGCCAAAAACACACATTGAAAGGTGTACAACCAGGGTCTCTTAGCATCATAAGTTCACATCGCATGGAAAATCTTCTTAAGAAGAATTCACATGGTGTCATCGCTCAGCTCCATTCCATTCAGATGCAACCATCAGCGGTCTCCACTAGTCCTTTGGATCTATAACGAATTTTGGCATAGTGAAAGCCCAGATCATGGAAGTCATTTACAAAATAAATGATGTGCTCAGAGCCTGGACAAATTCTGATCTGGATGATATGGCCCCAGTTGATATGCAGGAGTCTAAGGATAAATTGCATCAATTTATTCATGGAGAATCACCGTTGAATATGGTTGGGAGCTGGATAAAGTTAGTGATCTCTAAGCAATGTGTTTAGAATTCAAAAGAGATAGAAGGTCGAGAGATGCAATTTATAGCACATTTTCATTATAGGTTGATCGACTAAGGTTCAAAATAGACTACATCAAAGATCCTGATCCTTCAGATATGAATTCAGCATTGTCAGCATTTACTACATATCACAACAGAAAAGTAGAAACAAATAAAGTCAATTTGGATGATGATGAGGATCAATAGAATATTCTAATTAAAATTTAAAATCCTGTCATTCCACTTTAGCTCCAAGTTTTGGGGGTCATGTGACTCTATTTTGGCTTTATTATGCCTTGTAAATTGACTTTTCACTAAATACAGCGTATTGGGTATCTCTTTTGTCCATATTCAATGTATTTAAAAGTTGTATTTTGCCTTTTTCCTAAAGGACAAATGTAAATCTGAAAATGCAACAAACTGATGTACCACATTAAATGCCATGTAATCTGGACCATTGGTGTTGAGTTAATCTCCACCATCCATTGAAAAACTAGGTACAATGCCTTCTCTATATAAAGGGCTACCATTTCCTCTTATTGTAACAAACTCTTGATGTTGAATTGTTGATACTATGCCAAATTTTTGATTAATACAAAGCAAGTTTTGCAGGTTCTCTAGAAATTTGCATCTTGTGTTATCTATTTTGGTTTTCATGGTTCACTTCATGATCTGCAATCAGTTAATTCTGCTTTTGCAATGTTGAATGAGTATTGAAGGTATTTGACGAACACTTTGGTCTATACTATTAGTATCTTACTGATTGTGAGTTATTGTGTATAGTTAGCCTGGGCCTTTAAATTGAGTTTAGTTTGATTACATCTCATAAGTTAAATTGTGCCATTATTCGGGTATTTGATGAATGAATGTAGTTTGAAAATCTTAAGCCTCCGTTGAAGATTGCATCATTTTCTGTAGCATCGTAGTTTATGTAGCTTGGTAAAATAGAAAGTGGTTAAAATTGAAAGTGTTTGTCTACCAATAGCGTTCTCTACATAGTGATTGTCACTTAGGATTTGAACATTTCTCTCTAAACCCTTATCCTTTTGCATTTTCTTTATAAACAATTGTTAGATTTAGGTTTCTGAGCAGCAATTACCTGCCAAATCTGCTGAAGTTATCGTAGGGCAGCTTGCACACTTTGTTGTAATAGTTTCATTAAACGCTACTCATTACATGTAAGTCCCCTTGATAGGTGCAGCTAAAACATTCCACTAAAGTTATTCCTGCAAGCTAAGACCTAGTTGTATGAACCTTGGGGCAGTCCTATTCTAAAGTGTTGGGATAGGATTCCTTTCAAGAGAGGTGAAATACCCTTGTGTTTTATCTGTGTTGTTGTGTGCTAAAACCACCATCAACACCTTTCTTTGATACTAATTGTTAGAACACAAGGATATACTGAGAGGGGGGTGAATCAGTATATCACTAAAGCTTATTTTAGTTAATCATCAAAAATCAAAACTTCTAACTGCTTTAACCAGAAGATTAGCAAATTAAACTAATTAAAGCATAACACATAATTACACAACCACAACACCAGATTTACGTGGAAAACAGAAGGAGGGAAAAACCATGGTGAGCAAGCTGCTTGGATCTATTGTACAAATCTAGCCTCACAAATAAAGATAAAACAAGATTACAATATTACTTATGGGCTACAACCCAAAGGAAGCTGCAACTCCCTAAAATATAATGTAATTACAGTTACAGAAAGAGGCTACACCCTCTGGATATTACGTTCAATGGATCTTACTGAACAAAATACCTCTGCATCATCCGCACACTTTACTTTGACACAAAACTTCACTTTCTCTACTCAGCTAACACTATTACCTCCAACATACCTTCACAAACATACTCACATCTTCTCACACATCTTCGCACACTCTCACACACTCATTCTTTCCTCAACAAACAAGATCTTTCATTTATACCTTCTGAATATCCAAAAATCCTTCTCCTAAGTCGGCCAAGATGAAACGTGTAAGGCCACACCAAGTCGACATCGAAAAGATGTAGAAAATCAATGTGATTCAAACCAAGTGATAACCAGGACCTATTCTTCATTATCACATTCTTCCAAGTGGATGCACACTTCAAATCATTTGGCGGGAACATTAAAAACACATGAAGTCAACCCAACAAACACTCATCCTTCCGCCCAATAGCTCCAGACCAAAAGTGGTATCAAAGGGATCAAATAACATCATGTGGATCATCACAAGTAACATAAGACTTACACAAACCTTATCAATCAATCCTTCTTCTGAAATATATGTTTTCTTTCTAGCGCAAGCAAACAGAAACTGATCCTAGTATCACAAACGAACATTGAACACATAGTCTTAAGATAGAACATTGAAAAACCAACTTGAGATGAACTTCAACACCTAAAACCTGAATTGAATCATCCATATGAATAAGTATAAACTATGGTGAAATGCAGTGGCTTCTTCCTTCTCCTCTAGATAATCCTAGTCAACATCATGATGTGTCTTTGTTCTACTGACCTCGGAGAACCTCTATAGTACACCTTAGTAGCTAAATCTTGAATATTATCATCTTTTTGTCTATAAATGATCATCCTTCAAACCACATGACCTCAAATTCAAAGGCAGAGAAATATGGAGCATTTCCCAGACGCATCCTGACTGCATCAACTCAAAACAACTAGCTTCACACTGCAAGCTCTAGAAACTTCTGCATTAATCTTCAAGCTTTGAAAATAAGAACATACAATCTTCACACAAGTCTTTGACTAAATCCCAAACCACAAGGTCATACCATCAAATGCGGAGGAATGTGGAGCATTCTCTCAAGCTTATTCTATGCAAACTTTAGTACCTTGGACAACCTGAATCTTTCTTTCAAAACTAAAGCAATGTTTTTCCTCAAGAAACAATGAATAAAGTATTTACCACGTCAGAGACTTCATTCTCATCTTCATACAACAACAACAAACTCTTAACTTAAAGCAATAATCTTCATGTTAACACACTCTTTGTCTATACAACTTCAAGAGATATTGATGACATTCATTATCTTACCCTTCTCACCATAGCTTCTCTGATATATATTATTTTGTCTTCTTCTCTGATCATATTTCTATAGACTTTCTTTGGCATTAACCACTTGTTCACTTTACACACCTAAATCTCACACTGTTGACATCAATGAGAACACCAATGTAACAAGGAGTTAGGTTAGGATGCAATGGTGAATTTTATGTGTCTACAGTTGAATTTGTTGTACTTTTCTTTTTTCAAGATACTCATACAATATTCTAGTTTTAAGTGTTGGGATAGTTCAACATTTTTAAGCCATCATATTACAATATTATATCTTTTAAGTGTTGGGATAGTTCAACATTTTTAAGACATCATATTACAATATTATATCTTTTAAGTGTTTGCACAATGGATAATGATTGACAACTACGGGCACCTCTATTTTATCATTATGTAATTCTTATATGTTTTATGAGTGTAAAACATTGTAACCTAAGTATCTTAATATTTTTCAATTATAAAAATGCTATTATATTTGTTGTTTCTCTCATGAGTTACTAAATGGGTATGTGCACAAAGATGGAGAGCCAAAAAGTGGCTAAAAAATGTTTTGGAGGTGAAATAGAAGGTAACATGCTCATGTTACTAAACATGTAATATTCTTTCCTTAAGGCTTGGGTGTATTATAAATTCAAGCACGTTTAGGAGTGTTTTATAACTATTAAAAAATAAAAAGCAGTACACTATACGTGACCCCATTCTCTTTTTATTTTTCCATAGATAGAAAAAATGAGTGAGGAATACTACAAACACATTTCATAGTGAATTAGCACCCAGTCAACAATGCCTCAATGTCCAAGAGGTAATTTTATATCAATTTTTTTGTAAATTATTTTAAGATTAAATCATTTTTTCTTGCATTGCATCTAATTTGTTAGTTTTTTTTCTTTTCAATCAATCAAAGCTCTTCTCTACCTCAAAACCCTTGTTCACTTAATCAAATGTATGAAGAAGATGAACCAAAAAAGCATGATAAACAAACCCCCCATCAAACTCCTCTTACAGTTCCCACCCATCCTCTAGAAACACAACAAAATATTATAGGGAAAATTGAAAATAATAAAACTAATCTTGAAATGTTGATAGAAACTGTAAGAAGTCCTAATACCACATGCAGCTATTTCCAAGTTCTTGTAGCATCATTGGAATCTTTGATATCTCACATTGGTGACCTATAGAGAGAATTGTTAGCAATATTATGCAACAAATTATCTTATTATATGGTCAAGGATAAAAAATAGGAAAAGAAAAATTATGTGAACTATTTATTGACCCAAGAACTAATGCACCTTTAGAAACAAGTTGAAAATGATTCCTAACCCATTGGTACATCCATGATTAAATCAAAAATAACTTTTGGGATAGGTGGTGGATTGTATTTGACTAGTCCCTATGTAATAACTATGAGGTACCTTAATATTTCTTGTAGAAAATATATTGAGTTTGTCCTAAATGAGATCCCAAACTATTTTGATCATCTAGATTTCTAGGGTAGAGGCAAAGGCTCTATCATGCATAGGACCAATTGGTGAGACCCCTTAGTTGATTATCTATTTGCCATGTCACGTTCCCTTCAATTGTGAATGACAATCTAGAGGTTCAAACATTCTGTAGTCTATTAGTCCATTAACACAAACCTTGGTTGAATATAATGTACATCTATCCTAGGGTGATAAGGGTGAGCCTTTGAGACATGAGGTATCACCACACATTTGTCAATCTTGTGGGGCTTTATGCAGTTATGAGTCATGAGACTCTATGATGAGGTATAGAGCATAGGGTGTATGTGTTGATAAGGATGCTCCACATGATGAGTAGGATATTCCACACATTGAGTATGCCACATAGGATGAGTCACATCATGCTTCTATGTTGGAGAATATGGTCATCACAAATGCCTTACTGGAGGAAATCTTTGGTAGTGACTCACAACTAATTTTAAATAAATGTTTGAAATTTAGTATATTTCCTATTGAATTTTAGAATTAAAAATATTAATCCATTATGAAAGAAAACTAATGAAAAAATTGTGTATTTTTATAAAATTTTAGGGTTAAGCAATTCATCCTACATCCCATGCCACTTCATCACATATTTTTGTAGGCCTAAAAACTCCTCAAGTTTATTTCTAATAAATTAGTAAATATATTAGCTATCAAATATTTTTTCATATAGCAATGTTGATCTTAAAATAACAATTTGATGTTGAATAGATGGATGTTGGACCTTCAATATCCAAACATGTTGGTGGTAGAATTTATTTCTCAAGTTTTATTGAGGTAATTTTTAATATTTTAATCATTATGTATGTAGATAATGAACTATGTAATATATGCAAATAATGTTATGTACTGCATTTGCGTAAGTTTCATTATTTTGGGTAGATAACCTTGTTCTTATTTTCAAGTAATGACTTCATTAGAGACTCCTTCCCATCTAAATATGGATCATTAGAGATGAGCATTACTACAACAATATTGTCTTCTAGCATCTTACATAGGTATGAGCTAGTAATGTAAATATCATTATGAATTTATTATATTAACTAACATCATTTACTGCAAATAAATGATATTCATTTCTACTCTAAATTTCTTCTTCATTCTTGCCACATGAGGATGTGAGAACTCTACTTCTTGCACCTACCCCTGAGGTCAATGATGAGAAGTAGAGGATGATTTAGAGGGATCATGAGATTGCAATATGTGATTATTTACTTATGTCATTTTATATGTCATGTTTTCTACACTAATGTGTATATTGTTTAATTATACTAATAGGTGGAGCTACAATCTAGTCTTGATCATAGGAGGCTTGATCAATGAAGGCTAGCTATCAATTATGAGATTTGTTCTTCATTTTCTCAATGGGGAAATAGTCACCAATTATTTGATGACACTCCATAGTTATTATGTATAGACATTTTATTGTATGCCTTCATGGCATGTGGCATAGATTTGTGTTTTGTTGATGTATATCATTATATGTCTATATGCCTTTATTTAGACATTAATTGTATGTTTATATGGCATGTAGACATAGATTTGTATTTTGCTAATGTATATCTTTGTATGACTATATGCCTTTGTTTAGACATTCATTGTACATCTATATGGCATTGTAATCTTGCTATCAATATATGACATTTTCATTATTTTATGCATTCCTTCATGGCCTTAATGAGATAAATATATAAATATTTTGTATGTATTCATGGCTTAAATGGTTTGAATAATAAGGCTTAAACTTACTTAATGTTGAGAGTGATCATAAATAGTTTTAATGGTTTTAATGCTCACTTAAAACTTAATATTGCTTTCATTCTTGATATGTAATTAAAAAAAGATTCTTGTGTGTCCTATCTACCTTAGTTTGTTAATCCATTATTGTAGTTTACATTTGCAAATTTTATAGAATCCTCTCCCCCCTCTCCCTCTCTCTCTCTCTCTCTATCTCTCCCCCCATCTCTCTACCTTTGTTTGGTAATTTTAGAGCTTGATAAATGTTTGTACTTGCATGGACAATGATAAGGGATCCTATGTGAGGCTATAAATCCTCTACAATAGCAATTTATAAGTTATAGAAGGTTGAAAATGTATAACACAATGAGAGTTCAATGTATTCATATAGATATCAAAATTCTAAATAGTGATTAACAAAGGTTTATATGGTTATCATGTAATGTAAAAAAACAAAAGTAAGATTGTTTGAGACTTTATAAGGTCTCTAGTAACGCACATAGGCCTTGTAATTTATCAGCAATATGCCATTTTTTGTAGGTATGTGGCTCTTAAGAGACTTTGTCAGACTAAGGTAGCTCAAAAGGATCAAGATGTATAAATAGCTCTTTGACATCTCTAATAGAATTAAACATCCCACTTAGATGTGTTGGCATGATCATTTTAGTGTGACAAGGTGTGGAATGCAAAATATCACTCTGAACACAATTTCATTGAAAGAAATTGAAGCATTTTACAACATTGCATTCGTCACTATTGTGGGTAAATAAATTTGAGTTGAGAAAAACTAAGATATGTTTTTATATATGGAACCGACATCCACCTATAGGTTTAGATGAGAGATTGTTGGGTGCCATGGTTTGAGAGAATAGTGATACCAAATTTTGACACTTTTTTGGTCTCAAGGCTCTTAAGAGACTTTGCCAAACCAATGTAGTCTAAAATAATTAGAGCACTTGGATAGAGAAAGGAAACCTTCAATAGCATTAAACAACCCACCTAGATGTGTTTTCATAGTCGATTCCATGCCATGAGGTGCAAGATGTAAAATATTGATCCTAGCACCCTTTTCACTAAATGAAATTGAAGCATTTTGCAACTTTGTGTTTGTTATTGTTGTGAGAAAATGAATAAGAATTAAGAAAAATGTGAGAGGATTCTATAGGTGGACCAACATTCACCTATAGGTTTAGACAAGAGATTCCTAGGTGCCACAATTTAAGAGAATAGTCACACCAAAGTTTGGTAGTTTTTTTATCTCAAGGCTCTTAAGAGACTTTACTAGACCGATGTAGCCCAGAAGGATTGGGACACTTAAATAGTGAAATAGTGTCTCCACTAGTGTTGCAAGTATGAGGTTATCCAGTGTTGTCATTGATGTCAACATACTCATATTTCATTAACAAGAAGGATTTGATGAGCTGTGTGCTGAGGATATTGAGAAAATTAGTCTCAGTCAGGAACAGTGAAGAACAGTGATGAGAAGAAGGTAAATGTACTATATAGGATGAGAACCGGAGGATGCGGATTAAAGGGTTAGTAGATATGAGTCTTGAGATGCTACAGTTGAGATTTCAGAGGTCCGCATGAAGATCTGAAGGAGTTGTGGCTGCCGGTATAGAATCGGGTCCGGCAAGTATCCGGAGGTGACAGAGGATCACAAAAAGGTCCGGTGAGGTCCGGAATTGTATTACCCTAATCTGCGGATTGGAAGGAGTGTTTGGGATGTCCTCGTGATGTGTCATCCTGATTTGTGTATGATTTGAAGGTCCGGAAGTACCTCTTGCATTATGACAGTGGCGACAGACTGTGTTCTTGAAGTTCCGGATGAGGAAGACAAGAGATCCCAGTAAGCAGAGGAAGTGCGGAAGTATCTGGACATTCAGACAGGCTTGTGAAGGTTCTTGGATCATGTTTAGGTTGTGTTGTTGGTCCGCATTGATGGTAGAGCCCGGAATTGAAGTTATTCTTCCAGATGAAGTTCTTGCTCTGTGTAGCCGACCGGATGAGTTGTTCATCCTGCGAATGTTCTTGTGATGGCCGACCGGATGTGTTATTCATCTTGCGGATACTCCTATGGTTGTTTGCCGACTTAGATGTTTGTTCCTAAGTCGATGTCTTGTATAAATAACGGTTTGTGAGTTCATTTCAGTGTGTGGTGTGAGGATGAGCATGGTATAGCGAAGAAACGTGCGAAAGGCAGAGCAGAGATTGTTGGGCTTAATTGGAACTGATCCGGACATGGTAGAGATGTCATTCTCCAGTTCAAGACTGTGATTTTCATCACTTTGTAGACAGTGTGTCTCCTTGTAGGCAGTGGGCCTCTTTGTGAGCAGTGTGCTCGGGCAGTGAGCCCTTATTGGCATGTGCCATTCATTTTTCTTTATTCTTCTAACAGAGAATAATTCTTGGGTTAATCACCCCGTGGTTTTTCCCTTAACCGGGTTTTCCACGTCAAAATCTTGGTGTTCAATGTGTTGATGCTTATCTGCTCTTGTGTTTATGTATTATGCTTCCATGGATGATTATTTGATATGCTGCTAACTAACAACAGTGAGTTAAGTGTTTGAATGAGAAGAAGTTTTATACAACTGATTCACCCCCCCCCCCTCAGTTGTATGCCCTAGATCCAACAATTGGTATCAGAGCCAAGTTCCTCTGACAAGAGCTTAACCACTTGAGGAGATCCAGGATGTCGTCATACAAGAAGGATAGTCCGAAGTTCGATGGAACCAACTTCACTCTCTGGAAAGGTCGCATGAAGTGTCACTTGGAATGCATGGGAAAAGCATACCTGGGTATGATTTCAAAACCATATGTACCTCCACAAGGTGGTCCGACAACTCTGAATGAAATCACAGAAGCTGAAAACAATCTGCGGACCAAGGAAGCTCTTCTAAGCGCATTGAATGACTCAGATCTCTCGAATGTCATTGACCTACCCACTGCATATGAGATCCTAACTAAACTGGAACTTCTGTATGAAGGAGATGAGTTTGTCAAAAGTGCAAGGTTGCAAAGTCTGAAAGGGAAATTTGAAAGATTGAAAATGAGAGATGATGAAAACATCACTACCTTTATGCCAAGAGTAAATGAGCTGGTATGTGGAATCAGAAATGCTGGTGGAACTTTAGATGAAAATGAGATTGTCTGCAAAATCCTAAGATCCCTTCCTGCTGCCTACAAAATCAAAGTTGCTGCCATTGATGAATTCAGAGCCCACACAACTGTCACAAGAGAACAACTGGCTGGCAAACTAGCTGCATTTGAAATGACCGAGTTTGGAGATGATCCTCCCAAGACTGAATCTACTTTCAAAGCCAGTGCCTATGTGAAAGGCAAACAGAGATTTGATCCGGGTGAAAACTCATCAAAGAAAATGTCATGGTATGATCAAGCAAGAAGAGACATGGAAGAAGAAGAAGCAGAAACAGCTCAACTTGAAGCCCTCATTGCAAAGAGACTGCCAAGAGGATCCGGTAAGTATGAAGGAAAACTACCCTTTAAGTGTTTCAACTGCAATAAGATTGGTCATTTTGCCTCAAGATGTCCGGAGAGATCTGCAAGATCTAATACTCACAGACAAAGGTTTCAAAAGAATTGCTATTATGTTCATGAAGAAGATGACAATGAAGGAGTAACAGATGATGAATCAGAACCAGGAAGCAAATCCGGAAATGAGTGGGTGTTTATAGCCATCAAGGAAGAAGATTCCTTGCTCTCTGAATCTGTCAATCACAAAGTTGTTGAAAAAGCCTTGGCTGCTCAAGTGGAAGAAAAGGATGATTGGGTTATTGACAGTGGATGTTCTCACCATATGACTGGTGACAAGAATAAGTTTTTAGACTTGGAAAGATATGAAGGAGGAATGGTAAAGTTTGGTGACAATTCTGCTGGCAGAATCAGAGGTAGGGGAACTATTTCCTTTGATGGTAAGAGCAAAACAGGAAATGTACTATATGTTGAAGGATTGAAGCACAATCTTCTCAGTGTTGGTCAGTTAGTGGACAAAGGCTATGATCTCCGGTTCAAGAATGGAAAATGCAGAATCTTTACAAGCTCCGGAACTGAAATTGCATCCGGTACTCAGACAAGAGGTAACATCTTTCATCTGGTTGGTTCAAATAAAAGTTGTTTATTTGTTCAAATTGATCAGAGTTGGTTATGGCATAGAAGAATGTGTCATGTAAATTTTGATAACATTATCAAAATAAGCAATACTCAGGCTGTGAGAGATCTTCCAAAGTTGATAAAACCTACAAATAGTGTGTGTAAAGAATGTCAGTTAGGCAAACAAAGCAGAGTCTCTTTTAAAAGCAAAGATCAGTCTTCTACCGGATTATTGGAATTAGTACATACTGATCTATGTGGTCCCACAAGAATCAAGAGTCTGCAAGGTGATAGATATTTCATGTTATTAATTGATGATCATTCCCGGATGATGTGGGTCACCTTTCTAAAAGAAAAATCAGAAGCTTTTGAGAAGTTCAAAATCTTCAAAGCTATGGTGGAGAATCAAACCGGATTGAAACTAAAGTGTCTAAGGTCTGATAGAGGTGGTGAATTTACATCTGGTGAATTCATTGACTTTTGTGAGAAACAGGGTATAAGGAGACAGTTGTCTGCTCCTAAGACTCCACAGCAGAATGGAGTAGTTGAGAGAAAGAACCGGACCATCCAGGAAGCTGCTAGGACAATGATGTTGGAAGCAAATGTTCCTCAAATGTTTTGGAAAGAAGCTATCAGCACTGCAGTCTACACTCTCAATCGAGTTCAAATCAGAAACAACACCGGTAAGACCCCCTATGAACTCTGGTTTGGCATCACTCCTACTGTGAAATATTTCAGAGTATTTGGTAGCAAGTGTTATATTAAAAGAGATGAAGATCTAGGAAAGTTTGATGCTAGAAGTGATGAAGGAATTTTCTTGGGCTACTCCACTCAAAGCAAAGCATACCGGTGTTACAATAAGAGATTGAGGAAGATGATAGAAAGCACCAATGTAAAGGTTGATGAAGGAATTGAGAAGCCTTCAAGATTTTATGAGTTTGATGAAGATGACCAAGACAGTGTTCAAGGACCTCAATCCTCTCCGGTGAGACAGAGTCAGCCTGATCCGGTAAATCAGGAAGAAGAGATAGGTTTGAATGAGCCTGATCAAGAAATAGCAGTGCTGGATACTCCCAAAATTCCAAGGTATGTAAGACTGAATCACTCTGAAGATCAGATAATAGGTGACAGAAGCAAAGGTGTACAAACTAGAAGGAATATTGCTCAAGATCAGAATGAATGTTGTCTGATTTCAAAGATTGAACCTAAAACAATAAATGAAGCCTGCAATGATGAAAACTGGACCAAAGCAATGGAAGATGAACTGATGCAAATTGAGAAAAATCATACTTGGGATCTTGTTCCCAGACCTAGAGACAGGAATGTAATTAGAACCAAGTGGGTCTTCCGGAACAAACTAAATGAAGCTGGTGAAGTAATCAGAAACAAAGCTAGATTGGTCTGCAAAGGCTACTCTCAAATAGAAGGAATTGACTTTGAAGAGACTTTTGCTCCGGTAGCAAGAATTGAAGCAGTCAGATTACTTCTTGCATTTGCTGCCTTCAAAGACTTCAAGGTATATCAGATGGATGTCAAGTCTGCCTTCCTAAATGGTGATCTGGAAGAAGAAGTCTACATTGAACAACCGGATGGATTTCAATTGTCTGATAATAATGATATGGTCTGCAAGTTGAAGAAAGCTTTGTATGGATTGAAGCAAGCCCCAAGAGCATGGTATGAAAGGTTGGATAAGCATCTTGTGCAGATTGGATTCAACAAAGGTACTGCTGACAGTAACTTATATTTCAAAATTGATCATGAAAACATTCTGATTGTTGAAGTGTTTGTGGATGATATCATTTTTGGAGGAAGAGATAGTATGTGCAAAACTTTTGCAAATCAGATGAAAAGTGAGTTTGAAATGTCTATGCTTGGTGAAATGAATTTCTTCTTGGGTCTGCAAATTACTCAAACAAAAGAAGGGATCTTCATCTCCCAGACCAAATATGTGAAAGAATTGTTAAAGAAATTTGGTATGGAAGACTCAAAGCCTATGAACACTCCTATGGCAACCGGATGTAAGTTAAGCAAAGATGATGATTCTCCAAAGGCAGATCAGACAAAGTATAGATCAATGATTGGTGGATTGTTGTATCTCACTCAAACTAGACCAGATATAATGCAGGCTGTTGGTCTTGTGGCAAGATTCCAGGCTGATCCTAGAGAATCTCATGTTATGGCAATCAAAAGAATTTTTAGATACTTGAAAGGAACAGTTGAGTATGGTCTATGGTATCCTAGAGATCTGGATTTCTCTCTTCATGCTTACACAGATGCAGATTCGGCAGGAGATGTGGATGACCGGAAGAGCACTAGTGGTGGAGCATTCTTTTTGGGGAAGAGATTGGTTTCTTGGCTAAGCAAGAAACAAGATGCAATATCTCTGTCTACAACTGAAGCAGAATACATTGCAGCAGTAGGTAGTTGCACTCAAATCCTATGGATGAAGCAGATGCTAAGAGACATCAAAGTTGAATATGAGGAGCCTATCACAATTTTCTGTGATAATTCAAGTGCAATTAATATTTCCAAGAATCCGGTATTGCATTCTAAGACTAAGCACATATCTATCAAATTTCACTTCTTGAGAGAACAAGTAAACAAGGAAGAAGTCAGATTGGAGTATGTTCCCTCCAAGGATCAGATTGCAGATATCTTTACAAAACCTCTTCCCAAGGACTCTTTTGAATATCTCCGGGAGAAGTTAGGGGTCATGGCCCCTCCGGTGATGAACTAAGATGCACTGATGTGCATCAGTCCGGTGGCTATCACAGCCATAGCTTGTGATCCGGACTAATGGGGAGCTGCAACTAAGGGGGAGCAGCTAGTATGATTCTGATGCATGAGAATTGCAAGTATGAGCCCTTTGCCATTGATGTCAAAGGGGGAGAGAAGACATGTGAAAAACAAGTGGTTGATGATCAAAGGGGGAGCAGTAAAGGAAGAGAAGACATATGAAAAGTTGAAGTTCTTGTCTTAATGGTTTTTCACATCATATGTTGCCATCAATGACAAAGGGGGAGATTGTTGCAAGTATGAGGTTATCCAGTGTTGTCATTGATGTCAACATACTCATATTGCATTAACAAGAAGGATTTGATGAGCTGTGTGCTGAGGATATTGAGAAAATTAGTCTCAGTCAGGAACAGTGAAGAACAGTGATGAGAAGAAGGTAAATGTACTATATAGGATGAGAACCGGAGGATGCGGATTAAAGGGTTAGTAGATATGAGTCTTGAGATGCTACAGTTGAGATTTCAGAGGTCCGCATGAAGATCTGAAGGAGTTGTGGCTGCCGGTATAGAATCGGGTCCGGCAAGTATCCGGAGGTGACAGAGGATCACAAAAAGGTCCGGTGAGGTCCGGAATTGTATTACCCTAATCTGCGGATTGGAAGGAGTGTTTGGGATGTCCTCGTGATGTGTCATCCTGATTTGTGTATGATTTGAAGGTCCGGAAGTACCTCTTGCATTATGACAGTGGCGACAGACTGTGTTCTTGAAGTTCCGGATGAGGAAGACAAGAGATCCCAGTAAGCAGAGGAAGTGCGGAAGTATCCGGACATTCAGACAGGCTTGTGAAGGTTCTTGGATCATGTTTAGGTTGTGTTGTTGGTCCGCATTGATGGTAGAGCCCGGAATTGAAGTTATTCTTCCGGATGAAGTTCTTGCTCTGTGTAGCCGACCGGATGAGTTGTTCATCCTGCGAATGTTCTTGTGATGGCCGACCGGATGTGTTATTCATCTTGCGGATACTCCTATGGTTGTTTGCCGACTTAGATGTTTGTTCCTAAGTCGATGTCTTGTATAAATAACGGTTTGTGAGTTCATTTCAGTGTGTGGTGTGAGGATGAGCATGGTATAGCGAAGAAACGTGCGAAAGGCAGAGCAGAGATTGTTGGGCTTAATTGGAACTGATCCGGACATGGTAGAGATGTCATTCTCCAGTTCAAGACTGTGATTTTCATCACTTTGTAGACAGTGTGTCTCCTTGTAGGCAGTGGGCCTCTTTGTGAGCAATGTGCTCGGGCAGTGAGCCCTTATTGGCATGTGCCATTCATTTTTCTTTATTCTTCTAACAGAGAATAATTCTTGGGTTAATCACCCCGTGGTTTTTCCCTTAACCAGGTTTTCCACGTCAAAATCTTGGTGTTCAATGTGTTGATGCTTATCTGCTCTTGTGTTTCTGTATTATGCTTCCATGGATGATTATTTGATATGCTGCTAACTAACAATAGTGAGTTAAGTGTTTGAATGAGAAGAAGTTTTATACAACTGATTCACCCCCCCCCCTCAGTTGTATGCCCTAGATCCAACAACTAGTATTAACCAAGCCACTTGAATGTGTTGGCACCATCCATTTAGTGTGATGAGGTTCATAATGCAAAATATGACTCCTAATATCCTTTCACTAAATAGAATTAAAGCATTATGTAACATTGTGTTTGTCACCATCACGAGCAAAAAAAATTAATTTGAGAAAAATTAAGAGAGGTTTCTATATGTGGACCCAACATCCACTTGAAGGTTTAGACAAGAGATTCGTGGGTGTCATAATTTGAGAGAAGAGTTGTGCTAAAGTTTGACACTTTTTCTCTTAAGAGACTTTGTTGGATCGATGTAGCCTAAAAGGATTAGGATGCTTGGGAAATGAAATGGTTCCTATAATAACATTAACCAACCCATCTAGATGTGTTGGAATGGTTAGTTTAATACCAGAAGGAATGAAATGTAAAATGTCACTTCTAGAACCCTTTCACTAAACAAAATCAAAGCAGTTTGCAACATTATGTTCATCACCACTGTAGGTAAAAGAATTCAAGTTGAAAAAACTTGAGGGTTCAAATTTTTGTAGGTGGACCTGACATCCACTTTTAGGTTTAGATGAGAGATTTTTGGGTGTCATATTTTGAGAGAATAGTTGTGTCAAAGTTTGGCACTTTTTTGGTCTTAGAGCTCTTAAGAGACTTTGCTGGATTGATGTAGCCCAAAAGGATCAAGATGCTTGGATAGTGAAATGATGCCTCCATTAGCATTAAATAGTCCACCTATACATGTTGGAATCATCATTTTGGTGCCATGAGGTGTGGAATGAAAAATATAGCTCCTAGTACCCTTTCAGTAAACCAAATTGAAAAATTTTGCAACATTATGTTCATTGCTCTTGTGAGAAAATGAATTCGAGTTGAGATAAAAAAAGATATATTATTATAGGTGAACCCAACATCCACCTATAGGTTTAAACAAGAGATCCATAATTCCATGGTTTGAGACTCACACCAATGTTTGGCACTTTTTTGGTATCAAGGCTCGTAAGGGACTTCACTAGACCAGTGTATCTTGGAAGAATTGGGATGCTTGGGTAATGAAATGATGCCTCCAATAGCATTAACCAAATAACCTATATGTGTTGGCATGGATGTTTTGGTGCCATCAGGTGCAAGAATGTAAAATTTCACTCCTAGCACCCTTTCACTTAATGAAATTGAAGCATTTTGCAACATTACATTCATCATCACAACGAGCAAATGATTTTGAGATGAGAAAATTTGAAATAGGTTTTTGTATGTAGAATCAACATCCACCTATAGGTGTATATGAAAGATTCTTGTGTGCCATGGTTTGAGAGAGCATTCACACCAAAATTTGGCACTTTTTCAATCTTGAGGCTCTTAAGAAACTTGATTGCACCATTGTAGACCAAAAGGATTACGATGCATGGGAAATGAAATGATGCATCCACTAGTATTAACCAGCCCAATCTAATGTGTTGTCCTTGTTAGTTTAGTTTCATGAGGTGAAAAATAGAAATTATTTCTCCTAGCACTCTTTCACTGAATAAAATTGAAGCATTTTGTAACATTATGTTCATCATCATCATGGGAAAATGAATTCAAGTTGAGAAAAATGAGATAGGTTTTTGTAGATGGACTAGATGTCAACCTATAGGTTTAGATGAGATGTTCTTAGCTATTATGATTTGAGAGAAGATTCACACCAAAGTTGGGCACTTTTTTAGTCTCAAGGATCTTAAGAGACTTTGCCAGTTTGATGTAACTCAAAAGGATTGAGATGCATGGGTAGTGCAAGAATGCATCCAATAGTAGTAACCCACCCACTTGGACATGTGAGAACCATCAATATGGTGCCACAAGTTACAAAATGAAAAATATTACTCCTAGCACCCTTTCAATGAGCACAATTGAAGAATTTTGTAACATTATGTTCAACACTGCCACAAGCAAATGAATTCAAGTTGAGGAATATTGAGATAAATTTTTTTAGGTGGACCCTATGTCCACCTCTGAGTTTAGATGAGATGTTCTTGAGTTTCATGGTTTGAGAGAATATTCACACCAAAGTTGGGCACTTTTTTGGTCTCAAGGCTCTTAAGAGACTTTTTTAGTCTGATGTAGGTCAGAAGGATAAAGATATGTGGGCATAAAAAGGATGCCTATAACATTAATAAACCACCCACCCAAACATGTGGGAAACATTAGTTTTATAAGAGGAGGTGTAGAATGTAAAATATTGCCCCTACAACCCTTTCACGAAATGAAATTGAAGCTTCTTGTAACATTATGTTTGTGTCCACTACAAACAAATGAATTTGAGTTGACAAAATTGAGATAGGTTTTTAGAGAGGGACCTAACATCCACCTATAGGTTTAGACAAATAATTCCTAGGTGCCATGGTTTGAGACAACATTCATGCCAAAGTTCGCCACTTTTTCGGTCTGAGGCCTTTTCAGAGACTTTGTGAGCCTAATGTAGCCTAGAAGGATCAAGATGTGTGGGTAGTGAAAGGACAGCTCTATTAGTAATAACCCAACCAATCAGACATGATAACACTGTCAATTTAGTGCCACAAGGTGGAGAATACAAAATATTGCTCTTAGCACCCTTTCAATGAACTATATTGAAGAATTTTGCAACATGATTCATTTCTACCATGGGAAAACAAATTAAAGTTAAGAGAAATTGAGAAGGCTCTTAAGAGACTTTGTTATTCTGATGTAGCTCAGAAGGATCAAGATGTGTGGCCATAAAAAGGATGCCTCTAATAGTAATAAACTACCCACCCAAACGTGTTGGAAACATCAATTTGATGCGAGGAGGTGTAGAATGCAAAATATTGCCCCTAGCACCCTTTCATGAAATGAAATTGAAGCACTTTTTAACATTATGTTTGTCTCCACTAAAAACAAATGAATTTGAGTTGAAATTTTTTAGATAGGTTTTTAGAGAGGGACGTAACATCCACCTATAGGTTTAGACAAAACATTCCTAGGTGCCATGTGAAGATGATGAAATGTTAGAAGACATAAGAACATAAGGAAAACATAAAACAAGTGATTTTACCTCAAATATCCAAGCATTCCATTCTCCTTGATAAGGTGGAGGAAGAAGCATGCACCCAAGAAGCAACTACTAGCTATACCCAATGTGAATAAATGTGGATTGCTCTATTCTAACCAGCACAAATGGAGGCAAGGATTTGGCAATGATATAAGGAAAATTGGCTAAGATTTTGGCATAATTTTGATACTTGAAAACTTGTTATCAAAATGCTTGGAGAGGCCTTGTATTTATAGATTTTTGGAGGATTTTTTTTATCAACGGTGAAGGTTTGAAATGGAGATCCAAGGGTGGAGATTTCATAGTGAAATCAAGGGCTAGGGTTGCATCATCAATATTGGAGGGCTTACAATATTTTAGAATTTTAAATTGAAAATTGGGAAGGCTTTGCATTAATTAACATGATACATGAATGAAATAAAAATTCATTTATGTGGGAGAGGGTGTTTTAAAAATAGGATTTTAAGGATGAATGGGATGAGAATGGCAAGTGCATGGATTTGGAAAGGTGAGGTGGAGACATGTGTGAGCTTTATTAATTAAATAATACTCTTGCATGAATGAGGAAATATGAGGTGGAGACACATGTGACTCCCCTTAATTAAAAAATGTTATTTATTTATTTAATCAAGTGTGGGGAGATGGGATAATGAGGGTTTAAGTTAATTAATTAAGTGATTAACTTAATTAATATGGTTGTTGGAAATTAAGAGATGGGTTAATTAGTGGTATAAATTAATTAAGGGTTTACTTAATTAATTTGGGTCTAGGGGCTAGGTAGGGTATGGTAGCTAATTAAATAAATGATATTTATTTAATTAGCCTAGGTTTAGTCATGGGTTAGGTGGATTAATTAAATAAGTGGAATTTATTTATTTAATGTAGGTTAGTGGTAAAAGATGAGATAATTAATTAAATAAATTGTAATATGTATTTAATCAATTATGGACAATGGACTATGGGGAATTGTTAAATTAATTAAATAAATTGATTTTATTTAATTAATTATGAAAGGGGGGATAAAATAGTGCAAGCATGTCAAAAGATGGTAGCATGGGTTATGTCATTTTTAGATGTCTACATTTTACCCCTCTTTGATGTGGCGTCATGACCAAATGGGAGTGGCGTTAGATCAAAGAAATTTAAATTTTTGCCCCAGCTAATGGGGAGAGGAAGAATGGATGAGTGATGCCCCTCAAGAGATTGAGAGAAAAATATATTTTTCGGTGAACTCTTGAAAAGGAAGAAACGATAGTAAAAATGGGTAAAATCGGGGTCAACAAGAGAAAAAATGGGTGAAAATAGATATGTTTTACATCCTGGGAGTGAAAAGGTAGGATTAGGGCTTACATGGCAAGTATAGATAGGCTATGGGGGGGCCATCATGCCATATTTGTACACCTAAGCTTGCTGACTAGGAGAGAGAGAGAAGAGCGATAGCGATGACACAAAGAGGGATTCCACGTGAGGCACACCGAGTTGAGAGGTTTCGAGAGTACCAACGTCCTCCACAAGCTAGTGATCCAGTATGTTGCCTATCCTTGACTTTGTCATTTTGGGTTTCAGGTCATTTTTGGCATTGAATGTAGGTAGGTTAGGCATTGTAATGCTTGGGTATTTGCACATAGCACTAGAGGCTAGGTGATTTGTGTCTGCATCTCATTCAATGCTTTAGGCATGCACAACATAGTGCTTTATTAGCACTTAGGGTAGGTAAAATAATGCTTGCGGCTATATTAGTGCTAGTGTTATGTTTTTCAGCGCTTGTGGATAGTTCAGTGCTTATGTAAAGGGGTCTAGCACTTGCGTCTAAATTGATGCTTGCAGGATAGTTGGTAGTGCTTTCACGCCAAATGGTGTTAGCGTAAGGTAAGGTAGTGCTTTCATGTTGAATGGCACTAGCACAAGATAAGATAGTGCTTTCATGCCAAATGGCACTAGCGCGAGGTATGGTAGCGCTTTCATGTAGAAAGGCACTAGAGGTTAGTCTGTTAGTGCAAGCGCGCATAATGGCACTTGCGATTGGTCTATTAACGCCTTTGTGTCTGTTGGTGCTTTAGCATGGACTGTTAGCATTTTCACACAATCTGTAGGAAAAGGTGTAACTTGATGGCTTGGTGGATGCATGATGATCTTCAGGCACTTTAGTGGAGGGAGCGTCAGTCACCAATGCTATCATTGATGGCACGATTGTCGTAGGTGGAGCATGGTCAATTGAGGGCGACCAACTTGTTGTATATTACAGAGATGCCAATGATTTGGGCTCATCAATCCATGATGATGGATTTGATAGAGTGGTGGCATAGCAAGAACTGTACATTTGTACTACCAACAAGGGAGATTAAGATCACCCTTGAGGATGTCTAGAGAATTCTATGGATTTCCATCTGTGGTGAGTGGGTGGTTTATGATCAGGTTGGCAGATTGGTGGTATTGCGATGTGTGTTTGCCCCTACCTAAGTACTTACAGACTGGGAGGGGAAGGAGATGTTATGGGCCAATGTGATGGGGAGACTGTTGAGTGTAGAGAATACTGGGGGGGTGAATTAGTATTCTCATAACTTTTTTATTTACACATACACTTATCCATTTACCAAATTCAATAACATGAAAGTAAAGTAAACATGAAAAGAGAAGCCACAAATTCCTAACACATAGACACCAGGATTTTATGTGGAAAACCCAAAAAGGGAAAAACCATGGTGAGTGTTAGCTCACAATATATTATGATAACAATACCAGATTACATAAGGCTCACTGCCCAAAGAAATGCTCACTACAGGTGGACTCACTGTCCACAAAGAAAGAAAGATAGAAGATAGAAGAAGAGAATGGCTCACTGCCAAGAGTTGACTACTACAAATGCATCTATAGAGTACTGAGGTACAGTTCCATTATTAGCTCAATATATAGATTCAAATGTCTTCATAATGTCTGCTTTTCTTTTTCTGCTCTGCTTTACATAAATTATGCTCTTCTGCCCTTACTGTCTTCTTCTAGTCACAACTCTTCTTTGGATCACATACATTGAATTCGCAAACACACTTCCACACCAATCACTCAACACCGAAATACATCAAGTATATATATTTGCTACAATATTTATCTCATAATTAGGTCGGCAAGCCAAATATGAACCGTGTATACAAATGTTATATCTTGTCAGCTTGAACTTGTGCACAATCTGTAATGCAGACCCAAACAATCATTCAATAGTCTTCATATAGGTCAGCACCAATCATTCAACCACTTAGATTGATTGTTCAAATAATATATCTTCTCCGCATAAAGATCTAACATGCCTATCGGCTTGGTTCTTAAGAACATGCTTGATCAATCCATCTGCCACATCATAACTCTTACTGTGGACCATAAGAGACTCAAAGATTCATAACCAACATTCATTCTAGAGCTTTTAGTATACCTTTTGAATAGTAGGACAAAATATGCAACAGCGGAGGAATGCGGACCCTTTTACTCTGGTACTATGCATTGTTCTTGTCTTTACTCTATTCACCTGGACTTAGACCAATCACAAATTAGCTTCCAAAAGTCATCAGGACTTGCAATCTTGAACATAGCACCTTCAAACAATTCTAAATAACATACTTGAACCGCATACCTTGATCATCAACTGCGAAGGAATACTGACACAAACACTGTCATTTATACTATGTAATGTATACTACTCATACTTAGCCATTTATCCTTCCAGAGTAAAGTCTCTTTGCCATGCCGGTGGAATCTCCTTCTTTGTTGCCATCAATGACCACATTCAGTCATTCATCAGAGCAATGTCTCTTGCAAACAGAGACTAGGAGGTATGGAACTATACACTTGTGGAGTGACATCCAGGTTACTGTTACTGGATTAGCACTCGTGTGGATTCCCTATAGGGTGGGGGGCTGTCTTAGAGAATATGATGGTGCGTAGTGATGTGTATGCTTGGGGGCCATGTCTACAGGCCAAGTTGTACCATGGCATGCATATGATAGTGTATCAGTGTAGGTCAGGCATTGGTTGTGGGGTTACACTTCTTCATATTTGGGCTTGGGAGCATATTGTGATTACCTGACCAATGTGTGCGCATGTACAACCATAGTTCATGCCATATGTTTATGCTTATATGGGTATATTACAACATCGGTGGCTAGGGAAGCTGTGATATTGGAGGTGTGTTTTGAATGATATGAGTACGATGGTATGGCATCCATGGGTAGGTTGTGAGATGTGGATAGATGATGATGTGCAACTACCATTTACCTAATAGCCTCGATACCTGATTGGAAGGACCGAACATATCTTAAATCGGCACCTCCCTGAGCAGGTACTTCATCAGTTTGGTTTGCAGCAAGATGTGCCTCAAGTAGAGGCAATTTTTGTTCAAGTCATGCGAGAGACTAGGAGGTGGGGAGCTAGACTGGATGAAGCTATAGTGATTGCAGAGTTTCGGTGCTTAGTTGCAGTGGCTTGGGACTAGAGGTTAGTTGTGATTGATATTGGCACAACTTCTGAATATGATGCCTGGTGGGTGAGGTTCAGACCTATACAGCTAACCATTCCATAGGGTCAGCTGGTGGTGGCAGAGACAAATAGTGAAGACAATGAGGAGGAAAAATATGGAGATGATGATGATGGAGATGGTGGGGGTGGTGGTGGGATGGTAGTGATGGAGATCAGATGTAGATTTTTGTAGTTGCTACAGTAGGGGGATTAGGTAGGGGGCGTCGAGTATGCCCTAGAGTAGATGTGCAAGTAGGAGGGGATGGGGATGGGGATGACATGGATACTTTGATGGCTTAGGTGGCGAGCCTGGAGGAGGAGTTGAGGTAGCTACAGTTGAAGTGAGACTCCCTATGGGGAGAGAGAGACAATGCTCTTTTAGAGGTGGAGCGGCTGCAGGTTTTGCTAGATGGGGGGTGCTGGTGATGGGGCTAAGTTAACAAGGGTAGTAGATGAGAGAGATGGGGAGAGGCTACTTCAAAAAAGTGTTGAGGCTATGAGATAGAGGGTTGAGACATAGGTATCTCAGTTACAACAATAGGTGAGCCGCTTGCAGGGGTTGTTGTATGGCAGTGGGATGTCTAAGATGTGGGGTGATTATACCCACATTCAGGCAGATTTGGCTAAGGCTACAAGGCGGGTAGAGTATTATCATTCCCTATATCATTCAATGATGCCATCTGATCAGAGAGAGGCTAGCTATAGCTAGAGGACCCAATCAGGGGCGAGTAAGTCAGTTAGGACCCAGACACTATCGGTGATAGGACCAGTTAGATATCCACCTTCAATTATGCCTCCACTAGTGGTGACTCCAGGCAATACAGGGGTAGGGCCTTCCAGAGCACCGCAGAGATCACCTCCTCATTCTCCCACTCCTCATCAAGGGAACTCAGCTCAGTGATTTTGCATATGCCCGCGGGCTTATTTATTGTAGACATTTGATGGATTTAGCCCTTTGGGCACATTTTTGTTTCATGACCATTGATGTATATATGAGATGTACATGTGTATATATGGATGTATATATTGGTGTGTGTATATGATGATCATTTTTTTGGCAGTTTTATGATGTTATGATGGTTTATGGATGATTTAAGGATGCATTTTGATTTGTGTTTTGGTTATGGTTTATGATGTAGATGGATGGATGCATTTTGATTTATGATGTAGATTATGATGTGGCTTATATGTTCTATGCATATGGATGTATTTTGATTTATAGATGTATGATGTGGATTATGATGTTAATGGTATTTTGGATCTTTGTTATGGATATGATATGATGTTATGGTTATGATTTGGAAATGAAATGATTATGAGGACGATTATGATTATGATTATGTAATGCAATTATTATGATTATGATTATGTAATGCAATGATTATGATGTTGATGATGCAATGATTGTAATGATGATGATTATGATATGGTAATATGATGATTATGATTTTGATTATGACGTTTGATGATGTGTATGATGCAATGATTGTAATGATGGTGATTATGATTATGATTATGTAATGCAATGATAATGATGTTTGATGTGATGTGGATAATGCAATGATTGTAATGATGGTGATTTTGATTATGATATGGCAATATGATGATTATGATTATGATATGGTAATGTGATGATTATGATGTTATAATAATGTATGTGGATGTAGATGTGATGTGGATGCAATGGCAATGGATGATCCTAGTGATGCTACAAAATGTCCTTGATGGGGGATGGGTAGATGGGTGGTTGGGGGAGATACACGCTTGATGGGGGAAGGTAGTTAGTTGGTAAAGGTTATGGGTATGTTGGTTATGGGATGTTAGGGTGGGATTGAGTCATTGTCCTTATTAATGCAAAGCCATAGGCAGGGGAGTTATGGGGAGATACAGGTCTTGGTAGGTTGGATGGGTAGTGATGGACTTTAAGGACAACATGGCCTATCATCATTTCTGGGTAGTGATTTTATTTCATGTATGGTTGATGTAGATGGATGATGTGATGTATGATTGGGTGTTAGTGGTGGAAAATGTCACATCAGTTCTATAAAAAGAACATGATATGTGTGTATAAGTGTTGGTGGGGCGTTGGGTGGCTATGTGTGGAAGTTTGTTGGGTAGTTGGGTGAATAAGTGGGGTGAGTATATTGTGAATCCTTATGTTTTTGAAGATGTAGGTAGGGAATGATGGGTTGATTTGTGTATAGGATATATTGGATAGATTGTGTTGGTATGTTTTAGAGCAATCCAAAATTTTATTATAGCAAAGAGGATATTTTCACCAAGGTATAAAGGACTAGGGTGATTATGTATATCCAATTTTTGCATGGACTTGATGCTCAAACAAAAGGGTGTCCTTAGACATGCCCAACTTAGTGTAATCTTGTCTAGGTATGGGGGAGAAAACTTAGAGCATTAAATTACTAATGCATAGAAGGTATAAGCCTTAGATGTAAAGGAGTAATGGTATGCAAAAAGCTATCTCGTCATGTACAAGATATGAATACTAGTAGGTGTAATAAGAACATCCAACAAACACAACATACAACAACAAATGACTCTTAGCTCATTCTATACCATCCAATTATGCACCAAGATATGGAAGTTCAAGGTGGTGTTTTGAATAAGTGTAGAAGAGGTATAAAAAAATAAATCAAAAACAAAAGACCAACTGATAGATGAACCAACAGACATTGAGTCTCTTGCCAAGAGTATGGATAGATGTGATTGGACCATGCCTATTGCAGGAATGACATATCGTAAGGCATAGGTTGTGATGATAGATTTTTTAAAGATAGGCTTAAGATCAAATGGTTGTATGGTGATTTGAAAGGTTGATTAGGTGTGTGTTATAGTATGTTGTTGTTTTTGCCTTCTTTGTTTATGCTCAATCGCTCTAACATGTTGTCCCCATATTTTTTTTTGGGATTTTTTGAGATATTTTGAATTTTTTTTGTGTTTTTAATGGATTTTTAATAATTGTAAGGGATTAATTACTTGCCCTACTCAGTAGACAGAAAGTGTATTTTATGTTGTCCTTGAGGTTTTTCTAACTACCTTGCAAAATAGAATTTTTTGTCCCAAATGTTTTTGGTGTTTTGAGGATTTTTTTTTTGTTTTTGTGTTTTTCTAGATAATTGGACGTTTTTGTGTTTTTCTGGATATTTGGATGTTTTTGTGTTTTTCTGGATATCTAGATGTACAAGGGGTCGATAGTATGCATACAAAGATCTAATTCTTTAAGGATTTTCTCTTGGCATGGAATAATAGTGGGTGGGTCATGATGGGAGGGGTTTTAACACTTAATGTTTACAATATCAAGCCATGATGTGTTAGGTATGGAGTGATAGAGGATGAAGTATGAATTGGTTATGTGAATAAGAGCTTAATAGATGGTGGATGTGGCTACTAGGCATGGCGCCTGAGATAGGTTTTCACGATGGTACTTATCCAAGGCGCCACCGAAGTGGTTTTAACCATTGGACAACTTGTAATTTTTTATTTTTTTATTTTTTTATTTTGTTATCTTTTGCCACTTGGGATACCTGAAGGGTCAAGCATAAAATTTCTTGAGATACATGATGTTCATAGGCTCATCCAAAGGTTGTCCCTTAGGTGTTGCTAGATGATATGATCATGATCCATAGTTGGTTGTTATAACAAAAGGTCCCAACCAATTTGGTTCAAACTTGTCTTTTTTGTTACTATCTTGCAAGTTCCTCTAGTTTTCCATTAATACAAGATCACCTATTTCAAAGTGACGAGTCTTGATTTTCTTGTTATAGCTTATGTAGAGGTGATTTTGATATGCTTTCAAGTGGTTGAGAGCATTGTGGCATTTTTCATTCAAGAGTTCCAACTCATGTAGTCGTGCAACCTAATACTCCTCATCATTAATGAGATTTTGTAGTGATATTCTCAGAGAGGGGAGCTTGACCTTGATGGGTAAGATGTCTTTAGAACCAAAGACGAGGAAATATGGAGTGGCTCATGTGGGGGTATGGATGCTGGTATGATAGGACCAAAGGATGGTGTTAAGATGTAGGTGCCAATCATGACCGACTTCATTAACCATTTTCTTTAAAATTCTCAAGGTGGTTTTTTTAAAGCTTCAACTTGATCGTTTCCTTGAGGGTAGTAGGGGGTGGAAAAGTGATGTTGGATATGGAATTTTTGACAAAGGGTGTGAACTTGTTGATTTTTAAAAGGTTTTCCATTATCATTAATTATAGCAAGGGGGATACCATAGCGGCATATGATATAATGGAGTATGAATTTGGATATTTACATGTCTGTAGTATATGAAAGTGGAATGGCTTCAACCCATTTTGTAAAATATTCAGTAGCGATGGTAATGAATTTATGGCCATTAGAGGAGGGTGGATGGATTTTTCTGACAAGGTCGAGCACCCATTATGAAAAGGGCCATGAAGTAGTGATGGCTTGCAATTCCTAAGATGGAGCATGAATTAAGTCACTATGTTGTTGGCAGGGAAGTCATTTTTTAACAAATTGGTAAGCATCTTGTTCCAGAGTCGGCCAATAATATCATGTTCTTAATATTTTCTTTGTTAGGGTAGGTACACTAGAGTGTGCCCCATAGATAGCTTCATGTATCTCTTGTAAGGCAATTTGGGCTTCTCTTGAATCAAGACACCTTTAAAGGGTACCATCAAGACTATTTCGGTATAGATTGTCACTGATGATGGTGAAGCGAGTGGTTCAACGGATGAATGTTTAGTGTTAGGTGAATAATAGGTCAGGTGGAATATGTCATCATGGAGATAGTGGTAGATGTCTTGGTACCAAGGAAATAGGGGACTAAAAATGTCATGAACTAGTTTAGATTGTGGGAGATCATATGCTGGCATTGCTAATTCTTCAATGAGAAATTCACAACGCTGACTATTTTTCTACATGTCCATAAGAGAACCTATGGTAGCCATCATATCTATTGCTTTGTTGTTAAGTCTAGGTACTTTCTCAAACTGTATTTTAGAGAAGTATTCCTTAAAGCCTTCTACCGTCTTCTTATAGGGCAGAATCTTGTTGTCTTTTGTCTTGTACTCATTGTTTACCTGTTTTATTACCAATTGGGAGTCACCATAAACTATTAGTTTCCCTATTCTCCATTGGATGACCATGTAGAGTTCACTGATGAGTGCTTCATATTTCATTACATTATTAGTGCATGGGAATGTTATCTTGAAGGACTTAGGAATGTAGTCTCCTTGAGGAGTGACAAAAAGAATTCCTGCCCCCGATCCACGATGTGTATATGATCCATCAAAGTAAATTTTCTATCCTAGTGTAGGTGCGACTATGAAGATGGATTCATCTGGTAATTTGGAAAGAAGTGGATGTTTTTTTGGGATAAATGCATTTGCTAGCTGATTTTCTATTATCTATCCTTTTATAGCCTTTCTCTCCATGCATTCAATATCAAATTCACTAAGGATCATTACCCACTTAACTATACGACCTATGAGAGTGGCTTGTGACAAAAGGTACTTTAGTGGGTTGATTTTTACAATGAGCTTAGTTTTGTGATTAAGCATGTAGTGTCATAGTTTCTAAGATGAAAAGATGACCGTAAGACATTCCCTTTCAATTGGTGTGTAATTAAGCTCATATCCCACTAAGGTACGACTGATGTAATATATGACTCTTTCTTTCCCGTTATTATCATATTGTGCTAGCAAGGCCCCTATTGTTATTTATATTGCTAAGATGTATGATAATAGGGATTTTCATAGTTTTGGTGGCATGAGAACTGGCAGTGTTACAAGATATTCCTTTAGCTGTTCAAAGGCTTTCTGACAATTTGTATCCCATGTGAATATCACATCTTTTGGGAGGAGATGCTAGAATGGGTGGTATTTTTCGGCTAGCTATGTGATGAAGTGTCTAATGAATTGGATCTTTCATCGTAGGCTATAGAACTACTTCAAATTTTTTGGAGGAGGCATTTCAACTATAGCTTTCACCTTCACTGGATCAACTTATGTGCCTCATCAGGATAAAATGTAGCCTAGGAGTTTTCCTGAGCTAACTCCAAAGACGCATTTTTTGGGATTGAGATGCACCTTGTATTCTTCTAGTTAATCAAAGATTTTAGCTAAGACATATAGGTGCTCTTTCTTCTTCTTGAATTTCCTAGTAAGTCATCCACATAATCTTCCATGATCTTGTGAAACATGTCATGGAATATTATGGTCATTGCCCTTTGATATGTAGCTCCTTCAAAACCCAAAGGGCATGACTACCTAGTAGTAAGTACTCCATGCACAAATGAATGCAGTTTTATGTTGATCTTCTTTGGATATTCTTATTTGATTGTATCTTGAAAAAACATCCATGAGAGATAGCATCTCATGTCCAACTATTCAATCTACTATGATATCAATATTGGGAAGGGGGAAATCATCCTTAGGACATGCTTTGTTTAGATCTCTAAAGTCTATACATACATGGATGCCCCCAGTGACTTTTTCTACTAGTACAATATTTGAGACCCACTCAAGATAGTCTATGGGTCGAATGAAACTGACATCTAGGAGTTTCTTGAGATCAGCTTTGACTAGAAGTGTTATTTGTGAATTCATCTTTTTGAGTTTCTGCTTGACTTGTTTTGCATCAGAGTGTACCACCAAGTGATGTACCACTAGTGTAGGATCCAAAATAGGCATATCGATATATGTCCATGCAAAATTCTTGCTTCTCTGTTTGAAGAATGCTAAAAAATTGTTTGCTCTATAGGGGTGAGTGAAGCTGCTCGAAAGGTGATTTTAGGTGACTCATCTATCCCAAGGTTCATCTCTTGTGATTCTTCCACTAGACCTTTCTTGATATAATGTTGGTACTTCAGGGAGGTCCATTCTCTCATCTTTTAGCACCTCAAGGAGGTTTTCACTAGGAGATACGTCCTTTATTTTTATTTTTTTACCATCCAAAAGTGCCACATTGTGGTTTTCACTAGGGGATGTATTTTTTATTTTTATGTTTTTGTGACTAAGAGACATGGTGGTCTCCCCAAAGTAGGCAGATGTGTTGAGATCTATAATATATCCTACTTTATGGTCTCTCAAGGGTATGTGCTCTCTTACCCCAATTAGTTCTACTATGGTCTCCTCATTTTCAATAATATCAAGTATTGGATGACCTTGTTGGTCCCAATCTATGAGCTGGGGATAGACAAGCAAAAGGTCATTGGATGGTGATTTTGTGGTTGAAAGATTGTATATGGTGCAAATGGATGATTTGAAGAGTTCAACAAAATCTTCAAAAGAGTCTTGATAGTACCCTTCATTAGTGTTCTCGATAGCAAGAAAGGCCTTAGCCACCTCACTTAAGATATATTCTAGTTCTAAGGATACTGTCTCATGTTTTCCATATCCTAGACCTTGATGTCAGGGATTTCTTGTTGCTTGGATAGGATCAATGATTCCTTTTCCATGAAGGCCTAGACCACCTTGTCCTTTGTATCCCATGCTCTTCACAATGCTAAGACCTTTTCCTCATTTTTCTATAGGTAGGACAAGAGCTTTGTCGTCTTCTTCTTCTTCTTCTTCTTCTTCTTCTTTGTATAGCCAGGAGGATATATCTTCAATAACATCTTTCTCCTTTAGGTGTCTTCATTCAAAGGTT
This sequence comes from Cunninghamia lanceolata, assembly GCA_027924645.1. Lineage (NCBI taxonomy): Eukaryota > Viridiplantae > Streptophyta > Pinopsida > Cupressales > Cupressaceae > Cunninghamia > Cunninghamia lanceolata. The sequence goes on from BSBN01001753.1 coordinate 1,140,141, forward strand.
GGTGATGGTTTACATTTGATGACAACTGGGGATACTGCATCAAATTTTGGTTTGCCAAATGCTTTAGAGGATAGTGGAAGTTGCCCTACACAAAATGCACCATGTAGGTCATACTATCTACACCCCATGTCGCTTACTTTGATCTTGATCTTAGGGATAGTGGGTGGTGATTTAGAAGTGGATGCATTGTTAGACAGATCAATGGAGGACGTGGATGGTTTCATGGTGTTATTGTAGGGACAAAAGGTCTTATCATGTCCTTCCAAGAAGCTATAGTATTGGAAAGGGCGAGGATTGGCATATACGGTAACTCCGGTCCCATTATGTGGAAACTTTAGGTATTGGTGGAAAGTGGATGGAATGACTTACATGGCATGGATCCATGGATAACCAAGGAGAATGTTGTAGGGGAGATCAAGATCAAGCACTTGGCATGTTGTTTCCAAAATATTTTGTCCAACCTAGATTGGGAGCATGATGGTTCCTTCAAATTGTCTCTCTGTGTCATCATAGCCTTTGATAGTTATGATTTTATGTGAATCCATGACTTCATCAGACTATCCCAAGTGTTTTATTAATTTTAGAGTGTAAAGATTTAAGTCAGAGCCAACATCTATTAAGACTCGTTTAATGATATGCTTATGGATGCAGACTTTAATATGTAAGGCTTCATTATGTGATGGATTGGATGTTGATTTCTTGTTCGTAAAAGGTTAGGTGGTGAGGTGAAGATAAGTGTCCAACCATGGCTTGAAATCGGTTCACATTAAGGTCATTGGGGACTCGAGCTTCTTGCAATGCTTTATCAAGGACTTCCTTATGGAGGGGTGATATACGGAGCAACTCCAAGATAGATATTTGAGCAGGATTATTTCTGAGGTGGTCAAGAAGGTTGTATTTATTGGAGGATGTGTTACTTGTGGATGTGGTAGTAGTGGGTAGATCTTTGGATGAGGCTCCTCAAATAGTGATGTGGCCATTGCGAGTGGTGACAACACAATCAGGAGCTTTAGCTCTTATGGTGATAGTGGCTACAGGATTAGGACATTCCTCTATTCAACCCATAATAGAATTGAAATAGGATGTAGGAGAAACAATGTTGTATATTTGGTTCGAACTAGATGATTTTCCTTTTTTGTGGTCAGGAAGTGGATCTTTATATGCTCCTAAATTTTCATTATGTGACCTTTTAGGAGGGTCATCAATTGTTATGTTGCCACAGTCTACAAGATCTTGTATGCAATTCTTTAACCGCATGCAATCAAATATTTTTTGCTCTTTCACTCTATGATATTCACAATAGGCATTTTCGTTAAACCAAGAGGGTTTGAATTGATTGTTGTCATATGGTCGAATAGAGGGTAACTGGATCAAGTCAGCCTTAACCAAGTTGTGAAAAACATTTTCGATGGGTTCCCCCAAAGGCGTAAATTTTCATTTAGGTGCATTGTTTTGTCTTGGTTGCCCTCTAGGAATGCTAACGTTATTGTTGCTCGTAGATGGATTAGATGGTGCAAGGGTTTGTATATTTTGAACATTTTCAATGTTGATTACACCATCATTGAGAGTATTTTTTTTCCCCAAAACGAGGTTTTTCATAGGATTGATTATTGCTATTGTTGTTGTTGGCATTATTGGTGCTATTGTTGACTTTTTTTTTACTCTTATTGTTATTGTTTTCTCTATAAATTTTGATATCCCCTTTTGCAATAAGGGATCTTTCAATGGTAGTTCATTTGTTGATGACTTCTTCGAATGTTGAGGCACATTGTATTTGGAGATGAAAGCCCATTTCTTGGTTTAGATTGGTTACAAACATATTAACTAGTTGTTTCTCAAGGATGGGCCATGGAAGTTTGCTTGCAATGCTTCTCCATCATTGCAAGAAGGTAGAAAAGGTTTCCCCATTCTTTTGTTTTGTGTTGCAGAGGTTCCTCATCGACACTTCATGTTAAAAATTGTAAGAGAAGTGATTAACAAATTTTTCTGCAAGTTCATGAAATGTTTTAATTCCAGGGGGAAGGTGTGCAAACCATTTGGTAGCTTGTCCTCTTAAGCTTAGAGGGAAAAGCCTCATGAGATAAGTATCATCATAAGAGACATCTAAGAAAGCAATATAAAATTCCCTGAGGTGTTCTTGAGGGTCTCCTTTCCCTTTGTATTTGTCAAATATTGGTGTTTCAAAGTTCTTAGGAAAGGGTGGCATGTTGAGAGAGCGATCAAAAGGATATGGACAAATATCCATGAAGGAATATTGTTTCCTTTTGGGCCCTTGTTCTATGTCATCCACTCTTTGCATCAAGAGTTAGATGACTTGTAATATATCAGTGGTAGGTGGTTATGGTATGTTGGTTTATTGTTGATTGGTGAAGTGTTGGAGGAAATTGGGTGATTTTTGTTGTTGGTTTTGGTTTTGTTGTTGTTGTTGTTGAAGTTGTAGTTGTTGAAGTTGTTGTAGAAATGTGTGGTTAGAGTTTTGAGTGGAGGTGGATGTAGGTGGTTGGGAAATAGGAGGTTGTGTGTATGTGGAAGTAATTTGGGAAGTGAATGTGGATGTTTGTGGATTTTTGTTGGGGTTGTTAAATGTGTTATTTGGTGGTCGAGAAATAAATTGGGATATGAAAGCAATGGTGTTTGGGTCGAGTTGTGGAATACTAGTGGAAGTAACAGTGTAGGTGGCATTGTTTGGGATATTGAGGGTGATTTGTGGGATGGAAGTGGATATAGTAGATGTTGAGGTAGGTGTTGATGTGGCAATCGATGTTGATGTTGACATAGATTGTGTAGAAGTGTTTGGTATATTGTTGGATGAGGATTGTTTCAATGTGTTAGTGCGTGGATTGGTTGATATTATGGCACCATTTTGGAGCAAGAAGTCCAAATATCTATTGGGATCAGGTTTTAAGACATGGTCCAACAAATCTATAGCACTTGGATCTTGTGTAAGTCCATGATTTCTTGATCAAGATCTTTATTGTGATTATTGGATGGTTGTGGTTGATTTCCAAGGGGATCAATTATGATGTTTTTCATCGGTATTAGGCATAACAAATAGCCTATTTGGTTCTGTGAGGGAGAAAATAGGTTAATCAAATCAATGAATAATAAAACCCAAACATCAATAGAAGTTGACAGCAAAGAAGATTAAAACAAACAATAGTAAATGTACTTACAACCTCTTTACCTATCGTTTTCCATTGCTCGCCTATTTGTCCTTGATCTTGATGATGAAGCCCTTAGAAGTGTTGCTCCTTTGCTTGTTGGAAGATGACAAAGACAAAATGGCTCTGATATTCGTGTGATTGAAGGTGAGCTTCAACACACTAAATAGAGGATGAGATGAATGCTTAAGAAAATGGATGCCAAAGGCGCGCTTGATTTCCTGCAACATAAGTTTGCATAAATGATAAGATGATGGAATGACGAGAAGAGAGTTGTATTTATAGAAAAAGGTGAGGGAAGATCAATGGTTTAGAAGAAAAGGAAAGATCAACGGAGGAGGATTGTTGAGGAACATGCAACAAATGGAAGAACACGTCAAAAAAAAGTAGCCCTTGTTGAGTTAACTCCTCTCTTGATGAGGATGAGATTTGATTTTCTTAATTTAGAATTTATTTTTCTAATTTAAGAGAAGATTTGCTTTAAAGATGCTTTAAAACTGATTTTGCTTTTGTAACTCTGCTTTTTGCTTTTATGTGACAAGAGGAAAGTATTTTTGGAAGATAAGAATGATTTTTGTGAAGATAAGAAGGCATAATTAAAAAAAGATTTTATTTAATTATTTTGTAGATAATTGAGAGGAATAAATAAAATATAGAAATATATTTTATTTTGTGAAGAAATTTGAAGAATAATAAAATATAAAAATATATTTTATTTAATGGATATTTAGATTTTATCTAAATAAAATTTGCATTTTATTTAAATTTGGAAGAATAAAAGGTTTTAATTAAATAATTAAAATTATTTAATTATTTAGCAGAATGAAGGTGATGTATATGAATTTAATTAATTATATACAATGCAATTTATTTAATTATTGATAGAAGAATGTGAATGATGAAATAAATATTTAAAATATTTATTTAAGTAGAGTCATGCCAAATTTAGGTGTATACAAGTTCCATCTCTTGGTTTCTCCTAGCTTTTGGCCTTGATTGTGGCATACAAAAAAGGGACTTTGAGTTGATGTTGGAGTGGATGAGTTGTTTGAAAGATATGGATAAGGATATTAGACCTTAGGACCTTAGTTTTCAAAAATTTGGACCAAATGGAATAGATTGATGGATGAAGGATGATTTGAGATGGTAAAGGAGTGATTTTGGATACAAATTGATGATCAAAGGATGATAGGGATGATTTTGATAATACCTTAGATAAGGTTGATCAAAGGATAGCTTAGCTATCAAATCAAAAGAGGCTTAGGAAAATCTAGATCTTGTGGGATACAAAGGATTTATCTTCTCTTAATTAGGGTAGACAAGAGCCAAAGAAAAAGAGAGATACGGGATTATTTTACTTGGGGTAGACAAGACACACTAAGAGAAATGGGATTCTTAAATTACACTAACTTAGGAGTAGTTTAAGCTCTTAAGCTAATTTATCTAAGGTTGATAGGGAAAATTTATACAAACTTAAGATAGACAAGTTCTCAAGCTTAATATAAATTAAGGGATAAAGATAAGATCTAAATTTACTTTAGTGAAATTTTGATTTGAGATAGATTGAAAGATGATTGGATTTGATTTGATTCAAATTGGGTTTGAGATGGTGAGGTTTGTTTTGGTGGATTTGGGAATTTGGTAGATATTTGATAATAGTTTGATTATGGGTGAAATTGACGTGGTAAGTGTGAAGGTCCAAAATGGGATTGATAAATCAAAGGTTTTCTAAGGTCAAATTAAAAATGGATGATGATGATATTTGAGTGATTTTGAAAAGGGATGACTTAGGTGAAGTGGAGGATGAATGATCTTTAGGTCACCTTCAAAGGTTTGCCACAATCCTAAAGGTAGTTGGATTTGTGATTAAGAGGTCGTTAGGTTCGGTTGTCTAATGTTGTAGACGTAGGCATTGAAAGATAAGATGGAGGCACTGACAGATTAGACACCAGTGCTATAAGTCAACACAAAAGTGCTGACAGTCAAAACGCAAGCACCAGAAAGTCAGATGAAAGCGCTGACAGAAGAAATAAAAGTGTTGACAGATAAGACATAGTGACTGACAGATGGGTTGAAGACACCAATAAATGGGCCTAAAGTGTTGATAGATGGGCCTAAAGAGCTGACAGATGGGCCTAAAGTGCTGACAGATGGGACTAAAGTGTTGACAGGTAGGTTGAAGGCATTGACAGGACTGACAAGGATAGGAACAAACTGAAATGGCCAAATGTTGTAGAATCAATTATTTCGATTAGTGTGATTTGATAGGGTGTCGAGAATGGAAAGGTTGCAGGTTATCAGATCTGGCTCTGTGGTCTATCAAGTCTATTATGTTTGTTATTTTGAGCAAATGGTCAAACTATGATAACAATGTGCAAGTAGATAGAAGTGCTAATCCTGGTAACTTAAGCGTTGAATTGGTTTCCAGGAGCACTGACAGGTTAGCTTGAAGCGATGTGACAGGTGCCATAAGCACGTACATGTTTGAAGTAAGCACTAGGATAGAGACCAGAGGCATTGACAGTGATGATGGAATCACTTATAGAAATAGCAAAGGTGCTGATAAGTTTGACTAAGGTGCTAAATTTGCCTGATCTGTAAGTTGAATGATGTTTTTGGGTTAAGTGATTTTTTGGCAAGATACTTTGCAAACAAAAGACATAATGGTTGATTTGTAATTTTAGAGATCATTTTTCTTTCACAGGTTCACACATGAACATCCCTAAAATTTATTCAAGTAGGTGTGTATAAGATCATAAGCCTACCTTACTGCCTTTATTTAGGCATAATGTGCAAGTCCCATGAGGAGGAAACTAACCACTTTTGATCACCTAGGATTGCTCTATGGCACAAGGGGAGAGCATACATGGCATGTGTACCCATTTCTAGAGGGTATTTGCACTTGACGATAAAATCAATGTGGCTTGTACGGTGAGTAACTTCTCTAACCTAACTAGTATCTGATGCAATATAATCTTATATGGTCAAAAGGTCTTATCTAGGATTTATAAGTTTCTAATGGGTGTCCCAATATACGCAAGGTACGAGGGATGATCTATGAACAAGGTATTACCAAGCATCCAACCAAGAATGCCACCACTCAAATCTCAGTAGACCGAGGGTCTTGATGGTTTTGTTTAGACCAGATGGGATCCCTATTGAAGTGAGTATTTTGATTCTCACAATGTTTATATCCCCCACCAAAACACGGGGTTGAGGTCATCCCTTGGAGTGGATGTATCTCCAAGTAGGCCTCCTAGGAAGAAGTCACTACTCACTTTTGATCCCCAAGATTGCATGAAGCGCAAGGGGAGAGCATACGTAAAGGTAGTGCCTCTTTGAGGGTAAACACAACAAGTATTTACACAAGGATTTATGATCCCCAAGATCACCCAAGGGTGCGAGGGGAGAGCATACATCCTATTGTAAATTAAAACATGACAAACAAAGTTCTTATCCCTCTACTTTAATTAATGTGCAACTAAGACTAGTAGAAAAAAGAAATACTTTGACTGCGGGGCTGCAAAAAAGTGTTAGTAGTTTGCTAAATGTTTTTTACCAATGTTTGATAGCTACAAGAAAGTGGATTAGTGCTCAAAAGATCAAATTCAACCCTATTCTAACACATGGGCTAATAGAATCTACTAGAGCGCTAACAGAGGCTTTGGAGGCATTGCCAGTGTGAGGACCGCCCTTTTTACTACTGTTGTTATGACTATTTACAGTACTGTTATTGTTACTTTCATATTTGTGGGATAGCAGTTCCCGGAATTTGTCAGACTATTTAACTTTATTATGTTTTCGGAAAAACTAATTGGGTGATGTTTGGATAAGTTTACTTTTCAGAAAAATGAATTAGGTGATGATGGAAAATTGTAATATGATTTTAATTATGTTAAATTGTACTAGGGCATGAGAATGCATGTTTTATTTAAGTTGCTTCGGCTATGATGAATTTATGTGGTTACTGATCTTGTAATTGAGTGTGCAGGGATTACTAATCGAACCACAGATTTCGGAGATCATTCCACACCTTGTTATTTGTTATTCCCTGTTAAGCCGATCTGGTTCCACGAGGAACCAAGATCTCTTTGTGTTTGATGTCATGATGTAATGTGGTCTTTCGTATGGTCGAGTGGGTTAGGTTACCCTCATGTACCATTATTTTTATAATTAGTGTTGTAAAGAGATTGAATTTGAAATTTCTTATTTTATTTAAATTATGAGGCCCTTTTCTTGTGCCTTACCTTGACCAGGGGTGTCTTGTATGGGTTAAAGTTGACCCTGGGTTATACCCCATGGGTCCAGGGGCCCATTTGGCATGGGTAACCCTTGAGTAACCTCCATCTAGTCAACTTAACCTTCCCCTGAAGTTAAGTGGCGAAAATTGGAGGTAGGAGGGGACATGATGGGTTGTACCAACACCCAACCCATCCCCTCTACATTCCCCTAGATAAGAGATGCCATCCATTAGTGAAGGTCACCTCTTCTTTAGTGAGATTCCCCCATGTACTCTGGGGACACCCATGTGAATAAAGTAGAAAGAGGCATGGGTCACCTGTCTTGTTCCCATTTAACTCTTTTTTTTATTTCTCCCATGAGAAAGTGGAGTCACATGAGAGGAATAAGGAGTACCTTTGAGAATGGAGAGTGACATAAGCCACCAGGACAGAATAGTGGTTTTGGGGAAGGGTGAGGAGGTGACAAGTGTCACTTCCCCATTTCTCAAAATTAAAAAGAAAGAGAATTTGGGTTATTTATTTTCAAATTTTGGGATGAGAGGGAGTTAGTTGAATTTTGGGAAAAACTTTCATTTTTGCCTTACCAAAAATAGAGAAGTTAGTTTGGAAGACAGAGAAGGGAGAGGGAGTTGGTGGCTAAGGTTGGAAGTGAACTCTGTGGACTCTGCAACAACTTCATTCCAGGAGGGCTTTGCAAGGTTGGTCTGAATTTTACCTTTGTTTTTGTAGAACTGAAATGTGTATGAAATGTGTGTGAAATATGTGTTTAGATTTGTTTTCTGTGGGGTTCTTGTCGGGTTGTTTGACAGAGCGTCTCCCACTTGGGAGAAATGCTCATCAAGTTTGGGGTAGGGGAGGAGAGATCCTCCTCGGGTGCATACCTGTTTCCATCTTTTGGGATGTTGAAAGCCTTGAGGGCATGTATCTGTGACTGTATTTTTGACTTGAGAGTCCTATACAGATTACTTAAAAATTGTGATCACACTTGGTTGAGACCAAGAGAAATTTATATTGGTTCATTTATCTATCAGGGTGACACTCTGGAGTCGAGTGTGTCCACTCTCCTGCCCCTTATGAAACTCACTGTAGTTGAGTTTCCGTATTGTGTAAAATACCCACGGGTGTATGTGTGCTTTGGGATTGTTGTTGTTTCTGTTGTGAAGTGGAGTGTTTGAGTACCCAGGTGTGAGTATGGTCTCCCTAGCTCGGGGGTGACCCACTTGCGGGTCTACGGTAGGGAGGAGAGCTAGATGAGTGGTATTTTCTTCTTTGTTTGTCTTTGATACGCAGGTTTTTCTCTTGGAGCTTCTGGTTGGCTATTTATGAAGAAACAGTTCATCTTCTTTGTCATGAGAATTAGGCCTGGTTCATTTCATAGAGATGAAGAGAGAACACCTCTCTGGTTATTGTTGTAAATTAATGTTATTCTGGGAGTGAAAAAAAATCACCTCCCTGATCTTGTTATCATTGGACTTTTATTTGGTTGTCATAAGTTATCAGTTGTATACTGTTTGGGAGAAGAAAGTTCACATCTGGGAAGTTAAGTGGTGGTATTCATGATTGAGAAGCTGTAATATGAATGTGCTTAAATTTTTAAGTTGATGTTTGCAAACTTTGTTCAATAGCAATTTTTGTGTTTCAAGTATTACTGAAAGGAAAAGTTCATTATTGCAATCTAATATGAGTTGTTTACATTTGAAAGTTTGGAATTGCTTAACTAGTTGAAATGTTAGTTTTTATAGTTCAATGTTAAAATGGAAAAGACAGTTTTAAATGTTTGAGTTATTCTCCATATTTAGTGGATTCTGTTAATTTCTAGCATGTATATATATTCTGTTTGTACATTTAAGCATTCTTAAATGTTTATGAAAATGGAAATATATACTTCTAATAAAGGGATAGCTATTTACCAGTTCTACCGATTAAGTGAAATTGGGATATATATATATATAGATATATATATACATACATATATATATATATATATATATATATATATATCTAATTGTTATGACATTATCTTTATAACAGGTTGATTTGGAGAAAATGCATAAAGTAGTGAATTTGAGAAATTTAGGAATTATATAAATACATATAAGAATATTTTTATATAAATAAATTTATATATATATATTTCACATTTTGAGTAATTATCATTTTATAGAATAATAGAGAAATTGAAAGTAATTATCATTTTTATGAGATTGAATGATATATATCAATATAAAAATAGATATATATATATATATATATATAAATATATTATCATTGATATATATATATATATACATGAATATATATATATAAATATATTATTGTTGATAGAAATCAACGAATAGCACCATAAGATTGACTGTCAAAGTTTAAGCCGCGGGAGAAAACACAGTCGCGGTTAGATTTGGGCGGTGGGGAGAAATCCCCACCGCAGGCCCTAATATATATACTTGGAGGTGTGGAGTGGGGCGGAGCCCCACCCACACCCCACATCGTGGGATGTGGGTGGGGCTCCGCCCCACTCCACATCCCCCCCTTCCCCTTATGCCTCCCGCGGCCTGCACAGGCCCGCCGCTCTGCGGCCACCGCCGACCCTGTCCGCCGCTCTGCGGCCACCGCCGACCCTGCTTCTCTGTCACTGCGGCCACCACCGCCCATGGCCGCCGTCGGCTGTGGAATCTAAAGCAAATAAAATGTTAGGGCTTTGGCCCTAACATATGATTGGTTTCTTTGGAAAATAAATACATTTTTATAGCTCTATATATAGGCATATATATATACTATATATGTCTATGTATATAGCTATATATATAATAAAATAATGATTATATATCTATCTATATATTTCTATATATATATATATATATACATAGAGATATATACATATATAGTGGTAAACCAATTTGGTCCTATACATAGACATTAAAATATATATATATATATATTATATATATAGATATATATATATATATATGTATATATATATATATAATATACATAGGAGTAAATCTATGAACCATGTTATTGGGCCCTCGTTTTAAATCGTTATAAACTATGTCTCATGGACATAGAGAAAAAAAAAAATAACAAATTATATTCACACAGTAGATGTTATTAAGTGTTGAACACAACAACCAAAGAAGATATATTACCATGACCAGGGTTTTATAAAGTGGAGAGCCTCCTACATCTATTTACAACGTTATACGAGTCACAATCAGTGTATTAATAGTCATTAATAGTAACAACAGTAATAGTAACAACAGTAATTATAAACAAGAGAAAATAAAATTATAATGTAAAAGAGAGTTAAGGAATATTCAGTGATACTCTGGAAAGAGTTTCTCGGAAGTTTCAACTATCAACGTAATATCAATCACCCGGAAAATGAAGAGGAAAATTACAGATCACCTTGCTCAAAAGAACACTGGAAATAAACTTAAGAAGCCACCACTGACAATCCATGTGGCCATTTTAATCTCAACTGTAGCAAACGACCTCATAAGTAAACCTGTAAGAGAGTCCGAAGAAGAAAAACTAACATTGGAAAACACAGAGGAGAAAATGCGCGACTTTTCCCACATGGGATAAGAGAACTAAGTTGACGGACCCTTCTGCTAAATCTGCTTAGGAACAGGTTTAAGAAGTACATACGAAGAGGAGGAACCTAGATCGGGGAAGATTAGGAGACCGAGTCCAGCGAAATAGTAAACCAGCCTTTGTGACCTAGATCATCCTGAAATTAGGTTTAATATCAACAATAGCTGCAGTGATAACCCTGATTGACGTAAATCATGAAGAAAGGACTGGATGCACATAAAGAAAGCATAGAAAACAAAAGAGAGAGAGACCGAAATATAAACACACTAAATTAACAGAGAAATAGTCAAGGTAAGGGCGATAAAGATATAATCAAAATTAAGAACTTGTGAAAAGGGAAGAGAGAGCAACCAAACCGCCTTGTTGAAAATGCTAAGTCATAGGAGGAGTATGTTTCAGGAAACAAGAGAGGAGACAGACAACCGTGCCTGGCTGAAAAATGACTAAATAGGGAGATCACTAGCCGGTTTAGTTGGAACAAGGCGTCGTGGGAAGTTGTTACTCTATCAGCGAACCACGTGCGTAAATGAGTGCAGCGTAATTCCCACTAACGCCATAAGGCATTATGCTACCGAAAATTGCCGAGGGTTCGATTTAAGAACTTTGGTAATCTCACTCTTGCAATGACGTTAGCAGCGTTGTATAGACCCTCTTGTTGATCTGTATGCTTCTGGTTGCACGCAATTGTACTTGTATTCCGCCGAAGAGTGTAGTGTTTCGCCATGAGAGAACACCGTCGAGCATGCGTACGCATGCGAAGGGGGTTTTTAGGACAGTGTGAGAAAAGTTTTTCATATCTCGTGTCATAATCACATAACAGATGTGGCTATGACACGTGCGATGTGTGTTGTGACCACATGGAAAATGTGGGCATGACAGCCAGAGCTTACAGAAGCGCTGATAGAACAAGTTAAAGCACTAAAATAGCTAACTAAAGTGCTAAAACAAATACCTAATGTGCTCAAATAGACAATGCATTGACAAAAGATAACTAATGCGCTAAATAAAGACTCACAGGCACTAACCTAAGACATATAAGTGTTGAAACATAGTATTATACCTGTTTTACCTGTAATCGAATGCACTGACCCAGAAGGCGAAGGCGTTGAATCCCTAAATGAAAGTGTTGAATCTGAATCTACAGGTGTTGTTCCAACATAGAGACTAAAGACCCTAAAAAAATGTTAGTCTCTTTGATAAAATAGTTAGGTCAGTCTGTTTCTTGTAGACAAGGTTAGTCACCACAAAAGACATGAAAATTTCCAGATTAAAGCACAATGTTAGGAAAAATGATCTTAAGCTAAAAAAGATTTTTAAGTTAATCAATAGCCTAAGTAAAAAATCTTGATATCCTACAAAAAATAATGTTAGACCTACAGAAAATGTGTTAAAAATAGCTACAAGACCACTATTAGTCAACAGAGAAACAACAACTTTCAAACAACCATTTTTAGGATGAAAGTGTTATGATAGATCATGCAGGTGCTATTGTGGGGCATGGAGGCACTAATAAGAAACACATAGGCATGACAAAAGAACCAAAAGTACTACCCTAGATCTCGAAAGTGCTAATCCATAGCCCGAAGCGCTGATACGTCCTACATGATAAAACTTTGAAAAACTCATGAAAATTTTGTTAGTTTCAAGGACGTGATGTCCCACTGGGCATGCCAAATGAAGATGATGAAATGTTAGAAGACATAAGAACATAAGGAAAACATAAAACAAGTGATTTTACCTCAAATCTTCAAGCATTCCATTCTCCTTGATAAGGTGGAGGAAGAAGAATGCACCCAAGAAGCAAATCTTAGCTATACCCAATGTGAACAAATGTGGATTGCTCTATTTTAACTAGCACAAATGGAGGCAAGGATTTGGCAATGGTATAAGGAAAATTGGCTAAGATTTTGGCATAATTTTGATACTTGAAAACTTGTTATCAAAATGCTTGGAGAGGCCTCGTATTTATAGATTTTTGGAGGATTTTTTATCAACAGTGGAGGTTTGAAATGGAGATCCAAGGGTGGATATTTCACAGTGAAATCAAGGGCTAGGGTTGTATCATCAATATTGGAGGGATCACAATATTTTGGAATTTTAAATTGAATCTTTGGAAGTGACAAGTTGTCGTTAAGTCCTAACACTTTAGTTGAAAAATATATCAGTTTGTCAATCGAGCAGTGTCCAAGGCTATATGCAATAGGGGATTGGTTTGGACATCTCAAATTAGTTATGGTTTTCTAGATTTTAAGAAATCTTTTAATAGAATAAACCTAAACTAGAAAGCATACAACTTAATCTACAAAGCATTTAAACTTATCCTATAAAGCATATGAACTCTAAACTAGGAATCAACACTTAAACTCTTTAACTAAAAATCTGAAAGAAATAGGCTTAATCAAATAAAGCAGGAAATTCTTTTAAATCAAACTTGCACTGTCAACTAGTATCAAACTTTTGCACTTAAGCAGGAGCTCTAGAAATTATAGAACAACACATAGACTCTTCAAAGACTACAACTGAAATTTTCACTATGCTGAAATAACTGAACACAATATCCTGCAGGTTCACATTAACATCATTCTACCGTATCACTACAAAACAAAAGGTTATATGGTTTTGACAGAAATAGTCACAAAATAGAACATAAACAACACTTTCACAACCATTAAAATACTTAACATAAACAACACATTCACAAAATATTTAAAATACTTATCTATCCCTAATTCCTTCGAGTGGCTAGCTCTCTGGAGATTTCTTCTTGGTTCAAATCACATTCACCATTGACAGTTCAAATTTCATTCCACATACATTACTCAATAACACTTAGTTTTACGCAGAGCACAATTTGATTCTATTCATTCATAGTATGATTGTTTTGAAATAACAAGATAATCTATATTACTACCAAAATCCTAGATACTAGGGCGGATTCATCAATGCCACTGAAAAAGTCTTCAACAAGATAAACAAAATTTAACTAAACTAGTTGTCTTTTAAATACAACATATTAAAGGCTCCGAGTGGAGCTATAAAATGTCTTAAGTGCTTTCAGCAACAGAAAATGATAGAAACTGCCATGTGGTCAGATGCAACAAAAGACTAAAGTCCATGATCATGTATCTCCTAAATTTCTAGCGCCCTAGTATTCTAGCGTTGCTGACTCCAGTCGGCATTCAAGTCTATTCCTCCCACTAAGCCATACTCAAAAACCTGCATAAATACATAGATCTTTTTCACAAAATCATGTCAACATTAGTGACAAACTCTAATCAATTTAAGAACAAATATTTGTACATCATTCTTCCAAAAATAAACAAATATTGCATATAAGACTAATAAATTGGCATGGTTTAGGTAGTTTAGTGACATAGGTTAATGATAAAAATAAGGTTATTTATACCTCATCAAGAAGGATTTGCATTAATTAAGATAATGACACATGAATAAATTACAGATTCATTTATGTGGGAGAGGGTGTATTAAAAATTGGATTTTATGGACGAATGGGATGAGAATGAAAAGTGCATGGATTTGGAAAGGTGAGGTGGAGACATGTGCGAGCTTTATTAATTAAATAATGCTCTTACATGAATGAGGAAATATGACATGGAGAAACATGTGACTCCCCTTAATTAAAAAATGTTATTTATTTAATCAAGTGTGAGGAGATGGGATAGTGAGAGTTTAAGTTAATTAATTAAGTGATTAACTTAATTAATATGGTTGTTGGAAATTAAGAGATGGGTTAATTAGTGGTATAAATTAATTAAGGGTTTACTTGATTAATTTGGGTCTAGGGGCTAGGTAGGGTCTGGTAGCTAATTAAATAAATGATATTTATTTAATTATCTTGGGTTTAGTCGTGGGGTAGGTGGATTAATTAAATAAGTGGACTTTATTTAATTAATTTAGGTTAGTGGTAAAGGATAGGACAATTAATCAAATAAATTATAATATCTATTTAATCAATTATGGACAATGGACTATGGGGAATTGTTAAATTAATTAAATTTTTTTAAAAAATTAATTACGGAAAGGGGGATAAATTAGTGCAAGCATGTCGGGAGATGGTAGCATGGGTTATGTCATTTTCAGATGTCTACACCATGGTTTGAGACAACATTCATGCCAAAGTTGGTCACTCTTTTGGTTTGAGGGCTCTTCAAAGACTTTGCGAGTCTGATGTAGCCTAGAAGGATCATGATGTGTGGGTAGTGAAAGGACACCTCTATTAGTACTAACCCACCCAATCAAACATGATAACATTGTCAATTTAGTGCCACAAGGTGGAGAATGCAATATATTTCTCCTAGAACCCTTTAACTAAACTATATTGAAAAAATTTGCAACAATATTCATCACCACCATGGGCAAACAAATTCAAGTTGAGAGAAATTGAGATAGGATTTTGTGGGTAGACCTAGAATCCACTTGTAGGTTCATATGGGATTCTTATGTGCCACAGTTTGGGAGATTGATTGCACCAAAGTTTGGTAGTTTTTTAATTGCAGGGATCTTAAGGAATTTACCACACTGATGTAGCTCAAAAGGATCAAGATGCTTGGGTAGTGAAATGATCCCCCACTAGCATTAACCATCCCATCCAGATGTGTTGGAACAATTAATTTAGTGTGACAAAGTGCAAAATATAAAACATGATTCCTAGCACCCTTTCATTGAATGAAATTGAAGCATTTTGCAACATTGTGTTTGTCACCAACATGGGAAAATGAATTCAAGTTTTTGTATAGGAACCCAACATCCACTTGTAGGTTTAGATGGAACATTCCTGGGTGCCACAATTTGAGAGAACAATTGCACAAAAGTTGGGCATTTTTAGTCTTAGGGCTCTTAAGAGACTTCATTGGTCTGTTGTATCCTAGAAGGATCAAGATGTGTGGGTGTGGTAAGAGGACACCTCAAATAGTAGTAACCCACCCACTTTTGGCACCATCAAGTTAGTGCCAAAAGGTGCAGAATTTAAAATCTCTCAACCTTAAACTCTAAATGCTAAAACCTTTGCCTTGACCCTTGAACCTTAAACAATGAAACTTATCACTAGACACTTTCTCTCCCTCCCTCTTTCTCTATCACCATTTATCTCTCTAGATTTTGAAGAACCAAAAAAATAAACCATAAACCCTAAACCCTAAAACATAAACTCTAAACCCGAATTCTAAATTTTGAAAACAAGGCCCTAATCATTAAACCTTGAAAAATAAACTTTAGAATTAAACCTCATACACATACAATTGAATTTGAATGTTAAATGATGAGCATTGGGCATAGACCACTAAATCTTAACGGTAAATATTTAATGTTGAGCCCTTAACATTGAAGGTTGAACCCTGAATGTGGATGTTAAAATCTAAACCCTAAACCCTAAATGTTGAACCCTAAACCTTGACCCTTGAACCTTGAACAATGAACCATAGTGTTGAACCCTAAACATAGAAAACTAAAACTAAAAACTAAACAATCAATGTGAAACACAAACAACTAAATCTTAATGCTAAACATTGAATGTTTCAACCTTAATGTTGAAAACTAAACCTTAAATGTGCACCCAAAACCCTAAACCCTAAACATTGGTACTAAAGCATTAAACACAAACCACTATATCTTATTGTTAAACATTACATGTTGAACCCTGTTGACCTCTTTTTGACACTTCAGAGTTTAAACTTTTTGCATCGAAAAGACAAGTGGCATCATACATCAAACGTCTTTGTTTAGCCGCATTTTCGTCGTAAATTAATAGAGTCAGATGTTTTCCTGCATCAATTGTCATACTAGCCATTGTTGAAATGTTTGTTGGCAAGAGACACTATATGGATTCATGGTTGTTGTCATTGATGGCAACAAAGGTCATCCCACATATCCGCAAGTCATGATATGTCTCTACCGGAAGTCAGATTGAAGATTGTGGTGGTCCGGTGAACAAGAACAGAGCATGTGGCAAGGTCCGACAGATTGGTCCGGATCTCTCAGAGGAAGTGTCTTGGTGCAGTGCGGATCTGGGGAAGTCAAGAGGACTATCTTGAGTAGTATATTCCAAGGATTTAGCCTCCGGAGATGGACAAGGAAAAAGATATGAATAGTTGAGTACCGGATTCCTGAGAGACAGTGAAAACAGAGGAAGAACTGACTGACTGAGTATCAAACTACTTTCCGGATGTGTTACAGATGATGATAAAGGTTGCGGAGGCATGAATCATGTTTGGCCGACATAATTGATGATATCTACAAGTATATGCTTGATCCGCATTGCTTGGTGAGCAAGGATTCAGCCGACAGAACTAAGTTTGTAAGAAACTAGACTGTTCCGGATGCCGACTAGAAAGATGATGAAATTACTTGTGCGGATATATATAGAGGATGGATTTAGTTGTAAAGGGTGTGTAGTGTGTGAGAGGATATGCGAACAAGTCCAGAATAGAGCAGAAGTAACAAGAAAGATCCGGTATGTGAAAGGACAGCAGACTAAAGAACAGAGGAAAGATGAAGTGCAGCAGATCAGTATACTGAACCTAACCGGAACTGAACTCCAGCATATGCAGATGCTTCCAATCAGTTCAAGACTGTGATTCTTATCACTTTGTAAGACAGTGTGTCTTCTTGTAGGCAGTGAGCCTCTTGTGAGCAGTGTGCTCGGGCAGTGAGCCCTAATTGGCAAGTGCCATTTTTGTAATTTCCTATTCTTCTAACAGAGAATAATTCTTGGGTTAATCACCCCGTGGTTTTCTCCCTTAACAGGGTTTCCACGTCAAAAATACTGTGTCATGTGTTTCTTATTTCATGGTTAATGTTTTGTGTTTGATTTTATGCTGCTTCAATTAAAAGGAAAGTTTAATAAGGGAAATAATTAGGATAACTGATTCACCCCCCCCTCTCAGTTATCAACAATTGGTATCAGAGCTAAGTTCCTCCTAATAGAGCCTAACAGCTTGAGGAAGATCTGGGATTTCAAATGGATGCATATGGTTTAAGGGAGCAACTCAAGACTGCCCTTGAGGATCTTGAACAGTCAAATTCTGAAGTCAGTGAATTAAAGGAAAGACTCAAACAGGCTGATGAATTCATGAGAGAATTAAAAGACAAATTAAGTCTCTCTATGAAAAAGAGAAAGGAGCTGCTTCAACAGTTGGCAAGACAAAGTGAAGAAAGCAATACAAGTGAGGAATTGACTGAGCAAACCAAGTTATGTGAAAAGTTATCAAAAGAAGTCATTATGTTAAGACATGAAATGGAATCAGGAACTATAAAGTTTACTCAAGAGATTGAAGAAAAAAGAAAGGCTGAAGACAATCTAAGACAATCTCTTAAAGAAAAATCAGAAGAATGCCACCAGATGGACAGGATTATCAGACACCTTGAATCTGATCTTGAAGATTCCAAAGATAATGAAGGAAAACTTGAGGATCAAATTGCCTCTCTCAAAAGAGACCTTCAAACAGCAAATGAATATAAAGAGAAATTCAAGATAAGTTCTGCTCAACTTGAAATTCTTCTTGGAAGTCAAAAGAGGACAGATGACAAGTATGGCTTGGGATATGAGAAAGGAGAAAGCTCCGGATCCGGTCAGAGGAATCTTGGATCAGAAAATCCAAGGAGCAGGCCTAGAAGACCTCCGGTAAGACAGCCAAATGCTCAAAAATATCCATCCTTCAATGGATACTGCCACAGCTGCAACCATTTTGGTCACAAAGCTAATCAGTGCAGAATGAGAATGAATCAGATTAATTCATCCTTCTCCGGACAGTGCTTCAACTGCAAAAGGTATGGACACAAATCCCATGAATGCAGAATTATGCAAGTAAACAAATCATTCAAAGGTAGATGCTTTACATGCAATAGAGTAGGTCATATGGCTAATCAATGCAGATCAAGGGGATATCAGTTAAATATGCAAAGAAATGTTATTTGCCAAATCTGCAATAGGTCCGGTCATAATGCTAAAGTCTGCAGAAACAAGAATCAGGACAAAAGAGGTCCGGTGTATAATCAGAATCAAGACAAGGGTAAACAAAAGATGAATGCGGATGAAGTTAGGAATCAGATGAGCAAGATTTGGGTGAAGAAAAGCTCAGAGAATGTAGAGGTTGGATCCACACCAGATTCTGGTGCTGATATTTCTTCCGGAAATTAAAAAGTGAGCTCAGGCTCAGGGGGAGACTCAAAGAAGATTCTGTTCCCCCAGCCAAACAAGTTGTGCCGGATGTGGCACAAGATGCGGATTAAAGGGTTTGTAGATATAAGTCCTGAGATGCTTCATTCAAGTTTTCAGAGGTCCGCATGGAGTTATGAAGAAGCTGTGTTCGATTAAGTTAGACCTGTTCAGGGAGGTGCTCCGGTATGATAAAGGATTACAAAAAGGTCCGGAGAGATCCGGAAGTGCACGATCTTGTCTTGCGGATTGGACAGAGTGTTTGGGATGTTCTTGTAATATGTTACCTAGATTTATTCATGATTTAAAGATTCGGATGATATTCAGTGATCAGGACTAATCCGGGATACTCCAAGCTGTCCAGACATGGTAAACCGGAATAATGCAGGTGAAGCATTTATTGCAGACAGATATTAGGGTTTGCGGAGCAATATAAGGGATTTCTCAAAAGTTATCTGCTCATTCTACACTTGAGAAGAAGCGAATAGTGGAGCTCTGCAACAAGGTTCATCAAGCACACCAAGGATCTCCTGCCGAAGCTATTGCATAAAGAAATCAATCCAACCACTCCGTGCAAACCGAAGGCGCATAAGGTATTCTTCGTTTTTCATTGCCTCACTGCAAATCTTTGAAGAATGGCTACTCCAAACATAGTTAAGATCTCTGATAGACCTCGCCCCTCATTCAAGAAACATCCCTACAAATCGTTGGAGGTAGATCCACTAGGAGCCTTCTCTAGTGTTCCCCACGGAGTCTTACATACTGAAGATATTAGGGTTTACATACACGCAAACATTGAGGAATTTGGGGAATTCAAATTAAGAGACCTCTATCA
This sequence comes from Cunninghamia lanceolata, assembly GCA_027924645.1. Taxonomy (NCBI): domain Eukaryota; kingdom Viridiplantae; phylum Streptophyta; class Pinopsida; order Cupressales; family Cupressaceae; genus Cunninghamia; species Cunninghamia lanceolata. The sequence continues at coordinate 1,160,145 of BSBN01001753.1, forward strand.
CAAACAACTGATAGACAATGCTTTTGAGCTCAAACCAGAGTATAAGGGTATCCAGAAGAAACAATTTGAGCAATTCATTCATTTCCCTAGCTTTGAAGAAGATGAATGGGTCCGGTATGTACTGAGCAGGATGCATGACAACTTCCTTTGGCTAGATAGACCCTGCAAGATCACAAAAGAAGCAATTAGAGCAGTAACTGGTCTATACTCTTCCGGGGGGGTACCTATCCTCAAATCTGTCAAGAACAACGTTGTAACTGAGGCCACCGGATCAAAATATGATAAGAGGGCAATGACCATTGAAGATATTTTGGATCCGGATATCAAATATGCATCAATGATAATAGGATACAAGATTTATCACTCCAGCAGGGAGAATTCTGTATCCGGAACTGCAATATACACAGCATATGAAATGCTAAGAAAGAATGCAGATTATGATCTTTGTGAACTACTACTAAGCCAATTGATGGAAAATGTACAGAAAATCAAGAAAGACAAGAAGAACTCCTTTAAGTATGGTACTCTCATTGTATGTCTATTCTTTTACTTCATGAATGAGCTACCCGGAACAAGTGGATGGGTATGGCAGAATGACAAACCTGTTGCAGTCCAGATAAGAGACTATTTGCATGGACTTGGGGATGCAAAAGCGAGAAATACAGCTCTATGGGGATACTTCAAAAACTTTCAGAGCATGATGCAAGCAAGAGAGAGAATTCCCCAGTCTCTCATTGAGAAATACAAGGACTCAGTATGTTTTATGGTTGACACTGATCAGTGCCTAATGGAGGCAGTAGAGCCAAGGACTGTCTGGATCATGCCCATGGGGTATGAAGTTGATGAACAGATAGTAGAGCTGCATGTTCAACACATGCTAAGTCAGCCCAAAGATCCTAAGGCAGAAAGGTTTGGAACCTTTGAGGAGCTGAGCGTGAAATTACATGTAGAACTCAGGGAACCTGAGATTAAAAGAAAAGTGAGAAAAGAAGTAGAGCACATTGCTCAAGGCCTAGGCATCTCAAAAGAGGCACTTGATGCCAGCCGGGAAAAGAGGAGAAAGGCTGAGGAAGAAGAGAAAAGCAAAGAAAGTGCTCCGGTTGAAACCCCCACCCGGACCAGATCATCAAAGAGATCTGCACCTTCCACAACCAAAAGCTCAAAACCGGAAGTCCAGGCATCCGGTAAAAGATCCAAGACAAAAGCATCAAGGGCTTATGAAAGCCAAAAGGATGAAGAGGAGACAGAATCAGATGAAGGAGTAAGAGAAGTAAAGAAACAGAAAAAGAAAGGATCCGGTAAGCCCTCCACAGGCCAAGACAAGGAGGAAATGGCAGAGGTAACTGTTGAAAAGCCCACTCTGTCACTAGAGAGCATAATCAAGTCGGTCACGGTGGATGGAAACCTTCAACCAATGACTGAATCCTATGATGACTTCAGTGAGGCAGACCAAAAGACTCTGCAGGAAGCCACAGTTAAATATCTGAACACATACAATAAGGCTTTCATTGAGATCATATCACTCATTCCTAAAAGCCTAGAGAAGGAAATGGAAGTAAGAAAGAATAATGCTCATGCCAAAGATCTTGAGATCCGGGAGCAGATAGCTATTCAGCTATATCCTCAAATTGATCCCAAGACAATGAACATGATCTTCAAGGACTGCAGAGATGAGTTCAGAAGTAAAGCCAGGATGAATCAGCTCATGCTTGGTGAGACTGACAAAGTGGCACAAGAGACAGAAGAGATCCTCCGGAAGGCCTTCAAAAGGTTCAATCTTCCTGTTGTAGAGGACTTAGGTGCAGAAACAGCTGCTGATTTGGAATCTTCTGTTCCGGAAGAAGTGAGCCATGAACAGACAAGTGAGGACTTGGGACCCTCTGCTCCAGAAGAAGTGGCCCATGAGCAAGCAAGCATCTCTCCTCCGGTTTCCCCTACAGTCTCCGGATCCAAAGAAGAAGAGCAGTTGCAGGAGAAGGAAGCAGTGGTGACAGACAAAGAGGTTGACAGTTCTAAGACTGCAGAAGAAAAGAAACATCTGTCTCCGGCAAGAGACACTGCACAAACTGTTCAACAATTTTTGAGCAAAGAAACTCTAGAGATTGATGAACCGGAGCTTCTAAAAGGTCCATTTGATTTTGACTCTCTCTCTCCGGTACAAACAATGAAGATAGCTTCATTTGCAAATGCCAAGGCAAATGAAAAGCTCCTGAAGTCTCATATGGAAGACTGTGAGTTGATAGAGGCTGCTTCCGGAGTACTTGTAAAGATCATGCCATCAATCCAAATAGATCCGACAGCCTCCACTTCCGGTAATCTAAAAACCTTAGTCAGCAGTATTGATACACATTTTAATTCTCTAGAAAAATCAGCTGAAGAAAAGGTCCGGAAGGAATTTTTGGATAAGAGATTTTCTGAAATATTAGAATTAATCTCTAAGGATAGGAAGATTGTAAGCATTGGAATAAAGAGTTTAGAAAATGCTCTTAAGGATGGCGGTGACATCTACAAATTTTGTATATCTTGGTCAAAGGCAACAGCAGCAATTGACAAGAAAATAAAAGAGGAACAGGACAAGCTTCAAAGCTTATCTCAAAGTTTTGATCCTCTCTCTTCCTCTATAATAAATCAAGAATGTCAGACTATTGCAGTCTTGAATGAAATAAAGAATCTTGAGAAGGAGAGGAAGAACATTACCAACCGGATGGGAGAACTTAGAAGGATTATAGTCCCTAAGTTGGAAACTATGCATGAGGCCATCAGTGATGCCCAGACCACCGCCCATACAAAAGATCCGACAGATCTCAGGCGGGCAGAAGCTTTTGCATTTTTGTTGAGTGGTCACATTTCAATCTTGGACAGAATGAAGCTAAGTTGGGCTACTGAAATGGTTCAACTGCAGACATCCTTTGCAGACATTCTGCAGTATATGTGAGTATGTAAATATGCGGCTATATATAGAAAATTTTTGAAAATTTTGGTGTGCGGACCCTACCCTTTGCCATTGATGTCAAAGGGGGAGAGAGGAGCAGTGAAAAATGAGGAATCCAACTCAGGGGGAGTTCCGGAAATTGTATATAAAGACAGAGCATCAGCAGAGGGGGAGCATAGTGTAAACACTTAGTCATTTTTCACTAAGTGTTGCCATCAATGCCAAAGGGGGAGATTGTTGGCAAGAGACACTATATGGATTCATGGTTGTTGTCATTGATGGCAACAAAGGTCATCCCACATATCCGCAAGTCATGATATGTCTCTACCGGAAGTCAGATTGAAGATTGTGGTGGTCCGGTGAACAAGAACAGAGCATGTGGCAAGGTCCGACAGATTGGTCCGGATCTCTCAGAGGAAGTGTCTTGGTGCAGTGCGGATCTGGGGAAGTCAAGAGGACTATCTTGAGTAGTATATTCCAAGGATTTAGCCTCCGGAGATGGACAAGGAAAAAGATATGAATAGTTGAGTACCGGATTCCTGAGAGACAGTGAAAACAGAGGAAGAACTGACTGACTGAGTATCAAACTACTTTCTGGATGTGTTACAGATGATGATAAAGGTTGCGGAGGCATGAATCATGTTTGGCCGACATAATTGATGATATCTACAAGTATATGCTTGATCCGCATTGCTTGGTGAGCAAGGATTCAGCCGACAGAACTAAGTTTGTAAGAAACTAGACTGTTCCGGATGCCGACTAGAAAGATGATGAAATTACTTGTGCGGATATATATAGAGGATGGATTTAGTTGTAAAGGGTGTGTAGTGTGTGAGAGGATATGCGAACAAGTCCAGAATAGAGCAGAAGTAACAAGAAAGATCCGGTATGTGAAAGGACAGCAGACTAAAGAACAGAGGAAAGATGAAGTGCAGCAGATCAGTATACTGAACCTAACCGGAACTGAACTCCAGCATATGCAGATGCTTCCAATCAGTTCAAGACTGTGATTCTTATCACTTTGTAAGACAGTGTGTCTTCTTGTAGGCAGTGAGCCTCTTGTGAGCAGTGTGCTCGGGCAGTGAGCCCTAATTGGCAAGTGCCATTTTTGTAATTTCCTATTCTTCTAACAGAGAATAATTCTTGGGTTAATCACCCCGTGGTTTTCTCCCTTAACAGGGTTTCCACGTCAAAAATACTGTGTCATGTGTTTCTTATTTCATGGTTAATGTTTTGTGTTTGATTTTATGCTGCTTCAATTAAAAGGAAAGTTTAATAAGGGAAATAATTAGGATAACTGATTCACCCCCCCCTCTCAGTTATCAACAATGTTACATTCAGTTAGGTCCATGTTGATTTCCTGCATTAAGGTTGATACATGAACATCATTTTGGAGAAGGACCAATCATTATGGCAGTCAAATTCTTCGAGTTACTTATCCAATTTGTGGTGGTTTATGAAAACAATTAAATTTAAAAATCTCTAATGACTGGGAAGAAACCCTTTTACAGGGGTGTTACTAACTTCATATTTCCAAATGTTGGAAGGATTTATAACCATATGCCTTATGGTTTGGGAAATTTTAAAATTTCAATTTTTTGGCGTGAAGTTTACAAAAACAATTAAACAACGAGTTTTTGTGAAGTCTAAGAGTAATCACTTGACAAGGTGTTTCATAACATTGTTATGGACAATCTGTCAAGATTTCGTCAAAATAAATTATTCTAGTCAAAAGTTATGTGTATTCCGCCATTGTTTGTGCTTGTACATTTACTGAATTAATGCATTTGCAATGGAGGTTGCGAAATAAAGAAAAGTGGTTTCACTAGTCTATGCAAAATTTTAACTTTTGACAATTTCTAAGTTGAGATAAAGGTCAGTCTCATATACAAGAGCTTGTATCCGCAAGTTGTAAATTTCAAAAAAGTTTCATGCATACGAGAAAATACAAGGGGTTATGAAACTAGACAACTTGTGGATTTTTCTAACTCCTTCCCCGTAATGTTATATTCAAAGTGAATGCAAGTTATAATTTTTAATAACTTGAGGAAAGTTATACAAGGAGAAGTTAGTTATTTTAAGTTGTGGGTTTGTCTATGTTGAAGCAATATAGGAACTTTCACAAGTTGATATCACTTGTAAAGTTAGTTATTCTAACTTATGAAATTATCCAACTCCAAGGAAAGTATTACTTTTAAAATCTAATAACTCAACGATGTGACTAAAAGCGAAGTTGTGACTTTTCCTAACTCATCGAATTGCATTAAAAAGATTGAAGTCTTCAACAACTTCTGAGAAGTTAGTTATTCTAACTTATTGATTTAGCAAATCAACTTGTGTTTTTTAGGAAATCGAGAAATAAATGCTTGCACATTTTGCTAAATTCAAAATTAAGTCTCCTCCATGACCCAACAAAACCTCCTATATGTATGGAGGACACTGGAGTGGATATGGACACATAGACAAGGCTCGTGAAATTTTTAATAGAATGCCTCAAAGAGATGTCATCTCATAGAATGCAACAATGCATTATTGAGGATGAAGATGTTTTAGTAAGCATCACCAATGCCATAGATTGTGAGGAGTACATGTGACATTGTGTTTCTTTGATTTTTTTTTTAGGTTGTGAGAGGGTGATCGGGTGTTTCAATGGTTGCCCTACCAGTCCTCTTTAACAATGATGAAGAGGATTAATCAGCAAAAGCTCTGGACAAAAGATATGCAGGGTTTGTGACAGTAAGAAGAAAGATAAAGAAAAATGAATTGCTAGTAAAAGTGTCTCAAAAATATGGTATGTCATGGAATGCAATGATTGTAGGATACACATGAGGTAGTTTTTTTTAACATGGTTTTATACATTTGCAAGACTTGCACACATTAGATTCATTGGAAATGCTCTAGGATGATATGCAAAATGTGGAACTATAGACATGTTAAACACACTAGGATACTGAGAGGGGAGGGTGAATTAGTATCTAAACAACTTCAACTTATCCGGAGCATATTAAAACTTAAGCATTACAGTATTAAGATAAGCATGAAAGATTAACACAATGCACATCAACACATAACACCAGATATACGTGGAAAATCCAAGAATGGAAAAACCACGGTGAGGATTAAATCACAATATATGAAGCTCAAATAACAACTTTGTTTTAGGGCTACAACCCAAGGAAGCTACTACTCCCTGCTGACTTTGTTTTAGGGCTACAACCCAAGGAAGCTACTACTCCCTAAAAACATTGCTTTAGGGTCACTCCCAAGGAAGCTACTGCTCCCTAAATACTTTGTTTTAGGGTCACTCCCAAGGAAGCTACTACTCCCTAAATTGAGAACATATTTAGAACATATTATAGTATGACAGTCTTTCTAATGTCTAAAAATTGATATTGAAATTCACACCTTTGATGATTGCAATACTACCTCTTCACACTTCCTTCTGATGATTAGATTAGTTAGGCACACTCTTCACTTGATCACTATAACATATAAGCCTTCAAGATGAATCAAGACAACATCTACAACTTTTGCTCTTTCTCCTTCAGTCGCACATCATAATACAGTCATTCTGCTCTTTTTATTGCTTGTGAACCTTATCAATTATTTTACAATCACACTTCACCTAACTCAATTTGATTTACAATTTATACAAGATATTATATTGACTGCATTGCTTGTCAGCCAGAGACAACATGAAAAATACATTTACAAGTTGGTCAGACAACACACAACATGAAACATGTAGAGGACAAGTCCTAAACAAGACTACACGCTACACCAGCAGAAGAGCCATGCCTTGCGGACCTTAACACTTGCTTAATTAGGTCCAAAATATCCTTCACAACATCAAACATCAAGGAATTACATCCGCACACTCTGCTCATTTGAAAATAGGATAGCCTTAAGCAAAGATATATGAAACTCGAAGCATAACGACCATAGCAACTTGAAAACCTTGTGCGTTACTGGAAACAAGAAAGATCTTCATGAAACTTTTCTAGATGAGTCTATAGGACTCATACAACATCTACAAAGACTCCTTTACCCCCAGACTTCAAATATTTTGCACCACATATCTTTAATCATGAACTCTGAGAACAACCTGTCATCCAGAACAATCTGCAACATATTGTCATTGAGAAAATGAGCTTGCAAACCACCAAGAACTTTGAAACTGCAAGGACGCATGTAATATACATTCATAAACATGTCCAAAAAATTGTAAATCCAAATATTCACATCCAGAGGAATGCAGAGCATTCCAACAGGCCTTCAACACTAGCTCACTCTGTTAGAACACATGTCGGTACTCTACCATGCATAACTTTCACAGCGAAAGGACAAATGATCTAAAGCTTTGGGATTATGACCTTCACTACATCTTAAACATAGTTTCAGAACTGCACAACCATATCTCCAAATGTGGAGGAATACAAAGCATTCTATTGTTGTATAGTAGTTGTCTTCAACACTATCTTCAAACTGCAAAACACTCTTCCGATAATCCAATCATCATGAAACTTGGATCAAGCCACCAGTAACATCTTCTTATCATTAGTAGCACATCAAATCATCTTAGTGCTTCTAATTCCCATATTAATATAACTTTATATTCAATTCTGCATTGATCAAGGCATGACATCCAACCATGAACTTCAGTAATCTCAGTATATTCAACATGACATCCAACTATGAACTGTATCTTCGCTGCTGGATAGGACATGACATCCAACCATGAACACCATCACACATCCAAGATAGTGTTGACATCAATGACAACCTTGTGATAGTGTTGACATCAATGACAACCCTAGGAACCATATGTGTATCAATCTCACCCTTTGGCATTGATGGTAACACATACATGCACATTTCTCCCCCTTTGTCATCAAGGACAAAGGGAAACCACTACCTACTCATCAGTGACCACATACCTACACATTATTTCTTAGAGCATGACTTATTGCAACAAATAAACTCCCCCTATCATCAGCAACCACTACCTACTCCCACTGAGAGGTAGCCACCATCAGTCCAAGAAGAAGATATAACATGAACTCCCCTAGACAGATGCACCATTATGTATCTAGCAAGAAGAAGGGGAAATTACCCCTAACCTCTATTGGAGATCCTCAAAAGTGTCCTTTGCAAGAGCCTTTGTGAAAATATCTGCAATCTGATCCTTTGTTGGAACATATTCCAACTTCACTTCTTTATCTATAACCTTCTCTCTCAAAAAGTGATACCTGATTTCTATGTGCTTGGTTCTAGAATGCATCACTAGATTCTTGGAAATATTGATAGCACTTGTATTGTCACACAAAATAGGAATGGGCTCATCATACAATACCTTGATATCTTTTAGGATTTGGTACATCCACAACACTTGTATACAGCAAGATGCTGCTGCAATGTACTATGCCTCTATAGTTGATTTAAGGACACTAAATCTTTCTTCTTACTCTGACATGAAACCAATCTTCTCCCTAAAAATAAAGCACCGCCACTTGTACTCCTATCATCAACACAACCAGCCCAATCAGCATCAATGTAGGCACTTAAATCAAATTCATTACCTCTTGGATACCATAAGCCATAATATGGAGTTCCTTTCAAGTATCTGAATATCCTTTTCACTACCTTCTCATGTGTTTGCTTGGGATTAGCTTGATATCTGGCAACCACACATACTACATGCATAATATCAGGTCTAGAAGAAGTCAAGTACAATAATCCTCCAATCATAGATCTATAGATAGTCTGATCCACCTTCAGAGACTCATCATCCTTTCTCAAGAGGCATCCAATGACCATGGGAGTCCTCGCTGGTTTTGAATCCTCCATACCAAACTTCTTCAACAATTCTTTTATGTACTTAGCTTGAGAAATAAAGATACCATCATCTAGCTAAGCAATTTGAAGTCTAAGGAAGAAAGACATCTCACCAATCATAGACATCTCAAACTCTTTTTGCATCTCCTATGCAAACTTCTTACACATATCATCATCTCCACCAAAGATGATGGCATCAACATATACTGTAACTATTAATATCATGTCTCCTTCTTCCTTGATGTAAAGATTCTATCTGTAGTACCTTTCTTGAAGCCTTGCTGAAGTAAGTACTTGTCTAGCCTAGCACGTCAGGCCCTAGGTACTTGCTTGAGACCATACAAATCTTTCTTGAGTCTGTACACATTGCCCAAATCTTTTGATAACTAGAAACCATTTGGTTGTTCAATATAAACCTCTTCCTCTAGATCACCATTCAAGAAAGCTAACTTAACATCCATTAGATATACCTTGAGGTTCTTATGAGCAGCAAGAGCAAGGAACATTCTAATTACCTCCATCCTAGCTACTAGAGAAAAAGTCTCCTCAAAGTCAATGCCTTCAACTTGTGTGTATCCTTTGTATACCAATCTTGATTTGTTCCTTACAACTTCTCCTTCTTCATTCAGCTTGTTCTAGAACACCTACATTGTTCCTATAACATTCTTATTTGTTGGTCTAGGAACCAATCCCCATGTCTGATTCTTCTCAGTCTGATTCAATTCTTCTTCCATGGCCTTTATCCATCCATCATCTTTGTTAGCATCATCAAATGTTTTAGGTTCTACTTTTGATAACAAACACAATTTACTTGCTTATGTGTCTTAGCAAGCCTTCTCCTTGTCTGCACAACTTCATCCTTATCTCCAATGATCTAGTATGTTGAGTGCTTCTTCTGAACATACTTTGTTGGAGTCTTAGGCATCTACTCTGGTTCTTGTTCCTTTTCTTCTTTCACTTCTTCTTCCTTTTTAATGCATGGAAAGATATTAGATTCAGAGTCCTCTGATTCTTGTGAGATCTGATACAGGTCTTCATCTACCTTGACATTTGTGCTTTCAATCATCTTTCCCAACCTCTTGTTGTAGCATCTATAAGACTTGCTTCTGGTTGAGTAACCAAGAAAGATTCCTTCATCACTTCTTGAATCAAACTTTCCTAGGTATTCTTCATCTCTTTTGATATAGCATTTGCTTCCAATTATCCTGAAGTATCTAACAGCGGGAGGTCTTCCATACCATAGCTCATAAGGGGTCTTAGTGTTGTTGACCCTCAGTTGCACTCTATTAATTAGATAGACAGCAGTGTGAATTGCCTCCTTCTAGTACATATCAGGTAGATTTGCATCTTTCAACATTGCCCTGGCCATCTCTTGCATATTCCTATTCTTCCTTTACACTACCCCATTTTGTTGAGAGGTCCTAGGAGTTGACAAATGTCTCCTAATACAATGATCTTCAAAAAACTTTTCAAATTCATTTGAAGTAAACTCACCTCCTCTATCAGACCTTAAGCACTTGATCTTAGCATCCACTTCATTTTCAACCATAGCTTTGAACACCTTAAATTTATCAACGGCATCTAAGTTTTCTCTTAAGAAAGTAAACCAAGTCATTTTAGAATAATCATCAATAAGCAACATAAAATACCTCTCACCTTGTTGACTCTTTACTCTTGTAGGGCCACAAATCAGTGTGAATTAGCTCCAATGGATTTGAAGAAGAATACTCTTTGTTTTTAAAACTTGTCTTTGTCTGCTTTCCCATTTGACATTCCTTGCATACTATGTTTGCAGGCTTGATTATCTTAAGCATGTCTCTCACTACATGAGTAGAGATGATCTTTACCATATTATGAAAATTGTTGTGTCCCATTCTTTTGTGCCATAGCCAACACTCACTAGATTGAGCCAACAAACATGTTCTTCCATTTACCTCCTTCAGACATGATAGATATCACCATATGTCTGATACCTTCTGCAACTAGTTTTCCAGACCCTAGCTTCCTGATTTCACAACCCTTGGCATGAAAGGTGAGATTATACCCTTTGCTGCATATCTAACTAACACTTAGAAGATTGTGTTTTAGCCCTTTGACATAGAGGACATCCTTAGTCCTATTCTTCCCATCAATAGTTATAGGACATTTTCCATAGATTTGTGTTGACTCATCACCACCAAACTTGACAGCACCACCATCCCACTTCTCAAGGCTGATAAACTTCTCCTTGTCACCAGTCATATGATTTGAGCAACCACTATTAATTACCCAATCCTTAGCTTCTTCTCTTGCATGAAAAGCAATCCATACAACCATTGATCTATCATTGTTTTGATTTGTTTGCAAGGCATCAATCTTCTCACATTTTCCAACATCATCCTTTTTGTCACCAACACTCAAGGCCATGAAAAGTGTTTCATCATTTGAATCATCATGATCCTCATCTTCTGAAGAGTAACTGCTCTCTATGGAATATAGACTTCTTTTGAACTTGTCTCTCTTGTTACTACCCCTTGATTCCTTAAAAGGACATTTAGAAGCAAAGTGACCAACCTTTCCACAATTGAAACATTTGAAGGGTAACTTACCTTTGTATTTGTCAATGCCTTTCTTTAGTCTTCTCACAAAATTTGCTTCAACTCCATCAGAGCTCTCATCTTCATTAGAAACTTCTTCCTTTCTCTTCATACTGACTTTGAAAGCAACTTCTTTCTTTGGACCATCACTACCAAACTCTCTCATTTCAAAGGTAGTAAGGGAACCGAATAGTTTTTCTACAATGTATGTATCCAAGTTTGCATTCTCCTTAATAGCAGATACCTTATGATTGTAAGATTTGGGAAGAGATCTTAGAACCTTCTTCACAATCTCATTTTCTTTCACTTCTCCACCAATATCTATGATTCCATTGACCACTTCATTCACTCGGAGCATATATCTAGCAATGTCTTCATCCTTTATCATTTTTAGGGTCTCAAATTTGCTTTTGAAGATTTGCATCTTTTCTTTCTTTACTTTCTTATCTCCTTCAAAAATGGTTTCAAGTTTAACCCAAACATCTTTAGCAGAACTACAACTCATTACCTTTGAAAGTTCTGAATCAGCTAACCCACTCATGATAGCAAACTTTGCCTTGGAATTGTTATCATATTCCGTAACTTCATTTGGATCTGTAGGAATAGTAGCAGGAACTTTTTAACCAGTCTTGACAGATTGTCAAACACCACATCCTAGAGAATTGATATATAGCCTTCCATCCTTAGCTTCCAAAAAGCATAATTTTTTCCATCAAACCTAGGTATCTTGTTGGATCCATTATGTGTCATCCCGAACCTTCCTCAAGCAGTTAAGCTTCCTTCAGAGGAACTTGGCTCTAATACCAATTGTTGAACACACCAAAATACTGAGAGGGGGGGTGAATCAGTATCTAAACAACTTCAACTTATCCAGAGCAGATTAAAACTTAAGCATTACAGTATTAACATAAGATTAACACAATGCACATCAACACATAACACCAGATATATGTGGAAAACCCAAGAAGGATAAAACCACGGTGAGGATTAACTCACAATATATGAATCTCAAATAACAACTTTGTTTTAGGGCTACAACCGAAGGAAGCTACTACTCCATGTTGACTTTGTTTTAGGGCTACAACCCAAGGAAGATACTACTCCTTGAAAACTTTGCTTTAGGGTCACTCCCAAGGAAGCTACTACTCCTTGAATACTTTGTGTTAGGGTCACTCCCAAGGAAGCTACTACTCCCTGAATTGAGAACACATTTAGAACATATTATAGTATGACAATATTTCTACTGTCTAAAAACTGACATTGAAATTCACACCTTTGATGATTGCAATACTACCTCTTCACACTTCCTTCTGATGATCAGATTAGTTAGGCACACTCTACACTTGATCACTGTCACATATAAGTCTTCAATATGAATCAGGATAGCATCTACAACTTCTGCTCTTTCTACTTCAGTCACACATCATAATGTAGTCATTCTGCTCTTTTTCTTGCTTGCAAACCTTATCAATCACTTTACAATCACACTTCGCCTAACTCAATTTGATTTACAATTTATACAAGATATTACATTGATTACATTGCTTGTCAGCCAAAGATGGCATTAAAAATACATTTACAAGTTGGCCAGACAACACACATCATGAAACATGTAGAGGTGGTGTAGTCATGGCAGGAGGATTCAAAGAATGAACTATCCAAACCATGCAGCTAGAGTAAACACAATGTAAACAACACAAGTATAGAATGTAATGGAAGATTCAAATATTTAGTATATTAAAGAAATACAATGCTCATATGTTGGCAACATGTGGGCTATAATCAAAGGGCTTACAGGCCTACTTTCTGGGTTATAACAGATATGCAAGATATGGCATTGAAGTGCCTACCCCGAAAAGAATGTCACTTCTAAAACTATCTAAATCATATCATATAACTACTACTTCCTAATGCATCTAGGAGATCTATATATATCATCTTCAAGCTCATAGAATCCTCCACGTCGGCCACAAGAGGTTACAACTCTGATGAAAGATGTAACGTGTAGAAACAAGTAGGTCAGCCTACAACATATGGTATTGCTCTGCAAATGAATGAAACTTGGTGTGGACCTCAAGGAAGGTCTATCTAATCCTTATGTACCATGTATGGTGTTCCATTAGGCTCCACAAGTTACAGAAGTGCTCTGCAAACCTTCTTCAATTGTCTGCCTAAATGCTCTGCTCTGTGAAAGCTGATGATCTTCTAGTAGCGATAACTTTCTGGAAACAAATCCAAATCACTTGAAATATGAATATGATGTAGATGACACTATGTAAATGCTAAGTTCTACTTTGCAAGCTCTGATATGAAGATGCGGTAAAATGAGGTACAAAATGCTGAAACTACAAATGACTAAACTAAACTGAAAATGAAAGAAAACAAAAGGATGCAAATATTTTTGGTTGATGCAAGATTGCTCTGCAACCTGGGATGCTCCTGCATCAGACACTCGAGGTTGTTGAACAAGTGAGTCTCTCACATTGTTGGGGCTAGAGGAAAACCAAGGTGGTCTACCTCAACCTGAGATATCCATGATGAGTCTTCTTTCAGTCTTCCTTTCCACTTTACCAAATATTCTTTATATTGATTGCCTCTGGTACTATATCCAACTCTGTTGTCCAAGATGTCCTTTATTTTCTCCAGTTGTTGTTGTGGTAACTAATTCACTTTCATGATACTGATATAGGTTTGCAATGTTAAATATAGGTGATATACCCAATGTCTCTGGTAGCTTCAATTCGTATGCATTTCCTGAATCAAACTTCTTAAGTATCTTACATGGTCCAAGCTTCTTCATCTTCAGCTTGTTGTATGTCCCTATTGGAAATCTCTCTTTTCTTAGATATACCATTACTTCATCTCCAACTAAAAATTCTTTATTTCTCCTCTTCTCATTTGCTTGCTCCTTATACTTACTATTCATCTCCTCCAAGTGCTTCCTAACCTGATTATGTAGTGTCTCCATGTAACCTTCAAATTCTTTTGCCTCTGCACTTCTCTTATTCTCCATACCGATATCTCTCAACTCTACAACTCCTCTAGGTTTTACTCCTGTCACAACTTCAAATGGTGTCTTCCCTATACTCCTATTCACTAAATTATTGTATGCATACTCTACTTGCGGTAGAATTAGATCCCAATTTCCAACCTTATCTCCTACTAAACATCTCAACAAATTATCCAAACTCCTATTTACCACTTCTTTTTGGCCATCTGTCTATGGGTGAAATGTTGAACTAAATTTTAGGTCTATCTTCATCTTCTTCCACAATGTCCTCTAAAAATACCTAATGAATCTTGTATCCTTGTCTGAAAATATACTCTTAGGTAATCCATGCAATCTTACAATCTCCTTGAAAAATAGGTCAGCAACATGCACTACATCATTTACCTTCTTACAAGGAATGAAATATTACATCTTTGAAAATCTATCCACTGCTACAAATATAGAATCATATCCTCTCTGTGTTCTTGGCAAACCCAATATGAAATTCATGCTTATATCTTCCTAAGGTCTCTCTGGTACTGTCAAAGATTTGTACAAACTAGTATTCTGACTACTTCCCTTTGCAACTTGACATACTCTACAACTCGGAACAAACTTCCTTACATCCTTATATATCTAAGGCCAAAAGTAATGTTCACTTACCAAAGCTACCATCTTATCAATTCCAAAATGTCCTGCCAATCCACCACTATACTTCTCCTTGATCAAATTATCCCTCATTGAACTCCTAGGTATACACAATTGATTTCCTTTGAACAACATATCCTCCTAAATGAAATAATCTAACCACTTACTTCTATCTATCACAATAGGTTCCTTACATGCTTTCCATGCTTCTACAAAATTAAGATCCTCTTCATACATATGCTTCAGTTCCTCAAAACCTAATACTTCTACTCTCATCTCTGTCAGAAAATTCCTTCTTCTACTCAATGCATCTACAACTTTGTTTGACTTTCTACTTCTATCCTTCAATACAAATGTGTAACTATGCATGAACTTTATCCATCTCATATGTCTTTGATTCAATTTTCGTTGACTATTCAAATACTGCAAAGCTTGATGATCGATGTACATTACAATTTTCTTTGGCAAAAAGTAATGTCTCCACTTCTTCAAAGCTTGAATTATGGCATAGAACTCCTAATCATAAACTAAATATCTTCTCCTTGCATCATTCAACTTCTCACTGAAATATGCTATTGGTCTCCCTTCTTGGCTTACTACTACTCCTATTGCATTTCCACTGGCATCACAATCTACTTGAAATACTTTGTTAAAATCTGGTAATGCTAATATTGGCTGCTCTATCACCTTCTGCTTCAATAACTCAAAACTCTTATTAGCTCCTGATGTCCACTTAAAATCCTTTCGATCACTTCTCATTGTCTCTGTCATAGGTGTGCAAACTGAACTAAAATTCCTGATAAACTTTCGATAGAAAATTGCTAATCCATGAAATGATCTTACCTCTCCAATGCTCTCTGGTGTTGGTCATTCAACAATTGCTCTAACTTTCTCAAGATCCATCGTCAATCCCTCCACAAAAATCATAAATCCCAAATATACCAATTCTTCCTTCATGAAACTACACTTATTGATGTTTATCAGCAATTTCTCTTCTCTCAACCTCTGCAATACTTGTCTAATATGCCACTGTTTAATATGAAAAGAGGGATGATGAGGTTGTTAGTTTGTTTTAAGGGTTTATCATGATCCTCCTTTCAACACTAAACATTCAAGGACATTCAACCAAGTAGAGAACTCTACTACAGATCTCCTATCACTTGGAATATAGGGGAAGATTGGAATTGTGTGAATTTGTTGTTAAATTAAGTCTAATTATGCTCAAAACCCTAATTTCATGAAATCGTAAACAAATGGATAAATTAGGGAAAATGATCATACATAGAGCTATCAAATGACAACCAAATACATACCAGACTTCGAAGTTCGGTGTGCGGAAAAGTCAGGGACTAATGAGTGGGCGCCCTAGTCCAGTGTACCTATTTTTGTCAGGATCTCTAAATAATGTCTGCAACTTGTTCCTGTTGTCACAAAGATTTCTCTACTTTAGAATCTAGAGGACTAATGAGTGGGTGCCCAAGTCCAAGCCCTAGTTTTCTTCTCATATCTACAATTCTGACAGTCTGAACTGCTCTCCTGCAACTCTACTTCTTTCACTTCTGAAATAGGTGTAACTTGTAATCATAGAAAAGTGGGTTGGGGGTTGTGGTGTTTAGAGGCTTGCCTTGATCAAGCCCCGGAAAGACATTCAAGTCTTCTGAACACCGTTGTCAGATAAAGAATGTGTATCCCTGCGGGATAGAGGCAAAATCCAAATGATAAATGATAGGAAACATAATTGATATCACCTTGTAGTGTAGATCTCATGGAAGGAAGATGATCTTCATGCCATGAGAAGACGAATGCCAAATCTGCAAATATAAACACAATAACAACACAAAATACTACTCTACAACACAATGAATGCCTTGAATCACTTTCACATAAGCTTGTAGATCAAAAATGCCATCTAGTTTACAAATGAATCACTAATCATGCTTATATATACAACTACAAACATTCCCGCTAAGAATTTCATAATTCAAACTTGAAATGTTGGCATAGGACCTAATAACAGTCATAAAACCAACACCCAAAAATAGGTCCTGACCTAAAATAGGGTAGGACAAGGGCGCAGGTGCCCAAGTCCTCCCCCCTATTTCAGGCAGGATTCATGCTAGATACACCCCATAGGTCCCATCTGCTATTAAGCTTCAAGGTTTTCTCATCGGGAGTCACCATTAATATGCAAGATGACCTAAATGCACTCTAAAGGACTCGAGAGCTAAACCTTAAGAGGGAAAAGCCCCCAAAGGGACATTTTCTGGCATAACATTTAGCCCCCACTTTAATGTATGTATAAATGCAAGGCCAATACATGCATTAAAGTATGGTCAACAAACATAGTAAACACGCCGAGCACGGAGAAGACACACCAATCACAATGAAGACAGTAACAGGCACACAAAACATGGAGAAGACAATTACAGTCACATAAAACACAAAGAATACATAATTGAAGACATGTAAAACATAGTAAATAGAGTGAATGCAGTGATTGTTTCTTTTTTTATTTTCTCATATATGAAATGTAAATGCAAGTACAGGAAAAGTAAACACACAACCCATAATGCAGGAGGGACTCATTGTCACTGGTCTTTAGACCACATATGGGGCAACAAACATGCAATACAAATCTTAGAGTGTAGGAGGGACTCATCACCACCAGTCTTTAGACTGTACTTGAGAACAAACATGCCATACAAATCAAGCACACCATACAAATCCCAAAGCATAGGAGGGACTCATTGCCACCAGTCTTTAGACTATGCTTGGGAACAAACATGCCATACACACACACACATGGAAGACACGAAGAAAACATGATAGACAAGCGATGGAAGAAACATGCCATACACACTAATGATTGCGCTTCACCACAACAATCACCGAAGACACGCTTAAGGGTTAGGATAGTCTCAGATCCACTCCCTGCCTACTCAGAGGACTTTTGAAAATGACAGGATTGTGCAATCTCCTCGAGAAATACACCATCCCTACCTTCTGCGGAAGGGCTTAAAATAAAAGGATATGCATGATATCCTGCCTCCATAGAGGACTTAAGTGATTGTAGTAGATTCAAGCTTTACAAACACACTTTGCTAGCATCTAAATCAAATAGCTTACCTTATATATGCCCCCACCTTAAGGTGGTTGATATCATGTACCGATATCAAGCACATTAAGGTAGGAAGAAAACACACAAGGGAACATGAGCTCCTCGCAAATCCCATGCCCCCTAGAGGTGACATGTACTTTATGATCACCAAATGTTCCCACAAATACACAATTTCCTACAAGAAAAGGTGTTAGTATCCATTAAATCATGATAAACAATAGTGCATGTAATCATTCACATAGAGAGCCAAGATTATACTATGGATTCAGAGACCGAGTATAACCATTGGGCTATACCGCAGAAATCCCAAAACTGAGTGTAAGCAAGGCGAGATTCAAAGATAAATAAGGTGCATGAAGCAACAGTATTGTTATGTTTTGTAAGTGCGATAAGACAACATCAAGATCACACAGAGTGATTCTACTAGCCAAGCGTCGGATAATATATATCAACCCCATCATCATGTATGGACTAGGTCCATTTTTTGATTTCTCATTGAAGGGACACTAGGTCTGTATCAGTATAATTTATTTTTCGTCATCTGCCCGCTAGGTAGAGCCACTAGAGGAAGGTAAACAATAAATCAAGAGAGGAGAACAAGTAGCTTAGGGACAGTCATGTAGGAGGGTGCCCCCAAGTCACCAACCACAACGCTATGTCCCTAAGACACAACACACAATAATGAAAATAGAGGAGAAGCAATATAGAAGAATGATGATACAAATAGAAGGTCACAACAGAGGCAGTCTCCCAGTATCCTTGACCTTAAAAGAGAATCAAGGGTCATCCCAGGAGGCCTAAACAACACATCACGGGGGAAGCACAACATGAGACGGGAGGTCACATACATGAGTTGATTATGCTATGACATAGGTGACCACTAGGGTTAGAAATACTTACCTATAGGGACAACCAAACTAGTAGTCGTTACATATCTTGATCTTTACTTTAATGGTTAAGGCTTTATCTCTTCCTCTTTCTTCCATAGTTTCATAAGTTTTTGAGGTTATCCTTGTAGGAAAGTTGTCTATTAATAATGGTAGAGAGGGGATATCACAATTTTCTGTGTCGGGTAAATGTGGTGGTGTAGGTACTTTTATAATACCCTTTCCAGTTGAGTGATGTTGTTGAGGAACCTGAAAAGTGCTCATTTCAGTCCATATATAGGGTGTTGGAATACCTTGGGTTTGAGGGATAGTTTGTTCTTCAATATCATGTGAAATTTAATTGTTTTCCAAGGTATGTGAAGATTTAGGTAAGGATTCATGATATGTTTCTTTGTTTAAGATGTAATTGAGAAGTTCTTGAACATCGGATGGTAAAGTTTCAGTTTCAACAGGTTGAAGCAAATGTTCACAAAGGGAATCTGCATCATCCAATGCTTCATCCTAGCCAAGGAGAGTAGGAAGGGATGGAAGAGTAGTGTTAAGGAATGTGTCAATGATATATTCTTCTTGTGCCAAAATATCCTCACTAAGTGGGGTTATGTTGGGACAAGTCTCTTTGTTTGATGAATCACCCATTGCTATATCGTTCTCATAGGTTTTAGAAAGGATGTCTATTATATCTTCATGAAACGAAGGGAGAGAGGGAACGATGTTTTCACTACTACTTTCCCCATGGTTATTTTCAGAAATGAAATTAGTGAGATTTTCCAAGATTGAAGGGAAAACACCCACGATAGTGAGAAAACTTTCAAAGTAGGCTATTGTTCGAAGGATATCACAGGTAGTGCTCACGTTCATGTCAATACCATAGATGTATGCAATTTGATGCAAGACTTGAGGATGTTTATCAGTGAATTTGCAAAAGTTATCATAATTCATATTGTACTCAAATAAATCTTCCAAAGATGAATGATGAGAAGAATCCATGGTGTATGAATGCAAAACTATGTATGAAAATGACCTAAAATGCTAGATTTTTCAACTGTTTTCAATGCAAAGAAGTGAAAGAAGAGGTGTTGTAAGGAAATTGATTAGGGGAAGAAAATAATATGCCTAATATCATTCAAATAAAGAAATAATATCCTTGACAACACACCTTCGATGCAATCTTATAATGATGACAAGTCAAAACCTAGTGAAAATACACTAAAATATGCAATTTTTCACCAATTTTCAATGCAAAGGCCCAATAAAAAGGGTGTTGTAAATAATTTGAGGAGGGGAAGCAGATTATAACCCTAATAACATCTAATTAATGTAGAAAATTTCTTCACAACACACCTATGATGCAATTCTAGAGAGACGATAAGGCCAAAATCTAGTGAAAATGCAAGGTTTTCAAACCCTAGACATGAAATTTTGCAAGAAAACCACTATGATGAAACACTATAGCTAGAAATAAGTCCTAATGAGTGGTTTGAAAGGGTAGTAAAATATGAAACAAGATTTTGACTACAAACCCTAGCTAATGAAAAACTAGGTTATATGGAAAAATGCACAATTTCAAGCACATGTTCAAATCATTTGAATTAGTTGGCATTTAATTTCAACAAATTTATGTCATAATCATCATATCTGATTTAAAATACATAAATTCATCATTCATCATTCATTTACGTTAATATTTCATGTTAAATTGATAAATGAATGAATGAAATGAATGTAAATCTGAAGTACAACACTCAGTAAGGTACAAAAAAATCTAAAAACATGGGTTCACCAAAATGTTTAATATGAAAAGAGGGATGATGAGGTTATTAGTTTGTTTTAAGGGTTTATCATGATCCTCCTTTCACCACTAAACATTCAAGGACATTCAACCAAGTAGAGAATTCTACTATAGATCTCATGTCTCTTGGAACATAGGAGAAGATTGAAATTGTGTGAATTTGTTGTTCAATTAAGTCTAATTATGTTCAAAACCCTAATTTCATGAAATCATAAACAAACGGATAAATTATGGAAAATGATCGCACATAGAGATATCAAATGACAACCAAATACATACAAGATTTTGAAGTTCGGTGTGTGGAAAAGTCAGGGACTAATGAGTGGGCACCCTAGTCCAGTGTACCTATTTTTGTCAAGATCTCTAAATAATGTCTGCAACTTGTTCCCGCTGTCACAAAGATTTCTCTGCTTTAGAGTCCAGAGGACTAATGAGTGGGTGCCCAAGTCCAAGCCCTAGTTTTCTTCTCAGATCTACAATTCTGACAGTCTGAACTGCTCTCCTGCAACTCCACTTCTTTCACTTCTGAAATAGGTGTAACCTACAATCACAGAAAAGTGGGTTGGGGGTTGTGGTGTTTAGAGGCTTGCCTCGGTCAAGCCCCAGAGAGACATTCAAGTCTTCCGAACACCATTGTCAGATAAAGAGTGCATATCCCTGTGGGATAGAAGAAAAATCTAAATGATAAATGATAGGAAACACAATTGATATCACCTTGTAGTGTAGATCTCATGGAAGGAAGATGCTCTTCATGCCATGAGGAGATGGATGCCAAATCTGCAAATACAAACACAATAACAACACAAAATACTACTCTGCAGCACAATGAATGCCTTGAATCACTTTCACATAAGCTTGTAGATCAAAAATGCCATCTAGTTTACAAATGAATCACTAACCATGCTTATATATGGAACTACAAACATTCCCACTAAGATTCATAATTCAAACTTGAGATGTCAGCATAGGACCTAATAACGTTCATAAAACTGACACCCAAAAATAGGTCCTGCCCTAAAATAGGGCAGGACTTGGGTGTAGTCCTCCCCCCTATTTCAGGCAGGATTCATGCTAGATACATCCCATAGGTCCCATTTGCCATGAAACTTTAGGGTTTTCTCATTGGGAGTCACCATTAACATGCAAAATGACCTAAATGCACTTTAAAAGACCCGGGAGCTAAACCTTAAGAGGGAAAAGCCCTCAAGGGGACATTTTCTAACATAACAGCCATAAATGTTCTTCCTTTGTCTTACTGAAAATCAAAATATCATCCAAGTATACAATGACAAACTTACCCAAAAATTTCTTCAAAACTTCATTCATCAACCTCATGAAAGTATTCGGTGCATTAGTCAATCCAAAAGGCATCACCAACCATTCATACAATCCTTCATTTATCTTGAATGCAGTCTTCCACTCATCTCCTTCTCTTATCCTGATCTGATGATATCCACTCTTCAAGTCTATCTTTGTGAAATACTTTGTTCCACTCAAGCAGTCCATGATGTCATCCATCCTTGGCAATGGAAATCTATACTTAACAGTGATCTTGTTGATTGCTCTAGAGTATGTACATATCCTCCATTCTCCATCTTTCTTTGGTGCGAGTACTGCAGGTACCGCACATGGGCTTAAACTTTCTCTGATCAATCCTTTCCTCAACAATTCTTGTATCTGTCTATTTAGCTCTGCATTCTTTGATGATGTCATCCTATGTGCTGCTTTGTTAGGCAAACTAGCTCCTAGTATAAGGTCCATATGATGACTGATACTTCAGATTGGTGGAAATCCTTCAAGTGCATTATCTGATATGATGTTTTCATACGCTGTCAACAATTCAGTTATCTACTTTGGCAGTGGTTCTTCTTTTCTAGTAACAACCTCTACACTTAAGGTTCTGCACTTCTTAGGAATCAAAGTAAAACATAGATTCTCATGTCTCAATCCATCCAGAAATTTTCTTCCATCAACCAAACAAATTATAGCATTCCCACATACTTCACTCTTAGGTTCATCTTCCAAAGGTATCAAGATATGTTTCTACCCATTTGATGTTATAGTATAAGTATTCTTTCTCCCATCATGTATAGTCTTCCTATCATATTGTCATGGTCTCCCCAACAATATATGACATACATCAATCGGCATAATATCACACAATACCTCATCATTATAAGATCCTATATGAAATTTCACCAAACAATGTTCACTCACCAGTACCTTGTGTTCATCTTGAATCCATGCTATCTTGGAGGGCTTAGGGTGTTTCAATCTCTCCAAGTTCATCTTAGTTGCCATCTCCTCTGAAACCAAATTATTAGTATTATCACTATCAATGATAACCTGACAACATTTACCTCCTGATTTGCATCTGGTCTGGAACAAACTTTTCCTTTGCAGTGGTTCCTCAGTTGTCTCTGCTTGAAATAATGCTCTCCTCATGACTAATGATTCTCCTTTCTCTAGCTTTCTGACTTGTTGACACCTTCAAATTTTGCGAATTTGAAGTGTCTATACTCTTTCTAGGTGTTGACAAAGGCCAGGCCGACGTGCTACTCAATCTACCCTGGAGGCTGCCTTTGTCGATTAAAATCTTGCAACTCAGGCATCACCTTGCAAATCTGGTTGGTGGAATATTTTTTGGCACATTTGGTAGCATGTCTATTCAGTTTCGTGCTCCCGGGACGAGTTCTGATGGGGTATTTAATTATTTTCTGACTGCGACTGGGCTAAATTTAGCATTCTAAAAAATTTTAAATCTTGCAATTCTGATGGCGACCCATTTCTTAATTTGGTCTCAAACCTCTCCAGTTCTAGTTTCATCCAAATCAGAGACCATATGATGCATTATTTTAATGCATACCAGTTGCATCGAACTCATCGAGCGGGTCAGTTTACAAAGGAGGTCCCTGAATTCTTCAGACGATGTGGATTATGAGGAAATGGGTTTTCTCTGAATAATTGATTGTGCCCCTGTGCAAATTTTTGTGGTCTTCAGATGCCTGGTTTGCTCACAGTGAAATGGCGTTGTCTGCCTGGAAAAGAGAAATTAAATGTTTGCCAAAGTACTAATGTTAAAAATGCAATATTCAAAAGAAAAATTTTATGAGCATTCTTAATAGCTTAAACGAAATATTTTTGAAGGCAAATATTATAAGGAGGTTTTATAAACTTTATATTATAAAGTTTATGAAGTAAACAAGGGTACTTTGCTGCATTTCGCAGCATCGCATGCCTCTTTCCCCTGCCTCCAAAGGCAGTTGCGATGGTGCGAAATGCCCATCTTTGGGTAGTTTAGAGCCTGCAAACTGGTTGGTATGAAGATTTAAGGTGGTTCTTTCTCCTTTGAGCTGTTTTTAGGGGACTCTGAGTGGTTTTAGGCAGGGATTGGGTTGCAAAATAAATGTTGATCACGTTTTTTTCTCTTCAGGGAAATTTTTAGAGGTATTTTAGGGCCAAAAAATGTTGTTCCAGGTGGGAAAATCCTCCTATGATCATTCCTAATGCATTGGCAAGGTTTTTAAGGCTATTTGCAAGGATTTCTAGTTGCTAGAAGAGTGAAAAACGTATGGTATTGACTGAAAACGACCCAGAAATGACAGAGTTGGGCGAAAATTTGAAGTGGATGTTGTTGCGATTTTTCTTCTGAGCTGAGTTCGATCATGGAAGAGCTAGAGGAGAGGTCTTAGGGCTCTTATCGCAGCCGTGTAGAGGAAGGAAGAGTCTCCAGCGACGGTTGTGCGACAGTGCAAAATGTTGTCGGCAGTCAAAGTAAAAGGGGAAAATTAAATTAGAACATTAGGCGTTATGTTTTATTATTTATTTTTGATTTCCCCTTTTCTGCTATATTTTATTAGTGTCCTCAGGCCCATTCAAGGAAAATTGTAATGAAAATATCTCACCTACCTCCATATTATAGTTAATTTTAGGGCAACATGTTCTGGTGCCTATAAGAACATGTTGTTGCTCATTGTAAGGTTGTTGGAGGTTGGGATATTTTGAGCTTTGAAAAGGAAATACATGCTTTGACAGGCTACCCTATTTATGTGTTGTAAGTTTCAGTTTTCATGTAGATTGTGTTTTCCATAAGCTGTCAATCAGTTTCAAGTTGCAGTATATGAGTAATGTTGTAGGCATGTGTTTTTGCTAACTATCTCCACTGTTATTTGCATTTTTCTTTTGAACTAAATAGCCAAGGGTTGTCTAAATTCTTGAATGCACACTTGATGTATTGCATATTTGATCTCTTACTTCTGTTCAAGGAATAGATTAAATGTTTTAGGTCAAATATGGAGAAAAATGTTTTATGACAGGGATATTTATAAGTAGAGTTAGCATGAATACTTATTCTTGGGTGCTTTCTGTAAGGCAGAAACAAGTGAACCCTCTAAAATTGTATGTTTATGCAGCTATTTAAAATACTCTACATGTTAAAATTTGACTCTGCACCTTGAGATAGGCACCGATTAGAAGTTAGAAAGATTTTATGAATCAAAACCCTAATCTTACAACCAAAACATCAAAACAAAAAACTATTTTATCATTAGTAAACTTTAGAAATTTTAGGAGTAGGGTTTTAGTTGCATGTTCTTAGATTTAACCAATGACATAGTCCAAGAATATTGCCAGTCTAGGGTTTATCCAACAAATCTTGGTGCATGCCTGAGAACATTCTACCTCGTACTGAAAAGCTACATCTATTGGTTGTGAAAGAGGGATACCCCCTAGGTGCGGTAGAACCTAAAGTACAAGGGAGACAAGTGCAAACAATCTCCCAATTTTGTTGGCCAAGTCCTACAGTAAACCTGATCATAAGAATTGGCAAACCTTTAGGGTTTACTGTCTACTGATTTGGGGACCAACACAACTGAACTAGGTGATCCAATAGGTTCTTCCACCGCATAAGCTACTCTTTCATTGTTCTTTGTCCTCTTGCTTGTACTTCCTTAATGACATTCAAATGCTATGTGTCCTTCACCTCCACACTTAAAACAAGTTCCTCTGAATGATCTCTTGTCAAACCCCCTTTCATCTCTCTTGTATCCTTCATTGTGGTAAGAATTATGATTCCCTCTGTTGTTGCGGTAGAAGCATCTGTCATCTCTCTGGTATGAATTGTTATCTCTGTCTTCCTTCTTGTATGGACTACTTTGTTGGCTTTGCTCCGCATAAGGTCTTTCTCCTCCAGAATATGTTCTACCTCTTTGAAATTTACCTCCTCTACCTCTATGTCTCTGCTCATGCTTTTTATTCAACTTGTTTTCAACTTTCAATACAAACTAATATGCTTCCTCTATTGTTGTCATCCTAACCAGACTTAGTTCTTCTTGAATGTTCATCCTCAATCCATTTATGTATCTTGCCACTTTCTCCTTGCTTGCTTCATTATGTCTAGTCCTTATGATCATCTTATGAAACTCTTCAGTATACTCCACATATTTCTCCTTTTGCCTTAGGTTTTGTAGTCTCTTCAACAGTTCCAACTCATAGTCAGCAGGTATGAATTGATTCTTCAACTTTGTCACCATCCTATCCCATTATATGATCTTCTCTTTTCCTCTCCTATTCCTATCTAATTGAACTTCTTTCCACGAAATAGTAGCATGTCCTTTCAACTTAGTTTTTGTAAATCTCACGTTCTCTGTATCTTCAATTTCTTCATATTCAAAGTATTCTTCCAAGTCATTTATCCAGTCAATCAATTCCTCATGATTTAAATTTCTAGTATAGTTCGATACTTCTACTCTAGGTCTCTTTCCAATTTTAGAAATAGCTTTCAACATCTTCACCTGATCAGATTCTTCTTCTTCTAAGGCTTCTTCATTTTGGTCGGTTGATTGAAATTCTTCATCATCATTTTTGGCATCATGTCTAGTGTTTAGTCCTCTTCTTCTATCTTCTTCTACAACATCCAATCAAACTTTCATTGTCCTCATCATCTCAATCATTTCTTCCATTCTTCTAGCAACATTAGCCATAGCAGGCATCCTCCTCGGCGGCATCTCTTCCTAGGATCTGGTGCAACTGCTTCAATTCGGTGATCTGACTACAAAGCTGCAACTGCCTCACGATCGGTGCTCTATTGACAAACACAAGTAGACTGCCTTAGGTCAACGATCTATTCACCACAAGATCTTCTAGAATGCCTTCACTTCCCAAAGGATTCAAAACTTCACTTTGATACCACTTGGTGCAGTCATGGTAAGAGGGTTCAAAGAATGAACTTTCCAAACCATGCAGCTATAGTAAACACAATGGAAACAACACAAGTATAGAATGCAATGGAAGATTCAAATATTCAGTATATCAAATAAATGTAATTCTCATATGCTTGCAACATGCGGGCTACAATCAAAGGGTTCACAGGCCTACTTTTCAGGTTACAACAGATATGGAAGATATGGCATTGAAGTGCCTAACCTGAAAAGAATCTCACTTCTAAAACTATATAAATCATATCATAGAACTACTACTTCCTAATGCATCTAGGAGATCTATATATACCATCTTCAAGCTCATAGAATCCTTTGTGTCGGCCACAAGAGGTTACAACTCTGATGAAAGATGTAACGTGTAGAAACAAGTAGGTCGGCCTACAACATATGGTATTGTTCCGCAAATGAATGAAACTTGGTGTGGACCTCAAGAAAGGTCTATCTGATCCTTATGTGTCATGTATGATGTTCCATTAGGCTCCGTAAGTTATGGAAATGCTTCACAAACCTTCTCCTTCAACTATCTTCTTGAATGCTTTACTCTATAAAAGTTGATGATCTTCTAGTAGCGATAACTTTCTAGAAACAAATCCAAATCACTTGAAATATGAATATGATGTAGATGACACTATGTAGATGCTAAGTCCTACTCTGTGACCTCTTATATGAATATGTGGTAAAATGCGGTACAAAATGTTGAAACTACAAATGACTGAATTGAACTGAAAATGAAAGAAAACAAAAGGATGCAAATATTTTTGGTTGATGCAAGATTGTTCTACAACCTGGGATGTTCCTGCACCAAGAGGACAAGTCCTAAACAAGACTACATGCTACACCAACAGAGGACCCATGCCTTGCAAACATTAACACTTGCTTAATTAGGTCCAAAACATCCTTCATAGCATCAAACATCAAGGAATTACATTTGCACACTCTGCTCATTTGAAAATAGGATAGCATAAAGCAAAGACATTTGAAACTTTAAGCAAAGACATTTAAAACTTGAAGCATAATGACCACAGCAACTTGAAAACCTTGTACAGTACTGGAAACAAGAAAAATCTTCATGAATTTTTTTCAGATGAGTCTATAGGACTCATACAACATCTACAAACACTCCTTTACCTCCATACATCAAATATTTTGTGCCACACATCTTCAATCATGAACATTGAGAACAACCTGTCATCTAGAACACACTGCAACATACTGTCATTGAGAAA
The DNA here is from genome assembly GCA_027924645.1 of Cunninghamia lanceolata. NCBI lineage: Eukaryota > Viridiplantae > Streptophyta > Pinopsida > Cupressales > Cupressaceae > Cunninghamia > Cunninghamia lanceolata. The sequence goes on from BSBN01001753.1 coordinate 1,188,363, forward strand.
CTGAGCTTGCAGACCACCAAGAACTTTGAAACTGCAAGGAAGTATGTAATGCACATTCATGAACATGTTCAAAAAACCACAAAGCCAAACATTCACATCCAGAGGAATGCGGAGCATTCCAACAGGCCTTCAACACCAGCTCACTCTGCTAGAACACATGTTGGTACTCTACCATGCATAACTTTCACAACAAAAGGACAAATGATCTGAAGCTTTGGGATTATGACCTTCACTGCACCCTAAACATAATTCCAGAACTACATGGCCATATCTGCAAATGTGGAGGAATTCAGAGAATTCTATTGTCGTATAGTAGTTGTCTTCAACACTGTCTTCAAACTGCAAAACACTCTTCCGATAATCCAATCATCATGAAACTTGTATCAGGCCACTAGTAACATCTTCTCATCATTAACAACACATCAGATCATCTTAGTGTTTCTAATTCCCATATTAATATAACTTTATATTCAATTCTACATTGATCAAGGCATGACATCCAACCATGAACTATATCTTCCTATCTGGATGGGACATGACATCCAACCACGAATACCATCACACATCCAAGATAGTGTTGACATCAATGACAACCCTAGGAACCATATGTGTAACAAGACAAGTCTCACGAATTGTTTGACATAATGCTTTCAAGAAATTTGGTCTCTTGGATTGCAATCTTCACAAGGTATGCACAAAATGGATGTGTCAAAAATACTTTAGAAACTTTCAAGTAAATGCAATTTTTAGATGTGAATCCAAGTTCCACAACCATCCCTAGCATCCTCTCACCCTATGCTAAAATGAGAGCTTTGAAACAAAGGTTTGGACATCCATTTGAACACCTTATAGTGGAAGGATTTTTGTAAGATATTATAGTTGGAAATGCTCTGATAGACATGTTTGCAAAATGTTTCCAAGGTGCATGCATTGATTTAACAAAATGCCCCAAAGAAACATAGTCTCTAGGCATGCAATGATTGTAAGATATGCACAAAATGTATGTGTTGAAAAGACTTTAAAAGCCTCACAGAAAATGCAATTGGGAGGTGTAAAGCCAAACTGCTCAACCCCTAGATGCATCATTGAACTGTTTGATAATGATTCTCAAAGAGATGTCATCTCATGGAATGCAATGATTGCGGGATACACACAATATAGATTTGTTGAAGGTGCTTTAGAAACTTCCAACCAAATGTGAGTGCAGGATATTCACAAAATGGGTTTATTGAAAAGGCCTTGGAAACTTTCAAGAAATGCAACTGGTGGGTGTAAAACTAGATCCTACAACCTTTGTGAGCTTTCTCCTAGCCTATGCTCAAATGGAAACTTTAGAACAGGGTATGAAAATCCATGTAAGCATAATTTAAAGCGGATCTTTGTTAGGTGACTTAGTTGTCAATGCCTTGATAGACATGTATGAAATATGCAGAAACATATACAAGGCACATAAACTATTTGACATAATGCACCAAAGAAATGTGGTCTCATGATATGCAATGAATGTGAGATATGTAAAAAATGAGACGTGTTCCAAAGAATTTAGAAACTTTCACAATGAATGCAATGGGTAGATTTAAATCCGATTTCCAAAAAATTTTATCAACATCTCTGCTACGGAGGAAAGGAAGAATTTTGTAGCGTAATCCATTCTCACAATTCCTAAATAATTCTAACAATAAGAATAAGAACTATTTTCATGGAGCAGTTGGTGTTGGTTGATATGGGTACTCTACTCTTGTAGCTTTGAATGTCAAGAAAAGTGTCTATGTTCCACTTCTTAGTGCATTTGAACTTGAACGATAATGTGCTTGTGTAAAAATGATCCTTCGTTATGGAAGTTGAATGAAGAGCACAACTAGGGAAAAAAGATACAATTGGCCCTCTCTGCATAATGCTCTGATATTGAGATGAGTAGTGGATGGTGATGGAATTTTATGATTGTAATTGAGGTGAGAGTCTAAGATTTAGGTATTTGATCTTGTGATGGAGGGAGATGGTTTTCCAAAGAAAGTTGCAGGAAAAAGAAATTTGAGCAATCATGAGGATAGCCATCATGGAGGTGATCAACCAGTGTGGAGTAGGGCATCATCTAGGTTACCTAAGACATCTTTTGTCTTACTTGCAATTGTGTCTACAATGGAGACAAAATGAACACATCTTGTCATTGATGTTTTAGAGGGTCGTCAGATGTATCTCTTCACATCTTCAAGTATTGGGTGTGGTGGTCCCATTGAAGAGGATATGGGTATTCTAGTAGATACAAAGCTACCAATTTTTATGAACTCCCACCAACACATATATGATCCTTCACGACACTTCTTATGTGGCACTTTAGTGACTACAAAGAACTAATGGACCAATTTCATCATGTGTCTACTGCCTTTCTAGCACTTGGAAAGAGATATCAATAAACAATTGAAGAGATGGCTGTCAAAATGGAGAAAATAGAGATGGAAAGAACTTAGCAAAATCCATAACTCAAAAGTTTCAAGTTTCTAGTTACCTTTTTGTAAAAGTGACTTATGTCACATTGTAATTTTAAGTTAGAAAATGGACCTTATTTCTGGTAAAGTTATGAAAAACAAGGTTCATTATATTTAATTATTGTATTTAAAAAAGGTAGTTATGAGGTAGTTATAAAGTGGTTACTGCAAAAAGCCTATAAATACAAGGCCATTTGGAATGTAAAGGGACTTTTTTTGAGAGGGGAACTTATGGAGAAGCTTTTCAAAGACCTTTGGTCTAACACTTTGTACATGAAAGTTTTTGAAATTGTATAACTTCACAAAGATAATAAAGAGTGCATTTGGTTCATGTGTTCCAATGGTACTTCTGATTTATTGTTACTAATTTCTCATATGTTAGATTGGTAATAAATCTATTTCACTATGTAAATCATATGTCATCCATCGAAACATTTAATTGTGCAATTGATGTAAAGAAGCACAAACATATCTTGGTGTCTTGATTTGAATGTGCCCATATAACCTATCTCTTTGTGTGTTGAGATCTATGTGTTATCGTTCTTTCATCATTGTTGCATGTTAAAACATACATTATGAAAATCATCATATAAGTTCAGGAACGTAGTTTCTAGATTCTATGGTGAAATCCCCTCATAATTTGTACTAAGTTTATGAAATCCTAGTTGGAATTCGTGTGTCTTCCACTAGGGTTTCTATAATTCTTTTTCCTTTAGTTTTCATTTTTCTCCGTTTTGTACTTTCAAGTTAAAAGTACACAAAAACATAAAAAACCCCATCATACGAGGGAGCAACCCCTTTCAAATGCAAAGGAATTTTTTTAGTCTAGTAATAGCTTATCCAACTGTTGGGACATTTGTCACTACCCATTAGGAAAGTCACTTTGAAATCTGTAGTGACAAATCTATTTACCAATAGATTTTTGGCAACTTCGTTGGGGATTGAAGTAAACAAGTGCCTTTTGCTCTTTAGAAATCTAAAGGTACCCCCTTGAGGATGGAGGTTGGTGACTTTGATAAAATTTGAACCTGGAAAAAATGATTTGGTTTCCAGGAAGGTGCTCATCTATGGTTGATTATGACAGTGATGACAGCGATGAGGAAGACTTCTCTTTTTCTGCATCTACATCTCAATAAAATCAAGTACTTGATGATCCTGTGTAGGTGAACTTTTTGAAAAGCTTCTATGGTAATATGCAATTCTAGGCTCGAGAAATACATCCCTCTTTGTTGCAAACATTAGAAAAGATCGAGGAAAGGGATGCAAAAGAGGTTTGTCTACTTGCTCATTGCTAAGATAACTCTCACCTCACTGAAAGAGATGTACATATGTATTTATAGGTGCTCAAGCTCTTCAACAGTGTGAAGATACTTATGAATTGATAGAGGTAAAAAGAGAAGGCAACATTGAAATAAATTATTCATGTGGTGAAGATAATGATAATATGATACAAACTTGCTTAACAAATCAAGAAAATGAGAGGCTTAATTATGAAGCTATTGGACAACATTCGGTCACTGACATGCCTGAAAGAAGTGATGAAAATCAGTTTATCAATTACTCTAAAAATGAGTCCTCAAGTGTTCTTTTGACAAGCATGCAATCTGAAGTTAAAAAGAATGATGAAGAAAAGATGCTAGAGGAGGAGTCTCATGATGTTTTCATTTCAAACTGGTGTCTTAATGTTTCAAATGAAGATTTTATATGTAGTGAAGATATGTCCCTTTGCTCAACATCAATCTTAGAGGAAGGAAGTCCTATTGATGAAATTGAAGGTACCGACTTATTATTTCCTTCTTTCTCACAATTTTTCAAATAATTTTTTTTTGAGTTAGTTATAGCAAATCAAAACAAAATTTATACTATAGGAAATGATAACATTAAAGAAAGGGAAAAAATTAAGGAATTTGGGGTATCTAAAGAACAAAAAAGAGAAAACACTCAGTTGGGTGAGGTTTAGTTAGAATTGTAGCCTCCTGATACCTTCATTCCTACTTGTTGTTTGAAAGCCTCAGATGATGAATTCCTTTGAGGAGATGAAGTCATTCTTTCTCCTTTATCAATTGTGAAAGAGACATCTTAGTTAATGAAATTCAAGATGTTGATTTACTGCTTTCTTGCCCTCCCATGTCATCATTAGATAACCAACTCTCTAAGATAATTGCAACTAAGAGGGAAGAAGTGTCTTCTCAAAATGATAATCGTATGCTTGTGGAAGTTACTATTCATGGTACAAATCTGCAATATTGTGATGTTGTTATTCCAAATCAAGGTTTTAACAGAATAGATGACGATTCTCTCTATGATAAAAATGTATTTTCCACTTCTTTGTAATCATAGGCCAAAGCACGTTTACAGATCAACATCAAAGTATAGATTTATGTGAAAAAGTCCCTCTTACAGATACTACAAGTATGATTGAAGAAAATGCTTTTCATAAGTCTAATTCACAGTCTCGTGACCTTGATGTTCTAAATTGGTGTCTTGAAAGGTCAGGTCATGATTCCTTTCATCATAGAGATATAATTAAAGATGCATGTGTCGTGAAGTTATCAAAAGTTAATTTTTGGCCGATAGTTCAAGATTTAAACTATTGCTTAGCATCTTCTACTAGGACTATATTAGAAGCAATCAAAAGGTTCAGAACAATGAAAGAAAGAAAAATGGATGATGATTAGTTGAGTGAAATTCATGAAGATGATTCATCTTTTAGTAGTCTTGTGGCAAGAGGTTGTGCAAAAATATTAATTGGAGATTTTCATCATGAAGAAGACCTTGTTCATGTTGCCCAAAGAGATAAAGTTATCTCTTTTCAAGATGATGCAATTGATATTCATAAAGAAAATATGCAACTTATACCAGATGCATTTGCTGAGGTTTTCATGATAGTAGAAGATACTAGTCTTGCTCTCAGAGATGGTTCTATGTTTATGAAGGTAGATACATCAACAACACCTGTGAGAACTTCTTCACTTCACAGTTTATACAAAGGATGATTAGTTCATGATTTCATCTCCTCTAATCCATTCATTCAAAAGTACAACCAAGTATTTGGTTTTGATATAAACACAACTAAAGTTGTATGGGGCAGTTCAAGTGTGAATCAAGAGGCTTCAAATGTTTATGATGAGAAGTGGTTGTTTGGTGCACTATTTAAGAAGTCTTCACATTTGACACATTGCATTTCTCTCATCTTTGTCAAGTGGTGTTTTGATTCACAAATACTATATGCATATCACCCACTCTTCCATTAAGCGCCTATTTTTCCCATCTTGTCAATGGGTTCACCTGACCGTCTTGGAACAATTTCAAGTAGGAATTCACCTACAATGTACATGGGTTAATTAGGTGTGTTTTGTCATGTCAATTTTCTTTTTAGTTTGTGTGTCTCATTTTTGTTTTGTGTCTCTCTGTTTTCCCAATATGCTATTTCATTTGCCCTTTGACTCTATCCACCCATTCGTTAAAGCACTAGTTTCAAAATAGAGCCCTGGGTTCCTTGTTGCATCCTTTGTAGTCCTTGTCCTCAGTTAGAGCTAGTTGTTAACCTCTTTTTGACACTTCAGAGTCTAAACTTTTTGCATCGAACAGACAACTGGTGTCATACGTCAAATGCCTTTGTTTAGCCTCCTTATCGTTGCAAATTGATAGTGTTGCATGTTTTCCCACATCAATTGTCATACTAGCCATTATTGAAATGTCACTTTCATTCAGGTCCATGTTGATTGATTGCATTAAAGCTGATACAGGAACATCATGTTTTGGAGAACCAGTCATTATTTCACTCAGATTCTTGGAGTTACTTTTCTAATTTGTGGCAGTTTACGAAAATAATTAAATTTGAAAATCTTTAACAACTGGGAAGAAACTATTTTAGAGGGGTGTTACTGACTTCATTTCGCCAAATTTGGCTAGGATTTAGAACCATGCGCCTTATGGTTTGGGAGATTTTAAAAGTTCAATTTTTTGGCATGAAATTTACAAAAATAATTAAATAAGGAGTTTTCGTGAAGTATAAGAGTAATCACAAGACAGGGTGTTTCATAACATCGTTATGGACAATCTGCCAAGATTTCGTCAAAATAAATTATCCCAATCAAAAGTTATGTGTATTCCGCTATTGTTTGTGCTTGTACAATTACTAGATCGATGCATTTGTAATGGAGGTTACGAAATAAAGCAAAGTGTTTTCACTAGTCCATGTAAAATTTCAACTTTTGACATTTTCTAAGTTGAGATGAAGGTCAGTCTCATATACAAGAGCTCATATCGGCAAGTTGTAAATTTTAAAAAAGTTGCATGCATATGAGAAAATGCAAGGGGTTATGAAACTAGACAACACATGGATTTTTCTAACTCCTTCCTCCCAATGTTATATGAAGTGAATGCAAGTTATAATTTTTAATAACTTGAGGAAATTTATAAAAGGAGAAGTTAGTTATTTTAAGTTGTGGATTTATCTAAGTAAGTTGAAACAACTTAGGAACTTTCACAAGTTGATATCACTTGTAAAGTTAGTTATTCTAACTTGGGAAATTATCCAACTCCAAGAAAAGTAAGACTTTTAAAATCTAATAACTCAAGTTGTGACTTTTCCTAACTCCCCAAATTGCATTAAAAAGAGTGAAGTCTTCAACAACTTCTGAAAAAGTGTAAGAGAGAAGCAACTTAATGTTTTGGCTAACTTCAAAAAGAAACTAAGAAACTTGCAAAAGACAGAAGTTAGTTATTCTGAAACTTATTGATTTGGCAAATCAAATTGTGTTTTTCAGGAACTCGAGAAATAAAGCCTTGCACATTTTGCTAAATTTCAAAATTAAAGCTCCTACACTTCCTCCACGACCCACCAAAACCTCCTACATGCATAGAAGACGCATAGACAAAGCTCGTGAACTTTTTAACAGAATGCCTCAAAGAGATGTCATCTCATGGAATGCAACAATGCATTATTGAGGATGAAGATGTTTTAGTAAGCAGCACCAGCGCCATAGATTGTGAGGAGTACCTGTGACATTGTATTTGTTTGATTTTTTTTGAGGTTGTGAGAGGGTGATCAGGTGTTTCAATGGCAGCCCCGCCGGTTCTCTTTAACAATGATGAAGAGGATTTATCAGCAAAAGCTCTGCACAAAAGATACGAGGGGTTTGTGACAGTAAGAAGCAAGACAAAGAAACATGAATTGCTAGTAAAAGTGTCTCAAAAATATGGCATGTCATGGAATGCAATGATTGTAGGATACACATGAGGTAGTTTTGCTGAACATGGTTTTATACACTCGTAGGACCTTTACACATTAGATTCATTGGAAATGGTCTAGTAGGATGATATGCAAAATGTGGAACCGCAGACAAGTCCCGCGAACTATTTGACATAATACTTCAAAGAAATTTGGTCTCTTGGACTACAATCTTCACAAGGTATACACAAAATTGACGTGTTGCAAAGACTTTAGAAACTTTCAAGTAAATGCAATTTGCAGATGTGAAGCCAAGTTCCACAACCGTCCCCAACATCCTCTTGCCCTATGCCAAAATGGGAGCTTTGAAACAAAAATTTGGACATCCATTAACACCTTATAGTGGAAGGATTTCTGTCATATATTATAGTTGGAAATGCTCTGATAGACATGTTTGCAAAACGTTTCCAAGGCGCATGCACTGATTTGACAAAATGCCTCAAAGAAACATAGTCTCTAGGCATGCAATGATTGCAATATATGCACAAAATGTATGCGTTGAAAAGACTTTAAAAGCCTCAAAGAAAATGCAATTGGGAGGTGTAAAGCCGAACTGCTCAACCCCTAGACGCATCACTGAATTGTTTGATAAAGATTCTCAAAGAGATGTCATCTCATGGAATGCAATGATTGAAGGATACACATGATATAGATTTGTTGAAGGTGCTTTAGAAACTTCCAACCAAATGCGAGTGCAGGATATTCACAAAATGGGTTTATTGAAAAGGCCTTGGAAACTTTCAAGACATGCAACTGGCGGGTGTAAAACCAGATTCCACAACCTTTGTGAGCGTTCTCCTAGCCTGTGCCCAAAAGGCAAATTTAGAACAGGGTATGAAAATCCATATAAGAATAATTGAAGGCGGATTTTTTTCAGGTGACTTAGTTGTCAATGCCTTGATAGACATGTATGCAAAATGTAGAACCATATACAATGCACATAAATTGTTTGATCTAGAATGCATCAAAGAAATGTGGTCTCATGATATGCAACGAATGCGAGATATGTAGAAAATAAGACGTGTTCCAGAGAATTTAGAAACTTTCACAATGAATGCAATGGGTAGATTTAAAGCCAAGTTCCAAAATCTTTTGTCAACATCTTCTCCGCTGACGGAGGAAAGGAAGAATTTTGTAGCGCTATTCATTCTTGCAGATCCTAAATAATGCTAACAATAAGAATACTAACTATTTTTGTCGAGCAGTTGGTGTTGGTAGATATGGGTACTCTCCCCTTTTAGCTTTCAATGTCAAGAAAAGTGTCTATGTTCCACTTCTTAGTGCATTTGAACTTGAACAATAATGTTCTTGTGTAAAAATAATCTTTCGTTATGGAAGTTTAATGAAGAGCACAACCAGGAAAAAAAGATACAACTGGCCTTCTCTGCCTAATGTTCTGATATTGAGATGAGGAGTTGATGGTAATGACATTTTATGATTGTAATTTAGGTGAGAGTATAAGATCAGGTATTTGATCTTGGGAAGGAGGGAGATGGTCTTCCTAAGAAAGTTGTAGGAAAAAGAAATTTGAGTAATCATGGGGATAGCCGTCATGGAGGTGATCAACCAATAAAGAGTAGGGCATCATCTAGGTTACCTAAGATGTCTTTTGTCTTACTTGCAATTGTGTCTACAATGGAGTCAATCAACCAATACGGAGTAGGGCATCATCTAGGTTACCTAAGATGTCTTTTGTCTTACTTGCAATTGTGTCTACAATGGAGTCAAAATGAACACATCATGTTGTTGTTGTTTTAGAGGGTCGTCGGATGTATCTCTTCACATCCTCAAGTATTGGGTGTGGTGGTCCCTTTGAAGAGGATATGGGTATTCTAGTAGATACAAAGCTACCAATTTTGATGAACTCCCACCAACACATATATGATCCTTCATGGCACTTCTTATGTGACACTTTAGTGACTACAAAGAACTAATGGACCAATTTCATCATGTGTCTACTACCTTTCTAGCACTGGGAAAGAGATATTAAGAAACAATTGAAGAGATGACTGCCAAAATGGAGAAAATAGAGATGGAAAGAACTTAGCGAAATCCATAACTTGAAAGTTGCAAGTTTCTAGTTACCTTTTTGTAAAAGTGACTTATGTCACCTATTGTAATTTTAAGTTAGAAAATAGAACTTATTTTCAGAAAAGTTATGAAAAACATAACCAAACAAGGTTCATTATATTTAATTGTTGTATTTCAAAAAGGTAGTTATGAGGTAGTTACAAAGTGGTTACTGCAAAAGCCTATAGAAGGCCATTTGGAATGTAAAGGGACTTTTTTTGAAAGGGGAACTTATGGAGAAGCTTTTCAAAGACCTTTGGTCTAACAATTTAAACATGAAGGTTTTGAAATTGTATAATTTTACAAAGATAATAAGAGTGCATTTGCTTCATGTGTTCCAATGGTACTGCTAAGTTATTGTTATTGATTTCTCATATGTTAGATTGGTAATACTTATGTGTCACTGTGTAAATCATAGGTCATCCATCGAAACATTTAGCTATACAATTGATGTAAAGAAGCACAAACATATCTTGGTATCTTGATTTGAATGTGCCCATATAACCTATATCTTCATGTGTTGAGATCTATGTGTCATCCTTCTTTCATCATTGTTGCATGTTAAAACATATATTATGAAAATCAGCATATAAGTTCAGGAACGTAGTTTCTAGATTCTATGGTGAAATTCCCTCATAATTTGTTCTAAGTTTGTGAAATCCTAGCTAGAATTCATGTGTATGCCACTAGGGTTTCTATAATTCTTTTTCCTTTAGTTTCCCTTTTTATCTTTTTTGTACTTTTAGGTTAAAAGTACACAAAAACCTTAAAAAACTCCATCATACGAGGAAGCTACCCCTCTCAAATGCAGAGGAAAGTTGTTAGTCCAGTAATAGCTTATACAATTGTTGGGACATTTGTCACTACCTGTTGTGCGAGTCACTTTGAAATTTGTAGTGACAAATCTGTTTACCAAAAAACACATAAAGATGAATGATAAATTTTGAATGTGAACCCTAAACCCTAATCGGTAAAACCTAAGCCTTGAACCTTGAACCATGAACACTAAACACTAGACAATAAATTTTTAATTATACATGTTGTAACTTAGGCTCTAAACCCTAAACCTTGAATACGTTTGATCCCTAGGTTACAAGTTTAAAGTCAAGATGGTTAAGTTTCTAGCCATAGCCTTGAGCACTAAATTTACTTTACCTAAACTCTAACTACCAAATAATGAATGCTCAACATTGGACCAAGAACCTAGAACCCTAAACCTTGAAACATAAACCTTAGATGAACCTTGAACTCTAAACCCTAAACCCTAAAGGTTGAACCTTAGGCATTGACCCTTTAACCCTAAACAATGAACCTTAGTACTTAACCCAATACATAGACAACTAAATTTTAATGATAAATGATGATCACTAAATATAGACCAATAAATCTTATTCACTTCAAATTGAAAATTAAACCTCAAATGTGAAAAGTAAACCCATAACGTTGAACACTAAATCTTAAACATTGAATGATGAATGTTGAATCCTAAATGCCAAACATTGGACACTATATATTGAATGCTAAACCTTAAATTATCAATGATAAATGTTGAAACATTATCCTTGAACGGTATACCTTAACCATTGAGCCCTAAACCATAAGACCAAAGTCCTAATACCTAAGTAATGAGCCTAGGGTTATGAAGCCTAATAATCGAGCCCTAAACTTGAACACTAAACCCTAAATACTAAATGATGAATGCTAAACTTTCAACCAAGAACCCTAAACCCTAAACCTTGAAACCTAAACTATATACCTAAAACTCTAAACAATAACCCCTAAAGATTGAACACTATTCCTTGATCCTTGAACCCCTAACAATGAACCTTAATGTTACACCATGTAAACAAACAACTAAACTTGAACACTAAACAATGAGCATTAGACACATACCACCAAATCTCAATGTTAAACATTGAGTGTTGATCCCTTAAGGTTGAAAGTTAAACTCATTGTTAATGGTTCAAGAATAGAGGGAAAGAGAGGGAGAGAGAGAGGGGGAGATAGAGAGAGAGAGGGAGGGAGAGGAAGAGAAAGAGGGAGGGAGAGGGAGAGGGACATAGAAGGAGAGAGATGGTGGGGTAGAGAGTAAATATTGTCAAAGATTCTCTTTGATTCAAGATTATGAAATTATCTACTAATGACACCAACCACGAGAAGGTGGAAGCTTATTTGGCACCACTAACCTAAATTAATATCATTAATAGTAATAAATAAATAAAATAAAGGAAAAATTAGTCAAACCAAAAAATTTAAGAACTTGATAATATACTTACTAACTACGAAACTTATGTATCATTTGACCAATTCAATCAAATGAACTATGTATATTCACTCCACTCTTTATCGTGTCAAGTATTGCTTCATAGTCAAACTCGTGAACTTTCCACAAGTTCTTATTTTGTGGTTTACCCTCATATTTGATCAATTAAACATTTGATGCAACAAGGTTAGAATAATGAATAATTATCCTATATTTGTCAAAGTCCTTGAATAACCACACATTGGAATTCTTCATTCGGTACCTTCTAATACATGTTCCAGTAACAACCACAGACCCCAAATGATACTTAATGTCTTCTCCATCTATGATAGGAGCTTTCAATTTCTTTTTTACCTTAACATAATGACACATGTAATAATATGTTCCTTCTTCATTATCTTCATCTACAATAACTACATAAAAATGTCTTGCATTGAATTGTACCAAAAAGTTTAATTCAATAAATAATACAAAAACACTTCATAATGAGGTATAATATTAATTTTAATTAAATATCACATCTATAATACCTAGTTGCACTAGATTTTATATATGATCAAAGCCAACTAATGATTTCATCTCTGTGAGTTGTAGTGCTTATGGAGGTCAATACATATCAAATGGACCTAAATTTCTAGAACATCATTTATCGACCCACTCTTTTGAATCACATTCATTCCAAGAAAAAATTATATGTGAAGAACAAAAGCATCCATCTACCTCATATATAGTCCATGAACCTACATTTCAGCTTCTAAAATAGTGGAACTCGCTTGGTCCTATTACTGTACAACAATCTTCATATTTTACAATGTTAGTTTCATCTACCAACTAAAAAAATCTACAAACTATAAACTTACCTTCATTACCTAGACCCATTGTTGAGTTACACCATTTGATGATGGATGTTGCATCTGTCAACTTCACACCATCTTTGTATGTCAGCTATTCTCATGCTAATGCTCTTTTAATAATGCTCCTACACCATCATGCTGCCCCTTTCCATGCTTGACCTTAGATAAATTCTAAATATGTTAAATACCACTCATCTAGTATGTATCCTACTCACCAATAGAACATCTATTAATTCTTGAATTGTTATGCATAATTATTTAACCATATGATGTGTTGACTAAATATGATGTTTCTGTTATTCAAAATATTATAGAACATCTCAAATCTACCTTGCATGAACTCTATAGAATGTGTACGATTGTTACTAATATAAAAATGATACTCCCTTAAGATCTTTTTGTATTTCTCTATATTGTTAGCTGCATGAATGACTTTTATATACACAAATATGATAACCTAAATTGGGGGTGTAGTACTATGATTGGACTTCACTTTATGTTTGTAGTGTATAGTTATCTATAGAATCTAGATAACTGATACGATTGTATGAAGAGGAAATGTGTCCTTGCATAACTTGAATTGATCATCTAACAATTGAGATCTATGTGCATGTCTTGCATACTCATACACTATCTTCTCTTGAAAGATAGTTATAAGTTCTAATATTCTTATTTCCTTACTCACTAATTCACACCTCTTGGTCTCTTTACCATCTTTAAAAGTGTATGTCATTGACTTATATTTTTTAAAACTTAATAGTTCATTTGCAATTGCATGTGTATTCTCTTTGTGTAAATAATTTTTTAAATGTTGTAAACCACCACAACTATCAAAAGTTCCATCTAAACAGGTAAGTGCATGGAAATGGGGGACAAAAATAGGGTCAAAAGAGGCGACATTTTTCCTAAAATCAATTAAACCTAAACTTGGATGAGTAATTTGAGATGCATACACTCAAAATTTGAAGATACGACAAGAAAAAGATTTTTCGTACTCTAAATCTAGTTTCTAAACTACTAAAGTTTTAAAAAATGGTTAAGATTATGAGGGTAAAATGTTGTGTGCACACAAAAGTGTTCCTATTTTTCTCACTAAAATATAACAATGTCCAGTGTTGCACCCCCTATGCTTTTTGCATTCAATTGATATTTTTTAAAATGGTTGGTAGAAATATGGTTTAAAGAGTGCATTTGGTTCGTGTGTTCCAATGGTACTTCTAAGTTATTGTTATTGATTTCTCATATGTTAGATTGGTAATACTTATGTGTCACTGTGTAAATCATAGGTCATCCATCGAAACATTTAACTATACAATTGATGTAAAGAAGCACAAACATATCTTGATTTCTTGATTTGAACGTGCCCATATAACCTATATCTTCGTGTGTTGAGATATATGTGTTATCCTTCTTTCATCATTGTTGCATGTTAAAACATATATTATGAAAATGATCATATAAGTTCAGGAACGTAGTTTCTAGATTCTATGGTGAAATCCCCTCATAATTTGTACTAAGTTTGTGAAATCCCAGGTGGAATTCATGTGTATGCCACTAGAGTTTCTATAATTCTTTTTCCTTTAATTTTCCTTTTTATCCTTTTTGTACTTTTAGGTTAAAAGTACTTAAAAACCTTTAAAACCCCCATCATACGAGGGGGCTACCCCTCTCAAACGCAGAGGAAAGTTGTTAGTCTAGTAATAGCTTATCCAACTGTTGGGACATTTGCCATTACTTGTTGGGCGGGTCACTTTAAAATTTGTAGTGACAAATCTATTTACCAACAAACCCATAAAGATGAATGATAAATGTTGAATGTGAACCCTAAACCCTAATTAGTAAACCCTAAGCCTTGATCCTTGAACCATGAACACTAAACACTAGACAATAAATTTTGAATGACAAATGTTGTAACCTAGGCTTTAAACCCTAAACCTTGAATACGTTCGATCCCTAGGTTACAAGTTTAAAGTCAAGATGGTTAAGTTTTTAGCCATAGACTTGAGCACTAAATTTAATTTACCTAAACCCTAACTACCAAATAATGAATGCTCAACATTGGACCAAGAACCTAGAACCCTAAACTTTGAAACATAAACCTTAGATGAACCTTGAACTCTAAACCCTAAACCCTAAAGGTTGAACCTTAGGCATTGACCCTTTAACCCTAAACAATGAACCTTAGCACTTAACCCAATACATAGACAACTAAATTTTAATGATAAATGATGATCACTAAATATAGACCAATAAATCTTATTCACTTCAAATTGAAAATTAAACCTCAAATGTGAAAATTAAACCCATAATGTTGAACACTAAATCTTAAACATTGAATGATAAATGTTGAATCCTATATTCCAAACATCGAACACTATATATTGAATGCTAAACTTTAAATTATCAATGCTAAATGTTGAAACATTATCCTTGAACGGTATACCTTAACCATTGATCCCTAAGCCATAAGACCAAAGTCCTAATACCTAAGTAATGAGCCTAGGGTTATGAAGCCTAAAAATTGAGCCCTAAACTTGAACACTAAACCCTTAATACTAAATGATGATTGCTAAACTTTCAACCAAGAACCCTAAACCCTAAACCTTGAATCCTAAACTATATACCTAAAACTCTAAACAATAACCCCTAAAGATTGAACACTATTCCTTGATCCTTGAACCCTTAACAATGAACCTAAATGTTAGACCATGTAAACAAACAACTAAACTTTAACACTAAACAATGAGCATTAGACACATACCACCAAATCTCAATGTTAAACATTGAGTGTTGATCCCTTAAGGTTGAAAGTTAAACTCACTGTTAATGGTTTAAGAATAGAGGGAGAGAGAGGGAGAGAGAGTGGGGGAGATAGAGAGAGAGGGAGGGAGGGGAAGAGGAAGAGGGAGGGAGTATGAGGGAGAGGGACATAGAAGGAGAGAGATGGTGGGGTAGAGAGTAAATATTGTCAAAGATTCTCTTTGATTCAAGATTATGAAATTATCTACTACTAACACCAACCACGAGAAGATGAAATCTTATTTCGCACCACTAAGCTAAATTAATATCATTAATAGTAATAAATAAATAAAATAAAGGAAAAATTAGTCAAACCAAAAAGCTTAATAACTTGATAATATACTTACTAACTACGAAACTTATGTATCATTCAACCAATTCAATCAAATAAACTATGTATATTCACTCCACTCTTTATCGTGTCAAGTATTGCTTCATAGTCAAACTCGTGAACTTTCCACAAGTTCTTATTTTGTGGTTTACCCTCATATTTGATCAATTAAACATTTGATGCAACAAGGTTAGAATAATGAATAATTATCCTATATTTGTCAAAGTCCTTGAATAACAACACATTGGAATTCTTCATTGGGTACCTTCTAATACATGTTCTAGTAACAACCACAGACTCCAAATGATACTTAACGTCTTCTCCATCTATGATAGGAGCTTTCAATTTCTTTTTTATCTTAACATAATGACACATGTAATAATATGTTCCTTCTTCATTATCTTCATCTGCAATAACTACATAAAAATGTCTTAAATTGAATTGTACCAAAAAGTTTAATTCAATAAATAATACAAAAACACTTCATAACGAAGTATAATATTAATTTTAATTAAATATCACATCTATAATACCTAGTTGCACTACATTTTATATATGATCAAAGCCAACTAATGATTTCATCTCTATGAGTTGTAGTGTTTAGGGAGGTCAATACATATCAAATGGACTTAAATTTCTAGAACATCATTTATCGACCCACTCTTTTGAATCACATTCATTCCAAGAAAAAATTATATGTGAAGAACAAAAGCATACCATCTACCTCATATATAGTCCATGAACCTACATTTCAGCTTCTAAAATAGTGGAACTCGCTTGGTCCTATTACTGTACAATAATCTTCATATTTTACAATGTTAGTTTCATCTACCAACTAAAAAAATCTACAAACTATAAACTTACCTTCATTACCTAGACCCATTGTTGAGTTACACCATTCGATGATGGATGTTGCATCTGTCAACTTCACACCATCTTTGTATGTCAAATATTCTCATGCTAATGCTCTTTTAATAATGCTCCTACACCATCATGCTGCCCCTTTCCATGCTTGACCTTAGATAAATTCTAAATATGTTAAATACCACTCATCTAGTATGTATCCTACTCACCAATAGAACATCTGTTAATTCTTGAATTGTTATGTATAATTATTTGACCATATGATGTGTTGACTAAATATGATGTTTCTGCTATTCAAAATATTATAGAACATCTCAAATCTACCTTGCATGAAATCTATAGAATGTGTATGATTGTTACTAATATAAAAATGATACTCCCTTAAGATCTTTTTGTATTTCTCTATATTGTTAGCTGCATGAATGAGTTTTATATACACAAATATGATAACCTAAATTGGGGGTGTAGTACTATGATTAGACTTCACTCTATGTTTGTAGTGTATAGTTCTCTATAGAATCTAGATAACTGATATGATTGTATGAAGAGGAAATGTGTCCTTGCATAACTTGAATTGATCATCTAACAATTGAGATCTATGTGCATGTCTTGCATACTCATACACTATCTTCTCTTGAAAGATAGTTATAAGTTCTAATATTCTTATTTCCATACTCACTAATTCACACCTCTTGGTCTCTTTACCATCTTTAAAAGTGTATGTCATTGACTTATATTTTTTAAAACTTAATAGTTCATTTGCAATTGCAAGTGTATTCTCTTTGTGTACATAATTTTTTAAATGTTGTAAACCACCACAACTATCAAAAGTTCCATCTAAACAGGTAAGTACATGGAAATGGGGGACAAAATTGGGGTCAAAAGAGGCCACATTTTTCCTAAAATCAATTAAACCTAAACTTGGATGAGTAATTTGAGATGCATACACTCAAAATTTGAAGATACGACAAGAAAAAGATTTTTTGTACTCTAAATCTAGTTTCTAAACTACTAAAGTTTTAAAAAATGGTTAACATTACAAGGGTAAAATGTTGTGTGCACACAAAAGTGTTCCTATTTTTCTCACTAAAATATAACAATGTCCAGTGTTGCACCCCCTATTTTTTTTGCATTCAATTGATATTTTTTAAAATGGTTGGTAGAAATATGGTTTAAAGAGTGCATTTGGTTCATGTGTTCCAATGGTACTTCTAAGTTATTGTTATTGATTTCTCATATGTTAGATTGGTAATACTTATGTGTCACTATGTAAATCATAGGTCATCCATCGAAACATTTATCTATACAATTGATGTAAAGAAGCACAAACATATCTTGGTTTCTTGATTTGAACGTGCCCATATAACCTATATCTTCGTGTGTTGAGATCTATGTGTTATCCTTCTTTCATCATTGTTGCATGTTAAAACATATATTATGAAAATCATCATATAAGTTCAGGAACGTAGTTTCTAGATTCTATGGTGAAATCCCCTCATAATTTGTACTAAGTTCGTCAAATCCCAGGTCAAATTCATGTGTATGCCACTAGGGTTTCTATAATTCTTTTTCCTTCAGTTTTCCTTTTTATCCTTTTTGTACTTTTAGGTTAAAAGTACACAAAAACCTTAAAAACCCCCATCATACGAGGAAGCCACCCCTCTCAAATGCAGAGGAAAGTTGTTAGTCCAGTAATAGCTTATCCAATTGTTGGGACATTTGTCACTACCTGTTGGGCGGATCACTTTGAAATTTGTAGTGACAAATCTGTTTACCAACAAACCCATAAAGATGAATGATAAATGTTGAATGTGAACCCTAAACCCTAATTGGTCAACCCTAAGCCTTGACCCTTGAACCATGAACACTAAACACTAGACAATAAATTTTGAATGATAAATGTTGTAACTTAGGCTCTAAACCCTAAACCTTGAATACGTTCGATCCCTAGGTTACAAGTTTAAAGTCAAGATGGTTAAGTTTTTAGCCATAGCCTTGAGCACTAAATTTAGTTTACCTAAACCCTAACTACCAAATAATGAATGCTCAACATTGGACCAAGAACCTAGAACCCTAAACCTTGAAACATAAACCTTAGATGAACCTTGAACTCTAAACCCTAAACCCTAAAGGTTGAACCTTAGGCATTGAACCTATAACCCTAAACAATGAACCCTAGCACTTCATCCAATACATAGACAACTAAATTTTAATGATAAATGATGATCACTAAATATAGACCAATAAGTCTTATTCACTTCAAATTGAAAAGTAAACCTCAATTGTGAAAATTAAACCG
This sequence comes from Cunninghamia lanceolata, assembly GCA_027924645.1. NCBI lineage: Eukaryota > Viridiplantae > Streptophyta > Pinopsida > Cupressales > Cupressaceae > Cunninghamia > Cunninghamia lanceolata. Next base: position 1,207,565 of record BSBN01001753.1, read on the forward strand.
ATAATGTTGAACACTAAATCTTAAACATTGAATGATGAATGTTGAATCCTAAATGCCAAACATTGGACACTATATATTGAATGTTAAACCTTAAATTATCAATGATAAATTTTGAAACATTATCCTTGAATGGTATACCTTAACCATTGAGCCCTAAACCATAAGACCAAAGTCCTAATACCTAAGTAATGAGCCTAGGGTTATGAAGCCTAATAATTAAGCCCTAAACTTGAACACTAAACAATAAATATTAAATGATGAATGCTAAACTTTCAACCAAGAACCCTAAACCCTAAACCCTAAACCTTGAAACCTAAACTATATACCTAAAACTCTAAACAATAACCCCTAAAGATTGAACACTATTCCTTGATCATTGAACCCTTAACAATGAACCTTAATGTTAAACCATGTAAACAAATAACTAAACTTGAACACTAAACAATGAGCATTAGACACATACCACCAAATCTCAATGTTAAACATTGAGTGTTGATCCTTTAAGGTTGAAAGTTAAACTCATTGTTAATGGTTCAAGAATAGAGGGAGAGAGAGGGAGAGAGAGTGGGGGAGATAGAGAGAGAGAGAGAGGGAGGGAGAGGAAGAGGAAGAGGAAGAGGGAGGCAGGGAGAGGGAGAGGGACATAGAAGCAGAGAGATGGTGGGGTAGAGAGTAAATATTGTCAAAGATTCTCTTTGATTCAAGATTATGAAATTATCTACTAATGACACCAACCATGAGAAGGTGGAAGCTTATTTGGCACCACTAACCTAAATTAATATCATTAATAGTAATAAATAAATAAAATAAAGGAAAAATTAGTCAAACCAAAAAATTTAAGAACTTGATAATATACTTACTAACGACGAAACTTATGTATCATTCGACCAATTCAATCAAATGAACTATGTATATTCACTCCACTCTTTATCGTGTCAAGTATTGCTTCATAGTCAAACTCGTGAACTTTCCACAAGTTCTTATTTTGTGGTTTATCCTCATATTTGATCAATTAAACATTTGATGCAACAAGGTTAGAATAATGAATAATTATCCTATATTTGTCAATGTCCTTGAATAACCACACATTGGAATTCTTCATTCGGTACCTTTAACCACAGACCCCAAATGATACTTAATGTCTTCTCCATCTATGATAGGAGCTTTAAATTTCTTTTTTAGCTTAACATAATGACATATGTAATAATATGTTCCTTCTTCATTATCTTCATCAGCAATAACTACATTAAAATATCTTGCATTGAATTGTACCAAAAAGTTTAATTCAATAAATAATACAAAAACACTTCATAATGAGGTATAATATTAATTTTAATTAAATATCACATCTATAATACCTAGTTGCACTAGATTTTATATATGATCAAAGACAACTAATGATTTCATCTCTATGAGTTGTAGTGCTTATGGAGGTTAATACATATGAAATGGACTTAAATTTATAGAACATCATTTATCGACCCACTCTTTTGAATCACATTCATTCCAAGAAAAAATTATATGTGAAGAACAAAAGCATACCATCTACCTCATATATAGTCCATGAACCTACATTTCAGCTTCTAAAATAGTGGAACTCACTTGGTCCTATTACTGTACAACAATCTTCATATTTTACAATGTTAGTTTCATCTACCAACTAAAAAAATCTACAAACTATAAACTTACCTTCATTACCTAGACCCGTTGTTGAATTACACCATTCGATGATGGATGTTGCATCTGTCAACTTCACACCATCTTTGTACGTCAAATATTCTCATGCTAATGCTCTTTTAATAATGCTCTTACACCATCATGCTCCCCTTTTCCATGCTCGGCCTTAGATAAATTCTAAATATGTTAAATACCATTCATCTAGTATGTATTCTACTCAACAATAGAAGATTTGTTAATTCTTGAATTGTTATGTATAATTATTTGGCCATATGATGTGTTGACTAAATATGATGTTTCTTCTATTCAAAATATTATAGAACATCTCAAATCTACCTTGCATGAACTCTATAGAATGTGTACAATTGTTACTAATATAAAAATGATACTCCCTTAAGATCTCTTTGTATTTCTCTATATTGTTAGCTGCATGAATGAGTTTTATATACACAAATATGATAACATAAATTGGGGGTGTAGTACTATGATTGGACTTCACTCTATGTTTGAAGTGTATAGTTATCTATAGAATCTAGATAACTGATACGATTTTATGAAGATGAAATGTGTCCTTGCATAACTTGAATTGATCATCTAACAATTGAGATCTATGTGCATGTCTTGCATACTCATACACTATCTTCTCTTGAAAGATAGCCATAAGTTCTAATATTCTTATTTCCTTACACACTAATTCACAACTCTTGGTCTCTTTACCATCTTTAAAAGTGTATGTCATTGACTTATATTTTTTAAAACTTAATAGTTCATTTGCAATTGCATGTGTATTCTCTTTGTGTACATAATTTTTTAAATGTTGTAAACCACCACAACTATCAAAAGTTCCATCTAAACAGGTAAGTGCATTGAAATGGGGGAGAAAAAGGGGGTCAAAAGAGGCCACATTTTTCCTAAAATCAGTTAAACCTAAACTTGGATGAGTAATTTGAGATGCATACACTCAAAATTTGAAGATATGACAAGAAAAAGATTTTTCGTACTCTAAATCTAGTTTCTAAACTACTAAAGTTTTAAAAAATGGTTAAGATTACGAGGGTAAACTTTTGCGTGCACACAAAAGTGTTCCTATTTTTCTCACTAAAATATAACAATGTCTAGTGTGCACCCCCTATTTTTTTTTCATTCAATTGATATTTTTTAAAATGGTTGGTAGAAATATGGTTTAAAGAGTGCATTTGGTTCATGTGTTCCAATGGTACTTCTAAGTTATTGTTATTGATTTCTCATATGTTAGATTGGTAATACTTATGTGTCACTGTGTAGATCATAGGTCATCCATTCAAACATTTAACTATACAATTGATGTAAAGAAGCACAAACATATCTTGGTTTCTTGATTTGAACGTGCCCATATAGCCTATCTCTTCGTGTGTTGAGATCTATGTGTTATCCTTCTTTCATAATTGTTGCATGTTAAAACATATAGTATGAAAATCATCATATAAGTTCAGGAACGTAGTTTCTAGATTCTATGGTGAAGTTCCCTCATAATTTGTACTAAGTTTGTGAAATCCCAGTTGGAATTCATGTGTATGCCACTAGGGTTTCTATAATTCTTTTTCCTTTAATTTTCCTTTTTATCCTTTTTGTACTTTTAGGTTAAAAGTGCACAAAAACCTTAAAAACCCCCATCATACGAGGGGGCTACCACTCTCAAACACAGAGGAAAGTTGTTATTCTAGTAATAGCTTATCCAACTGTTGGGACATTTGCCACTACCTGTTGGGCCGGTCACTTTGAAATTTGTAGTGACAAATCTATTTACCAACAAATCCATAAAGATGAATGATAAATGTTGAATGTGAACCCTAAACCCTAATTGGTAAACCCTAAGCCTTGACCCTTGAACCATGAACTCTAAACATTAGACAACAAATTTTGAATGACAAATGTTGTTACCTAGGCTCTAAACCCTAAACCTTCAATATGTTTGATCCCTAGGTTACAAGTTTAAAGTCAAGATGGTTAAGTTTTTAGCCATAGCCTTGAGCACTAAATTTAATTTACCTAAACCCTAACTACCAAATAATGAATTCTCAACATTGGACCAAGAACCTAGAACCCTAAACCTTGAAACATAAACCTTAGATGAACCTTGAACTCTAAACCCTAAACCCTAAAGGTTGAACCTTAGGCATTGACCATTTAACCCTAAACAATGAACCTTAGCACTTAACCCAATACATAGACAACTAAATTTTAATGATAAATGATGATCACTAAATATAGACCAATAAATCTTATTCACTTCAAATTGAAAATTAAACCTCAAATGTGAAAATTAAACCCATAATGTTGAACACTAAATCTTAAACATTGAATGATGAATGTTGAATCCCAAATGCCAAACATAGAACACTATATATTGAATGCTAAACCTTAAATTATCAATGATAAATGTTGAAACATTATCCTTGAATAGTATACCTTAACCATTGATCCCTAAGCCATAAGACCAAAGTCCTAATACCTAAGTAATGAGCCTAGGGTTATGAAGCCTAAAAATTGAGCCCTATACTTGAACACTAAACCCTTAATACTAAATGATGAATGATAAACTTTCAACCAATAACCCTAAACCCTAAACCTTGAATCCTAAACTATATACCTAAAACTCTAAATAGTAACCCCTAAAGATTGAACACTATTCCTTTATCCTTGAACCCTTAACAATGAACCTAAATGTTAGACCATGTAAACAAACAACTAAACTTTAACACTAAACAGTGAGAATTAGACAAATACCACCAAATCTCAATGTTAAATATTGAGTGTTGATCCCTTAAGGTTGAAAGTTAAACTCATTGTTAGTGGTTCAAGAATAGAGGGAGAGAGAGGGAGAGAGAGTGGGGGAGATAGAGAGAGAGAGGGAGGGAGAGGGAGAGGAAGAGGAAGAGGGAGGGAGTGAGAGGGAGAGGGACATAGAAGGAGAGAGATGGTGGGGTAGAGAGTAAATATTGTCAAAGATTCTCTTTGATTCAAGATTATGAAATTATCTACTACTAACACCAACCATGAGAAGATGAAATCTTATTTCACACCACTAAGCTAAATTAATATCATTAATAGTAATAAATAAATAAAATAAAGGAAAAATTAGTCAAACCAAAAAACTTAATAACTTGATAATATACTTACTAACTACGAAACTTATGTATCATTCAACCAATTCCATCAAATAAACTATGTATATTCACTCCACTCTTTATCGTGTCAGGTATTGCTTCATAGTCAAACTCGTGAACTTTCCACAAGTTCTTATTTTGTGGTTTACCCTCATATTTGATCAATTAAACATTTGATGCAACAAGGTTAGAATAATGAATAATTATCCTATATTTGTCAAAGTCCTTGAATAACAACACATTGGAATTCTTCATTGGGTACCTTCTAATACATGTTCTAGTAACAACCACAGACTCCAAATGATACTTAACGTCTTCTCCATCTATGATAGGAGCTTTCAATTTCTTTTTTATCTTAACATAATGACACATGTAATAATATGTTCCTTCTTCATTATCTTCATCTGCAATAACTACATAAAAATGTCTTGCATTGAATTGTACCAAAAAGTTTAATTCAATAAATAATACAAAAACACTTCATAATGAGGTATAATATTAATTTTAATTAAATATCACATCTATAATACCTAGTTGCACTATATTTTATATATGATCAAAGCCAACTAATGATTTCATCTCTATGAGGTGCAGTGCTTATGGAGGTCAATACATATCAAATGGACTTAAATTTCTAGAACATCATTTATCGACCCACTCTTTTGAATCACATTCATTCCAAGAAAAAATTATATGTGAAGAACAAAAGCATACCATCTACCTCATATATAGTCCATGAACCTACATTTCAGCTTCTAAAATAGTGGAACTCGCTTGGTCCTATTACTGTACAACAATCTTCATATTTTACAATGTTAGTTTCATCTACCAACTAAAAAAATCTACAAACTATAAAATTACCTTCATTACCTAGACCCATTGTTGAGTAACACCATTTGATGATGGATGTTGCATATGTCAACTTCACACCATCTTTGTACGTCAAATATTCTCATGCTAATGCTCTTTTAATAATGCTCCTACACCATCATGCTCCCCCTTTCCATGCTCGACCTTAGATAAATTCTAAATATGTTAAATACCACTCATCTAGTATGTATCCTACTCACCTATAGAACATCTGTTAATTCTTGAATTGTTATGTATAATTATTTGACCATATGATGTGTTGACCAAATATGATGTTTCTGCTATTCAAAATATTATAGAAAATCTCAAATCTACCTTGCATGAACTCTATAGAATGTGTACGATTGTTACTAATATAAAAATGATACTCCCTTAAGATCTTTTTGTATTTCTCTATATTGTTAGCTACATGAATGAGTTTTATATACACAAATATGATAACCTAAATGGGGGTGTAGTACTATGATTGGATTTCACTCTATGTTTGTAGTGTATAGTTCTCTATAGAATCTAGATAACTGATACGATTTTATGAAGAGGAAATGTGTCCTTGCATAACTTGAATTGATCATCTAACAATTAAGATCTATGTGCATGTCTTGCATACTCATACACTATCTTCTCTTGAAAGATAGCTATAAGTTCTAATATTCTTATTTCCTTACTAACTAATTCACACCTCTTGGTCTATTTACCATCTTTAAAAGTGTATGTCATTGACTTATATTTTTTCAAACCTAATAGTTCATTTGTAATTGCATGTGTATTCTCTTTGTGTACATAATTGTTTAAATTTTGTAAACCACCACAACTATCAAAAGTTCCATCTAAATAGGTAAGTGCATGGAAATGGGGGACAAAAAGGGGGTCAAAAGAGACCAACTTTTTCCTAAAATCAATTAAACCTAAACTTGGATGAGTAATTTGAGATGCATACTCTCAAAATTTGAAGATACGACAAGAAAAAGATTTTTCGTACTCTAAATCTAGTTTCTAAACTACTAACGTTTTAAAAAATGGTTAAGATTACAAGGGTAAAATGTTGTGTGCACACAAAAGTGTTCCTATTTTTATCACTAAAATATAACAATGTCCAATGTTGCACCCCCTATTTTTTTTGCATTCAATTGACTTTTTTTAAAATGGTTGGTAGAAATATGGTTTAAAGAGTGCATTTGGTTCGTGTGTTCCAATGGTACTTCTAATTTATTGTTATTGATTTCTCATATGTTAGATTGGTAATACTTATGTGTCATTGTGTAAATCATAGGTCATCCATCAAAACATTTAACTATACAATTGATGTAAAGAAGCACAAACATATCTTGGTTTCTTGATTTGAATGTGCCCATATAACCTATCTCTTCGTGTGTTGAGATCTATGTGTTATCCTTCTTTCATCATTGTTGCATGTTAAAACATATATTATGAAAATCATCATATAAGCTCAGGAATGTAGTTTCTAGATGCTATGGTGAAATCCCCTCATAATTTTTACTAAGTTTTTGAAATCCTAGCTGGAATTCATGTGTATGCCACTAGGGTTTCTATAATTCTTTTTCCTTTAGTTTTCCTTTGTATCTTTTTTGTACTTTTAGGTTAAAAGTACACAAAAACCTTCAAAATCCCCATCATACAAGGGAGCTACCACTCTCAAACGTAGAGGAAAGTTGTTAGTCTAGTAATAGCTTATCCAACTATTGGGACATTTGTCACTACCTGTTAGGTGACTCACATTGAAATTTGTAGTGAAAAATCCGTTTACCAACAAACCCATAAATATGAATGATAAATGTTGAATGTGAATGCTAAACCCTAATTGGTAAACCCTAAGCCTTGACCCTTGAACCTGTTGTCGATGAGGATTGCACCCTTATGCAAAGTTGTGAAACTCTGCAATCCTTCAAAACATGGGATCAAGTTCAGGTTGTGGGTGACCTGGTGAACTTGAACCTCCAGATGGCCTGGTTCCCTTGATAAAATAATAAATTTTGCAAGAAAAGGGTAAAAAAGATCTAATGGAATCACAAAAACTAAAACTGTAAATGCGGTGATGCACCTAATTTGATGGTAGAACCTTCAAATCTAACTCACAATAGATCTCAGAAATCTATCTACACAATCCACTTTTTTTAAATAAGATGAAAAAATTGATTCTTAAGAATGCTACAAAACGTTTTCTATGAAGGAAAAATAGGAGCTTTCACAACATAGAAGAAAATTAAACTCTGTGGCACAACTTAAGACCTGTGATATTACTACTACACAATACTAGCAAGTAAGAATGAGACAATAATTTTAAAGGTTCTGATTTTAAACACAATAAAATTTCATCAAATCACTCATACAAGTAGCATTAATGGAAAGGCAAACACTTGATTCGAATAAAAAATAAAGGAAAATATTGCATAAAAGATAGAAAATGGAACCTGTAACTTGCTATAATCTCTATAAAATCTGTAATCAATGAGTTACAAAACCTCCTCTCTCAAAGTGTAAAGAGTAAAAAGGCAAGAACTTGAAAAATGAGTTACAAAACCTTCTGTCCTTCAATGTGTAAAAGAGAAAAGAATGCAAGAACTAACAAAACCTAAGTTTTACTTTACAATATATAGCTTGCTCTCTCCAAGTGGCATGAAAAATAGAACTGCAGCTAACTATCTCTCTAAAAACAATCTCCCAAAAGTAATCCACGAGCAAACCAAGAAATCCCTAAAAATAAGAGTCCAAACTGTCACAATTTGAGCAAAACTAGCTCCAAGTTGATCCTCTCCATATGTTTGACCAAGAAGTTGACCAAAACTCCTCAAATTGCTCCCCAAATCATGCAAAAAGTCCCTAGTAGCCTCAGTTAACTCAACTCATCAATTTGCATGATTTTGCTTTTGCAAAATTGATGTGAGTGAATAATAAAGTAATTAGGATAGTTACTTTACTATTAGTTACAATTTAAATTATTTTTTATTTTACTACTTGTGAAAAATAATAAAGTAATTTGTAGAATATATTACTTTATTATTTATCTACATTGATTTATTTGTAAAATCATGCATGATGAAAGAGAAAATAATTCCCTTATCTCTCCAATTACACTTGCCTAATTTGTATGATTTGAGCAAAAATATGACTTAGAAGAAAACAACAATCCCCTTATATCTCCATGTGAGAAAAAACTCCTAGTTTGTATGACATATGCATTAAGGCAAAAAATTTACCCTTATTACTCCACATGCAATATCAAAATGCTTTACAAACACTTAGGCATAAAAATACCACTTATCGCTCCACATGCACTAAGGAAAAAATAATGATACACTCTACCTTATTACTCTATTTACAATGTCAAAAATACCACCTCACTTCCATATAATCTCCATCATGCAAAAATCAAATTCTAATATAAGCTCCTGCCGCCTTGCAACCTTATATTGTCTTCATATGAATTCTACCTTTGACTTTGGATGTGAAGATCGTGCATTAAACAATGCATAGTCATGAGAAGAATCTCCTTGGTTTTATTCGGCCACCTTGCATCATTATGCATTATCAAGAGGAATCTTTTGACTTATCAAATATTTGCAAGAAGACAAGGTAAAAATTTGACCATGCAAGGTTTGAGGATCTCGACCATATGATAGTCGACCATAAGTGAATAAAGTTTGTTTGAAAATTAGTTAAGGCATAAGCCTTACCCTCTAATAATACCGACCACCCTTTTGACTTTAGAAACAATAGCAAAAGATACCTGTCGGCCCTTCCACATAATGATCACTTGCTAGGAAAGTCTTGGACCACGATGGGTTTTGGATAAGGTAATGATTTTTTGGTTTGTTAAGTCAAAATATCAAAAAGTGAGAAGAAGCTTAGAACAAAAGCATTGGGTAAACCCTAAATTTTACCTCATTTTCATTTTGGCATTTCTCTGTTTCAACTCTACAACCATTTCAATGGCCGACTAGGGTTTGATGATTCTCTCTAGTTTTCTTCTCCATACGGTGGCCTCTGTGGTTGAAATCTTGCATTTCCTATGCAAGGCAGGAATTTGGTGAGTATGGTGTGCAAGATTTTGATTGGCATGTTTCATTACTTTCTGTAGCATTCTTGCTTCAAATGGCCATAGCCATGCTTCCTCTTTCCTCTGTTCAATGTTTAACATTCTTCTTTGATTTTTCTATTTCTTTCATCTGTAACTATGACTCATGCTACTGCAATAAGAAGAAATCCTCAGAAATGAGGCCTCAGCTGTTCTTCTTCTTTCTCGGCAACTAAAAGGTAAGCTCCATATTATTTTTCATGTATACCTTTTGATATTACTGTATCTTGGAAAAGACAAGGTTTCTTTGCAAGCAAAAGAAATGGGTATTTTTGTTTTTGATAAAAACCTTTCTTTCTGTCATGGCCGTGGCACTACATGTATTTCTGTAGCATTCTTTCTTTGTCTTCTTGCAAAAACTTGAGGGTTTTTTAATTATGAAATGAGGGTTTCATTTCACTGTGCATAGAAACTCCTTTATGCCACAGCCATTTGCTTCCTGTAGGTATTCTCTTTACGAGAATATAGAAAAGAAACAAGGGCTTTAAAATATTGAGATGGGTATCTCATTTATATATGCAGGAACCTTACTTGTCACAGCCATGGCAGAAAATGCATCTCTGTAACACTTCCTTTTAAAAATGAAACAAAATGAAACAAGGGTTTCAAATTTTAAAAAGAGGGTTGCATTTTTTCATATGGGTTCTACATTCTGAGCATAAAAATGTCTTTCATGTCACAACCTTGGCTTTAGATGCATTGTATTACTTTCTTTTTTCTGTAGATGCAACATGGCATTAGGGTTTCAAAAACTGAAACAAGGGTTTTATATATTCTCAAACACAGTATCACTTCTTTACTTGTCTGGTAATTCATCTTTCTAGTTCTGTAGCTCCTCTGTGTATGTATTTGTTGGCATTTCTAGGCAACAATAACTGCCCTGTAACTATTCATGCCAATCTTGCATAAATAAAGCTTTATAAGTTTCTTTCAAAATATAACAAGATTTAGACATATCTGCACTTTTCCTTGACAGTTTTAACTTTGATCATCCTCTTGTTCCATGACTATTACTGTCAGAAAGACATTCTATTTTTTGTATCAGTCATTTATCCTTCAAAAGATAACATAAATACTTGATCTTGTTTACTCCATAGGTCGATTTGTAGTGACTTACTGTAGCCATAGTTCTTCATAATATTGATCTTTGATCATTCATTTCACTTGACTGTAAATATAGAATAGAAAAACATGAATGTCTTTATCTATACTAGATAGAAGCACGACTGTAACAAACATATGATCTTTATAAAAATCTTAGAACTGTGTCTATTTACTTCACTTTCTGTGCAAAAAGAATAACTTGTATACTGGATATCATGTATCTTTTTCTTTGTATCTGTTCTTATCAACTGTCATGGTTGATTGTCTACCTGTATTTGATGTTACCTGAACCTGTTGATCTACACTTGTCTTCTTTACTTGATGTATTATCCTTCATTTATGACTGTCATAGTCAATTATGCATGTATCATCTGTCCTCCACTGCAACATCATATGATACAAAGCTTTAACATCTTCAGTGATTCTAAGTTATCAAATGATACAAGACTTTGGCACTTTAAAGGCATTACTTTGTTTCTTTTATCTCCACTTGGTTATATACTTCAAACCTCTGTAGCATACATTTGTACCTTCTTGCTCTTTCATCATAGTCAAATGATGCTTCTACTTGATCACAAGTCTGTCCTTAATTTCATTTGCATGCTTTTGTCATATCTTTAGTCTGATTTTATGAAACTGTGGCATGAAATATGACAACAATAAGGCATTTTAATGATGGTATAAATAAGAAAAGTACCTTTCATAGCTACATTTCTATTTTTTGCAATCTGTCAAGTTGACTCATGCACTTTGAATATATCTAATCTAATTTAATCAACTATAATCAAGGTGAACATAGTTTATAGGAACAACTGCTCCTTTTCATGATCATGATAACACGCTTTTTCTCCAAGTTGATTTTATGATGCATGATATCTCTTAAATGATGCATCCTGTCTTTATTTTGATATCCTTTTCACATGAATAGAAAAGGGGAACATGTTGGGCTCAACCCTTATGGGAGCCACATTTTCTCCACATGTTTTAATGTCTTTAAATCAACAACATTACTTTTCCTATACCTGCATAGTGAACAAACAAGTTAGCATAAAAAACATACCTTATGGAGTTGATTGATCCTCTTCATGGTGTTCTGATTTATGGCACATGTTTGATTTGACTCTCTCATATGAAATGCATGATGTGACAAGTTGATATGTTTGTTTGATAAAAGCATATGATAATGTTAAATAGCTGGAGCTCTTAGAGGACTTTCCCCAATTTTTTGCAGCTACACTTGATACAACTAGAGTTGAAGATGAGAGCTGAAGATCAACCATCAACAAGTTCAACACCCAATAGAAGATACCAACCTTGCTCAGGCAATTATGGATATTTAATTTTATCATGTGTTCTTCCTCATTTCTTTTGTCATCAGATCTATAGCTTGCATATGTCTGCATTGCTCAGTTTAGTCACTCCCACGGCTTGTGTGGGACACATTTGAACACTTCTTTTAAACATGATCAGTTAGTTTATCTTATGCACTTGATGTATGTATGTTTCTTTTCAATCAATGCATAGGATAGAATAACTAAAATTGAATGTATGTTCCAAAATGATATGAAATGACAGTTTAAATGAATATCTTTCTTTCTTGCTTTCAATTATGATCATCTAAATAATCAAATTGTCTTATAACTCTTGAAACATAAAAATAATTTAGATCAACTGTCTTCCTTGAATGCTTGATTTCTTGACATTATAATCACTTGTCATGATGATTTAACAGTCCTGATTGTACTGTTAGGTTATCATGACAGCTGATCTTTATCTCTACTTTGTCAAGACATCAAATATTCACTGAATGTAATAACTTTAAAGTTTTCATTTATTCCTTCTGAAACAACTGCAATTAGGTCAAACTAAATTTAGTGTGAACAAAATTTAGTAACATTTCTAGCGACCTCTCAGGGGTGTTTGCCTGCTAAAAAACTTAGGACTAGTAGCCTTGCAATTCCATTGGGCATAGAGTCTTTTCCTGCCTTGAACTTTGAAAACCTTTGTAACTCAAACTGATTGAAAAACCACAGCAGCAACAAAACTAAAATTGAAACTAAAACTGGTTTGCTTAAGACAAAGTCAGCAACATGTGTGTGTTCACTTCTTGGAAAATAAAATACTGAACTGAAATTCTACTCTACCCTACTCTAACTAGCCAAAGGTGTTGGTCAAACAAATCCATTAACTGTTTGGTTAAAATAACTTCCCTTTCTCAACAAGGAACACTGATTCACATGCTTATGGATGTCTGAAAATAGATGAAGTACAAGAAAGTACTCAACAAATTTCTGCAATGCTTCATAAAAAATGTAGATAAATTCACTCGCCAGCTGAAACTGATCATGTAATCCTTCGTCATGGGGTAAAAGATGATCTAATTTTGTTGTTCTGAGGTTGAAATCTGCTCTATGGGTACAATAGCAATCTATACCTCCTCATTTAGCTCTCTGACAGCTAAATCTATGATGGGACATCCTCTTGCAATGATAAAATTTTGGCCAATGATCGTGATGTCCTGATTCAGATCTGTTGTCATATGATCACTTGCAATTTCAATCTGATTTGAAAGAGCTAGCTCATATGAATGAAAAAGATGAATACTTGCCTCTTTGATTTGATCTTGTTGATCACACACTATTGATTCACATGATATCAGATCATTATCTATGTTAGAACACAAATCTTCTATAATACCTGAAAACATGCTCTCATCCAACTGATAATCTTGCACTAAAACTAGATGAATTTCATCACTTTGTTGTTCAAGACTTTCATCTTGCATGATAATCCGCCATATCAATTCCTCCTCCATGGTCAATGAATCACCTTCCTCCTTTAGGACAACTGATAACTCATCAAAATTATCAAATTCTTTAAGGCTTTTAGGAACAGGTGATAGAATATCTGATTCCAGCTCCAAACTCCTAGTGTTCTCATGACTATCATCATTCTGTTCCTGGTAAATCAGTAGAACGTCACAATTACTTGCATCTTCTTGTTGTTCTGTTATTTCTACCTATGGTATGAGCTCTTCTGAATCTGGTTCAATGAAACCAGGTAGCTGATCAAATAAAGAAATCAGTTCTTCCTCCTCACACAAGTCTTTCTCCAATGGAACTTGGGTAACCTATCTTTGCAATTGAAGATTTTGCCCTTCCAATATCTGTGTCCTACTTTCATTTATCTTATAAACAGTATTAGAAAACTTTTCAAATGAATTGAAATGTAAAGGATTTGGAGTAGCAGTGACCTCCTACTCTATATCATATGCATTATGCTTACTTTCAGCTAGGGACACATTAGCAATAGCAGCAACCTCTTGCTCCACATCTAATTTTTCTAATTTGGTGGGACAAGAAGGATTGCAAGAAACTTCAGCCGCTAGGTTGAAACTTGGAATCTTGATTGGCTTGGGCTCTAAAACCCTTTGCTCTTGTTCACTATACCAACTTGGAATCTTGATTGGTTCAGCTACTACTACCTTTTCCTCTTCCTGATTTTGGATTGGTATGGAAGGGGTAGCCTTAATAAGATTTGGCATTTTGTAATCAGGATGCTTGGTCTAAGAAGGCTGCCATGGTTGCTCAAGACTGTGATGACTTGGTTTAGGTACTTGATGTGACTAATACTAAGGATTAATGGTCTGATTTTGAATGCAAATGGGTTCCTGATCAAAATCACAACTTCTGAAACTTCAAACTTGATAACTACTAACCTTATTTTGAATAGGTTGATCCAAAATGAATGCAGCTATCTGGATTGCTTGCCTTGTATTATGCAAGCAAAAACTTCATCTGCTCCTCTTTTGCTGCTATCTCCCTTCTGAGACCTTCAAACTGTATCATTTGTGCCTCCAACTCCTACTCGTGAAGATAGGATTGATAATCTAGTTCTTCCTGTTGTTGTTGATATTCTTGCTACCTCTTGAAATCCTTTATCTGCTTTATGATTTCTAGCAATGTGTTTTTTGTTTCATTCATGCTATTATTGAGATTTACCCCTTGGAGGTGATACTGTTTGAGTTGATCTGATATCAAAGATATTTCTTGACGTTGGTTTTAGACATATGCATGTTGATATGAAGGTTGAGTAGGGGTGGGTGGGTGGTAAGCATATTGAACATGCTGGTTTCCTTGAGAAACCATGGAATTTGGGTTGAAATCAGCGGCATGGTTGATCTGATATGGCTGATAAGAGGGAGGATTAACAGTATTTTCATGATATGATGGATGATATGACATGTTCCCATAAAAGGTAGACATGTCTACTCATTCAAAGAGCTGGAAAAAAACTAAACCTGATCTTTTGAAAATCTTCTCATACGCTGCAAAAATTTGATCTATCAAAACTAGAAAGATAGAATTGCCAGGTATTTTGAAATAACACCTCTAAAAAGGTTGTATTAACTGTTGATCATACCAAAATAGCAGCAGTAATAAGTTCTTTTTGAACTAAAAATCAGTTCAAAGTCCCACCGAGCGTGCCAAAAATTGTTGTCGATGAGGATTGCACCCTTATGCAAAGTTGTGAAACTCTGCAATCCTTCGAAACATGGGATCAAGTTCAAGTTGTGGGTGACCTATGGTGAACTTGAACCTCTAGATGGGCTGGGTCCCTTGATAAAATAATAAATTTTGTAGGAAAAGGGTTAAAAAGATCTAATGGAACCACAAAAACTGAAACTATAAATGCAGTGATGCACCTAATTTGATGGTAGAACCTACAAATCTAACTCACAATAGATCTCAAAAATCTATCTCGACAATCCACTTTTGGACAATAAGATCAAAAAATTTATTCTTAAGAAGGCTGGAAAACTTTTTGTATGAAGGAAATATAGGAGCTTTCACAACATAGAAGAAAATTAAACTCTGTGGCACAACTTAAGACCTATGATATTACTACTACACAATACTAGCAAGTAAGAATGAGACAATAATTTTAAAGGTTCTAATTTTAAACACAATAAAATTTCATCAAATCACTCATACAAGTAGAATTAATGGAAAGGCAAACACTTGATTTGAATGAAAAATAAAGGAAAATATTGCATAAAAGATAGAAAATGGAACCTGTAACCTACTGTAATCTCTATAAAATTTGTAATCAATGAGTTACAAAACCTCCTTCTCTCTCAAAGTGTAAAGAGCAAAAAGGTAAGAACTCGAAAAATGAGTTACAAAACCTTTTGTCCTTCAATGTGTAAAAGAGAAAAAAATGCAAGAACTAGCAAAACCTAAGTTTTGCTTTACAATATATAGCTTGCTCTCTCTAAGAGGCATGAAAAATAGAACTGCAGCTAACTGCCTTTCTAAAAACAATCTCCCAAAAGTAATCCACGAGCAAACCAAGAAATCCCTAAAAATAAGAGTCCAAACTGTCACAATTTGAGCAAAACTAGCTCCAAGTTGATCCTTTCCATATGTTTGACCAAGAAGTTGACCAAAACTCCTCAAATTGCTCCCCAAATCATCCAAAAAGTCCCTAGTAGCCTCAGTTAACTCAACTCATCAATTTGCATGATTTTGCTTTTGCAAAATTGATGTGAGTGAAAAATAAAGTAATTAGGATAATTACTTTATTATTAGTTACAATTTGCATTTTTTTTTATTTTACAACTTGTGCAAAGTAATAAAGTAATTTGTAGAATATTATTTTATTATTTAGTTACATTGATTTATTTGTAAAATCATGCATGATGAAAGAGAAAATAATTCCCTTATCTCTCCAATTACACTTGCCTAATTTGCATGATTTGAGCAAAAATAGGACTTAGAAGAAATAAAAAATCCCCTTATATCTCCATGTAAGAAAAAACTCCTAGTTTGTATGACATATCCATTAAGGAAAAAAAATTATCCTTATCACTCCACATGCAATACCAAAATGATTTACAAACACTTAGGCATAAAAATACCACTTATCGCTCCACATGCACTAAGGAAAAAATAATGATACACTCTGCCTTATTACTCTATTTGCAATGTCAAAAATACCACCTCACTGCCATATAATCTCCATCATGCAAAAATCAAATTCTAATATAAGCTCCTGCCGCTTTGCAACCTTATATTGTCTTCATATGAATTCTACCTTTGACTTTGGATGGGAAGATCATGCATTAAACAATGCATAGTCATGAGAAGAATCTCCTTGGTTTTATTCAGCCACCTTGCATCATTATGCATTGTCAAGAGGAATCTTTTGACTTATCAAATATTTGCAAGAAGACAAGGTAAAAATTTGACCATGCAAGGTTTGAGGATCTCGACCATATGATAGTCGACCATAAGTGAATAAAGTTTGTTTGAAAATCATTTAAGGCATAAGTCTTACCCTCTAATAATACCGACCACCCTTTTGACTTTAGAAACAATAGCAAAAGATACCTGTCGGCCCTTCCACATAATGATCACTTGCTAGGAAAGTCTTGGACCATGGTGGGTTTTGGATAAGGTAATGATTTTTTGGTTTGTTAAGTCAAAAAATCAAAAAGTGAGAAGAAGCTTCAAATGAAAGAATTGGGTAAACCCTAAAGTTTACCTCATTTTCATTTTGGCATTTCTTTGTTTCGACTCTACAACCATTTCAATGGTCGACTAGGGTTTGATGATTCTCTCTAGTTTTCTTCTCCATACGGTGGCCTCTGTGGTTGAAATCTTGCATTTCCTGTGCAAGAAGAACGGCAGGAATTTGGTGAGTATGGTGTGCAAGATTTTGACTGGCATTTTTCATTACTTTCTGTAGCATTCTTGCTTCAAATGGTCGCGGTCATGCTTCCTCTTTCCTCTGTGCAATGTTTGACATTCTTCTTTGATTTTTCTATGTCTTTCATCTGCAACTATGACTCATGCTACTGCAATAAGAAGAAATCCTCAAAAATGAGGCTGCAGTTGTTCTTCTTCTTTCTCTACAACTAGAAGGTAAGCTCCATATTATTTTTCCTGTATGCCTTTTGACATTACTGTATCTTGGAAAAGACAAGGTTTCCTTGCAAGAAAAAGAAATGGGTATTTTTGGTTTTGATCAAAACCTCTCTTTCTATCATGGCCATGGCACTACATGTATTTCTGTAGCATTCTTTCTTTGTCTTCTTCCAAAAACTCGAGGGTTTTTTAATTATGAAATGAGGGTTTCATTTCACTGTGCATAGAAACTCCTTTATGCCACAGCCATTTGCTTCATGTAGGTGTTCTCTTTACCAGAATACAAAAAAGAAACAAGGGCTTTAAATTATTGAGATGGGTATCTCATTTATATATGCAGGAACCTTCCTTGTCACAGCCATGGTAGAAAATGCATCTCTGTAACACTTCCTTTTAAAAATGAAACAAAATGAAATAAGGGTTTCAAATTTTAAAAAGAGGGTTGCATTTTTTCATATGGGTTCTACACTCTGAGCATAAAAATGCCTTTCCTGTCACGACCTTGGCTGTAGATGTATTGTATTACTTTCCTTTTTGTTGTAGATGGAAGATGGCATTAGGGTTTCAAAAACTGAAACAAGGGTTTTATATTCTCAAACACAATAGCACTTCTTTACTTGTCTGGTAATTCATCTTTCTGGTTCTATAGCTGCTCTGTGTATGTATTTTTTTACATTTCTAGGCAACAATAATTGCCCTGTAACTGTTCATGCCATTCTTGCATATATAAAGTTTTATAAGTTTTTTTCAAAATATAACAAGCTTTATCTGCACTTTTCCTTAACAATTTTAACTTTGATCATCCTCTTGTTTCATGACTGTTACTGTCAGAAAGACATTCTATTTTTTGTATCAGTCATTTATCCTTCAAAACATAAGATAAATACTTGATCTTGTTTACTCCATAGCTTGATTTGTAGTGAATTGTTGTAGCTGTAGCTCTTCATAATATTGATCTATGATCATTCATTTCACCTGACTGTAAATATAGAATAGAAAGACATGAATGTCTTTACCTGTACTAGATAGAAGTGTGGTTGTAACAAATGTATGATCTTTATAAAAAGCTTGGAATTGTGTCTATTTACTTCACTTTCTATGCAAATAGAACCACTTGTATACTGGATATCATGTATCTTTTTCTTTGTATCTATTCTTATCAACTGTCATGGATGACTGTCTACCTGTATTTGATGTTACCTAAACCTATTGATCTACACTTGTCTTCTTTACTTGATGTATTATCCTCCATTTATGACTGTCATAGTCAATGATGCATATATCATTTGTCCTCCACTGCAACATCATATGATACAAAGCTTTAACATCTTCAATGATTCTAAGGTATCAAATGATACAAGACTTTGGCACTTTAAAGGCATTACTCTGTTTCTTTTATCTCAACTTGGCTGAATACTTTAAACCTTTGTAGCATACATTTGTACGTTCTTGCTCTTTCATCATAGTCAAATGATGCTTCTACTTGATCACAAGTCTATCCTTAATTTCATTTACATGCTTCTGTCATATCTTTAGTCTGATTTTATGAAACTGTGGCATGAAATATGACAACAATAAGGCATTTTAATGATGGTATAAATAAGAAAAGTACCTTTCATAGATGCATTTCTATTTTCTGCAATCTCTCAAGTGGACTCGGGCACTTTGAATATATCTGATCTGATTTAATCAACTATAATCAAGGTGAACATAGTTTATAGGAGCAACTACTCCTTTTCATGATCATGATGACACACATTTTCTGCAAGTTGATTTTATGATGCATGATATCTCTTAAATGAAGCATCCTGTCTTTATTCTGATATCCTTTTCACATGAATAGAAAAGGGGAACATGCTAGGCTCAACCCTTGTGGGATCCACATTTTCTCCACATGTTTTAATGTCTTCAAATCAGCAACATTACTTTTCCTATACCTACACAGTGAACAAACAAGTTAGCATAAAAAACATACCTTATGGAGTTGATTGATCCTCTTCATGGTGTTCTGATTTATGGCACATGTCTGATTTGACTCTTTCATATGAAATGCATGATGTGACAAGTTGATATGTATGTTTGATAAAAGCATATGATAATGTTAAATATCTGAAGCTCTTATAGGACTTTCCCCATTTTTTTGCAACTACACTTGATACAACTGGAGTTGAAGATGAGAGTTGAAGATCAACCATCAACAAGTTCAACACCCAATAGATGATATCAACCTTGCTCAGGCAATGATGGATATTTAATTTTATCATATGTTCTTCCTCATTTCTTTTATCATCAGATCTATAGTTTGCATTTGTCTTCATTGCTTAGTTTAGTCACTCCCACGACTTGTGTGGGACACATTTGAACACTTCTTTTAAACATGATAAGTCAGTTTATCTTATGTACTTGATGTATGTATGTTTCTTTCCAATCAATGCATAGGATAGAATAACTGAAAATGAATGTATGTTCCAAAATGATATGAAATGATAGTTTAAATGAATATCTTTCTTTCTTGCTTTCAATTATGATAATCTGAATAATTAAATTACCTTATAACTCGTGAAAGATAAAATAGTTTAGATCAATTGTCTTCCCTGAATGCTTGATTTCTTGACATTCTAAGAATCTGCCGATATCCAGTCTGAATTACATCAAGAATCCACAGCTATTCAGGCAGTGGTACATAGTGTTAGGCAACAACAGACTATGAAAATAATGAATTTCCCTTCTAGTGCAAAGGGATATTTGCAGGCTCAGTATGAAGGACCAAAGTTGGTCACTGAGGTAAAGAAGCCTGTAATTGAAAAGATTTATAACCCCTCCACAGGGAATCTAAGAGAAATCATTCCAGAGGAATGAGCAAAAGGAAAGTTCCAAATGGCTCATCGTAATGGTTCCAATCCCAATGGATCTAACCCCATTGATCCATTTAAAAATATTCAAACTCTGAAAGCAGATACACCTCCCCTTGTAAATTTTGATAATTTTGAGGATGTAGAAAATACAAGAAGAATAGATGCCATGAGAGCATGGATAACTAATTATTTACAACAACTGCAAATGACAAATGATATGCGGATCAATAGAGTATTTGACATTCAAATAGATCTTATGTATAGTATTATTGCTTACACTCAGGAACAATACATTTATCATATTCAATGCGCGCTGGCAATGATACAGACATATATGTAGAAAGAGGAGCTTAAAAGCTTTTACAATACTATAAACTTGTTTGCTTCAGATTTTTTGATTCACTCAGATCAGCTTAAAGCTGTAAAGTGAAGAGCATACTCTTCTTATCAAACTCCTAACAGACTCGAGACTTAGACTCTTACTCTCTAAGACTTCACTCGCCTAGAATTTGTTGAGAAATGAAGGTGACCCTGTCACCTTTTATAGGAAGAGAGGATGGATCTTTAACCTTATCTCTTGAATCCAATTTGAAATCTGTCCATAGAAAGTGGACACGTAACAACTCCTTTATCGAAGAGTTACCCATATGAAGATAAGCATCTTCTGGTGCGTCCCAATCACTCGTAAGCAGAGAAAGGAGGGGACAGACAAGATAATAAAAGAATCTACTTTTACAATGTCTTCTTTTTTATCATGAGAAGGTTAACTCGTGCTTACTGTAAGGCGCGTAGGCTTTCCCCTTTTATTGTGGAAGGGCCCACGTCTATCCTTTTCAATGAGATGATAGATGCTCTCAATAGATGACAAGCCCATCTATTAGCCTAGGAACCCGTACTGTGTTCAAAGGTATTGGAATCAACATAAGGATGGCTGCCAGGGTCAGTAGGATCAAAGTTAGATGTTCTGAGATTTCCTTCTTCATTATAGGTGGGAATTCTTGGATCATCAGTAGGATCATACTCACAATTTGCACAGGTCTGAGTAGAAGAATGTGGTATACATCCTGTGTGTGCTTGATGTTCGGGTTCATTTTCTTTCCAAATGATACTCATGGTTTTCATCTTGTATGGACCATAAAACCCTTGGGAAATGCTTCATTGATCCACTCTATCCATTCGGTAGGTCTTGGTATGAATCCAGATTGGCATTTTCTTAGAATGGAGGAACCTTAGTTTATTAGGAACATTCCAATGTTCAAAAACTAAAGAAGATCCAGCAGGTCCATAGGCTTGACAAAGGTGCCTGCTGATTGGGTTTTCATCAGGGGAATTAAATGTGAGTTTAAAAGTACAACCCGTATAGGATGATGTCCCATTAAACTCCATGTTATCCACAGGCAGATAAGGTCCTTGAAACAAATCAGTGATTAAATTCTTTCTATGTTCCTCATTTAGCCATTGATCCGGTCTTTCTACTAGTGGATTGAGAAAGGAGACAGGAAGAACAAAGTCTCCACACCAATTTTGGAGTATATGACCGACATCAGGATCAATGGTTTCTGCTTCAGCTGAGAACTGAAAGAATGTTGTGTTAGTCCATAATCCTACATATGTTAGCTGTTGTTTGGCTACTAACATTTTGAAACGATCATAGAGAAAATCATTAGCCATTTGAAAGTTATGAAGATTTCTTCTTTGGAATGGATTTGTACTCCATTCTCTGTAACTTTCTTCATACTAGTGATGCTCCCTTATTCAGATTATCTGAACAATACCAGACGGGTTTTGCTTTCCTTCAGAAAGAACAGGTTCTGAAGTGTGTCCTTCTCGAGACATTAAATCTGTAAAAATATTTTCAACTCCAGGAAGGTGAATGAAATCAAATTCATAAGTACTTAATAACTGTGCCCACCTAAGGAGTCTTCCTCTGACAACTTTATTTTTTGATTCTTTTCTGAAGAATCCACGCAGATTTTACAGATCACTTTTCAAAAGAAATCGCTTGTCAGCAATAAACATCTGAAATGCTTGGAAAGTATTGACAATAACAAGGATTTCTTTATGGGTACTGTGGTAGTCTATTTCACTATTCTTGAAACTACCAGAGATATACCTAACAATCTCACCTTTGTCTTTGGGGTTGTGAGATGTTGTTTTCTGTTCGCGGAGAACACCAGCCCATGCACCTTCACTAGCATCAGTTTCCACAATTTTGAAACCATTACCTGGCAATTTGAGAGGTGGAAGCTGAGAACATTTTTGTTTGATTCTTGAAATCAAACTATCATGCTTGGCCGTCCATGGTGGTGGCTTCTTTCCTAGAAGCTTATTGAGCTCAATTCTATCTTCAGCAAGCTTATAATAAAATCCTGTAATATAATTTATAAGGCCTAAAAAGCATTGTAACTCTTTAACATTAGTAACAGCAAGATTGGAAATTTTGTTCAGGATGTGAGGTTGTGCTTCCATTCTCCCCCCCGGAAGAAGCTTGATGGCAACAAAAACAATATGATTTTGAGCAAAGAAAGACTTTGTGGGATTGACAGCAAGCCCATGATGTTGGCAAATAGAGAGGAATTGGCGGAGATGATTTAGGTGTTGAGGCATATCCTGGCTGAAGACAAGGATGTCATCAATATAGGGTTGGATAAACTTGGCATAAGGCCGGAATATAACATCCATTTTTTGCTGAAAAATGGAAGGCACAGTTTTAATACCGAATGGAAGGACTGTCCATTCATAGAGGCCTTGTGGAACTAAAAATGTTCTTTTGTAAAAGTCAGCACTTTTGAGACCAATTTGCCAAAACCCTTTTGTTAGATCAAATTTAGAATAAACATGGCTACCTTGAATGGTTTGCCAAATATGATCTTTGCTGGGAAGAGGATGTCGATTATCCACTAAATAATCATTTAACGGCTTATAATTGACTACAAGCCATTTCTCAGGTAATTCCTTACCATTCTCATCAACCTTTGGAACATACATTGCATGACATGAGAATGGTGACTCAGAAGTTTGGATTATGCCTAGCTTTTCTAGCTCTGCAACTTCTATTCTACAAGTTAATGCTTCAGATGAACTCATTAAGAAATAATTAGCTTTAGCTTTTGGTACGAGTTCATTACCTTGAGGATCTCGTTTGAGAGGGAGATCACATGTCAGGTTCCTTTTCTGCTTCTTCAAGTCTTTTGTAAGCACTGTGGCAGCAAAGGCAGTTTTAATCTCTGTTAGAGATTCTTGACCTGCATCCATTTGTTTGGCTAACCAAACTGCATTAACTGGTTTCTTTTTCTGTTCCTTCTCTAGCTTGAATGTATAAGATAGATCTTGATAAAGTCATGGAAGCTGGTATCTGTTCTAAATTATAATAAAATTAGAATCAATAGTAAATGGTTCCCATTGTTGTATAGCTTTGCTTCCTATTACACCATCATAGCCATCTACCTCATATTGAACAAATGTTAGAGTATCCATGAAACCATCAAATCCAATTTGAATAGGGGCTTCATAAATGGTTGTACTACTTTCCTTTTCAGAATTACCAAAGGTGATGCTTGTGGTTCCTTCAATCCAGGCATCTTTGGGAAATGCATTATATCTGGCAATATTGAGATCTGCACCAGTATCAATTAGAAATGCCAGAGGGTAAGCCATTATACCTGGAAAATGAATTGTCAGGATCATGCCTGGACAAGCAATAGTCTTTATGGTGCATTTGTAGGCTTTCATCTTTCAACTGCTAGAGCCTTCTTCAAAAGTTACTCTAGGTTCTTCTTGTTCTTCGACAGCTTGATGGATGAGAGGGCTATAGGGCTTTTCTTCACAATACAGTTATTCTTCTCTTATGGATCCTTCTAGAGGCAACTGTATAGGACCAGCTGAATTGAACTAGTTAACAAACTTATCAAGTTTAGGAGACTTTTCCATTTCTTCTGTGAGATAGAAATTCTCTTCATCATCTATTTCTAAGATTTCTACCTGAGCTTGAGTAATAACCTTTTTAAGAAACGCTTTTCTGTTTCTTCTCCATATTCTTCAAGCCATGCTTCCTGGAGCAGGAGCTTCATTAATAGACCTTTGATCAGGTAGATTAGAAGGTCTTTGAATAGGTGAACCTGGAGGCCAAGGTTCCCTTCTTTATAATGGCTTATATCCATGCTATTCTGGAATCTCAATTTGGGATACAGATGAACCATACTGGAGAATAGGAGATCTCCTAACTAGAAGTTTAGGGGGCCTTGCTTCTTGTTGAAGCAAAAAATACTTTCTTGCCTTAAGTTGTTCCAACTTGTTGGTCAACTTCTTCCATGTTTCTTGACCCATGTCCGTGTCATGGAGTCAAGATTTAGTTTGGACAATATCTTCAATTACCTTGTCCAATTCTGTACGGGTGTCCCTTCGTAGCATTCTACAGAAGAAGGAGACTTCTGTATCTTCATCAGAAGATTGAGCTTCTTTGGTCATCAAATTGACCTGAGCTTGCTCTGTGGCTGATGCATATTCTTCAAACTCTGATTCTGATTCTGTCTCAGTACTGGATAGAATAATGTCATCTGAGTCTGATGGATAGTCGTTGATGAATTCAAATTCATCATCTTCTACACCTACTTCGCGAGCAGCACGAACTTTTCCTTTTCCCTTTTTCTTGTGTCTATTCGGGCACTTATTTGCAAAGTGTTCACCCTTGCAAATGTAGCAGGTAGGTTTCCATTTCTTGGAACCTTTTCTTTTCTTATCCCTTTTCCTAAAATATCCTTTCTTCTTGGGATACTTACTGAATTTCTTCTTTTTCTTCTTGTAGGATTTTTTTGGCTTATCACAATCATAACAAGAAGATTTTCCCTTTTCTGGGAACTAATTTGAAGGCATTATCTGGTAGCATACAGAAGAGGATAGTAAGGGTTGTACCCTTTTTATCTCCTTCTTTGTTTTTCCTTCTTCACAGATTTCTACATTGATCTGTGTAAGGAATTGAACCAACTGAGGAAGGGTTAGCTCTTTCATCTCTATATTTTCTGTTACCAGATTTTCTAGAACTTTCTTGTGATAGAATTCTCCTATCACACTTCCAAGACTTTTAAGAAAAGTTGTGAACATAAAATCATGATTTTGTTCATGGCCTGACTGATAGAAGTTCTGATATTGAATCTCACAATATTTTTTGAAATATTTGAGATCTTTGCACTTACCTTTTATGAACTTGTTGTAGGCCAACTTTTCTCTGGTGTCTATTCTTCCTACGAATAGACGTGTTAACTAAGCATAGACTTGATCTGTACCTCTTCCTATTAGGCTATCTCTGAAAGTGTCATCTAATCTGTCCTAAATACTCCTTGCAACACCTGTCATAGCATTGAGAACCTGCTTTATCACTTGGGATTCATCAACATTAGCATTAGTGGATAAATAATTAGTTATCCATGCTCTCATGGCATCTATTCCTCTTGTATTTTCTACATCCTCAAAATTATCAAAATTTACAAGGGGAGGTGTATCTGCTTTCAGAGTTTGAATATTTTTAAATGGATCAATGGGGTTAGATCCATTGGGATTGGAACCATTACCACGAGCCATTTGGAACTTTCCTTTTGCTCGTTCCTCTAGAGTGGTTTCTCTTAGATTCCCTGTGGAGGGATCATAAATCTTTTCAATTACAGGCTTCTTTACCTCAATGACCAACTTTGGTCCTTCATACTGAGCCTGCAAATATCCCTTTGCACTAGAAGGGAAATTCATTGTTTTCACAGTCTGTTGTTGCCTAACACTATGTACCACTGCCTGAATAGCTATGGATTCTTGATGTAATTCAGACTGGATATCAGCAGATTCTTGCTTTATAGAATCGCCTATCAATAGTTGTGACTGTGCAATTGAATGGACTTCCTGATATATTTCTTCTATTATTTGTCCATTATGCTTTGTATGAATATTTGTTGTATTCATTTGTGAAGAAAACACATCACAATCTAATTTTACTTCACTTCTAACCTTTTGCAGAAGCTCTCTTTGTTGTTCTAAAGACCGTTGCTGAGCGACCCACCACGTTTCTACTTGACTTTTGAACTCATTATACTGGGCTTTGAGTTCTTGAAGGTCTTTGTTAACAAAGGCCATCCACTGATCAGTGAGATGCTTTTCCAAGCATTCAAGAGTGGAGATAAGAGAATGAAAATTCTCTTGAGCATTGAGATGGGCTTTTTCAGCCTTGACTACTTCAATCTGTTGCCAGATCTTTTTGTCCTCAGCAAGGAGCATGGATTTCCTAAGGCAAATATTAGTCCAGTAAAGCATTTTGCTTTGGCTGGAACCCTGAAGACTTTCAGCTATAGGAAAGATATGAAGAGGCCAGAAATCAGCTTTATAAGTACCAGTGGTGTCAAAGAGCATGAAATCTCTAAAAGGAGGAATAGCAACGGGTACTGGGCAAGGACTTGCAGGAGTATCTATGACTTTTTCATGGACTTCTTTGATATCCTATTCAGGTATTGTAACTTGCTTGGTTGAAGACATTCAGACATGGCCGGTTCTGGGAGGATTAAAAACAAAAGAGTAGTCTTCGCACTTGTCCATCCCATTGTCTAACTCAAAATATAGTTTATGGGAGCAAGAACTACTAGCGGCTGGAGTACAAAAAGAACTTTCATTATCAGCAAAGAAGTTTGTGAACTTAACTTCTGTGTTGCGATCTGCAGTCTGGTCGATGCCTTCCATACTTGATCTAGAAGTACTTGGTCTATCCATTCCATTTACTATTGATTCTAATTTTATTATAATTTAGAAAAGATACCAGCTTCCACGGCTTTATCAAGATCTAGCTTATACATCCAAGCTAGAGAAGGAACAGAAAAAGAAACCAGTTAATCCAGTTTGGTTATCCAAACAAATGGATGCAGGTCAAGAATCTCTAACAGAGATTAAAACTGCCTTTGCTGCCACAGTGCTTACAAAAGACTTGAAGAAGCAGAAAAGGAACCTGACATGTGATCTCCCTCTCAAACGAGATCCTCAAGGTAATGAACAAGTACCAAAAGCTAAAGCTAATTATTTCTTAATGAGTTCATCTGAAGCATTAACTTGTAGAATAGAAGTTGCAGAGCTAGAAAAGCTAGGCATAATCCAAACTTCTGAGTCACCATTCTATGTCATGTAATGTATGTTCCAAAGGTTGATGAGAATGGTAAGGAATTACCTGAGAAACAGCTTGTAGTCAATTATAAGCCATTAAATGATTGTTTCGTGGATAATCGACATCCTCTTCCCAGCAAAGATCATATTTGGCAAACCATTCAAGGTAGCTATGTTTATTCCAAATTTGATCTAACAAAAGGGTTTTGGCAAATTGGTCTCAAAAGTGCTGACTTTTACAAAATAGCATTTTTAGTTCCACAAGGCCTCTATGAATGGACAGTCCTTCCATTCGGTATTAAAACTGCACCTTCCATTTTTCAGCAAAAAATGGATGTTATATTCCAGCCTTATGCCAAGTTTTATTTTCTGCTTCAACAAGAAGCAAGGCCCCCTCAACTTCCAGTTAGGAGATCTATTCTCCAGTATGGTTTATCTGTATCCCAAACTGAGATTCCAGAACAGCATGGATATAAGCCATTACAAAGAAGGGAACCTTGGCCTCCAGGTTCACCTATTCAAAGACCTTCTAATCTACCTGATCAAAGGACTATTAATGAAGCTCTTGCTCCAGGAAGCATGGCTTGAAGAATATGGAGAAGAAACAGAAAAGCCTTTCTTGAAATTGTTATAACTCAAGCTCAGGTAGAAATCTCAGAAATAGATGATGAAGAGAATTTCTATCTCACAGAAGAAATGGAAAAGTCTCCTGAACTTGATAAGTTTGTTAACCAGTTCAATTCAGCTAGTCCTATACAGTTGCCTCTAGAAGGATCCATAAGAGAAGAATAACTGTATTGTGAAGAAAAGCCCTACAACCCTCTCATCCATCAAGCTGTCAAAGAACAAGAAGAACCTAGAGTAACTTTTGAAGAAGGCTCTAGCAGTCGATAGATGAAAGCCTACAAACGCACCATAAAGACTACTACTTGTCTAGGCATGATCCTGACAATTCATTTTCCAGGTATAATGGCTTACCCTCTGGCATTTCTAATTGATACTGGTGTAGATCTCAATATTGCCAGATATAATGCATTTCACAGAGATGCCTGGATTGAAGGAACCACAAGCATCACCTTTGGTAATTCTAAAAAGGAAAGTAGTACAACCATTTGTGAAGCCCCTATTCAAATTGGATTTGATGGTTTCATGGATACTCTAACATTTGTTCAATATGAGGTAGATGGCTATGATGGTGTAATAGGAAGCAAAGCTATACAACAATGGGAACCATTTACTATTGATTTTGATTTTATTATAATTCAGAACAGATACCAGCTTCCACGACTTTATCAAGATCTAGCTTATACATCCAAGCTAGAGAAGGAACAGAAAAAGAAACCAGTTAATGCAGTTTGGTTAGCCAAACAAATGGATGCAGGTCAAGAATCTCTAACAAAGATTAAAACCACCTTTGCTGCCACAGTGCTTACAAAAGACTTGAAGAAGCAAAAAAGGAACCTGACATGTGATCTCCCTCTCAAACGAGATCCTCAAGGTAATGAGCTCGTACCAAAAGCTAAAGCTAATTATTTCTTAATGAGTTCATCTGAAGCATTAACTTGTAGAACAGAAGTTGTAAAGCTAGAAAAGCTAGGCATAATCCAAACTTTTGAGTCACCATTCTCATGTCATGCAATGTATGTTCCAAAGGTTGATGAGAATGGTAAGGAATTACCTGAGAAACGGCTTGTAGTCAATTATAAGCTGTTAAATGATTGTTTAGTGGATAATCGACATCCTCTTCCCAGCAAAGATCATATTTGGAAAACCATTCCAGGTAGCCATGTTTATTCCAAATTTGATCTAACAAAAGGGTTTTGGCAAATTGGTCTCAAAAGTGCTGACTTTTACAAAACAACATTTTCAGTTCCACAAGGCCTCTATGAATGGATAGAAGAAATGGAAAAGTCTCCTGAACTTGATAAGTTTGTTAACCAGTTCAATTCAGTTGGTCCTATACAGTTGACTCTACAAGGATCCATAAGAGAAGAACAACTGTATTGTGAAGAAAAGCCCTACAGCCCTCTCATCCATCAAGCTGTCGAAGAACAAGAAGAACCTAGAGTAACTTTTGAAGAAGGCTCTAGCAGTCGATAGATGAAAGCCTACAAATGCACCATAAAGACTACTGCTTGTCCAGGCATGATCCTGACAATTCATTTTCTAGGTATAATGGCTTACCCTCTGGCATTTCTAATTGATACTGGTGCAGATCTCAATATTGCCAGATATAATGCATTTTCCCAGAGATGCCTGGATTGAAGGAACCACAAGCATCACCTTTGGTAATTCTGAAAAGGAAAGTAGTACAGCCATTTGTGAAGACCCTATTCAAATTGGATTTGGTGGTTTCATGGATACTCTAACATTTGTTCAATATGAGGTAGATGGCTATGATGGTGTAATAGGAAGCAAAGCTATACAGCAATGGGAACCATTTACTATTGATTCTGATTTTATTATAATTCAGAACAGATACCAGCTTCCAAGGCTTTATCAAGATCTAGCTTATACATCCAAGCTACAGAAGGAATAGAAAAAGAAACCAGTTAATGCAGTTTGGTTAGCCATGACAACTGATCTTTATCTCTTCTTTGTCAAGACATCAAACATTCACTGAATGCAATAACTTTAAATTTTTACTTTATTCCTTTTGAAACAACTACAATTAAGTCAAACTAAATTTAGTGCGAACAAAATTTAGTAACAAAACCACGAACACTAAACACTAGACAATAAATTTTAAATGATAAATGTTGTAACCTAGGCTCTAAACCCTAAACCTCTAATATGTTCAATCCCTAGGTTACAAGTTTAAAGTCAAGATGGTTAGATTTTTAGCCATAGCCTTGAGCACTAAATTTAATTTACCTAAACCCTAACTACAAAATAATGAATGCTCAACATTGGACCAAGAACCTAGAACCCTAAACCTTGAAACATAAACCTTAGATGAACCTTGAACTCTAAACCCTAAACCCTAAAGGTTGAACCTTAGGCATTGACCCTTTAACCCTAAACAATGAACCTTAGCACTTAACCCAATACATAGACAACTAAATTTTAATGATAAATGATGATCACTCAATATAGACCAATAAATCTTATTCACTTCAAATTGAAAATTAAACCTCAAATGTGAAAATTAAACCCATAATGTTGAACACTAAATCTTAAACATTGAATGATGAATGTTGAATCCTAAATGCCAAACATTGGACACTATATATTGAATGCTAAACTTTAAATTATCAATGATAAATGTTGAAACATTATCCTTGAATGGTATACCTTAACCATTGAGCCCTAAGCCATAAGACCAAAGTCCTAATACCTAAGTAATGAGCCTAGGGTTATGAAGCCTAAAAATTGAGCCCTAAACTTGAACACTAAACCCTAAATACTAAATGATGAATGCTAAACTTTCAACCAAGAACCCTAAACCCTAACCCTTGAAACCTAAACTATATACCTAAAACTCTAAACAGTAACCCCTAAAGATTGAACACTATTCCTTGATCATTGAACCCTTAACAATGAACCTTAATGTTAAACCATGTAAACAAACAACTAAACTTGAACACTAAACAATGAGAATTAGACACACACCACAAAATCTCAATGTTAAAAATTGAGTGTTGATCCCTTAAGGTTGAAAGTTAAACTCATTACATTAATGGTTCAAGAATAGAGGGAGAGAGAGGGAGAGATAGTGGGGGAGATAGAGAGAGGGAGGAAGAGGACGAGGAAGAGGAAGAGGGAGGGAGGGAGAGGGAGAGGGACATAGAAGGAGAGAGATGGTGGGGTAGAGAGTAAATATTGTCAAAGATTCTCTTTGATTCAAGATTATGAAATTATCTACTATTGACACCAACCACGAGAAGGTGGAAGCTAATTTGGCACCACTAACCTAAATTAATATCATTAATAGTAATAAATAAATAACATAAAGGAAAAATTAGTCAAACTAAAAAATTAAGAACTTGATAATATACTTACTAACTGCGAAACTTATGTATCATTCGACCAATTCAATCAAATGAACTATGTATATTCACTCCACTCTTTATCGTGTCAAGTATTGCTTCATAATCAAACTCATGAACTTTCCACAAGTTCTTATTTTGTGGTTTACCCTCATATTTGATCAATTAAACATTTGATGCAACAAGGTTAGAATAATTAATAATTATCCTATATTTGTCAAAGTCTTTGAATAACCACACATTAGAATTCTTCATTGGGTACCTTCTAATACATGTTCCAGTAACAACCACAAACCCCAAATGATACTTAATGTCTTCTCCATCTATGATAGGAGCTTTCAATTTCTTTTTTACCTTAACATAATGACACATGTAATAATATGTTCCTTCTTCATTATCTTCATCTGCAATAACTACATAAAAATGTCTTGCATTGAATTGTACCAAAAAGTTTAATTCAATAAATAATACAAAAACACTTCATAATGAGGTATAATATTAATTTTAATTAATTATCACATCTCTAATACCTAGTTGCACTAGATTTTATATATCATCAAAGCCAACTAATGATTTCATCTCTATGAGTTGTAGTGCTTATGGAGGTCAATACATATCAAATGGACTTAAGTTTCTAGAACATCATTTATCGACCCACTCTTTTGACACACATTCATTCCAAGAAAAAATTATATGTGAAGAACAAAAGCATACCATCTACCTCATATATAGTCCATGAACCTACATTTCAGCTTCTAAAATAGTGGAACTTGCTTGGTCCTATTACTGTACAACAATCTTCATATTTTACAATGTTAGTTTCATCTACCAACTAAAAAAATCTACAAACTATAAAATTACCTTCATTACCTAGACCCATTGTTGAGTTACACCATTCGATGATGGATGTTGCATCTGTCAACTTCACACCATCTTTGTACGTTAAATATTCTCATGCTAATGCTCTTTTAATAATGCTCCTACACCATCATGCTCCCCCTTTCCATGCTCGACCTTAGATAAATTCTAAATATGTTAAATACCACTCATCTAGTATGTATCCTACTCACCAATAGAACATCTTTTAATTCTTGAATTGTGATGTATAATTATTTGACCATATGATGTGTTGACTAAATATGATGTTTCTGCTATTCAAAATATTATAGAAAATCTCAAATCTACCTTGCATGAACTGTATAGAATGTGTACGATTGTTACTAATATAAAAATGATACTCCCTTTTCGTATTTCTCTATATTGTTAGCTGCATGAATGAGTTTTATATACACAAATATGATAACCTAAATGGGGGTGTAGTACTATGATTGGACTTCACTCTATGTTTGTAGTGTATAGTTCTCTATAGAATTTAGATAACTGATACGATTGTATGAAGAGGAAATGTGTCCTTGCATAACTTGAAGTGATCATCTAACAATTAAGATCTATGTGCATGTCTTGCATAATCATACACTATCTTCTCTTGAAAGATAGCCATAAGTTCTAATATTCTTATTTCTTTACTCACTAATTCACACCTCTTGGTCTCTTTACCATCTTTAAAAGTGTATGTCATTGACTTATATGTTTTAAAACTTAATAGTTCATTTGCAATTGCATGTGTATTCTCTTTGTGTACATAATTTTTTAAATGTTGTAAACCACCACAACTATCAAAAGTTCCATCTAAACAGGTAAGCGCATGGAAATGGGGGACAAAAAGGGGTCAAAAGAGGCCACATTTTTCCTAAAATTAGTTAAACCTAAACTTGGATGAGTAATTTGAGATGCATACACTCAAAATTTGAAGATACGACAAGAAAAATATTTTTCATACTCTAAATCTAGTTTCTAAACTACTAAAGTTTTAAAAAATGGTTAATATTATGAGGGTAAAATGTTTTGTGCACAAAAAAGTGTTACTATTTTTCTCACTAAAATATAACAATGTCCAGTGTGTGCCCCCTATTTTTTTTGCATTCAATTGATATTTTTTAAAATGGTTGGTAGAAATATAGTTTAAAGAGTGAGTACTGCAAGTTGTGTATTTTCATATTTTTATTAAAAAATTTTTGTGATTTTTCAAAGTGGATGCATCTTGAAAATTACATTTCTAAGTGTGTGTGTGTGTGTGTGTGTGTGTCACATAACTTGCACAAAAATAATAAAAAATGTAATTTTTTGAATACGTAAAGAATGAAGCATAGACAATCCTTTTTTTTTAGAATTTCAATAAGTAGATCAAAAGTTATAAAGAAAATTTAATACATATGTGATTGAGGAATATAAAGACACTATTCAAAAATAAATAAAAATAAATATTTTAACTTATTCAAATTTTTAAAATTGTTATATGGTTATAAGGCTAAGAATTACCTTGTCATTTTGGTGGTGGTTCCATCAAATTTTGTTATAAAATGAATAAATCTGACAATGTTGAAGTTCAAAAATGTTAAATTGACTGTGAAAAACATGTCTTTGGGAGGTATAATAGAGGTTCAATCCTTATGCTTGGTCATCCATGCCTATTGCAATCCTAAAAAGATGGTACACATGTTTAAAAATATATAAAACACTATCGCATTTTATTTGATATATAAATTGATTTAATCATTCTAACTCAATATAAATTCATTTAAACATTTTGATTAAATATAAATATATAAATTCATTTAATTATAAACTAGTACCTTGGATAGGGGATAAGGTCATACAACATTTATAATGTAATCATGTTTTGTAGTCAATAAAGAAGAAAAAATGAGCAAATAGAGAGAGGGGGAGAGGGACAAGGAGAGATAGAGATAAATAGAGGGAGAGAGAGGGAGAGGGAGAGGGAGAGAAATAAATGGAGATATAAAGGGAGAGATGGAGATAGAAAGATATATATAGAGAGATAGAGACAAAGAGGGGGGAGAGGGGGATATATATATATATATAGAGAGAGAGAGAGATGGGTAGATAGAGAGAGGTAGAGAGATAGAGAGGATAGAGTGTAACGCCCCGCATGAACACCTTAGAGAACAACACATCTACGCTATGCAAGAACGGAAAATTTTTTTTTTTTTAAATGAATAAAGTAACACATCACTACACACCATTAAACTATCAACTTGTTACTCTAAGATTTCATGGTTGCATTACTTGACAAAACAATTAACATAATCTAACACACATCATGAATTAACATCAGTAGATCATTCTAAACCTATTGCATTAAATCAATAAACATTTACACCTCCATAACATCAGACAAATAATCATCAGGATCTAGTACATAGTTACAATTTCTCCTCACATATGAGTACATCATTACATTGTTACTTAACACCTTCTGAACACATACATTATAAATCAACTGATACCCAGACAAGTACATGAATACAATATCACTTACTTCATATCTGGTACAAGATCTGACGGCTGATACACAAGATACAACATCCTCGCACACGAACAATAGCAAGGAGAAAAACCAATGGATAAAAGCTCTTCCACCCAACCATGTGGAACCCTAAGGTCCACCCCCTGAGCTAGGAGTTAACATAAGGTCCCACTACAACATACAGTCAGGTAGATAGTAGACTATAAGAACAAGACAAGACATAACTCCAACAACACAAGTCAATATCTCAAACAACTTAACAACACTTCCAGAGGCAAGCACATAACGAATGGGGAGAGTACAACTAGGGAATGCTAGGCTACAGTAGGGAGGAGTGTCATCACATGGCTTGTCATGGGTTGTCCTGGTAAGCCTTCCTAGGCCCCGGCCCCCATCTTGGGTTGTCCTGGCAGCCTCTCCCGACTCCCGGCCCCCATACAACGCTCATGCGGAATCAACATACCTTTCATGAGGACAAGGTAGTTGATTTTGCCATTCCAGGCCTTCTCATCTCACCTCAAGCCTAAACAAGCACTTGAACCATGAGTGAGGCATCCACTTATCTTGTTTAGTGTGATTAGCTACCCAACCCCCTAATTCATTATTTAGGTTATCACTGAGTTAACAAACTCCCACATGGGTTGTCCTGGACGCCACTTTGGGCTCCGGCCCCCATTGAGAGCCACTCCCCTACTTGCAACTAGAAGACCCTACTCAACAAGCACAATAAACATCATCATGACAATGATGATACATGAACCATGCAAGGCATTATC
Source organism: Cunninghamia lanceolata (assembly GCA_027924645.1). Lineage (NCBI taxonomy): Eukaryota > Viridiplantae > Streptophyta > Pinopsida > Cupressales > Cupressaceae > Cunninghamia > Cunninghamia lanceolata. The sequence goes on from BSBN01001753.1 coordinate 1,243,520, forward strand.
CATCTTGCATAACAATTATCTTGATATGAACATGTATATGTAATACTGCAAGGCTTTCACCATCTTGCACATTAACTTAATTACAAGGACATACTCTCAAAACATTTTTCATGGCTTCCAAGTGAAGCAATCCAAAAATAACATAATCCTTCTACATTTCCTGATGCCTCCCCATTCACAAAATCCAATTCAAAAATCCATTACAAAATAAATACAATTAAATGGTCAACAAATCATCCACAAGGGAATTATTACCACCCCAAGGTATATTCACAAATCAGATCATGCATCATTCCCGTTATCCTTTGCCTCATACATGACTAGAGACAACATATCTTTACAACTCACTAACTCATGACACTTATCAACACATAACATAAAGTTAAAACACAACAACCTTTGCCTATGGAAACTAAACCCGACAACATGACTCTATTACAACATGTGAACCAACTTACACAATTTCTAATTTCCTTATACAATCAATCAATCAAACTTGAATACATTACTTACCAACCTTAAAACAACCTAATAATCAAATTTCAACAAAACATTTATAAACAATATGTAGTAAAATTCAATACCACATTAAATTTAATTTATCAGCACCCAATCATATCAAATCTTCATCTTTGTCACATTCTTTCCTTATCCTATTCCATTGCATATTGAACTTAATAAACTCAATATTTTTAATCATATAAATTTCAATAAATAGATGAAATGACTATTTAATCTAAATTTGACTTTAATAGCCAATAAATTTTTATTTGGTCATCTCCTTAATACTTATTTATCCTGGGCAGTTTTTTTTGAATAGATTTTCACCCACATACTCCCTAGACAATTTGGGGACGTCAACTATTACTTAATCATAATAATAATAATACCTTGAATGATTGGATAGTAATTATTTCATCTAATACATATCATTGTTTCACGTGCTGAATTTACTATTACTACCAGAATTTTGTATCAAAATATTATATAAAAGACAATGTACAATGTACAATGTCACTGTCTATAATATATGTATATAATATGTAAACACTTACAAAACCTTCCCCAAAGAACGAAGTATCCCGTTTTCACAGGAGAAAAACTAAAACCACTGCTAGTTTGGAGTCCAAAAGAAGCCTCCATATGTATGCAGGTTAGTGGCCACAGATGCAGCTCGCGTCCTCATATATAAAATGGAAATATTCTCTTTCAACCCCTTATTTAAAAGCGACAAAACAAAATCAAACCAGACCTATATATGATCAGCCAAAACATCAGATTATACCATTGCCTTTTGATTTCAGTGATTTCCGCCGGGCAAAAGCTTGGCGACAACAGAACTTGCATAACTCACAGATTGGGCAAGGCTCTTAGATCTATCCTGGACCATGGTGATAATTTGGGATGGATTTGGCTTCGAAAGAATTGATGAGGATATATGCATCGAAGAAGTTTCCAGCTTAAAGCTTAGAAAGTAATCGATGAGGATCAAAACCCTTGTGGAGCGGTAACACTAAGTAGCAGTATGAAATGAAAATAGGCTTCCACTGGAAACGAAAAAGATGGAAAGACAAGGCAAACGTACTCAGCAAAAACATGCATTGACGGATGGAATGGTAACTGGTAACATTTGAAGGACATGCACAAAATAAATCTGATAAGCTTAGACACTTTCCAGCAAATGCGACTAGCGGGTTTGAGGGATCCCTTGATAGAGACAATCGACGAGTTAAGAGATTTCTGGCGTGGATGAAATACAGTGAGACAATGCTGAGCGCCATATTACTCTCATGTCCGATAGGTATAGTCAACGAATTAGGCATTTTCTGGCTTAAATGTTTAGGGCACGAGACATTATCAAGCACTATAATGCTCATATGCACAAGGCGACATGGGGCAGGATATGAACGAAATGGATTTTGCAAGTTAGTATTGAGAGTGGTACACACTGGAATCACATTTGAAACCCTTATCGCATCATGCCTGAAATCGATTCATTATGTGTACATGGTTGACCTTCTTGCCCGTGCAGCTATCTTGAAGACACCATAAACTTTATCATTGCGATACCTGTTAAATCTATAAGGCATTTTCTTGGTTTCTGCAGATCACATATGAATATCGGCCTAGGAGTATTTACAGCAACACTATTTTTGGACTGCACAATTTATGTTCTTTTCTCAAACATCGACGCAGAAGTGGGCTAGTGTGGTGAGTTCGAATGGTAAGGAGAATCGATGAAAGATAGAGGAATTAGTAAGATCTCCATGTGCAATTGGATTTTTCGGCCGTAGAATGGTACACACTTTTCATGTAGCAGACGTATCACATCCATAGGTGCAGGAATTTTTATGCAAAGTTTGGGGAAATTAGCTGGGAAGATGAAGGCAGCCGTGAGAGATGTCACCATACGGAATGCAATAGATGCAAGATATACACATAATAATTTCATTGCGAAGGCTTTAGAGGCTTCCTTACAACTGGAATCGGTAGAAATAATAATATATTTTGATAGAAAACATTATGAAAGTAATGATTGCAGGATCTGCGGAAAATGGATTCAAAGAAAAGGCTTTGGAAGCTTTTTAGCAATGATACCGGTAGGCATAAATGTAGAAGACACTACCGTTACCAGCATCCCTTAGATCGCCCTGAAATGGGGGCTTTAGAACAGGAATAAACATCCATCAAGACATAATCGGAGAACAAAATGATTCGTTACACTGGCCTTACAAATTTTAAAGCAAATGCACTTGGTAGGAATGAATTAGATCTTACGGAATTCAGAGTATAATGACCACAGAATATACTTAAAAATGATTTGAATGAGTAGGCATTGAAAGGGATCAAGAACAAAATAATGCTCTGGTAGAGGAATGCGCAGATTAAGAATTTCATTAAGGAAACCCTAGATATAATGCAAGATGAGAAAATAACATTCACACAATTAAAAGAACCTGTTTACGCTGCAAAAACCTCTCTCTGTTCTTCGCAGCTCCGTCTTCCTTCCCAGATCTCCAATTCCGCTTTTTCCTCCCCCTTCTCTCCTTCTCTTTGCTTATTTTATAGAATTCCCTACCCTAATTGTTTGTACTCCACCTTTAGGGGATAAACACACGATCCAATGCCAACCGTCAAAAAAAATAGCTTACTTTCTTTTAATTTTTAATAACATTACAATATAACCCCTATTTGTTTATTTACTCAAGGATAACTTACATTTAATATATCACAACTTACAATTTTTATTTTATTTAATTTAGTATTTTATATAGATATTTGGTATATAACAACTCATAAATATATATTACTTTATTTAATCATTTATTTACTAGGCCACATATATACTTTCATGTTGATTTTATTAATTATAAAACAATTTCACAACTTATTATTTATTTTTAACTAATAACCACCTTTTCAATTTTTCTCTATTAATTTTTATTTACAACCATACAAAAATAGTTTTTATTTTTATTAATTTATTATTAATATATATTTATTATATAACAACTAATAATTATTTATAAATCTATTTAATAGTCATTCATCAAATTTATCTATTTATATACCACAATTAACCAATCATAAATCATGCAATTACTCGACCATCAAGCATGCAGAGAAAGCAAGACAACAACCCATGGAGACAACGAAACTGAGAACAATGACTAGATGCATAACTAAAGACTTATCCTCTACAATGATGACGGATGACTAGGGAACCTTATGCTAACTCCCATCAACAATTCCATTGGCTAGGGCACGCTCAGACCTGCTAGTTCAGGTGGAGTCGATGCCCGGTACCTGCATCTTGCAGCAAACCTCAAGGTTAAACATATATATATATACAACATGAAGTCATGCACATAGTAAACAGAAATCGCAGCGTGGCAGGGTACTCGAACACGAGTAATGCGACGCTGTTCTGTTCACATAAATACATCAACAATTAAGTATTCAGTTGTCTACAAGAAAATAAAATAATCAATAACAATACGATCTAGTATAACAATTATTATTAAAGTATCATAACTCTGATTAAATATCACATTAAACTCAGAAATAACATTAATCCATTATATCAAATATGTCCATCAAACTACGAAACATAAAATATCAATAATCCAATATCATCAATCGTCATCATAGAAATAGGTCCATAAACAACTCAACGTAATAACAAAAAAATCCCATGTCATGATATCTAATCCTACTAGGAATACTATCAGTCTGATAGAAGCAAAGTGAGGAGCACTACATAGAGAGATAAAGGGAGAGTAGATAAAGATATAGAGAGGGGGAGAGAGGGTGAGAAAGGGGGAGATAGAGAGAGGGAGCAATAGAGAGGGAGAGATAGTGAGAGGGAGAGAGTGAGAGAGGGGAGGAGAGGGGGAGATTGAGAGATATAGATAGAGGGAGAGATAGATAAATATAGAGAGGGGTGAGAGGGAGAGGTGGGATGGATGGAAGGAGAGATAGAGAGATAGAGAGAGGGAGGATAGACAGATAGAGGGAGGGAGGATAGAGGGATATATGGAGAGTCAATGGAGATATAGAGAGGGGAAGAAAGGGGTAGATAGAGAGATATAGAGAGAAAGGGAGAGACAGAGTGAGACATAGAGAGGGGGGAGAGGGGGAAGGTAGAGAGGGAAAGAGGGGGAGATAGAGAGAGATATAGATAAAGAGAGGGATAGATATAGAGGGAGAGATATAGAGGGAGAGATAGAAAGGGAGAGATAGAGAGAGGGAGTGATAGAGGGGAGGAGAGGGGGAGATAGAGATATAGAGAGAGGGGGAGGGAGGGAGGGAGTAAGAGATGAGAGATAGAGATAAAGAAGGAGAGATAGAGATAGAAAGATATAGATAGAGGGAGAGATAAAGAGATAAACCCTCTATCCACTACAACAAAATAGGCAATTAGCGCATAAAATAGTGCCAGAATTTAGTGCATTTAAGTTTAGGAATTGAACACTTCTGTCAGCGCAAAACTCTGTGCCAAACTGCATGTTCTCTTTGGTGCCATTTTTTGCACCAGATTTTGTGCCAAATTTTGCACCAGATTTCACGTTGGAAAAGTAAAACAAGAAATAGCGCCTCCTTTAGTGCCTGGAATAGCATCGGGAAGCACGAACAATTTAATATCAGAAATAGCGCCTAAATTAGTGCCCAATTTGGCTTCCAATTTTGCTTCCATGTATGCTCCCATTTTTGCTTCTAGTTTTACTCCCAGTCGTGCTTCCTATTTTGCTTCTGGTATGGTGTCGAAAATAGCTTCTTTTTTGGCTTCCTAATTGACACCAAGTTTTACTTCCATTATGACGTCCTTTGTTGCTTCCAGTTTTGCTTCCATTATGACGTCCTTTGTTGCTTCCAGTTTGGCTTCTGATTTTGATTCTAGTTTTGCTTCTTGTGTTGCTTCTAGGTTTGCTTCCAGTTTTGCTTCCAGTTTTGCTTCTAGGTTTACTTTTGGTTTTGCTTCCAATTTTGCTTCTGAATTTGCTTCCAATTTTGCTTCCAGATTTGCTTCCAATTTTTCTTCCTATATAACGTCGCTTGTTGCATCTAGCTTTGCTTCCATTTTGGCGTCTTTGTTCCAAAAAAGGTGAGTGGGCCAATCTTGCTTTCTAACCACCCCATCTTTCACCTTATAGCCTAGCTTAACCTGATACTCCCCAATTTTTTATCAGCTCCATCTTATTCTATCCTCTTTGTGAGACAAGCTCACAGACCTGTTTGACATAATACTCTCTAACTCACTGATCTACGCTCCATCCACCTGAAGACCCCTGAAGCATTTGAAATATTTTATAGGATAACATTTATATAGAATTTTTAGGGAAATGGACATCCATACAAGTTATCAACATCATTATACTTATTAAATCTCCATCAAAATAAAATCTACAACAATATCTAGTATATATAAAATAACAAGATAATTATTATAACATGATCATCATCTATAATTAAAACAAGTGAGTCAAATATATATAATTGAATTGAATTTGACAACATCCATCCTGAGCAGTAAATTAAAATCATCATACGTAATAAATATCCATCCAAAAATCATCGACCACTTTCAATATATATAAATTAACAAGTCAATACTGATAAGATCATCATCATATATAACTAAAATAAGTGAAAGTTAAATATGCCAGTAGATCAATAACATGTCAAAATGATACATGTCCAACAGTCGACATAAGTCAAAATGATACATATACAAATGATATAAGTAAAAATGATAAATTATGTAACTCAAAATGATGCAAGTCAAGATGATACATGTCCAAATGATATAAGTCAAAATGATACATGTCAAAATGATACAACTCAATAATATGGTACTGTAGGCCGTGAAAATGATACATATGATAGTAACCATAAAAAGAGGCATCATAACAATATATCAGGAATGATCCATGATGCAGTCTATATGATCATGAATGTCACTGGCTACTACCAGCAACTGCCTCATCATCATCATCACCATCGTGATCATCATCATCGGCCTTGGTGTCTTCTGTATCTACGTCATCATCATCCTCTGCCATGTGATCTGTACCAGAACCAACACATTCTAGATCTATATCATGAGGATCATCTTGATCTTTTGGAAGACCCATGTTCTGCAAAAAAAAAACATTTAAAATGAAGTTATTATTTATTTCATGCAATAATTTATTTTTCTATTATATATCCAATATTACAACATATGAAATGAAACCATAATCATATTACATCATATCAAAGTGCACATACCATAATAAAATTTCAAAAAAATTACAGCTAATATGTCATTCCAATGATGTAAAACATGCAACAATTCTAATAAACGTTAGTAAAGATCATAAAAAATTGTTATACAATTTAACTATCAACTGTAAATTCTATTACATAACCTTAAGTGTCAACCCTCTGCATTTTGTGCTATATATGATTATGTTTGCCTCGAAGATCCTTTGAGAGTTAATTGGTCTATATATCTTCTTCTCCTATATCTTAGACAAGGAACATATTGAACATGATGAAACGCTAGAGTCCATCCTGACTCTAACTCAAATACAACTGAACCCTCTCTTGTACCAACTGTTCCTTCTATGTGGATCCCACACCTCACCAAGCATCTAGTAGCTACTGAGCTAGATGGCTGAAATAGATCACACTCGCCTCTCATATTGCATGTGGCACCACTGTCTAGATACCACCCATCTCGGGGAATCTCCTCTAAAGCATAATGACCAAATTTAACCTTTGTAAGGTAAGAGGCAATGTCTTCACTAGCAAGCATCTGAATCCTCTGAAGCTTCTCCTTCAGAACCATGATTCTACTCTCATGCTTGACCTGAAATAGTGAAGCAAGGGATATTAGTTATACTTAGTTATACTTATTAAATTATTGTAGAAACAAACATTTACTGTTGTTTAATACCACTCCCACTGATCTTAATTTTTCCACCCCTTTTAATACCACATTTCTGAGTGAGGACTATTGTCAAACATTTCACATGTCATCTCTATTTGGTGATTTTAGTTGGCTGTAGGTGTTGGTCTGAGTTTAAAGTCTTAAACAATGTCTTTTGAGGTGTTAATTCACCCAAGATTTCACCACAATCATAGGACTATTATCCCTGGATGCAGGTGTTCGTTAGCAAATTGTGCTAGAAACTGACCCTCCCCTCCTCACGGCAACCGGTGACCACAATCCCGAGACAGCTGGCATGCAGCATGGTAGCAGGCCAAGGTGCGTGAGAACCTAGCTCGCCAGTCTGTCTAACTCCAATTTTTAATGCCCCTCACTTCTATGTGGGTTGTTGTTTCCCCCCTCCAGCACTAGCGGCAATGGTGAGTAAATGTGCCTTCAGACAACATGCTTTGATGGTTTATGCGTTAGATTTGGGCCTCCCCTTTTCAATGGATCGAGGCTGAACATGGGGATGGTAGATACTCTTCCAGATTTAAGTGGGGCTAGTGACGAGAGCTGCAAATTCGGTGTAGGTTATAGTTTGTGGCATTCTGGAGCTTGTCATGGCACCTCGTATGTGACAAAGCATGGTTTGCGATAGCGTGGGGCGAGGAGGCAGAGGCAACAGTTATCAGTCTTGGGAATTCTATGGGGATTATGACCCAAGCATCCCCATGCACATTCGTGAGGAGATTGACAACCTATTAAGGCTGAAGCAAACCTTTCTTTCTATACCTAAATCAACCCTTACTTATAGTGACTTGGCAATATATTTGGAGGCTAGACTTTGAAGCTTGTTAGTGCACAAAATGTAGGGAATTTTTTAACTTTTGAAGCTAGGGTTCATCACACCTTAGCTTCTTAATGCCTTTTATAGATGATTGAGATTTGGTGGCTAGTGTGGTTTCTTTGGAATAAATCCCTATGTTATGGTGTCTTACTAAGCATGCATGAGAAAAAGTAAAAGAGTTTGTGGTATTTTCAGTAACATATACCTACCAAAACAGAATCAACCTGAGGACTATCAAGGGCATATCTATGACCTAATTTTGAATGAATCTGAGTATGGAAGTAGAATGGCATCTCCAGCACCATTAAGAATGAGAATTATGGGCACAGATCTAGTCTCCTGTAGAAAATCTAGATTTCATGTACATCCAAGATACTAAGCAACCATGATCAATATTAGTTCTAAAAATGGAATGCCTCGAGCACAATAAGGTCCTTCTACAGATTGCTAATATTAAAGAGCTTAGATTGTTTGCTAAAAAACTAGATGATTTTGAGCCAATGGAAGATACCATTTTTGAAGCCTTGGGTTCCCTACATGAGACTTCAAATCCAAACAATGCCATGATTATAGATGTGACATAGACATGAAGAATTTAACTACAAGAAGCCTGGGCTACTTCTTCGGCCCAGCAAGAAGTGTCTAGTAATCAGAGGTCTAGAGATTTAAGAGAAGAGCTCATCCATATGCCAAAAGATCTTGCAAATCAAATTATCAATACTATGAATGCTACTTCCAGGGCAGGTTTGCAAGTATTGGGTATAAATGATAGGTTAGCTATTATATTGGATGCCCGAAGACTTATTGGAAAGCATTAGATAATGGAAAGTGTGCAAAATAAGGTAGATGAGCTTCTAAAGAAAGTGGTAGGTTTCAAGGATCGATTCACTAATCTATTTAAGAAAGGTTTTCCATCATTTTGGGATGATCGTTAGTATTTGATTCCTCAAAATCAATATTGGAATTACCAGCCAAACACAGAAGTGAAGACTCCAAATTTGAAGATTTCAGCAAATCAATGAAGGGGTAGTCTATAGTAGATAAGTTGAAAGATGACTTTGATCTCTTAACTGAGTTCAAATTATTAGTGCACTACTTGCCTCCATTTTCATATGCTCAATATAATGACCTGGAGTTTTTAACTAGTGAAATGATAGCTTATAATTTCCCAAGTGCTTCTCGATGGGCCAAAATTATTAAATATGGAACGAAGATTCGCCTACCTTCTGGAAGATAAGCAGTAGGCCTTATTCCATGCAACTATCCACCAATTTCTGAGCAATGGTCCAAATATCTTGTAGCAATTCCAACAAACAAACCAAAATCTTTGCAGCAGTTTTAAATATTTCTATTTGATTTTAATTAGAGCATAAAGTTAGTTTGATGAGCTAATAATGGCTCAAAGTTTGTAATTATCTATATAAACTATGTAAATTCAAAGACAAGGGGTTCCAGACTATTTTGTTACACTCAGAATCTGTTATTTAGAAGGTGTATTTGATAGCTATATATAATTTAATACAGAAGTGTTGAAAGGCCTATGTTTTTTATCTCAATGAATTCCTGGAGTTTTCAGTATCAGTTCGTTCCCTCTCATGTTTGTGCTTCCAGTTGCTATAGTCTATTATAAATGTTGATGTATACAGTGAATGTGATTTACTATTTTTATGAACGATAGAATCATTACAAGATCCATGGTGATATATTTTGATGCTTATTTTCTTAAGACATTGACATAGTATGTATAAGTTTCTACTGCAAATTATATGAGATCAGTTCATGGAGCACTTGGTCTCCATTGGCTCACACATGTTCGTTCATCACTTTTTGACATAGATCGACCTTCTCATCACCACACGTGGGACTTGATTTGGTATTGGCACATATGTTGAGGCATGATAGAGATGACATAGCACCCTTGCACACATGTTGAGGCATCATGGAGGTTTTTTATTGGTTCATGCATGGATTATTTGGTCTGCTTGCCCCACACGAGATACTTTATTACTTTTCTATGTGGAGTGGCCCTTCATCTTCCACAGGTGTGGGGTTGATCTAGCATTTGGGCACACATGTTCATGCATGAGAGGACTATTTTATGGTTTTTTGGTGCTTGGAGTCTAGCGCTACCCCCTCTCTCTATAGGACTTAGGTTTGGCTTTTACACCAAACACTCTGATGCAGAGGCATCCACACTATAACCTTAACATACAGCATGGATGTCCGCAACCCTTCATCATCATCATCATCATATTCATCATCATCATATTTTGCTTAACACTGTCAACATCATCACATTTACTCTGCCGACCGATATCCTCCTGATGACAAGCCTTCGACCCTTTCGCATGTCAACAGCATCATCATGTTCGGCAGCATCATCATGTCCGGCAAGCGCGAACATCCTCCTGACGTCCACTGTTCATCTCACCAACAACTTCGACCTTCACTATCTTCAGCATCATGATGTTCAACATCATGTTCGTCAGCAGGATAAAGAACATCCGGTTCCTCCCATATATCCTGATGATGACAAACCTTACCTTCACGCACCGTCCCCTCGATGCTTACGTCACCCCGATATCCTGATGACGTATATCCTGATGACGATGACGTCACATGCAGCTCCTCAATATCCTACTACTCCGCAATATCCTGATGACGTATATCCTGATGATGATGACGTCATATGCAACTCCTCCTGCTATCAGCCAAACTTAAACTTTTTCGGCCCGCGATCAACCCAATCTTCTTCCTTATGCCGATACGCTCCTCCTCGGCACCTCTTGATGATGATCACCCCGACGCACTTTCACTTCATGTAATCAACCGCATCATGCTCATCTCCACTTATCCGGATGACGATGCCCGAAGCGACTGCAGGATATTCACCGAAATATCCTGATGATGCCGTTTTGACGAATTTTGAACCTTAGCGGATTTTCACCGTTCTGATCCGCCGAACCTCCAAGGATGACCCGATCCACTTTCAGGGTGATCTTCCAGACTCTATCAGCTCGACCTAGCACATACCCATGCTAGGGTCTTCAACATCTCTCGACGGCGATCCTGCACACCTGCATGCAAACAGAAAGCAAACTAAAACCTAACCTACTGTACATCACCATTCCACCGATCCGACGAATCAACTGGTGGAATGGATCAGCGAATCCATGAAACCACCCAAACCAGCAAATCGATTAAATAATGGAGACCAAACAGACAATGAACACAACAGGATCTCTTATTCGATTTCAAAAGATGCTATTACAATATTCAGTCTCTCCTCTCTCTCAGCAAAGCCTGATCGATGATATCAATACCAACCGATCCTCATGCTTAAATAGATTTTCCTGCGAGTACTACTGACCCGACTCCAAGCGGCTGGGAAATCTCTCCAGGCGGCTGGGAGATCCAACCGGTCCTACAGCATGACAACTATCCTAACAAACTAACTAAAAATAGAAAAGCATGGTCAGCATGATCTTAGTACGATCAGCATGACCTTATTACATGCATTTGGTCTTATCAGACCTTCTTGGAAACATAACCAAGACTCAAACTAACTAATTGCCTCATGAAGGCCAGCTGTCAGGTAGGTGCTCCTGCACCATACTCCCCAACAGAAAAGAACTCATGTCCCATGAGTTTAGTATGTGGAAGTCCTCCACCTGTACACTTTGTCATGTCAGTATTTTGACCCGTTCCAGCTTTATCCTCTGTTGTCTCTTGGCTGCTCCAAGACTTCTGAACTGTAACTTGCTTTCTGGCAAGTAAATCCTCACGCCTGTCAATGGAGGCCTTTCTCAGGTTGTCTTTGTGTTTGTCAGATTGTCTGACCAGAACCTCTGTCTGAACTGCCTCTTGAACTTCTGTAGTGTTCAACTCTATCTTTCTTTCAACTTTTATAGGACAAACAATAGTCCCAACTATGACGACATCCTTGTCATTCCTCTCAACTGGTTGCTGTTTGCAAACCTGTTTCTGCACCTGCTGCTGACCTCTGTCAGTCAAAACTAAAACTTTCTTCAACCTGTTGTCCTTAACAACTTCTTTCCCTGCAGTATCCTCAACTACCTTTATGCCTGCTCCTCTAGGCATATGCACAAACTCCTTCTTTCCCATTAAAATGATTTTGGCTGCCCCCTGTGCTGCAGCATCTGCGTGCAATGGCATTAACTTAATAGTCTTCCCATCTTTCTTGATGGTATAGGTATTAGCATACCCATCATACAGTACCCTTCTATCAAATTGCCATGGTCTACCCAACAGTAGGTGACAACATTCCATGGGCAAAATATCACACAAAACCCTATCCTGATATGCTCCAATCTGAAAATCCACATATGCCTGTTCATAGACAAAAAGTGATTGACTATCACTCACCCAAGATGCCTTGTAAGGGTGATGGTGTGGAATCTTTTCCAAATTCAGTTTATCCACCATTTCCTGAGATACCATGTTGTCTGTTGAACCAGTATCAATGACAACCTTACATATTTTACCTTTGCTCTTGCATATGGTCTTGAAAAGAGCTCTCCTTTGCATCAGACCCTTTGATGCCTGCAAACTAATTCTCCTAAGCATCAATGCTTCTCCCTCCTCAGGATATGCATAATAGTCAGGCTCCTTATCCTTTTGATAAGTGTTTGAACTCTGCACACTTTGCTCTACTTTCTCTTCTTGCACAAGTTGTACTCTCTTGTCACTTGTTCTATCATTTCTGGATGATGAACCTTTATTTTCTGGACATTTAAAAGATGGATGACCAAACTCACCACAGGTGTAACATTTTCCTGAAAATGTAGTAGAACCTCTACCACCTCCAAATCTGCCTCTATTACCTTTCCATCCACCTCTGAAATCAGACTGTCCCTGTCCTTTACCAGTGTCTTCTTGACCCTCATTGGTTTGCTTTTGTGTAGGGGCTGCTCCTCTTCCCCTCATATTGTTGCCTCTTCCTCTCATGGACTTATCCTGTCCCCTATTCATCTTTTCTTCAATCCTGATTGCCATTTGATAACAATCCTCCACATTCTTAGGGTTAGCTAAAACTAACTCATCCTGTATGTTCAACCTCAAACCAGCCAAGTACCTAGCCACCTTTTCTACCTCATTCTTATGATGACCAGATCTCATACTCAATTTATAAAACTCCTCAGTATATGCCTTCACATCCCTTTCCTTCTGCCTTAAGAATTGCAGCTTCTTAAACATCTGAATTTCATAATCCCTTGGCAAGAATTTACCTTTGATCCTTGCTACCATTTTATCCCATGAAGTGATCTTTGACTTTCCTTGTTTTCTTCTCTCAGATTGTACATAATCCCACCATACCAAAGCATGACCTCCTAACTTGGTCTTTGTAATCTTTACCTTCTGATCCTCAGCAACATCTTCACATTCAAAGTGATTATCAAGTGCAGCAATCCAATCCAGCAACTCATCTTCATTCAAACTTCCAGTATACTTGGAAACATCAACCTTTAGCTTAGGTTTATCACTCTGCACTGCCTTTAACAATTTTGCAAATTTCTGGTCTTGAGCATCCAGATCTTCAGCTACCTCTTCATACTCTTCAACAGTATCTTCATCTTCTTCAGACTCACTATCTGCCACTTCCCTCTTTTTGTTCTTTTCCAGGGCTACAAGCCTGGCTTGAAGTGCTTCAGCAAGCTCCTTCATCTTCCTCATCTCTCTGGCATGTTTTTCCTTCATTTCCTGCAATTCCCTTGCAGTACCACTACCTTTCGGAGGCATTTTGTCAACCTCTCAATCAACACACAACACACAATCAACTCTACCTCTGCCCTTTCGGTGACAGAATCAACACACAACAGCCTAGACCTTTTGCTGAGCTCTGATACCACTATGATGCAGAGGCATCCACACTATAACCTTAACATACAGCATGGATGTCCGCAACCCTTCATCATCATCATCATCATATTCATCATCATCATATTTTGCTTAACACTGTCAGCATCATCACATTTACTCTGCCGACCGATATCCTCCTGATGACAAGCCTTCGACCCTTTCGCATGTCAACAGCATCATCATGTTCGGCAGCATCATCATGTTCGGCAAGCGCGAACATCCTCCTGACGTCCACTGTTCATCTCACCGACAACTTCGACCTTCACTATCTTCAGCATCATGATGTTCAACATCATGTTCGTCAGCAGGATAAAGAACATCCGGTTCCTCCCATATATCCTGATGATGACAAACCTTACCTTCACGCACCGTCCCCTCGATGCTTACGTCACCCCGATATCCTGATGACGTATATCCTGATGACGATGATGTCACATGCAGCTCCTTAATATCCTGCTGCTCCGCAATATCCTGATGACGTATATCCTGATGATGATGACGTCATATGCAACTCCTCCTGCTGTCGGCCAAACTTAAACTTTTTCGGCCCGCGATCAACCCGATCTTCTTCCTTATGCCGATACGCTCCTCCTCGGCACCTCCTGATGATGATCACCCTGACGCACTTTCACTTCATGCAATCAACCGCATCATGCTCATCTCCACTTATCCAGATGACGATGCCCGAAGCGACTGCAGGATATTCACCGAAATATCCTGATGATGCCATTTTGACGAATTTTGAACCTTAGCGAATTTTCACCGTTCTGATCTGCCGAACCTCCAGGGATGACCCGATCCACTTTCAAGGTGATCTTCCAGACTCTATCAGCTCGACCTAGCACATACCCATGCTAGGGTCTTCAACATCTCTCAACGGCGATCCTGCACACCTACATGCAAACAGAAAGCAAACTAAAACCTAACCTACTGTACATCGCCATTCCACCGATCCGACGAATCAACCGGTGGAATGGATCAGCGAATCCATGAAACCACCCAAACCAGCAAATCGATTAAATAATGGAGACCAAACAGACAATGAACACAATAGGATCTCTTATTCGATTTCAAAAGATGCTATTACAATATTCAGTCTCTCCTCTCTCTCAGCAAAGCCTGATCGATGATATCAATACCAACCGATCCTCATGCTTAAATAGATTTTCCTGCGAGTACTACTGACCCGACTCCAAGAGGCTGGGAAATCTCTCCAAGCGGCTGGGAGATCCAACCGGTCCTACAGCATGACAACTGTCCTAACAAACTAACTAAAAATAGAAAAGCATGGTCAGCATGATCTTAGTACGATCAGCATGACCTTATTACATGCATTTGGTCTTATCATACCTTCTTGGAAACATAACCAAGACTCAAACTAACTAACTGCCTCATGAAGGCCAGCTGTCAGGTAGGTGCTCCTACACCACACTCTCTCTATAAGACCTATGTGGTGGTTCAAGGCCCTGTACCACATCACCCATGGGTCCTAGAAGTGGATGTTACAAAAAAAGTGCCTAGTTTTCAACCCTGAAACATAGCCTAAACCTCAAGAGGAGGAGTTAGACAATTAACTTCTAGGAACACTAAATGGTACCCTTCCATTAGCCTCAAGGATTCAGTAAAAAACATAGTGGCTCTAGTTAGCAGGTTGTATGGGGAGAAGGATGCTTCTCATTTTCAAAATCCTAAGTCTCATTGCTACATATGTTGCTTAAAGAAGGGCCAATTTTAAACTAGGTAGTTGTTTTGTCACTGACTTTGTGCAATGAAATAACGAGAGTCGAGTCTCCTCCAGTGGGCACAAAGCCAAAATTCTATACAACCTCTTACTTGTGTTATATTATTTGTGCAGCTACTAAATTCTTTGGGGATGAATTAGACATGGAGCATCCCATGTCATTTTGTCCATGTTTATTGCTAGGACTGATGGGATCACAAATATTCATCAAAATATGAGCACATCTGTGACCGATTCTTTGCTCCCTTGCATGAGCTATTATTTAAGAAAAGGTTCCCTAGGTTGTCTAAAGACATGATCAAAATCTTGGAAAACCTAAAATATTACTCCCTATATGAGTTGTTAACATATAGGAAGATCTATGGCACCGCAAAGGTACCCCATACTTTTCCCAAGCATGTACCTGACATGTTGTTGATCAAGAAGTTGCATGTCATACTATACTCTTGAGATTTAATGAAGCCATGGAAGCAATGGTAATGGATGTAGATGATATGGATCTAGTGGCTAGGGCTACGACTAAGGTCTCCACAACACAAGAAAATGAATCAAACATCCTTAAAATAACATGGGAAATGGAAGGGCATAAGAAGGAAATTAAGCACTTGAAACATCAAGTGGAATACTACAAGGCTGCAAGGTATGACATAGGTGATTTCATGGAATATGCATTAGAAATCCATGATGACTTAACCTTGGTGCAAAAGGAGTTCTACAAGGATGTGTTAGATCTATAGGATGCCTACCAAGATTCATCAAAACATTCTTACATGTTAAAATAATGGCATCATCATGAGGAAGGATGGCAAAGATGCATGTGGATCACTTAGTAGAATGGCAACATGAATTCAAGGAAGCACTCCTTGAGATACCAAGGTGGTGCAGGGCACCTGGGTCTTAGTGTAAAAATTGCAAAGTGTTAGTATTTTGGTGTGGTGAAGTCAATTTGTTTGTAATAAGGTCTTTAAGACCATGTTTTATGTCTTTGTGTGTCGATTGGGTCATTTTAGAGTCAATTTGGTGAAATTTGTAAAAGTTGCAAAAAGTTGTTAAAGCAACTTTTGCATTTTTGCATTTTTGGGGAAGTTGAACAGTTAGGCTTTAGTTTTTGGTGGGAAAATGATTGGTTATGCTTGGAAATGTTTTAAAAGCACTTGTGTATGTTGGAACAAGAGTTAGAAGTTGTAAAAATTTGAATTTTGAATAACAAGGTGCCATGTTTCTGCGTTTTGGAAGCCTAATTTGCTGCTAAAGTGTATTGTACGAATCTGTACGACCTAAAAGTAGTCAAACATCGATTGGAATTAATGGTGCCTTGAATCCTTGTTCTTTGCAATTGATTTCATTAAGTTTGAAGTGAGTTAGGGCAGATTTACTAAAAGTGGTTTGAAACCCTTACAAGGGTGTGCTTTGACTGAAAATAATGCATTTCTCTCCATTTCAGTGGTGAAAAGGCCTCCAACTCAATGGAATGGATATAGGTAGCATGTATTTCATGTTCACAATGTTGTAGGAGTAGGGGATGGTGTTATGTACAAATTTGGTGATGCCTTAGTCCATTTAACCTCATGTATTTGGCATAGAAGTGCATGGGAGTTAGGGTTTGAAGTAGAACTCTTAAACAGTGGTTGGAATTGCTTGGACTGGTGTTGATAGATGTCATAATACATGTCTAATCCATTGGCATGAAGTTTGGAAACTGAGGGGTTGAAGACCTTGTGGTGACCTAGTTGAACAAGCCTAATTAGACCTTTTGTCAAACGGGACAGTCAATTTTAGAGTCTTGTGTTACAAAACAACCATACCTAAGTTTTGGATATGTTCAAGAACTCCCAAAAAGGTACTCAAAATAGTTTTTATATTGTGGGTTTGAGGTCTTCTCTACAAGTTATGTTAGAAAAAGTGAATTTGCTATCCTACTTGGCCTAGAGTCAATTTGGCAAGAGAACAATTGAAGTTTGCTAGCCCTGATTTCTTGTGCATTCCTAACACTTATTATTTGTCATCCTCATTCCATTGAGAGTCCTCCTAGTGTTGATTTACCTATTGAAGCATAAATGATCCATTAGGGGTTGAAACCTACTTTGCATCCACTAAAGGTTATGAGCAAGAAAACACCAAATCTTGTTGTGAGATGTTGAAATCTTGAAACCACCCCTACTCTGCATCAAATTGGTATCAGAGCATAGGTTGGTCTATAAGAAGGAAAGTGTGAAGTAAAGAGAGAATAAGATGCCTCCAAAAGGTAACCCTATGGCTAGGGAAATGAGTGAAATGAACGAGAAGACTGCAAAAGAAATTAGGAAATTGAAAGAGTTGCAAGATATGATGGTAGCCAGGCTTGAGGTTGTTGAAACCAGTTAGAGGAGAGGTATGGTCATAGGTGATGTGAGTGACTAAGAGGAAGAGGGTGAGAATGAGAGCCCTCTAGGAGGATCCCAAGAAGAAGAGTTGGATCCTAATGAGCAGAAGATGGCCAAGCTATTGAAGGCAGTCAAGGGAGATAGTCACAAGGTAAAGATAGATTTACTATGTATAGATGGAACTTGAATGATGAAGAGCTTTTGGATTGGATTGCAGCACTTGATAATTATTTTGAATGTGAAGATATACCAGAGGAACAAAGGGTAAAGTTGTCAAAAACAAAATTGAAAGGTTGTGCCTTACTTTGGTGGGATTATGAGCAAACTGAAAGGAGGAATAAAGGCAAGTCAAAAATTGTTTCTTGGGACAGAATAGTGGCCAAACTCAAGGGTAAGTTCTTACCGGGTGATTATGCAATTCAACTATACAAGAAACTTCAAAATCTTAAACAAAGAGATATGGATGTCAAAGCCTATACTGATGAGTTCTATAAGTTGAGTATAAGGGCAGGTCACATGAAGGATGATGTGGAGAAAGTGGCTAGATATCTCAATGGGTTAAGATTTAACCTCCAAGATGAGTTAAGTTTGACAAACCCAAGGATGGTAGATCAGGAATGCTACCAATTGGCAATCAAGGCTGAAAAAAAACTAAAGAGAAAGCAAGACAAACAAAACAGGGGCAGAGGCAGCAGTTCCAGAGGAAGAGTGTCATTTTCTGATCCAAGGAAGTCATATGAGGGCCAAGAAGATACAAGCAAAGTCCAAGAGCAAGGGATAGATCAAAGAGGTGGATTTAGAGGAGGTAGATCAGGCTTTAGAGGCAGATTTGGAGGTCAAGGAAGAGGATCTAGTGGGTTCACAAAAAGGTTTTACCAATGCAACAAGTTTTGACATCAAGCATGGCAATGCAATGAAAGTTAGGCCACTACTTCAGTTGGAGGAGAGAGGAGAAATCAGATTGTTCAAGGAGATGACTGTGAACTCATCATCACAACATGCTAATCTAGAAGTTGGAGAATCACTTATGGTAAGGAGAACCCTCATCAAGGTACCAATGGAAAAGGAGCCACCACAAAGGAGGACTCTCTTCAAGACAACTTGTAAGTGCTTGGGTAAGGTTTGTAAAGTTGTAATTGATTCAGGTAGTCAAGATAATATGGTTTCAGTTGAGATGATTGAAAAACTTAAGTTGGAAAGAATACCACATGCTACTCCTTACAAAGTCTCTTGGTTAAATGAGGGTTAACATGTTTTGGTGAATGAACAAAGTTGGGTGGTGTTTCATATAGAAGGATACAAAGACAAAATTCTATGTGACATAATACCCATGGATGTTTGCCATTTGCTGCTAGGGAGGCCTTGGCAATTTGATAGGTATGCTAAGTATGATGGAAGGAGGAATACTTATGAGATAGAAAAAGATGGGGTCTCCTATACCTTGACACCATTGAAAGAGGAGGATAAAGGACAAACCATGGGATCTAATGTGATGATGGTAGGTAGAAAGGAGTTCATAAAGGTAGAAGAACAAGAGCACATGGACCTTGCAGCCACTCCTAAACCTAGAGATATTATGACAGCAGACGTGAAGAATGACTTATTTTGGAGATCCAAGATTGGCTTAAGAAGTATGTTTCTATGATGGTAGAAGGGTGTTCCACTCATTGCCTTCAAAGGGGGATATTGGTCATTCCATTTATTTCATGCCAGAGGTTAGTATGCCTAATCAAGTAGCAGTTATAGGGACACAACAACAGATGGAAGAGATGAGAAGCAAAGGTGTAGAGGTCAAGGGTAAACTACAAGGGAATGTGGACAAGTCCAAGCACACAATTGAAGTGAAGAAGAAGGAACTTCATTAAAAGGAAGGAGGAGATGTGGTTGTAGGTGATGATGTAGATTTAACAACATTCTCATATGAGGAAGGAGTCAAAGATCATCCATTAAGTAGGCCTCTGAAGTTGGAGCATATCTTAGGTGCCAAGGAACTCAAAAAGACAAGGGATAATGCCTACTTTCAGTATTTAGTCCATTGGAAGGGTTTACCAAATGAGGATGCCACTTGGGGGTCAGAGAATGACATGATCAAGCATGAATCTACTATTGCAACACTGTCCTCAATGGGACTTGAGTCTATTTTGCCCAAGGAGTATGGTGCAGGGCACCTAGGTCTTAATGTAAAAATTGCAGTGTTAGTATTTTGGTGTGGTGAAGTCATTTTGTTTGTAATAAGGTATTTAAGACCATGTTTTATGTCTTTGTGTGTCAGTTGGATCATTTTGGAGTCAACTTGGTGAAATTTGTAAAATTTGCAAAAAGTTGCAAAAAGTTGTCAAAGCAACTTTTGCATTTTTGTATTTTTGGGGAAGTTGAATGGTTAGGCTTTGGTTTTTGGTGGGAAAATGAGTGGTTATGCTTGGAATTTTTTTTAAAGCACTTGTGTACATTGGAACAAGAGTTAGAAGTTGTAAAAATTTGAATTTTGAATAACAAGGTGCCATGTTTCTACGTTTTGGAAGCCTAATTTGCTACTAAACTATACTGTACGGCTCTATACAGCTTGGAAGTAGTCAAACATTGATTGGAATTAATGGTACGTTGAATCCTTGTTCTTTGCAATTGATTTCATTTGATTTCATTAAGTTTGAAGTGAGTTAGGGCAGATTTATTGAAAGTGGTTTGAAACCCTTACAAGGGTGTGCTTTGACTGAAAATAATGCATTTATCTCCATTTCACTGGTGAAAAGGCCTCCAACTCAGTGGAATGGATGTAGGTAGTGTGTATTTCATGTTCATAATGTTGTAGGAGCAAGGTATGGTGTTATGTGCAAATTTGGTGATGCCCTAGTCCATTTAACCTCATGTATTTGGCATAGAAGTGCATAGGAGTTAGGGTTTGAAGTAGAACTCTTAAACAGTAGTTGGAATTGCTTGGAATGGTGTTGATAGACATCATAAGACATGTCTGAGCCATTGGCATGAAGTTTGGAAACTAAGGGGTTGAAGACCTTGTGGTGACCTAGTTGAACAAGCCTAATTAAACCTTTTGTCAAACAAGACAGTCAATTTTAGAGTCTTGTGTTACAAAACAACCATACCTAAGTTTTGGATATGTTTAATAACTCCCAAAATGGTACTCAAAATAGTTTTTAGATTGTGGGTTTAAGGTCTGTTCTGCAAGTTATGTCAGAAAAAGCCAATTTGTTGTCATACTTGACCTAGAGTCAATTTGGCAAGAGAACAATTGAAGTTTTCTAGCCCTAAGTTCTTGTGCATTCCTAACACTTATTGTTTGTCGTCCTCATTCCATTGAGAGTCCTCTTGGTGTTGATTTACTTGTTGATGTTGCAAGTATGGGCCTAACCAGTGTTGTCATTGATGTCAACATACTCCTGTTGCATTGATGAAAAAGATTGGATGAACTGGGTGCTGAGGATATTGAGAAAATTAGTCCTAATCGGGAATAGAGAAGAATAGTGAAGACAGTAAGGTAAAAGTCCAAGATATGTTGAGGATCAGAGGATGTGGTTTAAAGGGTTTGTAGATATGTGTCTTAAAGTGATCCAGTAAAGATTTCAGAGGTCCACATGAAGATCTGAAGAAGTTGTGGCCATTCAAGTAAAACCGGTTCTGGCAGGTGTTCAGAGGTGACAGAGTGACACAGATAGGTCCGGTGAGATCCAGAAATGCATTATCCTATTCTGCAGATTTGAGGGAGTGTTGGGGAAGTCTTTGTGAAGTGTCAACTCTATTGGTTCATGGTTTGAAGGTCTGCAAGCATCTATTCCTTTGTGATAGTAGTGACAGACTGTGTTCTTGAGGTTCTGGATGAAGGAGAGAAGGATTTTAGTAAGCAAATGAAGTGTGGATGTTCTTGGTGATTCAAGAAATCTTGTGGAGGTCTTTGGATCATGTCCAGTTCGTGTTGGTGGTCTGCATTGGAGTTGAAGCTTGCAATTGAAGAATATCTTTCGGATGATGGTGTTTTTCCTGAGACTGGCCGACCGGATGTATTACACATCTTGCAGATGTTCTTGGAGATGTTTGTCAACTTAGATGATTATTCCTAAGTCATTGCCTTGTATAAATAAGGGATTGTAAAGTCATTTCAAAGTGTGTCTGGTGGAGATGTGAGTGTGGTAGTGAGGAAAAGAGCGAAAGGCAGAGCAGAAGTTTTGGGCTTAAATAGAACTGATTCAAGCATGGTGAAGATGCTATTATCAAGTTCAAGTATGTGATACTTATTATTCTGTAGACGGTGAGTCTATTGTAGGTAGTGAGCCTCTTGTGAGTATTGTGCTCAGGCAGTGAGCCCTAATTGGCATGTGCCATTTTGTTCTTTCTATTCTTCTAACAAAGAATACAATCTTGGGTTAATCACCCCGTGGTTTTTCCCTTAACCGGGTTTTCCACGTCAAAATCTTGGTGTCTTATGTGTTGATGTGTTTCTACTCTTGATTCAATGCATTATGTTTTCATGATTGATTTATTGATATGCTGCTAAGTCACAAAAGGATTTAAGTGTGTAATTGGAAAGAAAGTTTTTGACAACTGATTCACCCCCCTCCCTCTCAGTTGTCTGTCCTAAATCTAACAATTGGTATCAGAGACAAGTTCCTCTAAAAGGAGCTTAACCGCTTGAGGAGATCCAAGATGTCCTACAAGAAGGATAGTCCGAAGTTTGATGGAACCAATTTTAATCTTTGGAAAAGTCGCATGAAATGTCATTTGTAATGTATGGGAATGCAGTACTAGACCATGGCTTCAACAAAGTATACTCCTCCACAGGGTGGCCTGAAAGCCCCAAATGAAATCACAGATGCTGAAAACAATCTGCGGACAATAGAAGCTCTTCTAAGCGCATTATTTGATTAAGAGCTTTCAAATGTTGTTGACCTACCAACTACCTTTGAGATTTGGGAAAAACTAGAACTTCTGCATGAAGGAGACAAGTATGTTAAATGTGCAAGGCTACAGAGTCTGAAAAGGAAATTTGAAAATCTAAAGATGAGAGAAGATGAAAATATCACTACTTTTATGCCAAGAGTAAATGAGCTTGTTTGTGGAATTAGATGTGTTGGTGGAGTCCTGGATGAAGATGAGATTGTTGGCAAAATTCTCAAATCCCTTCCTACTTCTTATAAAATCAAGGTTGCTGCCATTGAAGAATTCAGAGCCCATACAACTGTCACAAGAGATCAATTGGCTGGTAAATTGGTTGCATTTGAAATGACTGAGTTTGGAGATGCCCCCCCAAGACTAAATCTACATTCAGAGCTAGTGCTTCTGTAAAAGATAAACAAAGGTTTGATTTGAGAGAGAACTCTTCAAGGAAACTTTCATGGTATGAAAAAACAAGAAAAGATCTGGAAGAAGAAGAAACTGAAATTGCTCAGCTTGAAGCCCTTATTGCAAAAAGACTACCAAGAGGATCCAGTAAGTATGAAGGGAAATTGCCTTTTAAGTGTTTCAACTACAATAAGATTGGTCATTTTACCTCAAAGTGTCTGAAAAGATTTTCAAGACCAAATCCTAACAGATCAAGGTTCCAAAAGAATTGTTACTATGTTCATGAAGAGGATGATAATGAAGGAGTAACAGATGATGAATCAGAGACAGGAAACAAATCCAGAAGTGATTGGGTGTTTATTGCCATCAAGGAAGAAGATCCAATGCCCTCTGAATCTGTCAATCATAAAGTTGTAGAAAGAGCTCTGACTGCCCAAGTTGAAGAAAAGGATGATTGGGTCATTGATAGTGGATGCTCTCACCATATGAGAGGTGACAAAAATAAGTTCTTAGATTTGGAAAGGTATGAAGGAGGAGTGGTAAAGTTTGGTGATAATTCTGCTGGTAGAATCAAAGGTAGAGGAACTATTTCTTTTGATGGAAAGAACAAAACTGGTAATGTATTGTATGTTAAAGGATTGAAGCACAATCTTCTCAGTGTTGGATAGTTCATGGACAAAGTCTATGATATCCAATTCAAGAATGGAAAATGCAAGATCTTTGAAAGTTCTAGAACAGAGATTGCATCCGGTACTCAAACAAAAGGTAATATCTTCCATTTAGTTGGTACCGGTAAAAGTTGTCTATTTGTGCAAGTTGATCAGAGTTGGCTATTCTGTAGGAGGATGTGTCATGTGAATTTTGATAATATCATCAAGATAAGCAACACTCATGCTATAAGAGATCTTCCAAAACTAGTGAAACCTACAAATAGTTTGTGCAAAGAATGTCAGTTGGGAAAACAAAGCAGAGTCTCATTTAAAAGCAAAGAACAATCTTCTACCAGAATATTGGACTTACTTCACACTGATCTATGTGGTCCGGCAAGAATCAGGAGTGTGCAAGGTGATAGATACTTCATGTTACTAATTGATGACTACTCTCGGATGATGTGGGTAACTTTTCTGAAAGAGAAATTAGAAGTTTTTGAGAAATTCAAAATATTCAAGGCTATGGTAGAGAATGAAACCAGATTAAAATTAAAGTGTTTGAGGTCTGATAGAGGTGGAGAATTCACATCTGGTGAGTTCATAGAATTCTGTGAGAAACATGGAATAAAGAGACAGTTGTCTGCTCCTAGGACTCCACAACAGAATGGAGTAGTGGAGAGAAAGAACCGGACCATCTAGGAAGCATCTAGGACAATGATGATGGAAGCAAATGTTCCTCAAATCTATTGGAGAGAAGTTGCCAGCACTGCAGTCTATACTCTAAATCGAGTTCAAATCAGAAGCAATACCGGTAAGACTCCTTATGAACTTTGGTTTGACATCACTCCTACTATGAGGTATTTCAGAGTTTTTGGTAGCAAATGTTATATCAAAAGAGATGAAGATCTAGGCAAGTTTGATGCAAGAAGTGATGAAGGAATATTCTTGGGTTACTCTACTCAAAGCAAAGCATATCGGTGTTATAACAAGAGACTGAGAAAGATTATAGAAAGTACAAATGTGAAGGTTGATGAAGGAATTGAAAAACTCTCAAGGTTTTATGAATATGATGAAGATGATCAGAATGATGTTCTGATTCAAGGAGCCCAAGCCCCTTCTGCAAGTCAGATTCAAACTGATTCGGTAAATTAGGAAGAAGAGATGAGTTTAAATGAGCCTGATCAAGAATTAGAAGTGCAAGAAACTCCCAAAGTTCCCAGGTATGTAAGACTGAACCACTCTGAAGATCAGATCATAGGTGATAAGAGCAAAGGTGTACAAACAAGAAGGAGAATTGCTCAAGATTCAGATGAGTATTGTCTGATTTCAAAGATTGAACCTACGACAGTAAATGAAGATTGCAATGATGAAAACTGGACTAAAGCAATGGAGGAAGAGCTGATGCAAATTGAGAAAAATCACACTTGGGATCTTGTTCCTAGACCTAGAAACAAGAATGTGATTGGAACAAAATGGGTCTTTCGGAACAAACTGAATGAAGTTGGTGAACTAATCAGAAATAAATCCAGATTGGTCTACAAGGGTTACGCTTAATTAGAAGGAGTTGATTTTAAAGAGACTTTTGCTCCGGTGGCAAGAATTGAAGCAGTCAGATTATTTCTTGCTTTTGCTGCCTTCAAGGACTTCAAAGTATATCAGATGGATGTCAAGTCTGCCTTCCTGAATGGTGACTTGGAAGAAGAAGTATACATTGAGCAACCAGATGGATTTCAATTGTCTGATCATGGTGATATGGTCTGCAAGTTGAAGAAAGCTCTGTATGGACTAAAGCAAGCCCCAAGAGCCTGGTATGAAAGATTGGATAAGCATCTTTTGAAGATTAGTTTCAACAAAGGTACTGCTGACAGTAATTTATATTTCAAAATTGATCATGAAAACATCTTGATTGTTGAAGTGTTTGTTGATGATATCATTTTTAGAGGAAGAGATAGTATGTGTAAAACTTTTGCAAATCAAATGAAAAGTGAATTTGAGATGTCCATGCTTGGGGAAATGAATTTCTTCTTGGGTCTACAAATCACTCAAACAAAGAAAGGACTCTTCATTTCTTAGACCAAATATGTGAAAGAATTGTTGAAGAAATTTGGGATGGAAGACTCAAAACCAATGAATACTCCCATGGCAACTGGATGTAAATTGGGCAAAGATGATGACTCTCCTAAGGCTGATCAGAAAAAGTACATGTCAATGATTGGAGGATTGTTGTATCTCACTCAAACTAGACCTGACATTATGAATGTTGTGGGTCTTGTTGCTAGATTTCAAGATGATCCTAAAGAATCTCATGTCATGGCAATCAAGAGGATTTTTAGATATCTAAAAGGAACAGTTGAGTATGGATTGTGGTATCCCAGAGATCATAATTTCTCTCTTCATGCATATACAGATGCAGATTGGGTAGGAGATGTGGATGACTGGAAGAGTACCAGTGGTGGAGCATTCTTTTTGGGGAAGAGATTGGTTTCTTGGCTGAGCAAGAAATAAGAGGCAATATCTCTGTCCACTACAGAAGCAGAATATATTGCAGCAGCAGGTAGTTGCACTCAAGTTTTGTGGATGAAGCAAATGCTAAGAGACATAAGAGTGGAGTATGAGGAGCCTATCACAATCTTCTGTGATAATTCAAGTGCAATAAATATATCTAAGAATCTGGTGTTGCATTCAAAGACTAAGCATATATCTATCAAGTTTCACTTTCTGAGAGAGCAAGTGAACAAGAATGAAGTCAGATTAGAGTTTGTGCCTTCCAAGGATCAGATTGCAGATATCTTTACTAAACCTCTACCTAAGGACTCTTTTGAGTATCTTAGAGAGAAGTTAGGGGTTATTGCCCCTCTGATGATGAACTAAGGTGCACTGTAGTGCATCAATCTGGTAGATATCACAGTCATATCTTGTGGTCTGGATTGATGATAGGGAGCTGCCGCTCAGGGGGAGCAGCTGGTATGATTCTGAAGTGTTGGAGTTGCAAGTATGCACCCTTTGCCATTGATGTCAAAGGGGGAGAGAAGACATGTGAAAAACAAGTGGTTGATGATCAAAGGGGGAGTAGTAAAGGAAGAGAAGACATGTGAATGGTTGTTGCTAATAGGGGGAGTTGTGACAGTAAGGAGAAGTTTTTGTCTTTATGGTTAAAATAGTTTTTCACATCATATGTTGCCATCAATGACAAAGGGGGAGATTGTTGCAAGTATGGGCCTAACCGATGTTGTCATTGATGTCAACATACTCCTATTGCATTGATGAAAAAGATTGGATGAACTGAGTGCTAAGGATATTGAGAAAATTAGTCCTAATCAAGAACAGAGAAGAACAGTGAAGACAGTAAGGTAAAAGTCCAAGATACAATGAGGATCAGAGGATGTCATTTAAAGGGTTTGTAGATATGTGTCTTAAAGTGATCCAGTAAAGATTTCAGAGGTTCGCATGAAGATCTGAAGAAGTTGTGGCCATTCAAGTAAAACCGGTGCCGGCAGGTGTTCAGAGGTGATAGAGTGACATAGATAGGTCCGGTGAGATCCAGAAATGCATTATCCTATTCTGCGGATTTGAGGGAGTGTTGAGGAAGTCTTTGTGAAGTGTCAACTTGATTAGTTCATGGTTTGAAGTTCCGCAAGCATCTATTCCTTTGTGACAGTAGTGACAGACTGTGTTCTTGAGGTTCCGGATGAAGGAGAGAAGGATTTCAGTAAGTAGATGAAGTGTGGATGTTCTTGGTGATTCAGGCAATCTTGTGGAGGTCTTTGGATCATGTCCAGTTCATGTTGGTGGTCTACATTGGAGTTGGAGCTCGCAATTGAAGAATATCTTCCAGATGATGGTGTTCTTCCTGAGACACATCTTGTGGATGTTCTTGGAGATGTTTGCCGACTTAGATGATTATTCCTAAGTCAATGCCTTGTATAAATAAGGGATTGTAAAGTCATTTCAAAGTGTGTCTGGTGGAGATGTGAGTGTGGTAGCGAGGAAGAGAGTGAAAGGCAGAGCAGAAGTTTTGGGCTTAAATGGAACTGATTCAAGCATGGTGAAGATGCTATTCTCCAATTCAAGTATGTGATACTTATTATTTTGTAGATAGTGAGTCTATTGTAGGCAGTGAGCCTCTTGTGAGCAATGTGCTTGGGCAGTGAGCCCTAATTGGCATGTGCCATTTTGTTCTTTCTATTCTTCTAACAGAGAATACTAACTTGGGTTAATCACCCCATGGTTTTTCCCTTAACCGGGTTTTCCACATCAAAATCTTGGTGTCTTATGTGTTGATGTGTTTCTACTCTTGATTCAATGCATTATGTTTTCATGATTGATTTATTGATATGCTGCTAAGTCACAAAAGGATTTAAGTGTGTAATTGGAAAGAAAGTTTTTGACAACTGATTCACCCCCCCTCTCAGTTGTCTGTCCTGAATCTAACAGTTGAAGCATAAATGACCCATTAGGGGTTGAAACCTAGTTTGCATCCACTGAAGGTTATGAGCAAGAAAACACCAAATCTTGTTGTGAGATGTTGAAATCTTGAAACCACCCCTGCTCTACATCATAAGGAAGCACTCCTTGAGATACCATGTTTGAGAGAAAAGAAGATAAATCAAATCAACATGGGACTAAGTTACTCAAATGATACAACTCATAACTTAATTGAGGACACTTAATAGATATTAAAAGACCATGGTCATTAATTAAAAGATGTGATGAAAATAAGGCATGAATGTCACCCACTACCCTTTAAGGCAAACAATATTTTTTTCCTCAACATGAAATAATGGGACAATTGAGTGGGATCTAGGGCCAACAGAGAAGCACTTTAGAACTCATCCTATGCATCAATAAACAACTCAACACAAGAAATGCAAATTGACATATTAACAAAATAATATCCAACTAAGTTATTGAAAGTCAACTATTGATACCTCGTTCTCCATCCAGATTACAAAATCGGTCCACTTTTTGCTTTGTAACATTTCCTTTTCAAATTGCGTTGGATGTCAGCCATATTTCTCCTCCTGTCAAAACATGGCACATGGACTAGTTAAACTAATTATTATGCAATCATTTACTTTTTCCTAGGAAATAAAAAAATATCATTTAACATATTAAATATACTTACAAATGTACATATCAAGGCCTGTAAACCTTTCTAGCCACTGTGATGCGTGGCACGAAGTTTGTCAAGCCTAGCCTTAGAGGCCTTGTCCTGAAACGTATACTAATTCAATTTAACTATGTACAAATAAAATTTAAAAATCATTTAATAAATTTGATATAATCTTATGAGCAAATTCAAATACCTACGTACTCTCCTCACCGGACTTCCTCCGTGCATCGGACTTCTCATATGCTTTTACAAGCTCTTTCCATACTTTCACATGAGCCTTAGCTCGGGAGGGGGTTTTTTTATCTTCTTTGTTTGGTTGCACCGAAATCTCTTGCAGTTTTGAGACATTTGTAGCTTTATCTTCTTTACAGACCAACCTGTGCCAAATTCAGTCTCCATGTCATGGATAACTATTTTTTGCAGGTGCATGGGTATCTTTGAGAATGGCAAATGTAGATGGTTTTTGAACCATTGAAGGCATGATTCCTTCAACCTATTCACAAACATTTTTCCAGCATCTATCATTCAGACTTCCCCTGAAACCACATCGTATTCTATCTTGGTATCGTAGCTACCAATGTAAGATGCAAAACATGGCGTGGTGGAAGAAGTTTGTGTCCCAGGAGTGGCTGGGACATTGGAAGTCTCTACTCCCTGTTCCACATTCTTAGAGTTTATTGTTATTGATTTCCTCCTAGATCTTTTGCTCAATCCAGGACTAGTTGGGTAATCAATTGATTCCCTTTGACATGATTGATTTGGTTTCAATGTTTCAGGGGCTTTACTAGATCATTTTTCTATGTATCTGGCAAGCATTGTCAAGTCCACACCATCCAATTTGTTCACTGCCTCTACCCCCAATATGGAAGCCAATGCCTCTTTATCTTTGTCGGTCTCATGTCCCTATATATATATATATATATATATATATATATATATATATATATATATATATATATATATATATATTTCTTCTTTTAAATTTAGAAATAAAAAACTAAAAACTAAAAATCAAAGAAACAATGGAAACATTTACAAATCTATAAATTGACAATGAAATACCTCATTGTGGCC
Source organism: Cunninghamia lanceolata (assembly GCA_027924645.1). NCBI lineage: Eukaryota > Viridiplantae > Streptophyta > Pinopsida > Cupressales > Cupressaceae > Cunninghamia > Cunninghamia lanceolata. Next base: position 1,273,897 of record BSBN01001753.1, read on the forward strand.
AGAGTCTGCTCCATTTGCTCCTTTCCCTCTACTGCTTGACATTTTGAGTCGACCTAGGGCAAATTATTTTCATCCAGTCTGTGGAGGCAAACGAAGTACACACTACCAGGTATGAATTAACAGCATGCTTGACCAATTGTATAAGCACCTACAGAAATATAAAGTTAAATCTCTTCAGTATAACTTCTTTGAATTTGCTTTGCAAATACATCAGTGATGAGGTTTACCTGAAAGTGCAACCATGTCCATAGCAGACAATCCTTGAGCATGAAATGCTGAGATGAGAGAGTTGAGGCTTGAACCAGGGCCTTAAAGAAGGTTGTTTGCACCGCTTTCACTTTCCGTTATTGAATCTCGCCTTCCAAGCCTTACATCCCATGATGGACCTCCCAACTACCAATTATAAGCACAAATTTCTAATATCATTATAGAGGAAAGCAGGGATAATTTGTCTATAACATTAGAAAAAAATGTAAGTGAAGGTAAAGGAGTGCAAAAATATTTACTTGGACAATAGAATCACGAGCAGTTGTTGCCAAAATATCAGCGTAGGAAACAATGCCACTACACTCTTTTCTCCTCTAAATGTTATTGTGTTGTCTAAGAGTATAGACCCATCGCATCCTTGCAATTGGAGAGAAAACCCTAAACATTTAGCTATATGGATGATAAAAATGTAGAGATAAATGATTTAGAAAACATTTTCATTACATTAACAAAACAGTCGTCAAAGTGAAGGTGAAGCAACGATACTGCCAGGTATGAATTAACTTTATATTATTTTGTGTTTTTTTGTTGTGTGGTGTGTTTTAACACAGACGGGAATTTTTAATTTTTTGTTTTTGATTCATTAGTCGGCACTATAGTCAGCATAGTTAACGCCAACTTTAGTGCCAACTTTCAGCCTTAAATGTAATCTCTTTGGGGTGCCAAAGGCGGCGCAAAGTGTGCCTAATTTAGCACCTAGATGTGCCAAACCAAAATGTTCCTCATGCAAACATTTGGAATTGAGGTAAATGTTTAAGTAGTAAGGGTTTTATAACATTGGAATCTAGTGTGACAACAACATACCACCAACTAGCTTGGAAAAAAATGGATACATCCTAGAAACTTTACATAATAGAAACATAATTTGATGGAACTTAAAAAAAGTTGTATTGTGTTTTAGTAACTTGAAAACCAAACTCTTTTACCTATCAAACAAATAAATTCAGATCTTATGCCTTCTCTTGGTTAATGAAGATATACATGCTAGCTAAATCAATCAAGATGTCAAAGGTTTTAGCTAGTGGCTAGACTTCCATGCAATACTAATTATGAAACATAACATATTAGGCTACAAATATGATTTCCATACAGCATAAAGTAGGCCATGCTATGTATCAATCTTTCATTAAAGTTGTAGTAAATTGTTAAGTCTTATATGGGTTGAGCCATTTGTAAATATTTGTTGGCTTTTATTTGATGAGGGGATTTCTACATAACCAAGCCAACTACTTTCACCATGGCCTCTATGGAGGATAAACACCAATCATGAAAAATAAAAAATCAAGAATTAAAGTTTTGGATCTTATCTAAGATAAATATTCTCACACTATCCAATGTAAAGTAGGTTTCAATCAAGAATAAGGAATCCAATCTCTAGTTTTCAAAGAGAAAATATCTACAGTTTTAATGAATTTGTGGAAGAAGTGTAAGGTAGAGAACCAGCTAAAATTATTAGTAATAGGTTTTCTTTCATCTAGGATAACAAGGGACCATGGAAGGGATGTTCAGCTAAAATTATTAGTATTAGGTTTTATTTGTAATCAGCTTGTAAATAAATATCTTTTTGATGTGAATTTGTAGTCATCTTGTAATCATAAGATTTGAGCTCTAGTTGTCAAGATTCCACATGTAAACTTTTTGTGAAGAGAAAAATGTTGCAATGTCCTATTTTGTTTTTCATAGTGCGTCTTAATGAAAAGTGGGCATATTAACAAGATAATTTCAACAATATTCTCTTGGTACACAGCTGTTATGTGACTATTGTCCTTGTTGTGTATTACAAGATCTAGAGGAGACCATGGAGAGAGGACGTGGACGGCGTAGAACTACTAAATCATAGAGAGGAAAGTGGGTGGAAATAGATATGACAACGGAATCTACAGATACAATAGAGGTAAGAAGAGAAAGCAACCTCAACCAAAGAAGGAAGGTGTTTATGAATTCACAAATGCTACAACATAGAGAAGATAAAGTCATTTTTTGTCCATGAGGCCTCTGAGGTCAAATTTATTGGTTGAAAATGCACAGGAATGGTGATTAAATGTGATTCTATGATCAAGGGAAAAGTTTGAAAATTAGGATGGCCAAAACAAGATATCAATATGTCAAATATATGACTAAAGTGAGGTTTTGTGTTGGATAGCATATTCGTTGAGATGATATAATTGGTGTACTAAACATTATTTACTATGTTGTGTATTATAGGGGCCAGACAAGGCCATGGCAACAGATCGTGTCATCAAATGAGGATACAATGGATGAAGCGGGACATCAGGTACTCAAATTTTGACTTAACTTAGGAAAAAATGATTTGATGGTATTTTGTGATATGTCTATCTTTTTTCACAATATTATTGAAATTTATAATGTATTATCCAATCTTGACATAAATTAATGCATGTTGTTGATTATTTTAGATGGAGATTGGAGCAAATGCAGACCCTGAGCGTTCAACTAGCAAAAGAACAAGATATGTATGTAGAGGTGGACCTAAAACTATTAAATCACGTAGAGGACAGTGGGTGGAAGAGGATATGACAATAGATCCTACATACACAACAAATGATTGCACTGAACAAGAGGTTGGTCAGGACTATAGTACATGGGATGAATACTTTGAGAAAATTGTTGTTTGTGGATGTTCTGTATGTTGTGGAAAGAAACAATTCAAATGAGTGATTGTACAAAGACATTACATATATGATGATCTTCTAGTCAGTAGTATGCCTCCTAAAATCGATTCAAATTCAACAGGAATTGTGGTAAGGAATTTTCCAATTTGATATAAATAACATGTATACTTTGTTTAAACATTGTTTTATATTATTTAAATATCTAATTTTTTTCTTAATGGATACTTGCAGGATAAAGTTCTTGGTTTAAAGTTTCCTGGATCACCGACTTCCAGCCTAGAGGGCAATGATCATTTATTAGATGATACATCTAACAAAAATATGTGTCAATATACTAGCTCGAAAGATGAGGAATTGATGAAAACAAGTAACAGAACAAGAACCGATTTAAAGATGCATAATTTGCTTAAAGACAAGGGGAAGGTGGACTACATACCCTATGAGAATGAATGTGATGGAGATGATGACTTGTCCCTGAGTTTGAGATCAGATTGTTGACTATATTGCACTTGGCCTAGTGATCAACAACTACCTAGAGTGTACGAGGTGTTTCAATTTTGGGGATATAGCCACATGATACGACCCTCCAATATTCATGGAGAGAATCTAGGCCTCTTTATTGTCCAAAATGTACATGTGGGATCTAAACATAGAAACAATTTAGAACAAACCACTAGGAGATTAATGCCATATTATGGTCCATCATATTACAGTGGTGAATGGAGAAGGCTAGCAAAATATAAGCCTAGCATGTCAGCATATGGTCTAAATTCAAATATGTATACACATCGTCTCCAATTGGAAAGTGGAAAAGAAATGAATAGAGGTCATCTTATGTATATATATGGACGTGCATACACACACAAAAATATTGCAGGTTTTATAAATAGTAGTAAGGGAAGGGACCCAACTATAAGACCGAATTGTCAATTTATTGAGATTATAAATGATAAAGATGGAGATATGGAAAGAGAGGTTGATATATTGATAATGGTTGAGGCTATTGTGGACCTTACCATTGGGGATGAGTTATTGATTGATTACCCCTTCTTAAAATGCACTCCTGCGCGAAAGAAAAGGGAAGAACAAGGTCTCCCTAAGGATGTTCTTAAGGGCAGAAAACCAAAGAATAATAAATGAGTGTGGACTGATGTTTTATAAACTATGTTGTCAAAATTGTGTTTTATTTAAATTATTGTATAAAAAAGGTAGTCTATAAAATAATGTTCCAATTCAATTGATGTATATATGTTCATAAAATTTTATTTTTATTTTTTAAGCCATATTTGATTATATTTCTTTGAAATTGATACATTTATGATTTATCCAAATGTTGCCAAACATTAAATAATGCTTGCATTTGTTGATAGGTAGAAGATGTTGATGAAACACATACTAATACCCAAGATCCAATTGGGTTATTAAGATTTGGAAGGGATGATCCAAACCATCCTTTAAACAATACCAGGGTGAAAAGAGCAACATTGAAGAGAATACTACCAGCTGAGAAATTTGAAGAGGTGATGAGATCCGCATACACTGATGACATGCCACCTAGCCTTAATGATGATGATCATGATAGTGAAAATTCAATGCATGAAGAAGGATTGAATGAAATGCTTATAGGTTTCTTTGGGGATGGAAACAATGATGACAATAATGATCATATTGACAGTAATGATGATAGCAGGGGTAATTACCACCAACGTAATGTTGATGATAACGACTTGAAAGACTCCATCAAGCAAGAAGCGAAGACACCCATGTTCAAATCGGGTGCAAGTAGAACCTCAAAACTTGCATGCACATTAATATTATTAGAAATCAAGTCACTATTCAGTTGGTCAGACAAAGGATTCACTACCATACTGAAGTGAGTTGAAATCTATTTCTTACTTTGCATTGTCAATTAGTGTACATACTTCGTAAACATTCATCAACTTCGTTTATATTTCTTTAAGGGGATTTTAAAACCATATATTGTATATAAACAGTCCTAGTATAGATTGACATATCAAACATGTTCATCATAAGTCAAACATTCAATTGATTTAATCTCTGGTAATCTTACAGGGCACTAAAAACTAAAATATTCCTTGAAGAGAATGTGTTGCCATCAACTTGCAGAGAGGCGCATCTATTGTTGGTTGAATTGGGGATTGAATATAAGTGAATTCATTCATGTGAAAATGATTGCATTTTATATAGAGATGAATATCAAAACAAGGTAGAATGCCCTATATGCAAAGAGAAGAGATATCGTATAGATGTACAAGGTCCTACAGTTCCAAAGAAGGTTTTACGTCACATGCCAATTATACCTAGACTTCAACGAATGTTCCGTTGCAAGTCACTTGTACAATTGATGGACTAGCATGCAAAGAATAGGAGTAAATATGGATTCATGTGAATTTCGGCTGACTCCAAAGCAAAGAAACACAGAGGAAAAATGGCCAAGAAAATTCAAAGATGAACCCCGTAGTATCAGGTTTGGTCTTGCAATTGATGGAGTGTGCCCATTCTCTTTCCTGAGCTCAAATTATAGTGTTTGGCCAGTTAGATTGATAGTATACAATATTCCCCCATGGATGAGTGTTAGAAAGGAGCACCTTATGCTAACTCTCATTGTTCCAGGAAAACATCAAGTTAAAAACATGGATGTTTATCTTGCGCCTTTTATTGATGAGATGCAATTGATATGGAAAGGCATAAGAATGTATGACATATCACGTTCTCCATCAAATGGGTCCTTCATGTTGTATGGTGTGCTATGTTGGACTATTCATGATTTCCCAGGACTTGGTGTTTGTTCTGGTAAGATAAAATATTTACGTATTTACACTCATAATTTATTTTCATCCCAAATTTCATACTTAGTTTTATACTATTTTTTTGATGTTATTAACATTACTTATTGAATTGTAGGGTTTCAAACAAAGGGAATATTTGCATGTCCAAGATGTGCAGAACAATTTCAAGGGTGGTATTCTAAAGATCTACATAAATTTATTCACACAAGCAACAGGGTTTTTCTACCACTAGATCATAAGTTTAGAAATCACCTGAAGAATCAATTTGATGGAAAAGTTGAAAATAGAGGCCCTCCCATGATTATGGGTCTAGGTGATTGGCTTAAGAAGTATGAAGATGTTGAATTGAAAGCTTGGGAGGATTTTTTTGATCAGGGTGATTCAATTGAAGAACCAGAACAAGTTGTAGTTAACATGCCAGAAGGAATGAAAAGGAAATCCATAGTTTATGAGCTCCCTTACTGGAAGGATCTATTAATATCTCACCTATTAGATCCTATGCACATCTTCAAAAATGTCCCAGCTTCTATATTTCGACATATATCAGGAAAATAGGACACCTTGTCTTCGAGGAGAGATATTGCTCTTTCGCATACCAAAATTGATAGAAAACATTTGTGGCCAAACAGGGAAAATGAAACATATGCAAAAGCTCCATGGATTTTGAAAAAAAAAAGAGCTAGACCAACTAAAAAATGTCATTCATTCAATAAGGACACCTACTGGCTATGGGTCATCATTGGCTAAAGCTTTTACAGTTGATGGACATATCACATGATTTAAAACACATGATTTTCATAATTTTATGAAGGTATTATATATCATCATTTAACATTTACTAGTAACATTGATCAAGTACTAAATATATTTTGATATTTTGTTGTGTGAGAAAAAATTACTAATGACCTTTTCATAAATGTGTTTGATAGCATATCATGCCATTGGCAATTAGGGGGGATTCTTGTCTTACAGTTGACTTAAGGAATGCCATAAGTTGATTGTCAGCATTTACAAGGCATGTGGTTATATGAAATGTTCATGTGTGAGAAACATAGAGATATTATATTGCATTTTAATTTTTGACTAAAGGTTCATACTAATTTACTATTCTTATATTAGGTGGGTGACCTCCAAGGAGATCCACGAATGTGAAGTGCCAAAATGGAAGAAGGAAATTGCAGAAATTGTATGTGTATTTGAGAAGGAGCTCCCTACAAGTTTCATGGACCTACAAGTCCATTTACTTATACACCTAGTCAATGACATTGAATTGGCGGGTGTCACATCAACGAGGTGGATGTTTTTCTTTGAGAGGTATATGAAAACTCTAAAAAGATATGTCCAACAAAAGGCACATCCAGAGGGTTACATGGCTGAAAGGTATATATTGAATGAAGCATTTTTCTTCCTATGTGAATTCCTTGGTAAGGATTTTGAAGATGGGCCACACTTCTAGGATGAAGAACGAGCATCAAATGTTATTGATGGAAAAAAACCACAATCCAATGGTGTTCAAGTAGAAATTAGTAAGTAAATTCATGATCAATGTGGTTGTTTTTCTTGCAATCATTAATTTACTCTGTAATTTATTTGTCAAATTAACCTCATGACATTTGGAGTTTGAAATAAACATGTTGACATGTAATAGGTGTAGACGAAAGTGCTATACTCGACAAGTTCATTCTATACCACATGGACTTTATGAACAAATGGATTGATCTGTATGATAAAAAGAGAGAAGTGTTAGAAGCAAGGAGACAGTTTAAGAGATCAAACCCAAGGAATACTCCACTTCCCACTTATTTGCTTGGGGAATGGGGCAAAGATTGCACACTAGAATGGGTTACTGAACAAATTCAAAATCAAATAGAAGATGCAGGTATAGATTCAAACATAACAGAAAATGAAATCAACATGTCTAGAGGATGTGAAAGAAAGGTACAGTTGGAATTTTACAAAATGTTGTTTTCTTACAATTTTGACAATATTAACTATTTTAATATTCATCATTATATTTGTTTTCATTGAAATAAATGGTCTTTCACAAGCGAGGAAATATCTAGCAATGTGGGCATATGGTCGACATTATCGTGTAGAAAGTGTAGATGTAAAGAGACAATCCTTCGATTGTGGCATCATGGTTGACTTCAAGCAATCTAGTTGATCAAGCTCAAAAGATGAGAATATAATTGAAGGGAATTTACAATATGTTGGGAAAATACAAGAAATTATTGAGTTGGATTACCGCTCTTTTAAATGTTGTATTTTTCAGTGTAGATGGTATGAAGCATTTGAGAGGAGACAAAGACATGATACCCATAGTGGATTGGTTTCAATAGATTCCTCATGGTTCCTACCGGTGGATAAGGAGCCTTATGTTCTACCAATTCATTGTGAGCAGGTATTTCTTTAACTCAAACAAGAAGTAGTAGTGATCATTAATCTATTAATTCATAGTTTATTTTGAATATATACATGTGTTTATTAATCAATAAAATTGTTATAACATACGTCTAATATATGTATGTCGTTCATGTGCAGGTATTTTTCTATGAAGATATTTTGGACCCGAAATGGATATTTGTCATACATTATGATCCAAGATCAAGGCATGTATTTGATGATGCATTAGTGGATACTAAGCAAAACAATGATGGCCAACAAAATGAGAGAGAGGGATTAGAGAACATCAAAGAAATTGACATCCATGATGATGTTGAAGATGGTTATGTTCAGGTACAAGAAGACAACAATCCAGAGTTAGACGATGTTATGGAAGACAATAATATGGATGGTATAGAAAATGATGATCCAAATACATCTGGTAACAATATAGATGGTCTATAGTCAAATTTCAATGATGATGAAGATGATGCAAGTCAAGATGAGGATGATGATAATATTAAATACTTGAAAGAACATATGAACATTGACAATGATACACTGGATGACATTGTAGCAGACAATAATGTTAATGACCAAGACTTCTAAATTTTCAGAATTATTTGCAATCCATGTTTAAAAAAGAATGATTCTTATGGCCTAAAATTTGAAATGCTTCAGTAATATTATTTGTGTCGATACAAATTACCTATTGCAATATCCTTAAACTGTTCAATCTTTGGTATGAATTGTTGGCATAAAAAATTAGGATTACTTGGATGCTTCTTCCACTCATTTTGTATCAACATATGTTCATGAAAACACAAAAGTTAATAAAATATTAATGCACGTAACTCACAATTATTTAAATAAGCAACTTTGTTAACTTTATTATTTTTAAATAGTTTCCATTTTTATGTTGAACATAATTTTGAACATGTAACTGAAAACATCCACAGTAAATGCTTTACTGTATCAGCATATTCATTCACATAAGCACAGTATTGAGGCTCAATAACTGATATTCATTCAAATATAAGAAAAAATAAGTATGGAAAACATAAGAAAAATACAAAATGATAACATAGTCATGGAGAATCTCTGATAATAAGATGTTCTATTTCATTCATAAGCTCAAAAGTTACACCAGCAGAGTTTTGGTACACCCTTCCACTCATACCTTTATTATTTGTTATCAAAGTTTATATAGAGATTACATAATATCAACCATAATCCCTAAGCCATTAACCATTAAACTACCTAACCCCTAAGCCCCAAATCCCTTATCTTTTGACCCTTAATCCCTTAAGCCCTAACCCCTAATCCCTTAACCCTTAATCCCTTCTAGATCAGAACAATTAGGCACTCAATTAGGTGCTAAAGTAGGCACTAAATTAGGCGTTAAATTAGGTGCTAATTTAGGTGCTAATTTGGGTGCTAATTGAAGCGCTAAATTAGGCACAAATTAGCGCCTACTTGTTCTGATCAGTGCAAAAAACTCCAAAAATAGTGCCATCCTGATAAATAGCGCTGACTTTTTCAAAAAACTAGAGAAAAATACATTAAAACAGTGGGTGGAAGCAAAAAAATGGAGCAAAAAAGGGAGCTAATCACAGGGATTTGTTGCAGTGATCTATCACTCTCTGTATCTTTTTATCTCTATCTCTTCCTCTCTACCTCTCTCCCTCTCTATATCTATCTCTCTATCTCCCCCTCTCCTCTCTATCACTTTATGTCTCTATCTCTCCCTCTCCTTCTCTATCCCTTTATCTCACCAGCCCCCACTCTTTGTCTGCATCTCTCTCCCTCTATCCACACTCTCTCTATCTCTCTCTCCCTTTCCTTATCTCTCCCACCCTCCATTTACTTTCCTCTTCCTTAATATTTAAATTTGAGTTCCCTACAAGTGAACCTAAAACCCTAAACATCAACAATCAAGAATTAAAAATAAACCCTCTGTATCTATATATCTCTCCCTCTCTTTATCTATATATCTCTATCTCCCCCTCACTCCCACTCTATATATCTCTATCCTCTATCTATATCTCTCAATCTCCTCTATCCCCCTCTCTATCTCTTTATCTTCCCTCCCTATGTATCTCTCTATCCCTCCCTCTCTATCTGTATCTCTCTATGTCTCCCTCCATCCCTCACCATCTCTATCTCTCCCTCTCTATCTCCCCACCTCTCTCTATCTCTTAATCTCACTCCCCCTCTATCTCTCTCCATCTCTATCTCTCCCTATATCTCTCTATCTCCCCCTCTCTATATCTATATCTACTCTCCCTATATCTCTCTATCCTCCCTCTCTCTCTATCTCTATCTATCTCTCCCTCCATCCCTCTCCACCTCTCTCCATTTCTCTATCTCTCCATCTCCACCTCTCTCCATCTCTCCCTTTCTCTATCTCTCCATTTCCCTCTCCCTCTCCCTCTCTATCTATCTCTCCCTCTTCATCTCCCCACCCCTCTCTCTATATCTTCCTCTCTCTATTTATATCTCTCAATCTCCTCCTCTCTATCTCTTCCTCTCTCTATCTATATCTCTCAATCTCCCCCTCTCAATCTCTCCCTCTCTCTATCTATCTATATCTCTCAATTCCTCATCCCTCTCTCTCTATTTATATCTCTCTATTTCTCCCTCACTATGCCCCCTCTATCTCTCTTTGTCCCTCTCTCCCTCTCTCTACTTGTTTTTTTTTCTTTATTGAATATAAAGTGTGATCGTGTTATGGCTTGGAATTTACCAAGCCTAACTACGATCATGTTATCACTATTTAAACATAATGTGATTGCATTATTAAAAAAATTACTGATTTGGTTTTTCCCCGACTTGTTGCACTCGCCCAAACATGATTTCTTAAAAAACTATCAATCTACTCTTTCACAAAAAATAATTTAGATGAAATATCTTGTTGAGATCTAGGTGTAATTTCTATCATGCACTCCAACAAAATATCTTTAGTATTCAAAGTAGCACATATGTATTAAAAAAATCATAATTCATAGCAAATTCAATGTAGACCCTACAACAAGAAGTAGTGCACGAGTGATTTATTTTAACATAAAAATGTTTTGTCATTTCAAAATACCTTTGACTAAGTTCTATTTGAGGATATCACTCTACAAATTTGAATTAAAATTGTGTTTGAGCCATATCAAAGAAATATTTTGGACGTGGTTCATATTTTTGACAACCAATTCTTCTTTTTACGTCTCATTGATTAGGTGATACTCTTGTCTTATTTTTTCAAAATTCTTCAATTAAAGATTTTAAGGATTCAACTATGACTTTGTCTTTCCATAGGATTCTACTAGAGAATGCCCATAGTTTATTTTTATTTGAATCCTTAACTCTTTTGCATCTACTAACTACTTTTATTAGTGTTTTTCTATTTATTTTTAGTTCTCTACTTGTTTCCTAATTAAGAAAGATCTATTTTATTGATTACTTACTATAGTTTATGTAATTAGTTGTCATGTAGTATTACTAGCTTTAGTGTGTGTGTGTGTCCTGACCCACTGTTTGGTATGCATTGATTAGATTTTCACTATCAGTATTAGATGTTCCTAGACCAAGGGTCTTCATGGTGGGTCTAAAATTAAGATTTCTCATCATTTAAATAAACTATTGACATCTTTTTATTTTGTTTAAGTTTTCAAAAAATATTGTCCATATTTTATTAGCACTTCTTTTATAAGTGTGTTCAGGAATCTTATCACTCAATGGTTTTAAAATGCTCTCATCAATTTCAATAGGTTTTTTACACAAAGTTCTAAATGGTTTTCTCAATGGTAAACTTGGTTCATTAGGTAAATTTTGGTCATTACATAAATTTTATTCATCTTCATAATTTGGTAAAATTTGTGTGTTTTGAATAGACTCAATTCTAATCACATTGATATAGTCTCAATTCTTATTGTGTTAATTGTGTAACGTCTAAGTTTAAATTTTAAATTGCATCATCATTTATTGTTTCATTATCTATTGATTCAACTGGTATTTGAGTATGTACTACAATATCAAATTCAATTGGAAAAGATGACATACCTTCAACTATAAGGTTTGATTTCCTGATTGCACAAAGTTTTTGCATTCTTTGCCTTTGTTTCTCTAAATTCTTCTCATTCATGGATCCAATGGATGTTAGGGGATCTAATTAAATTGGAAAAGATGGCATATCTTCAAATTTTAATTTGAATTTCTTATTTTAATGAAGTTCCCTCATCCATTCTCTTTTCTTCACATTCTTGGCTCCACATTCCTTCAGTGTTTGCCTTTTTGGTTATTTTCTTAGTATAAAGCTCAATTCTATATCAATATAACACTATTAACACAATAAGAATGTTCTACGATTGTTCGAATATAAGAAACATTAAAAATATTCAATTATTAAATAATACAAGTAATGATAAAGAATTTGTCAAAATAATAGAAATAATGATTGACTATGTCAATTTTAGACAAAAGACATGCAATTAGAATGTTCTCTATCAATGTATGATAAAAAAACTAGTTGATTTTGTCAAACAATGATTGGAAATCCTTAAAAGAATAATAAGAATGATTGTGTGGTGTAGAAATATGCAGAGTACAAAAAATAGAGTTTGTGGGACCAAATTCATGGGATGTTGTCTTTTGTTAATCATTGCTCTATTTTTCTCATCTCAAGCAAAACATGTGCAAATTATAATGTGCATGTATTTTCTTTATCTTTGCTATAGAAATTCCAACCCTTAGGATAGGATATTTTAGCCAAAGGGTTGGACCTACATGTAATGTGCCCAAATTTGTGTTTTGCATAAAACATAAAAAATAAGAAAATGTCAAGCATGCTCTCCATTAGGTTTGTACAATTTAACAAATTATTCCAAACAAATGCCACTATGATGTCAATATCTCTCTTACCTTTTGAACCTTGTAATTTTTCTACAATTCAAATATATTAAGGTTTTGATCCTCAATTATTTTTGTTAGTGCCTTCATTTTTATCCAAAAACACATGTATTGCTTTTTTAGCATCATTTTTTATCCACTCATCTAAATTTGAAACAAATTACATTTTTATATTCTACACTCCATTCTATACTCATTCAAAAAATGATTTTCATTTAGTTTTCCCAAAATTTTGGGGAGAACACTCAATTTTCTATTTTTTAGAATGTGTCCACTTTGAAAATTAGTAAAAGTACTATATTCATTAAAAATTAGTAACAAAATTCCCCTGTTAATGGGGTCAGGGGAGTTCAAGCCTAGAAGAAAAGAGTGGAAGCCAAATGGACTCCACTCGAGGAAGGGTGGTATAAAATGAATTTCGATGGAGCCTCTAGGGGCAACCCTAGAGACTCTGGCTAGGATGTATAGTGAGAGATTGGAAAGGGGGGTGTTAGAGATAGCAGCGAGGAAGCTCACCTATGGCATGAACAATCAGGCGAAACTATAGGATTTACTTTTGGGTCTTCAGATGTGCCAAAGCCTCAATTTGAAAAATAATGGTGAAAGGGGACTCAAAATAGTAGTGAATGTGGTGAGGAATTGAGACATACAAAATTGGAAGCTAAGACAACTTCTAATTGAAGCCTTGATCATTATAGACAAATTCGAAGGGGTCACCGTTAACCATATTTTTTATGAGGAAAATGGAGAGGTGGATACTTTGGCAAATCAAGCCATTGATACTTCACAATATATGCTTTGGGAGATATCAATTTTATGATGACAATCATAATTATAACTGACGAAAGGATCTCTAGTCCTAAGGTGGTGAAGCATGTGATGAGATGGGTGACAAGAGCAGACTTAAATGACATTCACTGCAAGAAATGGCATTTGCATTTGAATTCTTCTTTCATTGTTTTAATAGAAATGGAGAACAAAGAAGGATGGAGACTCTAATTAGGTTGTTGGGTAGCAAACGGAAAATGTCTTTCCTGGGTGAGATATTGGGGAATAGATTGAAAAAGGTGTTTAAATCAAAGAGCAGAATGGTATTGTTTGCTATCAAATGGGTTTTGGGAGAGGATTTCATGGTCTGTTCATATAGATATAAGGTCAGTTCAAACATTTCATCCATGTTCCTGGCTTCACTGTTAGATTTGGGAGAGGAGAAAGGAGTAATTAAGCAGTTGATGGAGGCCTTTATGGAGGGATATTTCAGGGGGGTTCCAAAGATGTTATTGGGGTGGCGAGAAGTGGTGTCAAGATCCCTTTGCTAGAAGAATTTCATAGAGTAAACATGATGGGGAATATGGTAGAATGGAAGCCCTTCATTACAAAGAAGCGGGTAGAAAAGGTGGCGGCAAGGAGGACAAAAGTAGCAATGGGGACAAGGTTCCTAAAGAAGTTTTGGGGCTAGTGGAGAAATACGAATGAATGCAAGACTTTATAAACCACTACTATGAAGCAGAAAGTAATGTATAAGGCATAGTATATTTCACATTATGTTATTAGTAGTAACTAGGTGATAGTAGTTTGTATTACAGGGATTTTGTGTATACCCTGCTAGGTTTTATGCTCAAGTATATAGGCTGAGATTTCATGTTAAAACTTCTTATGTTAATTTCTGTTGACTTTAATGAAAAAGGAGCAGTCCCCTAGACTACAGTTTACTAATAAAAAAAAATAGTAACAAAATCTAGCATTAACTACGTGATGTTAGCTAATTTTCCACCATAGGGATTTATCAAATATTTTAAAAAATCAACAATTTAGGGGGAGAACAACTAACACTATGTTATATTTTTTGTCAAAAACATGACTACTTTGTGTCCTCCTCCTACTTGACCCTCTTAGTCTCCACCATTTTTGTAAAAAGTTAGTAGTTTAGAAACTAGATTATAGAACTATTAATCTTGTTCTTATCATATCTTGAGATTTTGAGTGTGGGTATCTTGAATTACTCATTGAAAAATATTTTTTGTTGATTTCACAAAAAAGTGATCACTTTTGACCTTATTTTGGACCTTATTTTGGCCCTCCATTTCCATGCACCTAACCAAATAAACACTACAAGTACAAATAAATTTTAAAAACAAATTTGAAAATAATGTTTAAATTTTAGATTCTAAAATGGGGCATTGGAAAATAATAATATGTTAATTCATAAATGGAAATTAAAAACTTCTACTTGTATGTCCATTATCCAACTGGTATAGACAAAAGAAATTATAATCAAGAATCATTTGAAATATGGAATACACTATAAATACCTAATAAATATCTTCCTTTTTCCAAATCATCTAATCACTTTGACTATGAGAGTCATCTTGATCCTGGTATCTGTTTTCTTGTCTGCATACTTCCATGTAGTTTCATGTCATCAGTGCTACTAGATTCTTGTACATTGTGTTGGATGTGTCAGTATTATTTAAAGTGTCACACAACCCTCTTCTTTCACATGTGGACCTCCAAATTCCCAATATTTTTTCAAAAGGATAACTCTAGATATCATATCTAGTTGTATGCATCCTCAAGCAATTTTCTAAATTCTTGTCAAGTTTGTTTCTTATCATTGATTTCAAGAATCCCAATGCACTAAAAACTCTCGTATTCTCCATTGAGCCCAATATCATGGTTTGACATAGATTAGCAAGTTTGAAATATTCTAATATTGAATCACATAATATTTCACTTTGAATTAAAGTTGCCCAAATCTTTGTTATCCATCCATCTTGGAAGGGACTCTCCATGAGTTTAAATTGTTCCATCATTGGTGTTGTAAAATAAGTTGATTTCTCTATAAGCTTAGATTTATTTACAATTCCTTCTATATGTCATCCATTGAATTCTAAACTTCTGGAAAACTTTTTAGCCAAGATCTTTATCTTGTTATGAAAATTAGATGGTTGAAAATTGTTCCAGTATTGAGGATACACAACAGACATGGCTTTAAGCAATTCATCTTGAGGGAATCATTCTAATATCTGATAAAAGAGATCTCACATTATCCTTTAAATTAGTACTTACAAATTTAACAACATTGTCAAAAGCTTCTCTTGTAATAGGTACTTGTTTGGTTGTACACCAAACCATAAAAAATAGTGCATTGGTATCTAATATCTCCACACTAAGACACATAAATCCCCACTTGCATTAAACGATAAAAAATTAGTAGTATTGTCCACATTTGTCATTAAGTGTCAACTATTAAATTTTTAGACTTGTGAATGACTACTATGATATATATATATTAAGGGTCATGCAGATCATTTTATGTAGCTTTGTATATTCTAAAATATACATAGTTATTTCATTCATTTCCTTCAACCTGGGAAGAATAGTAGATAAACTTAGAAGTGTCTCTATGTCATTAACCTAAATAAGAGGTTAGGAGATTTGTCTACTGTGAGGTCATGTTCATACATTACTCTAAGCAAGGATCAATATTCTACAAAAACTCTTTTCTGCTAACCCATAGGAGATCCATCTAGTATCAACATCCTTAAGAAGCTTGTTTCCTATGGTTATTCCCTTAGAAAATTGTTGAAAGTATAAAAACCATTTGGGACTTCAAAAAAAGTATGAGTGGAGCTTGTGGACTAGATCTTCAATTTTTGATATATAGAAAACTTGCTCATAATTTTAAGTGTTGAATTCCTTTTGTGGGCCATGCAGTGAATGGAAATAATGTACATGATGAACAAGAAATTTGAAGCTTTACACAAAGACCATTCCTATGACCTTACATTACTAAAGCTATATCTACCCCTACACGCACCAAATTTTGGTCAATTGTGTTATCTCCAATTTCATTCAAAGATTTCTAAACCATTTTAAATAGATTATGTGATGTTACATTCTCCTTCATTTTATGAATAGAGAGTAGATGAGGTTGGTGAATATGGTTTTCTATACTACACACATGCATACATACCCAAGAAGTATTATCTACTACTATAACTTCATCTAAAGTTAATACAATAAAAGTTAACTATTTTTTTTTTCTATACATATTATTTTTCCACCTTAACAAGACAACTTGCTCATTCCCATCCATTAGTTATTGACCAATGTGTGTTAGGAAAGTTAGGAATGCTTATAAAAGAAAAAAATATATAATATGGATAATCTATCATAAGACGCCCTCTAGTCAAAATATGAAAAGCAACACTCAACTAAAAAAATTCCATTTGTGCCACTCCCATCATCTTTCTAAATTGAACTTGAATTGTACCTCCACATGCAACAATCTTCACTTATGTTTTAATATACTCATCATATTCTAATGCATACTTAACATGAAGATATTTTTCTTTTGTTTCCATCTTATCACTAATTTTCCTCTCCATCTGTGATTTATTTTTTATAAATTTTACCAACATGTTTTTTATGGTGTCAAATTTTAGCTACAATTTATTATCCCTATTATATTTGTAATTGCAAATATTACACCTACATTATATGGGAGGCTCGTCTTTATATTCATTCTCCACGAGTTCAATGAATGGGTACTTTGACACCCAGTCAATCTAAAATTCCTTGATAGATCCCACTCATGCACCATTTTTGGTTTGTATTTTATTTTCCCCTTTCATGTAGGATCTCCATTTTCCTAATCATTTTTTAGGTGGGTTTATTAATACTATTATTCCTACTATCCCAAAACTCCTCTATAACATCATCTCTAGCATTTCCATACAACTCATTACAATATTCATATAAGGTATTCCCTTGTTTGTCAATAGATGGCACAAATTATAATGTTGTAGGTTGATCTTCTAGTGCTCAACCACACACATTGCCAAAGTATGACATTATGTTTTTTGTTTTGATGATCACCCTTTACCACTTCCAAGAACTAACTCCTACTTGACATCTCTCATGAATTAGAAACTACAAAAAAATGTCATTGTGTTTAAGGCCACCACCAAAGACTCAACACTAACAATTTAAGTATCATTTGTAACAATGAAACTAAATAGATCCTTGGGGCCTAGATGTATCACTACTCAATATCATCTATAATAATGAAACCAAATATATAAATAAACAAGATGAATATTATATTATAAAATAATAAATAAATTATCACTTACCTCTTGTTGACTCACTAATGTCTACAATTGTCTATGGCTCACTAAAAATAGAATTCTGGGTAAAAAGAAAGAATTGAACATAAAACACGACCACAAGATTGGCCATACGAATTGGGAATGTACTTAGACCATCATATGGCATGGTACCAGATGATGAGGGTCAAGATGATTTTTAGTTATGTGCCTTGGCAGATATGCATGTGTGATGAGGAGGCAATACACAAAGCATGTAGCCTTTTTGGCTTGACAGAATGTCATAAATAAATGTCATTTCATGGAATGCAATGGTAATGAGCGTATGAAGGAAACTCCATGCCTTTTTCAAACACCTACTCCCTACACATGCTAAAATGGAAAGCTTTGGATCAGGCATGGAAGTCCATCAAGGCATAATAAAAGACATATTTTGTTATAAGTTGTATACAAAATGTGCAAACAAATAAGGCATGCGAACTATTTGACAAAATGCCTCAAAATATTGTAGGTTATTTCATGGAATCCATACCAAATGAATATATTGGACAAGGAACATAGAGAAATGTGTATAAGGCATGTGATCTCAACATTGGAAAATTTGTTGTGCTAAAGAAAGTTACTAGTATAGTTGAACATGGTCATGTTAAATGAAGAAATATTGCTCATAGAGGATGGAGATTATGGACAAAGAATGCAAAATATTAGAACCATGGTGGAATCCCATACAAGTTGAAGATAAAAGTGGAGAAAATTTTCATTAACAAAGAAGTTAAATCTTCTTTACAAAAGAGATTTGTCACAAGGGGAGTTTTTACCAAGAATAATGTACAAAAGCATGAGTACCTTGATGAGTATATAGGTGAATTGATTTTGTATGAAGGAGATGAGGAATAAAGAAAATTCTTCCTTTCTCTTTGACTTGAATAAAGATTTTGTGCTTGATGGGCGTTGGATGGGTAGAAAAATGAAGTTCTCAAATCATTCAAGCATGTCCAATCGCTATGCAAAAGTGATAATAGTTTGTTGTGATGATAAAATTGATATTTTTGTAAAGGAGAATATTCAAATCTCCAACAAAATTTGAATGAGGTCCATGGAAGAGAAAGATGTTCGGCAGATGTAGTTGGAGTGCATGTCCTTGAAGGCCAAGTTGCTACCGAACGGATGAGTCATGAATGGGAAGAAGACATGGTGCTTATCTTAACAAACCAATAACTTGTCTTTTTTTTCAAGTTATGGATTTTAAGTTACCTTTTTGTGAAAATGACTTATGTCACTTATTGTAACTAAAAGTTAGAAAATAAACCTTGTTTCTAAAAAAGTGATGTAAAACATAACCAAAAATAAGGTTTATTATTTTAAATTATGTTTCAAAAAGGTATTTGAGGTAGTTACCAGGTAGTTACTAGGGAGAATCCTATAAATACAAGACTATTTGCTATGTAAAGGGGACTTTTACGAAGGGAATGATAGAGAGATTGTTTGGAGGACTTTTGGTCTGATACTTTGTACATGAGAGTTTTTGGAGTTGTATAATTTCACAAAGATAATAAAGAGAACATTTAGTTCGTATGTTCTGAATGTATTTCTGAGTTATTATTACTAATTTCTCATATGTTGAATTAGTAATCCCTTTGTGTCACTGTGTAAACCATTTGTCATATTTTGAAACATTTAATTGTACAATTGATGTAATGAAGCACAAACATTTCTTGGTATCTTGATTTGAATGTGTTCAGATAACCTATCTCTTCGTGCATTGAGATCTGTGTGTTATCTTCTTTCATCGTTGTTGCATGTTAAAGCATACATTGTGAAATTCATCATATAAGTTCAAGAACATAGTTTATATCTTTTGTGGTGAACGCCCCTCATAATTTGTCATGAGTTTGTGAAATCCAAAGCAATATTTGTGTGTCTACTATCAGGGTTTCTGCACACCCAATCTTTCCTTTAGTTTTCCTTTTCCTTCTTTTTGTACTTTTAGGTTAAAAGTACACAAAAACGTATAAAAACCCCCATCATACGAGGGAGCTTCCCCTTTCAAATATAGAGGAACGTTGTTAGTCCAGTAAAAACTTATCCAACTATTGGGACATTTATCACTGCCCATTGGGTGAGTCACTTTGAAATTTGCAATGACAAATCTGTTTACCAACAAAATTGAATCCTCAATAGACAATATGAACCAAAGACTCTAAAGATAACTTAGAAATAGAATACAATACAACATGAAGTAACCAAGTACTATCCAATCTCTCAAGCCTTACCAAATGCCCCTTCTCTAAAACTCTATGTGTATGGTTGTTAATTTTTTCTGCAATCAAAAATTAGATATCTATCAAAATTTATTTACAGCAAAAATCAAATGAAATATCATAAATTAATAACTGAACAATTAAATAGGTTCGTATGCAAAATATTTCATGTATATCACAGTCTGAAATGGTCAACCATTAATGAAATATAATCCAAATCCATAAAAATATCAAATCTATTTTATTAAGATGCAGAAAGGGAGGCACATGACATTGAGATTGAACAATGGATGTTAAAATTGCTTTCTTGCATGGGGATCTTAAAGAGAAAATTTATATGTGATAGGCAAGTGGGTTTGAGGTAAAAGGGAAAGAAAATTTGGTTTGTAGGCTAAAAATGTCTTTGCATGCCTTGAAATGATCGTCTCGGATGTGGTATCAAAAAATTGATGTATTTGCTTTGAAGTTGGAATGTTTTAGAAGTGAAGAGGATCATTGTGTTTAGATTAAATTGATTATATTCTAATTATTGTTTGTATGTAGATGGAATGTTGTTTATGGTAACAACAAGGCAATGATTGGGGAGCTTAAAGCTTATCTTTTTGGTGCATTTGACATGAAGAATAGGTAGCAAAGTTCATTTTGATAATAGAAATCAGAAAGGACTGAGCTCATAGAAATATTTGGCTTAGTTAAAGTAACTATGTTGACCCATTTTGTCATGGTTAGCTCTAGACCAGATATTGCTCAAGCGGTGAGAGTTCTTAGCAGGTTTGTGTCTAACCCTAGTAGAGAGCATCGAACTCATGTTAAGATGGTAATTATATATTTATGAAGGATGTCTAATTATTGCTTATGTTATCATGGTTCTAATAATGTGGCCAAGTTATTAGACATACAAGGCTTTGTTGACATAGATCAAGCTAGTGACTTGGATAGTCAAAGGTCCACTAGTGGCTATGCGCTTTCTTTGTTTGGTGGTGCTATTAGTTGGATGAGTAATAGGTAGCTTATAGTTAGTTTTTATACTACCAAAGTAGAGTATATGGCTACTACACATGCTTGTAAAGAGGTAGTATGGTTACAGAGACTATTTTTAGGAATTGGTTTTAATTATGGGCTGGTTTAATTAGATGTGACAATTAGAGTGCTACCTATTTTACCAAGAATACCATGTACCATGCTCATACAAGAATGCTCATGTATAGTATCACTTTATTTGTGAGAGTGGAAAATAGTAAGGTCGTGTTATAGAAGGTTGACAATCGAGAGAATGTTACAAATTCCCTTTCAAAACCAATGAGCACGAATAAGTTATCCTGGTGCAAAGAGGCCATGAGCCTTTTATCCTATACTTGATTTAGTTATAGTTCCTCTTATGTCATTGCAATGTATAATGTCAAGTGGGAGAATGTTAGGATAGTGTGATATTTAATTACAATCCTAATGTATAATGTTGCATCTCCAACTTCCTTGGAATGGGTACTTGGATGCCCATGTGGTTGGGAGATATTATTATTTTTTTCTTATTATCCTAGTTTGACTTGGAATATTAGTTGTAATGGAATTCAAGAAGGAATATGGAGTATGATGGTGGCAGTTACAAATTGATTAGAGTTCTTTTATGCCACTTTCCCATTCTTAGGCACTAGGTGGAGAAGTGGAGCATCTTCTTCATTATCTAGTGGCTCCCACATGTGTGTCGATCTCATATTGGAGTGTCATTTCCAAGGGAGTGTGCCCATGAAGTGGAGTGGTAAAAAATACTTGAGAGTTATGTTTACTATTCATGGATGCATTGATTTGTCACATGGGGGCATTGGGTTTTTTCCATGCCATGGTTTTGGGTGATCTTGGTTTTAGGAATCCACTTGTGGTTTCCTCTCAACTATTTCCTACAAATTGTATGCATTGGATAAAGTTTTTATGGTTGTTTTACAAGTACACAAGTACTCTTAGAATGTTTTCAAATTGAAGGGAGAGATTTTTTGATTGTGTACTCTCGGTTTAAAGATTAATACCTACTTTTGGTCTTTTTGGTGGTGGAGTTTTTTCCAAAAGGGATTCTCCACATACATTTGGTCTTGTGTTCAAATCTTATGGTTTGCTAATTTATACTTCCACATATTTATTTTATGGTTAATCAAATGATGGTATAATCACAGTTTCAGATTTTCATACTCTATTAACAAGCTTTCATTTGTAGTAGTTTACCTGTTTCACAACAAATATAAGTGTGTATGACAATGTATATGTGCACTTGAGGCACAATTAAAGTACATGTAGTGATAACCAAGAGCATGGTGATGTTATAGGAGATGCTTAGAGGTACCACAAGTAGCTATAGTTCATTAGGAGCTTGTCTCTACTATCACAAGCCATGAGAAGTGTTTGGTTGTAGAGTAGGAATACAACAACTTGATTTGACCAAAGTGAGTCAATAGCCTTTGACCAAGTGTGAGAAACATGGTCTTATTCTGTGTAGTGGTTACTCATATGGATAATTCATGTTACATGCAATGTGTGGCATGTTGACCTCATGACATGGTTATGAATGGTTGTGTGACTGTTTGTATTCTACATGGAAGTTAGACGATTAGATGATTAGGATTCCTTGTTGGATGGTTTTGCAGCTATAACTATCTATTTGTATGGTTGTACCAAGGTTATTTAGTTGGGCTTGGTGAATGTAGTGAAGGTTGTTGTAAACTAAATATGCTTATAGAGGAAGAGTATGTTGTAAGCCAATAGATTGAGACTCTATAAAGTGATTTATTGTATGAATATTTGGAATCTAAATAACATAACCTTGATAGTCCTTTAGTGGTGGGTTTTTCCTGTAAGGGATTTCCACATAAATCTAGTGTATCTTGTCTTTCTTCTAGTTTGTATACTATTTCATGTGCTTCCTTTAATGTATATAAATAGATTGTCATACTATTATAACTATTTTTTATGACATAGTCATAAATAGTTCCTATATCCTAGTTTAGCATATAATTATTACCTATTTGAAATTATTGATATGGTTGAATCTCATCAAGATTATCCTTTGGTTCATTGTCATATTTGAATGGAAACTCATAAGTTTCTAACACCAAAGCTATCTGTAGACACCCAAATTTGTCCCAAATTTGTGTATGTCTTGCAAATCCCATTTATCCATTAGCTAATTAATTAAATAAATAAAATCCCACTTAATCCCATCCTTATCTTACTTAGCCAATTAATTAAATAAATTTTATTTATTTAATTAATATCCACCTCATATCCCAACTAATTCAAATATTTTATTTGAATTAAGTTCCCCACTATCTAATTAATTAAATAAATTTTATTTATTTAATTAATATCCAACTCATATCCCAACTAATTCAAATATTTTATTTGAATTAAGTTCTCATCATAAGCCGACTTTCCAATTAATTAAATAAAATTTATTTATTTAATTAATTTATCTTATCATTTAGCCGACATGTGTGCCTCTTTCATTTAAAAAAGATAAGTGGTACTATAGCCTTTTATTTAATATCTTTTATATGTAGTACTTTTTATGTACACAAGCACACATGAGCCCTATCCTCCCTCCACTTGTCAAATGACTACAACTCCCTTGAAGAGTGGGATAACCTAATCAATCATAGCCGTCCACATCAATCATTTAGCTTTTTAATCTCAACCATCCATTTGAACCAATCTTTTCCTATAAATCAAACCCCTCACAAGTCATTAGCATGCATTGAGCTTCAAGTACCATTATTCTGTCAAAATATCATTAGAGCCTTTGCATCCTTCAGCTATCATTCATTCTAGCATCTTCATCTTAATGTCATGCTGCAGAAGTGAGCACCCAACATTCTTCCAACAATAATCCTTCAAAATCTTGCATGCTCATGCGAGGTGGAGAAGAGCAATGGAGATAAATCAAGCATAGCGTGGAGATCGGTTTGCATTTACATTTGTTATTTTGATTTTCATGTTGTCTTGTGCTTCATTGTGCATTGCTAGGGTTTTATCATTGTTGATTATTCATTTGCCCTGATTTGCAATTTTACCCTAACTACATTTGGCACGCCTGGTGGGACTCACGTCCTTGATTAACCTCTCTTGTTTGAGTTGTTTTTATGAAGTTTAGATCTCTTGGAGCGCGAATCTTTCATTTTTGCAATCTTTTGTAGCAAAAATTTGCATTTTTCTAACCCTAGTTTGCAAAGATTTGGCTAAAAATGTATGTAGATGATCTCTTAGCCCAAATCTAACCCACCATTGCGTCCGGGATGCCATTTCCATAAACTTTAAGTACAAATTTGCCTAAATTTGATGAAAAATGGAGTGTTTGGTGAAGAAAACAACAACCGGACTGCAACAATGTGCTTCTGGTAATTCAGGTCGCTTCTGATCAAACAGCAGTCGCCTGGGCTAAATCAGCTCGCCTTTGGGCAAACAATAGTCGCTTATGGTCAAATTTGGCCCACTTTTAAACAAACAGTGCTCGCTTTTGAACAAAAAGAGATCGCATATGGTAAAATTGGTCGCTTACGGTTAACATTTGCATTCTGTCTCCTGAAACTCTCCAGATCGCTTTTGGGCTATTATGTGTCGCTTTTGGCATTTTGTTAGTCGCATATAAGCTATTACTTGTCGCTTCCATCCATTTTTGCATCGCTTATGAGCAAAAAACCACCGCTTTCTGCATATTCGTGTCGCTTCTGCACTTAAATCAGCCGCCTATAATGCTTTTGTGGATCGCTTTTATCCGGACAGACATCGCCTTTGGCATGAATTGTATCGCTTTTATCTTGAAAGTACCCACTTTTGGTATAAATGAATCGCTTTCAGTCTAACAGTGATCACGTTTTGCAGAGTTAGGGTTTCTGTAGCGTATTGTTATTTTGTAGATACAGGTCGCTTATAGGCCGAAATCAATCGCTTTGGGCTTCTCTTCATCGCTTATAAGCCTACAGAGATCGCATCTGGTGTTTTCTGAGTCAAATTTGATCTGTTGGGTATCACCTATGGTAAAACAGCGGTCGCTTCTAATCAACAGTAAATCGCATCCAGCAACTGTAACTTGCTTCTGGTTGCTGTCATTGTGCATCTTGGTATTTCTATCATAACTTTCACATACGGAGGCGAAATCGCACAAACAAGGACTTGCTGGAAAGCTAAGAGGACGAACTACATAGTGGAGCAAGTTTTATTAGGTGATTGTATCATGTTACCCTCTTTTTTATCAGTCAAAGTTCAGCTTCATTACAAACTTCATTTGAGCATAACTTGAGCAATTTTGATCGTTTTTCAGCGAAACTTTTTTTCAAATTGCTTAGAATCTCCTAAACTTTTTGTTTATGCAATCCATTTTTCTGTATCAGATCATTTTCATCAGAATTTTTAGATTTCATCTTTTTCATGTAATCATCTTCTTTGCAAGTTTACTTGTTTCTTTTTGGAATTTGGTGACTTGTAGGAGCATCTAAGGAGCTGGAGTAGCATTGGCATCAACATCTACAGCAAATTGGAAGGCAATTGTATCAGGTGCACTCATTCTAATATTTCATCTCTTAATCTTGATTGATCACACATTTGGCCTTTGGGCATAAAACAAACATTGTTTGCTATCACACTATTGAAAAAATTGGGCTAAAACGAACCATTGTCTTTCACACATTTGGCTTTGGATCTAAAACAAACAAGTGCTTGAACTGTTTGATCACACATTGAATTTCTAAGGTTAATGAACCCCATGCGAGTGTGACCAAGTAAATGTGTATGCTCTCTCCTCGCGTCCCAACACGAACTTGGAGATCAAAAACATTTACTTGTGTTGCTTTTGTTTAGCCTTAGAGAGGCCTGCCTTGGTATCCACCCCAAGGGAACGACCTCAAGCGGTACTTTCATCCGGTCCGCTATAAAAATCAGAGGATAAGGCGAAAGCCAAGTCTAACCGGTATTAGCGCTCACCATACAGTGCTAACTCAAAAGGAGGTGTACCTTTGTGTATATTAAAACTCCTAGTAGGGTTAGTTAAAGTCTTAAGTGGCTTGCTGGATGCTCGTGGGGTGCCGGTCCCCCAGATTTTCACTAGAACCTCCTTGTGATAGTGGCCTTGCCTTAACTAGGACTTGTTAAGTGTCTTCATGTGCTTGCTTAACCATCATCACATTCTTCCAAACTAACAATTTGCTTATGTGTCTTGCGTGAGTGATTCATGTGTGTATATGCATAATCATTTGTTTGAACATTGCTAAATCAAGCTCTAAACACCCAGACACATAAAGACAAGTCATCCTACACATTTTTCCAATAACATTCAAACCCAATCACTTTCATCCCAAACATAGCCAGTCATCATCCAAACATTCCACATCATCATCCAAATCCCTAAGCAAGCACTTGTTAAAAGGACTTAAGACAAACACTTGGTGACAACATGTCTACACTAGAGGACCTAGAAATCAAATTCCAAAGATTCCTCCAAAATCTTTATCAAGAATCACAACCCCTCAACCAAGATGCCATTGAAATATTACAATTCTTCATCCAAGAAGCTCAACCCCATGCAAGCCAATCACCTCAACTACAACACTTCATAGCCCAAGTCCAACACCTTTTAGCCACTAGTCAAGCTCGACAAGTACAACAATCCTTAGCCACTTCCTATCAACCTAATCCACTTCATAGCCACATGTCATATCCATCCACTTCATATCAACTTAATCCACCTATCCACCAAGTCAATACCACATCAACCTATGAACATCCACCTCAAGCTTATCCAATCCCTCATACCACCATTCCAATGCACTACCAAGCCCATCCACAAAGTCATCAAGTGATATTACAAGAACAACATCCAAGTCCCAATGGCTCTTTGTACATAAATCAAGTAAGTCCAAATACACCTTTTCAACAAGACCACAAAGCACCATTGATAGATCTAAATCCACCTTTCCAACAAGAAGCACATCCAAGTCCAAGTGGTCCCTTGTACATAAATCAAACAAGCCCAAGTTATCCTATGCAAGATCTAATAACCTTTGACAAGGGAGATACCAATCTAGAGTGGCCTTCACCATCCAATCACATGCCAACACATGAGCCAACTAATCCTATCCCAACACCACCATGTGATCCTACTCCTAGTCCATTGGTCCATCAACCTTCCAAATCACCAAGCCCTCCATCACCTTCATCACCATGTCATTCTAATTCTTCACCAAAGGATGTAGCTGAGATAGTCTTACAAAGAATGCTTGAACAAAAACTCATTGAACTTCCTGAAGTCAAACCATGTGAAGAAAGTCCATATGATGAACATGATTATTGTGCATACCATAGGACCAAAGGCCATAATACGAATCAATGCCCAATATTTTTCCCAATTGTTTACAAGGTGTACCTTCCTACAATAAGAAATCATGCCACATCATCCCAATCCCATGTGTCACACCCATCTAGTCTGCATCATAATCCATCAAACTCCATTATCCTTCCATCCAATCAAAATCCTAGTCCTACGCTTACAATATCACCATCTACTATTATCATCCATCCATTATATTGCCCATCCATTCATACACTTGCAAAGGATGTGATCCATTGGCTACTAGCTAGGAATAAACTACCCCCATGTCAAACACCCATTCATGAGCCTACCAAAGAATTTCCAAAGGTCATGTCCAATCCTATAATTCCATCATGTGGTCCACCTATCCTTGAGCCTCTTCAAGAGCCCTCAATTAACATTATTAGCCCTTCAAGCCCATAATGTGACCTACAAGCCATCAAGCCTATTTGCGAACCTTCTATCATTAATCCAAGTCAAGAGTCATCATGTTCTCATGTTGTTGACCAAAAGTCCACTCAAAAGCCTTCCACTTCCATTCAAGCAACCCAAGAGGTATGTCAAAAGTTTAATCCTAAGCATGTGGAAACATTAAGCCCTAGTCCAACTCAATATCAAATGCCTTCCATCCAACCCATCCATAACATGTATCTTTTCCATGATCAAGATGATAGCCATAATGATGAATTCATCCATGAGCCACTTGATCCTATCCATCTCCCAACAACCATTCATGAGCAAGCTATCCAAATTCAACCTATCCATAACATGTATCTTTTCCATGATCAAGATGATACCTATAAAGAAGCTATCCATGAGCACCTTGATCCTATCCATAATCCTCTATCTATCCATGAGCAAGATATCCACATTGCTCCTAGTCATCAGCCATCTAGCCCTATCCATAATGAGCAAACATCCACTTGGCATGATGAGACACTTGTCCCCCAAGTAAGCATAAAAGATCAAACAAATAACTTGGATCTTAGTGAACACAATGCTAATCAAGATCCTAATGATCCTCCTTCCACATCCACTATCGATTCTACTTCAAATCCACCATCATGTCCTATTGGTCTTACCACCCTCATCCATGAGTGTTCTTCCTTAGGACAAAAACAACCTTTATCCACTTCACCTTCTCCATCCAATAACAAACTCAAGTCTAGCTCCCAAAACACATCTAGTCCCATAGTCAATCGCATCCTCCAAAACATGAACTACCAAGGCAAAGGTCTAGGCCTTCACAAACAAGTTATTTTGGAGCCAAACCATGTCAAGATCCCTCCATGCTCATATGGCCTTGGATACACACCCCAAGGTAAACAAGCTAAAGATGTTGGTAATTCTTCCATCCATCCTACGTCCACTTTCCATCGCACCCCCCATCATCTACCCAAGACATATGTTGTCATTTCACCTCTATCATCCTACAAATGTCAAAAGCATGTGACTGTACATCTTCCGCCATCCACTTTGCCTCCACTATTACCAACTCCAAATATCCCTCCATCCACCTTGCCACCATTGCTTCCAACACCTAACATACCTATCATCCATAAGTATCCTTACATCCCTAATCATGACCAACAAAAGCACACATCGTTTAAGCATAAAGCTTCCAATCATTCCATCCACTCCACCCACCCCATGGGATTCAAAAGCAAAAATTTTGATGCCTCTACCTATAAAGCTAAAAGTCCTACCAAAAATCCTAAGGACTCTCATGCCTTAGGGCACAAACTTGAAAAATCAATGCAGAGAACCAAAGCAAAGCAATCCAAAAAGCTATCCAAGCCCATACCTCCAAAAGCAAAGCCCAAAAGCAAAATGGTTTGGGTTCCTAAGCAAACAGCTAGCAAAGCGAATGAGGCATCCTCATCCACATCTAAGCAGCCATCTAAACCCTTACCTCCAAAAGCAAAGCCCAAAAGCAAAATGGTTTGGGTTCCTAAGCAAATAGCTAGCAAAATGAATGAGGCATCCTCATCCACATCTCAAGAATCCCAATCACCTATATCCATCCAAAAGCCTACTTCCATCCAAAACTTCCATTCCCTTCCAAAATCCCACAAACAAAGCAAAAGCACTAAAAATACTAAATCTATGTGGGTTCCTAAATCACTTCATCAACCATTTCCTAAGAAAATAACCCCATTGCTTCCTACACCACCATCCAATCAAAACTTCAATGTTTATCATAGTGTGTGCAACCATTGGTCATGGTTCCCTTCCACTCCGCAACACCTCCACATAACTATATCTCCCCATCCTTCATCCATTATCCTACATATCTTCCCCATCACCTTCCTATGGTCCATGCTTTTGCATAAGCCTTTTATCCATGGATCCATCCTTGCATGAACCTTTTATAATCCACTATCTACCTAATCCATCTCCCATCCACGCAATCCCTTATCAACATCTTGAGCATAATGACATGGTCCATGTGAAGACATCATCAATCTCTAAAGGGACACTATCAACCTTCATAGCACTAGCCACTTGAGTCCCTCCTATCCATTACCATGGTGAAAACCTAGCAAACAAGCACCATGTGTAATTGTCAACCCATCTAAAAGCAAAAAAGAAAAAAAAAAGTAAAGAGAAATCCCTTCGTCCAATGGTGAAAACCTAGTAAACAGGCACTTTGGATAAGTACCATGATGAAAACCTAGCAAACAGGCGTCATGTGTAGGTTGATCTTCTATGTCACTTACACTTGGGGGCACATTATCTTATCCATCTTATCTCATCCAACCTATCCATTTCCAAACTATCCATCCCATTATCTCATTTTCCATCCTATCATGTCCTACCATTAATATACCATCCTACCATCCTTAGCCATTACATAAACATGCCTATCCTATTGAACCCATTTTATCCACCCTTCCTCCTATTGATCTTGATGAAGACATAGAGGCAAAATGTTGATACATGTTTGGATATTTCTTGACATACCTTCTTTCCAAACCAAGGCCTATCCATTGACCATTTATCCATCCCATTTAAACCAATCCATCATGTCATCCTATCATCATAAGTGCCATGTAAAATCCAATCATGTCATCCCTTGGTCATGAACTTTGTCATGTAAAATCCTAAGCATTACCACCTAGAATGGGGCAAGTTTTTCCTATGCAACATAGCCTTTGGAGATCACATCCTAGCTCCCTTATGATCCATCCACTATGGCATACCCTTATCATGAGCTTTCCATCTTATAGCTTATCGCCATCTGTTTATCATGAGCTTTCCACTATAGCCTACCTATCCGTTTATCATGAGGCAAGCATCCATCCCTTATATGGCCTATCCTCTCTTCTATCCATCCAACTCTCATGAGCCTTTCACCCTATCCACCATCACCCATCCTTTTATCCATCCACCCTTGCACCTAGACTTGGTTTTCCCTTGTCATTGGTATCTAGCACAAAGGCTACCTAATTGTAAATCCATTGACATCTCAAAAAAAAAAACACAAAAAAATCAAAATATTCCAAAAACACAAAAAAAATCAATATCCAACGAAAAATCCAAGCAATAAAACCATTCAATCATCAACCAAAACAATCCATTCCATCAACATTCAATCAAAATCAAATCCTCATCATCATCAATTCTTCATATCAATAACATTCATACATCCATTTCAATCAATCACTTCTTCCAATCATATCAATCAAATTAATCTAAGCAATGATCTTAAACCCAAGTCACACTAATCCATATGAAGCAAGCTAATCAATCAAGGAACATTATCTAATTAAATCAACAAGTTTTTGATTCGAATCTTGTCATGAGCCAAATCAATCATCATCAATCATCATCAATGGGATATAGCGTTCCCACATCCTTGTGTTGCTCTAGGGATATAGCTTTCCCCACAATGACAACACTATCATCATCAATCAAACAATCAATCATTGGTTTATGACTTGACAAGGGCAATACCTTGTTTATTTTACATCCTTTGAGCACACTGAGAACACTTGCTCCTGCTTAGATTGAGTGGACACTCTCATCATCACACCATCATTATCATCATTCAAAACAATCCAATCATCAAAACAATCAACCCAGTAATAGCAAACATCAAAACCAAAGCACATCAAGCCAACCATCAAAATAAATCCTATCAATCATCAGCATCAACACCAAAACAAATCAACTCAATCACATCCAACTCCAATTGGAACAAATCCAATCACTCCAACAAATCCAAAGTAGCTCAATCCACCACATATCATCCCATCATCAACATTTCATCAAATCAATCTTCATCCATCATTTCATCATCTTCCAATCATTCCAAGCAATGATCCAAGTGTAAGCCCATCCTTAAGCTATACCAATCAAGTTAATCAATCAAGCCAAGTTATCCAAACGCAATCCATGGTCTTGATCCTAGCCTTGTTGTAAGCCAAATCAATCAATCAACCAATCAGCCAACCAAATCAGCAAACAACCTTGTGTTGATCTAGGGATATAGCTTTCCCCACAATGACAACACTCTCAACTATCAACAATCAGCAATTAATCATTGGTTTACAGCTTGACAGGGGCAATACCTTGTTTGTTTTTGAATCATTTGTGCATGCTTGCTTGCTTGCTTATGTGTGTTATCATTTTATCTTGCATTTGTATCACATCGGTATCCATCTAGCTAATATTCATATCTTGTATACAGACAAGGTTGTATTACGCTGGGGCACGTGACACATCATCACCCTGGATCCTTATACCTTGGTGCATAACGTCTAGTGCTATATCAAACATCATGGTTGCTCACCTTCCATTGCAGCATAACACATCATTCATTTCTTCTATCCATTCCCTTAGCTATCTTTCTTAGCCAAACCATTTCTTTTCGAGAGCCTACCCATGTTTGTCCAACCTGCCTAACCTCTCGAGGGGGCATCACCAACCTATCATTTCTATCATCATCATCTTATCATCCCATATCCTTTTTCTCTATCCATACCTTAACTTCTTTGAAATGATGTTACTTGACATAAATCTTATCATCTCGAACATCATCTCAAAGAGGGGGCAAAATGTAGACACCCAAATTTGTCCTAAATTTGTGTATGTCTTGCAAATCCCATTTATCCATTAGCTAATTAATTAAATAAATAAAATCCCACTTAATCCCATCCTTATCTTACTTAGCCAATTAATTAAATAAATTTTATTTATTTAATTAATATCCACCTCATATCCCAACTAATTCAAATATTTTATTTGAATTAAGTTCCCCACTATCTAATTAATTAAATAAATTTTATTTATTTAATTAATATCCAACTCATATCCCAACTAATTCAAATATTTTATTTGAATTAAGTTCTCATCATAAGCCGACTTTCCAATTAATTAAATAAAATTTATTTATTTAATTAATTTATCTTATCATTTAGCCGACATGTGTGCCTCTTTCATTTAAAAAAGATAAGTGGTACTATAGCCTTTTATTTAATATCTTTTATATGTAGTACTTTTTATGTACACAAGCACACATGAGCCCTATCCTCCCTCCACTTGTCAAATGACTACAACTCCCTTGAAGAGTGGGATAACCTAATCAATCCTAGCCGTCCACATCAATCATTTAGCTTTTTAATCTCAACCATCCATTTAAACCAATCTTTTCCTATAAATCAAACCCCTCACAAGTCATTAGCATGCATTGAGCTTCAAGTACCATTATTCTATCAAAATATCATTAGAGCCTTTGCATCCTTCAGCTATCATTCATTCTAGCATCTTCATCTTAATGTCATGCTGCAGAAGTGAGCACCCAACATTCTTCCAACAATAATCCTTCAAAATCTTGCATGCTCATGCGAGGTGGAGAAGAGCAATGGAGATAAATCAAGCATAGCGTGGAGATCGGTTTGCATTTACATTTGTTATTTTGATTTTCATGTTGTCTTGTGCTTCATTGTGCATTGCTAGGGTTTTATCATTGTTGATTATTCATTTGCCCTGATTTGCAATTTTACTCTAACTACACTATCTTACAATTGTCACAAGTTTTGTTTATGTTGTCATTCACAAGAATGATTTTTAAATTTTTAATTTCTTTCTAGAATATATTTGAGGCTAATTTGAACCATGGAAAATCAACTTCTAAATGTGTAGTTGTACTATGAAGTTTACACTAGGTAGGTAGTGCTAAATCTGTTAAATTCACTAGTACACCAATATCATTTGTATTTTGATTTGTGTTTTCAAGTGGACTGGATACATTGCCATTGTTTGGCATTGTGTTCCATTGCCTATTTGGCCTTTGAAAATTATAACTTCTATTTTGAAAATTGCTTTAAATCTACTTTTGAGGCAATTGTCTTTATAACATAATGAAATTTGTGCTCAATGTGCTCATCATTGACTGAATATCTTCTAGCTCTAAACTTGTGCTTAAAGGCTAATTTTGGTGTATCAGTGCATTCACATTACTTGTAGATGCTCGTGTACTCAAGGATGGAAGTGCAATTTGATTGTTCATTATCAGAGACTAATTTGGGATAATACTTATAGCCCCTTGACTATTTAAAAATGTTGGTCCAACTTGATGATTTATGGAAGAATCTATGGGGTTAAACATATTACTACCTTGTTGATTTGTTAGTGGAAGCATTCCTTGATTTGTAGTCAATATTTGACTTAATGGAGCTTGATTATAAAACTAATTTTGTCCTAGATATAAAGCACCTAGAACTAGATTCATCAATGGGGTGTTATGTGTTAAAGATTAGTTGGAGCTAGGAATTTGATTATACATTTTGAGCTACCCTAATGAGGGTAATGAACTATTTACATACCCCTATGGCATCATCTTGTGTTCCACCTTAACACCTTCACTATATACCAAAGACAAAAAAATAAAAGCAATAGGTGTTCTCCTCACAAATATAGAGGTGAGTGGATATAAGGCTTGAAGATATGTTTTGATAGCAACTACTTATGTTTGTGTGTATGGAGCCTTGAGTCTATTATATAATTTATGAAATTGGGTGTTGAACATACTCGTGGGCACATTGGGCTCCCAATGAGCAGTTTTGAAATGGTGATACAACACTACTAGATTAATGGGAACTCTGAAGTAATTAATAGACACAATCTCCAATTCATTCCAATTTCTAGTGAACCCATCTAGTAATCCAAGATACCAAATATAAGCAACCTCATCTATTATATATAGGAATATGGACAGCAAGCCACATCCTCATGTTGAATCTATGTTTTAGTTGTTCCATCCTTAAAAGCTTGAATATGTTCTTCCACTGCCCTAATTCCACCATGAACATATTTGGGATATAATTTCTCATGATTGTTTGGAAAATCATGTGCAACACTTAGAATACCCAAAAGGTAATTTCCCACACCAAGCCAAGCATCATTGGTGGGTTTTGAGGGAAAATAAATGGAGTGATAGGAACCCTAGATCTTGGTGATGAATTAGCTATGCCTAAATCGAGATTTTCCTAAGTCAACTTTTGTCTTTCTAAACTCAATGAGGTATAATAGCTCAAAGTCTTCCTCAATGGACTTTGATCTTGTAATGATTGCCCTCCTTTCTAGCTTGTTTTTCTAACTTGTACAATGTAATTGATATAATTTGAATTCTAAATACCTAATGTGGCCCTCTTTCTAGCACCAATCTATTGATGCATGGTTTAGCACAACCCAACTCAAGTAAGTCATGAATGTATTCTACCTCTCCTAAAAGGAAATAAGAATCCCAAAGGTCTATATCACTAGGTCATGGCCATGTAGGATAACTCAGTTGACTGATGAAATGTTGTTCTGATTCCAAGGACCACAATGTATTCAAAGAAATTAGACAAAATGTGATTATTGCACAAGCAAAAGTTAGTATTTTCATATTTAAACATGCAGGCATAACTAATTTACATTCATTGGACATTATATATCAATATATAGTTAAAGTCAATGATAAAACTACTTATAATAAGTAATATAAAAGTTTTGTAAAATTAAATTACAAGTGAATTCCTAATTTAATCAATTTTATAAAAGTTACAAAAGATAACAGGGAAAAGGAAGAGTAAGCTTATTTTGTAGTGATGTGAAATCAGAATTCCATTGAGAAGACAAAATCCCTAAATAACCATTATTTCTTGATTAGTTTTCAAATAATTAGAGACACAAGAAAGGTGCAATAGTCTAAGGAAAAGTTAACCATGAAGACATATGTATAAAATACCACGATATGCTTGAGAAAATAATAGATACAATCCTTCACACCCTTAGATTTGTATGATATTTAGTTGAACACGTGAAAATTTATCAAAAATTAGTCGAATTATCATAAATACATCAAAAACACATAACTTATTGTTTGAAAACCCAAATTAAAAAATTAGCTAGTAATAGTCTTAAATACAAGAAAAGGACTTCAAACCCTTTTACAGTCTTAGGGCCTATCCTTTATAGAGAAACAACTTCAAAAGAATGAAATTAGTCTCTCAACAACCAACTACAACTATAAATGCAAAGTCTAATCTAAAGGTTCAAATTAATCCCTAGCATCATGATCCAAAGGCTAAGAATAAGACTGAATTTAATACTTGTAGCTCTCTAAGTCATCATAGAAATCTCCTCCTTTTTCTAAAAAGATTCTCCTATGGCATGTGACTTAACACCTTTTCCAAGGTACACTTCATCCCTTTTGTCTTATATAGCACTTTTTGTTAAAAAGGCATTTCCCTTCCTGTTTGACCTTGAAATAAGGTTCATAATCCTTTATTGGCTGACACAAATCTCAATACTACTTCCCTATTTGTTAAGATATCCTTACTTCATTTCCAAGGCACATGTGCTGAAATGGTCTACTCCTTGTCATGTTTGCATAGTCTTCTAGTTTTTTAATGATATATATAGTTATATGTCCTCTTGATACGATTCTCATACCAAGCTCTCATGTTTGGCCTCATCCATGTCTTCATATCAAAACATAAGTGTCCATTGAATAAGATTATGTATAAATTCATGACATCATAGCCTATAAATAATACTACTTTACGTATTTCAGAATATCCTCAAGTACTTGGGACTAATATTCAAATAGCCCCACATCAGTATTTCCTTGTCTTATAACCTCATGTCTCCCTAACATATTCTATATGTGATGCCTATTTCTTATTTTCTCATCTTCATGCAGAAAACAAAGCTCTTCAACAAACAATTGCACATACTTGTGAACGTTTAGGTCACTCTTCTTTATGAGTGACCAGATTATCTAAGTTGCAAACTTCCAAATGAGATCGGACCTCAAACTAATAACATCATAGCCTCTATGATATTTATCCGTATCCAATATACTCTTCATCTTGAATCCATGAGGTAGGTAACCCTTAAATTACTTTAGCATTCTTCTCATTCTCAGGCTCTTCATCTTGAATCCATGAGGTAGGTAACCCTTAAATTACTTTAGCAACCTGCTCATTCACAAGCTGTGTATCTTCATGTCTTCTTACTATTGGGTCTCATATGAAAACCCTGTAAACATACAAAACACAGTATCAATCTTCTCCAAGATCATGTAATTAAATTTGAGATTCACCACTTTTTTAGACATGTTAAATCAAATAAATCATGCCTCAACTTTTAAATTCCAACTCGACTATTGTGCAAACTACATATGGCTCATTCAAATATTTTAGGCATACAAATTACACTTGATGTTCACTCAATTTGTGCAAATTCTTGTCCTAATGCAATTCCAATTTTATTCTCATAGTTAACATTTAAATCTAACCTTATTGATATGCAATGTTCATTTAACAATCTGATCATACTTTATAGTTTCTTTAGGCTTCACAAACATCTAAGGATCTCAAACAAGGCACTCACAGGCAAAAGTGTGTTCGGCAATGCCAGTGATGTGCCAGAGAATGTATGTTCATATTCAGTAAAGCCATCAAAATTGCATTGCACATTTGGGAATACTCTGTCATAGGGCATCCATGAATCACTGATAGAAAGAAGTCTTTAGATCGTATGGCTAAGTGAAGATCAACTGCAAGAAGATGCCCTGTGTTTTAATGGTGCTTGGCCAAACTTTGATGGTAACACATGTATCAGGAAATCTATGGACCCGTCAAGGATTTACAAACTTTATGACCTTCAACAACAAAATTCAAATCTACACAAAGTAGATTATATCTGCACACTCAGTTCTGGGATTGAACTCCACTATGACATCCAGATGCAAAGAGTTGAGTTCGTTTGAGCTCACCGAGATTTTCAATCCCATGACTATATGAAGGTTAATCAAATTTTGTGCACACCGTTGGGTCCATGGAAATAAACCCACAATAGAGAGTGGATGCAAGATAGCGCATATACTGTAATACATCGAACACTTTGAAAACTAGATTATGCCATCAATGCTAGTAGATTCAACACTACTTTTAACTTTGGATCTTACACCCTGAGCAGCAAAGCATTTTTAAAGCAAACTCTCAGGTTTGGGATTGATTTCACTTGTCTTTGGATTTATTACATGCGCTTGAAGATATTTGATAGACCCATTAGATCTGGTCATGAGTTTAACACCCCTATAGCATAGAGGCAAGGTCATAAGGATATTCTAATTTGATTTATTCTTGGCTTTGTGTTTAGATTGTACATGATGGATTTAATCTCTTCTATAAGCAAAATAACATAAGGAATTAGGGCTCGGGTTTATGATGTAGCATTGCAGACACGGTGGGTGCACAAGGTTTAATCTTAATAAAGAACCTTACAAATTTAAACAAGACTTTAGGTATAGAGCATGACTTGAAAGACTCATAGTTACGAGATTCGGACTCAGCTCGGACTCCGCGCCTAGACTCGGCAAAGACTCGACAAATTGAAAAACCCAAGAAATTTAGAGATTTTTAAGGATTTAAAACTTGTTTCATGCACCCTTTAATAAATAAACCTTAAAGACACAATAACATCATCAAATAGAAGCTAATTTGATCACATACACAAGTATACATCGATCACATAAGTATAAACGCAAATTGTAGCTGAAGGAAATAACACACTTAGATATATAAATATTGTCAAATGTATACAAAACTCATGGAATATGAAATCCATGGCATCAAAAGTTCCAAACAAATATCAAAACAAAAATTAGAAGTCTATGGCTCAGAGGAGCCTGCAAGTGCACCCTTCCTACGAAGGCGTCTAAGATAGGTCATGCATGATGATGCAGCCATAATATCTACCTCTGTCTCTGTGCCACCCACACCAACATCCAATGTGTCTACTAACTCTGCTCATGCTCTAACCTCCTCCTCTGCCATGGCTATAGCCTCAACCTCTCTATCTGCCTGGTCAACCCAATTGAG
Source organism: Cunninghamia lanceolata (assembly GCA_027924645.1). NCBI lineage: Eukaryota > Viridiplantae > Streptophyta > Pinopsida > Cupressales > Cupressaceae > Cunninghamia > Cunninghamia lanceolata. The sequence continues at coordinate 1,312,980 of BSBN01001753.1, forward strand.
GTCCTCATCACTAAAGATAGGATCCTCAGCCTCTATGATCCAATTAGATTGTGGATCGACCTCCTCTAGTGTGAGGGGGGTGGAGTCAATGCCCAAAATTTGTCTGTGGCGAAGACGAAGATTGTAATGAACATAGACTAGATCATTCAATCTCTGCACAGACAGTCTATTGCACTTCTTGGAGTGTATGTGCTCAAACATACTCCAATTGTGCTCACAACTCGAAGCGCTGCATGGTTGGCTCAATATTCGAATTGCAATCCTCTAAAGATTTGGTACCTTAGCACCAAACATATCCCACCATGCATCTAAGATGAGAAAAAGAAAAAAATCAATCTCATTATCCAACTTTAAGTTTCAACATTTAATAATAATATAAAAAGAGGAAAAGTTTATTAGATTTTTAAACTTAAATTATGCCCTTAATATAATTTTACCTGGCTGCAATGTTGACCGAGTCTTTTCGCACATCTCATGAGAAAAGAGATCTTGTGCAAGTCTAAACACCTCAAGCTCATGGACTATCTGCGTTGAATCAGCCGACATCCGCTCTAACACTGTGTAGAGCCCACTCAGAACCTCCTCATCTGCCTTGAAATCAAGACGGAATTGAAATGTCGGATTGAGGTAATAAGCGGCTACGTGTAGGGGCTTGTGAAGCTGGAGGTGCCATCGCCTATCAATGAATTCCCAAATGGGACAATACTTAGCCTCAACTCCCGCATAGATGGATCTAATGGCCTCCTTGGCCCTATCCATGCCCTCATATATGTAGCCCATTGCAGGCTTCTCCCCATCAGCAACTCGTAGGAGAACTACTAGAGGCTCAGTGAACTACAATTATTGTGAAACATTAACTTAAGTGTGAACAAAAATAAGCAAATAAAAGAAAAATATGAATAAAAATTAAAACATAATGTATAATTAGATTTTCATTTACCTTTACAATCTCCTCAACAGGTGTCCAAAATCTTTGCTCATCAAAGATCCAATTTGCCACATCAACCCCTGCATTGGTCTTAGCATAGAATGAGGAAGTCCACTCCTCATCAACAAACATGCGCCTCAAATCTTTTCTTGACTGAAGCAAGGATTGTAATGTGATGAAATTTGTTACAAATCGGGTTATGCCAGGACGAGCCAACTCCTTTTGCCCCGTGAATTGCCTCATTAGGTTGAGGACTCACGTGTGATTGTTTATGAATTTACAAAAAAATTTTGCCATCTCCACACATGTTTTGATCCATGGAATCTTGCCAAGATCCTCCAATGTGAGGTCAAGGCAATGGGCAGCACATGGAGTCCAAAATAATAATGGGTGCATCTCCATCAATAGTCTACCTGCAACAACATAATTTGCTGCATTATCTGTCACCACTTGCACCACATTCTCCTCACCCACCTCAGCTATGACTTCCTCTATAGCTTCACAAAGGAATGTGGCATTTTTAACATGTCATGAAGCATCAATAGATTTGATGAATACGGTGGCACCTGAAAAAGAAACAAAATCAATGATTCAATAAAGCATAAATTAAAAATATTAATCACTAAATCAATGCATTGTAGGAAGTAGAATCACCTGAGGAAGAAACAAGAAAATTTAGCAATGTCCTATTTCTTATATCAATCCAACCATCGGTCATGATGGTGTAACCCTTCGTCCTCCATATCAACCATTGCTCCTCTATTGTGGCTTTTACATCGACCACCTTTTGTGACAAAATTGGGCCCTTTATGTCATCTTCACTAGGGGCTTTGAACCTCGCCCCACAAACAGTAATGGCATCGATCATGTTTTTCCAATAAGGAGACCTAACACATGTCACAAATAAATTAAATAAAATAAGTATTGTAAAATGGAGAGTTTAAATTTGAATTCGACATACCTCTAAATATAAAAATTCAAGAGACAAAGAATCAAGTTATAAATTTTAAAACAATCAAACAAAAAATAATTACCTAGCTGCATGGAATGGAATGGTGCAATAGTACCAAAAGTCTCCAATTGCATGTCTAGCTGCATCATGTATGTCCTTGTCCAACCCATGCTCTCAAGCGACGGTTGGGAACCTGGAGTAGTGAGTGGCAAAATATATGAATAAATCCTAGATTTATGAACTCTAGGCCCAATAATACTGCCACTGGTAGTGGCACTAGTAGTAGCAGTAGCAAGTGTTCCACTTCCAACACTAGCACCACCAGGCCCAACACCTGGAGAAGGACGAAATGGAGGCATGGAAGAAGACTCTCCACTACCACCAATGCTTGCCATCTCCTCTATTTGCCTCCTTTTCAATTCGTTTTTTTGCTCAAATATTTCTAGTTGCACTTTCACCTCTTGTACAACCTTAGGAGGCACACTTCCACATGGGATAGCATCATGGACTAGTATTTGTGCAAGATGGTATTTTAATCTATTAATGCCTCCTCCACGATAAATTGTTTTGCAATAAAAACATTTTACTTCTCCTTTCTTTTGGCCAAGCATAATTTTAGCATGTTTCCAAAAAGGGTCCCTTCTAACTGGGTTGTTGGACATTGTGATAAAGATAATTTGAAAATCTCAACACTACTGCAATAACATATAAAAATTATAAATACAAAAAAATTAACATTTGTGATTTATAATTATTAAAGTAGTACAAAAAAAATGTAGGGTTTGCTTACAAAAACACCTAGGGTTTAATCAAAAAAATTAAAACACCTAGGGTTCTTTCTTTGATCTACTAAAATAAAATAGAAAGAAGAAAGGAAATGTAAACAAAACTGCAATTTTTGGTTAAAAAAACACAAAAAAACATTCAAAATACAAACTTATCTCTTAAATCTAGCTTGAAATCAATAGAGAGCTCCTTCCAATCCTTCGTAGACACCTCTAGATGCACCAAAAGCAGCTACGAACATGCCCAAATGCGATTCAACAATCGATTTTTGCTCTACCTCCTTGTTGGTTTCCCTATAATGCACTCCAAATTTTGCTCACAACTCTCTTTTCTCCTTCCCCTTTGGTTTCAAAATGAAATGATGTTGCTTTTAGGGTGGTGGAGGAAATATAACTCAAAAAAAAACCAAGTGAAAGCATTTTTTTTATGTTTTTTTTTACTTTTCACTTGCTGCTATGCGGCATGGTCTGATCAATGGGACTCACCTAGACTCGGCAAGTCTAGCAAGTCTCCAGACTTGGCGAGTCTAGGAAAAACTCAGCTGAGTCCGAGTTCGAGTCTGAGTCCTAGCCTTCCAGACTCAGCCATCCTGGCTCACCTCATACTCGCCGAGTCTAGGTGAGTCTCGTAACACTGGAAAGAATTATAAATGACCCCCCACAATTAGTTAAAACTTTAAAATGTGATTTAACTTTATACTTTAGAACCAAACGATACAGGAATAGGTATGCTAGGGTTGGAAGACCACTCCAAGCATTCCACCTCTACAAGATAGTGCCACTTCAAACTAGAATCCATGAATACAGGGAACAAACACAACAATCTTTACTAAAAATCCTCACTATGAATTAACCTAAGGAATGAAAATTAGAACACAAATAAAAGGGATTCTTATTTACTTCCACAAAATAGGGTGTGTTGTGCTAGCAACAATAGAATCATGCCTACAATCTAGTATAGGAAGGGAAAGGTTTTGGTTGTTTGGAAATGTGTCTCAACCTTGCATTTTTATGTTGAGAACACTAAAATGTAATTTCCAAGCTATATAGGTTATTTTTTTTCTCTAAAGATTCTTGAAATGAACTTTAACCAACTATGACATGGTTTGCACCTGACTAGACATTGCCTAAGTAGTGGGAGTCTTGAGCCATTACGTGGCTAATCTTAAATGAGAACATTAAATTACAGTGAAGAGGGTATTCAAGTACTTGTGGGGTACTTCTGAGTATTCCATTGGTTGTCATAGGTGATATTTCATAGGACCAACACTTAGTAGATATTCAGGGTTATGGGGATGTTGATGGGAGAAGCTCTATCATTGTCTATGTATTTAGCTTATTTGGTGGTGCAACGAGTTGAATGAGTAAGCGACAAGTTGTGGTCACTTTATCTACAACAAAGGTAGAGTATATGGCAAGCACTCATGTCTATAAGGAGTCCATTTGGATTCTCAAATTGTGTTCAGATGTTTGGCTACATCAAAGAATAGTTAGAGTTTATCGTGACAACTAGAGTACCATCATCTTGGCAAAGAACTTGACATTTCACATGTGGACAAAGCACAATGATGGTACAATATCATTTTATTTTTGAAATGGTGGAAGATGGGAGGTTGTTGTTGGAGAAAGTCGATACTTTAGATAATGTTGTAGATGCTTTAACAAAGTTAGTTAGCACAAAGAAGTTCAAGTGGTGTAGTATCTATATGGGCCTCATGTTCCTAGCAGATAGTTAACAGTGTTGGTATTTCCTTTTCTCTTGTAAGGTGTTCAACAAGTGGGAGAATGTTAGGAAAGGTGTCTCAACCTTGCATCTTAATGTTGAGAACAATAAATGTAATTTTTGGGCTATAGTGGTTTTTTTTTTGCTTTGAAAATTATTGAAATGGGCTTTAACAAAAAGTGAGTTATGGTGACATGGACCTCTCTAAAATCTTCCAACTTAAAAAAAGGAGGCTCAATCAACTTCCTAAATAAAGTTATGGAATCTACAAGTTAGGCCCCCCACACCATAAATGTAAGAGCACCTATGATGTATGAGAGATCTCTAAGAGGGAGTTACACATGTTGACCAAGAATATTCACCAACCTAGGACATGTCATTATGACTATAATAAAGGATATTTGAAGGGTTTGAATAAGACAAATTGGAGCGCCCAAGTTGGGAGGATAACTATGACATGTTATGATAGATTCTTACAACAAATGTAAGAAAAATGCTATATTTAGCATGGGGACTCTTCTTGAGATTTTGACATTGGAATTTGACTAGGAGATTTAGGCACCACTTTTGGGTGGTATTAGCTCATGGTTTTGTGATTCCCCTTTGGTGGTTTCATGCATTGGTTTCTCTATTTATTGGATGCTTAGGATGGAGTTTGCATAGTGTATTTTTTGTATGTATTATTATGTCGTCAATATTACTCTAGATCTAGGTGTTGGTGTTGTCTCCTATGAAGGTTCCTTACCTAGATTGTATTGTAACTATAACATATAAAATTGCATACCATTGCAATTTCATGTTATATTTTGGGCTTGCTTTAGTGTCCATTCCCTTAGGATGTTTTAGGGATCATTCTAGCCTAACCTTAGCCTTTTCCTTCACCAAATTGCCAAATTTCTCTATCAGATTCTAATTCTTCTCATTGTCTTTAGAACATGTGCTAAATTTGGTGTGATTTCTCTAGGACACTAGCACAACACGTGAATGTCCATGCAACGCGCTAGCGTCTCATGAGTTCTAAAAATTTAAAACATTGGTCTCCCACCCAGTCGCCTATTGTAACACTCAATTGTCAGAAAAATGCCTTCAGCATCTGAATCTAGCCCTTTAGCTTCCTCACAAGACCTATACAAAAAGTAATTTTTAATCTAACCCTCATATTCTTGCCTTCTTGGTAAAAGCTCTATCATGGTTGTGCTTGGCTAAAAAACTCCATTATTGAAGTTGCATGCTACCAAAATCTTCTTGGACAACTACAAGTATTATTTTACCTTCTACATCATGATGGTAATCTTGTTTGGATGAGTTTCCTTCTCATTTGAACAAAGTGTTAATAGTATTTTATTTATTTATTTCATTCAATCTCCATTGTCAAATCTTTGGTGTAGATCACCACCTTGTTTATCTTTTATGGACACAAGGGTATTCTTCCCTGTAGACCAGGGTTGATACTTATAGATTTTATTTTATTGTCACCACTCTTAATTCCTAGATGCACATAGAATAGGAGCACACACTATTTTTCTACTCTTTTATCATTGGCTATCCACAGAGGTCGAAAGACCAACATAGAGGCTCAACCTGAAGGCAAGCTCCCAAATAGCCCCAACATTTTCTCTTATTTCAGCTACATGTATTTTGGGAGGCATTCAACCACATGGAGGTTTACTAGTGTCTCTTCCTTTCTCTTGTCATTTTATTATTTCATTTGATTTAATTATTTAGCTTCATTTCATCATTTATATGTATTTTGGTATTCTCTGGTTTGTTGTTTTAGTTGTCTCTATTTCTTGTTGTGTAGGATAGTTCAAATCTAGTGGAAACTTTAAGTTTTGCAACTTTTCTAGACTACAACGCAATACTAGGATGATAGCACATGAAAAGACTACAATGCTTCATGCAGACTTTCCCATGTTGTGCTGGCATCTGAGACAGTGAACTCTAACTTTCAGTGCCAAGTTCTTTATTTTATCCTATTTACAATTCTGAATCCAATTTTTTGATTTTGTATTTCAATTTCTTGTAAATTAGCACTTTCTATTCTAGCTCATATTTAATGTAGTATAGAAAGTAAAGGTATCACTTTTTCTATATTACAGTAGCCAATATTCTTGTTGATTAATAAATTGGTTCAGAGTTTAGAGGATAAGTCTTTTTCGAAAGGATTTTCCTAAGATACATCATTGTATTATGGTGAATGATTTTATAGTTTTGGTTATTTCCTACAAATTATTTAGATTGTATCTTTTGTTCATCTCTCATCTTAGATTAGTGTAGGAAGCATTTCCACACCTTATATTCCTTTCATTTGGTATCAGAGCCTAATCAACTTAGGTCTTGGGTAGTAGGCACGAGGTTTTTATACTAATATTAGTTTGAGTGGGAGCGTGCACAGAGACAATGTTTGTTTTTAGGAAGATGGAATGAACATTTTTAGTGGCACTAACTTTGAGTTGTGGAAACTCAAGGTGGAGGATTTTCTCATAAATCAAGATCTGTGGGCCATATCATTTGGATCCAAACCAACTATAATGTCACCAAATGATTAGGCAGTGTTGCGTGTAGAAAGGCAAGAAGCCTTATCAGGGATTTGCTTGATATATTCTATGTTATTGAATGTTTGTGAAGAATCCACCATAAAAATCCCTTTGAGAAAAGTTGGGGAACCTATACCAAGATAAATCCATAGTTAATAAGATTCTCCTATTATAGAGGCTAACTAATGCATTGTGGACTTGACACAATTCAAGGGTAAACCTATATGAACAGTCCACTTGACATTATACACCTACATTAAGTTATCAACCAAGGAGTATAAGCTTATCATGGCACTGCACTATATGTGCCTTCAGGGGCTCATATTCTCCTAAACTATCGTATTCAAACCTACTTAGATTATTCTACTTTGTTGGAATTCACAAAAATGCAAGAACAGTAAAAATAGTTATAGAACCTAGTGGCTACGGGTACCTGCAACATAAGTTGTAGATAACTACTAACAACAGAAAAGTACAGAACTAATCCAAAACCATTCAAAATGATGAGAAAGCTAATGCTAACCTCTGGAGGACTAAGATGGATCAATTATACATTTGTTCATGAACCACAACTACTATAATTAACAACAAGAGTATTCTACTTAACTCACAGTGCATTTATAAAATAACTGAAAACATCTTTAACAAGAATGCATAAATGAATAAGAAAATAAATGAAGTGAAGATCAATACCTTGAGTGGTTGGCTCAGGGGACTGACTCACTTAGCTGGAAATCAAATCTAACTTAGATACTCATGCATCCACATAACACATAGTTCCTTTCATTCCATACCACAAAATATTTCAAACAAAATCTTCTTTACAGATTATATTCAATAATTGCATTTCAACAATTCATGTCTAGAGAAATAACTAACTATTGTATCTTCTGATAGTGAATAAAACAACTAACAACTAAGTAAATCCCTTGACTCCGAGCTCATCCCCTAACTTATACAAAACGGGAGTCTTATTCAACTACCAACTAACTACAATCATTAATCCATTCCTAGATATTAGGATACAGAGTTAAGATTGGATTATTAATTCTAACTAAATAGAGGAAGGAGAATCCTATTCAAATAAGAACTCCTATGCAACGGCTCATATGTGAAACACATAAGCTATGTTTAGAATCTTGGAACAAGTCTACTTCTTTTGCATTTATTTCTTCCCATAATGATTCACATTCAACTTTCAACTGCCTGCACTTTTGGCGGCTTGATTTCAACTTCCTTCAATTCCCATGTTCTGCAACTTGCTGCAAATTCTCCTCTCCTTGATGCCACATACTTGTTGTTGCACAGGGGTTAATCCACAAAACATATGCACGCAAATAACCTTCATAATTAAACCATAGAATCTCATCTATATTGCATACCTACTCATGTTCAAATCATTCAATTGATAAATATCATCACCATATTTCATATTAACAAAATAGGTTCAAGGTTTTACAAAATATATAAAAAGACAGTATATCATGATGGTAATGTTTCAAAAGTATCTGGAAGATCATGTGCAAAAGGTTTGAAAGAATATAAAAACAACACAAAAGAGGCCAATAATTAAACCCATCATTCCCCCCAGCTATCCTTTTGCTTGTCCTCAATCAAAACACTTAATTAACCATCTAGGAGAAAAGATTGTAATGCAAGGTGATCTGCCTAAGGTCCATCACTTCTCTGACCCCCACCCCCTGCTTAAGATAGAAACCATTATAACATGCAAGCCTATCCATCTTAACTGATTCTGTACTCCTACATTCATCATTATTTTATCATGTCTAGTGTGGTACTGGATAGAGGATAATAGGAGGATGATAAGTAAGTGGCAGCCATCCCACTCCTTGTTGTTCTAAAACCTAGATGTACTTGCGCAATCTTTCAAACATATTTACAAAATTATGGAAAGAGTGAGGCTCTTTCCTTTACAACTCTGGGGTTAGATTATTCCATCTGTTTTGTACATAGCTTGGGCAGTTTTGAAGGATAGGCACTATCATCTGTTGTATCCTTCTGTAATCTTGGAGTCTCAAATCTATGATTATCTTCCCTAGACCCTCATGAGAAAGGAGTGTCAACCATTGAGTAATAATTACATTGGGATTCAGTGCTTCTTTTCTGATCTGCAGTGCCACTATTTTCTCTTGTTCTTCATATATGTCCATTAATTCACCTCTGAGCTGTTCATTCTTAAAATAGGATGATAGTGCTCTAACTTGTAAATCCCCAACACAAATTAAGGGGTTCCATTATGTATCCTCTGTCATCAGATAGTTGTGTAAACAATACTCACACATCTAATCTTGCTCCTCCAGGCTGACTTCTTTGAAATAGCTGAGGAAATTGGGAACATTGACTAACTTATCATGGCGTAAGTGATTTAGAAACTTAAAGTGCACAGTATATAACAAATTGTGCCGACCATCACAGGTAAATTATTTAATGATATAAGAAGCACATTTCCCCCAAAAGAACAAAAGGGACAGTCTCTTTGTACCTTGTGATGATGAATCTGGGTTCTCTCCATGCTTGCAGAATTCTTCTCTTGCTGCAGCTACATCAACACAAGCTAGATATTCAGACCCTGTACGCGGAAATCCTATAACTTGGGCAATGGCCATTTCAGAAGCATCTACAACCAATCCCCTGACTGTTGCCTCATCATAGTGCAATGTAGCTGTAAATTCTTTCACCATTTCATTGTCATATTATGTTATCTTCAAGAAGTAATCTAGCCATCCCACTCTGGTGAAGAGTGGTAGAACCATCATATCTTCTAATATTTCCTTGTGCACAGATGGTTCTCATCTTATAACATCACCTCCCATTGTCTCTGTACTCTGCAACCTCAAAAGGTTTCAATTTCTGCTCAACTTCGATTCCACCACCTTCAGAAGAACCTATAATTTGCTACCTTTTCTTGTGCCTTCTTCTATTCCCCCCAACAATAACTTTTGGAGCTCTCTTGTATGCAAAATTCTATATCTCAGCTCACTCATAAGGTAATAAGTTCACAATTTGGATGAAACAGGGTAGGTCTACTATCTTTAGAAAAACAACATTGAATTCTATCTGATAACTCTAAAGACTTGGGTGGAGAAAATCAAAAATTAACTAACCATTATACCCCTCCCCCCAACTAATGGGTGAAGTGACCTCACTTCACGCGTGAATTGATAGGGTTGAAAGAGTAATTATGAATTTTAATGGTGATATATATTTTTGCATGCATGAATTAAATGAAGAGTAATAATGAATATAAAATGAAATCTAAGTTAATCATGTAAGGTTACATTTTGTACATACGTTATGGAAGTAAGAAATTGGTGCACCTTGGAACTGGAGAACACGTACTTGGCAGTTATTTCATGTGAGCAAAATGAAATGCATGAGAGTGAATAGTAAGGTGGTAGGTACGTCGAAAGTGTGTGGTGTGACAGCTCGCAATACTTGATCTAACAAATCGTGAGTGTGAGTTGAACATTTTTGTTGTGGGTGTTTGATTTATTCAAAATGAATAAAACATGTGTGGAAGAAATGGAACGCGCGGGAAAATAGTTTACTTTTTTTTACCAAAGTGTTCAAGACTTCTACAGACAGGTGTTGCTATGGGTATCTCCAGTACAAGTCCTGACTGAATGTTTACATATTTATTATTCCAGGTCCTAACTATAATAGGTCCCGACTGAGACTTAAGAACAGGTCCCTCTAGAGCTAACTGTGTTCACCATGGGTAGTGTGTTGTGTGTTCATGTGAAGTGCAAAGCAATAAAAATTAAGTCTCAGTGACAAGGGTTGAGTCGTGCAACTCAACCTCTGCATCACTAGACATGATGGGTGGATCACTTTTTGTTGGTACATCATTGTGTGTTTCAGAGCCTTCATTAATATCATTGTGAGCGCCATACTAGTTTGTTAGAGAGATAATAAAATCATCTTTTTGAAGTGGTTTCTTATAAATTTTCAGCCTATGTCCATTTACCAGTAATGAAAACCTGACCTCATCAATGCTTTGTAGTTGGACTGCACCATTAGGGAATACCTATTGAATCTCATATGGTCACAGCCATCAAGATTGAAGCTTGCCTTTGAAATATTTGTATCTTGAATCATAGAGAAGGGCTCAATCACCAACATTGAACTCTTTAGTCTTTATATACTGATCATGCCATTTAATTCTTTGTTTTTGAATAACCTCTGTGTGGTGTATGGCCTCTAATCAGATTTTGTCAAGAGAATTCAAATGTTGTCACCTTTCCTTTTGAGCCTCTGTTAAGTCCATCCCCAATTCCACTGTTGTTCTCAGAGTTTTGTATTCAAACTCTGTAGGCAGTACTGTTGTCTTGCCATAAACCAATTCATAAGGAGTGAATCTTGTAGTTGTCTTCCATGTGGTTCTGTATGCCCAAACAGCTTCTGGTAATCTAGAAACCCAATCTCTTCTATGGAGTTGTACTATTTTTTATCAATATATTTTCAATCTCCTTGTTTGTAACCTCGACTTGACCATTAGCCTGAGGATGATATGGGGTAGACTTCTTGTGTCTGATCTAATACTCCTCCACCAGTTGGGTGATTAAGTCTGATGTGAATTGTGGTCCTTGATCAGTCACTATCTCCCTAAGTACACCATACCTAGTGAAGATTTCCTCATATAAGAATTTTTCCACATTGCCATCACTGGCAAACTGCAAAGCTTTAATTTCTACCCATTTGGTTAAGTAATCAGTGCATACCAGTATATATTCCTTGTTGTTTGAAGTGGGAGAGATAGGTCCAATAAAATCCAACCCCCACTTATCAAAAGGAGCTAATACTATTTGGGGCTACAAAGGCATTTCATCACTTCTTGTAGGTATCCCCATTCATTGGCACCGATTACAACTTATAGTATACCTGATAGAGTCTTTATGTAGTGTTGGCCAGTAATATCTTGTTGTCAAGATCTTGAAGGTTGTCCTTTTGGCTGCAAAATGTCCACCGCAGGGTTCATCATGACATGCCTTCAATATGTCAAACCCTTCATCCTCCCTGATACATCTTCTCATAATGTTATCTAGGCCAGTGTAGAATAGTAATCCAGAAATCCAAGAATAAGGGAAGCATTTGTGAACTAACTGTCTTTTCTTCCTTGGAGAAAAGTAACTTGAAATCTGCCCTATCACCAAATAATTAGCTATATCTACACACCATGGAGTGTGTATGTTTAGAGCAAATAGATGCTCATCAAGAAAAGAGTCATCAACCACTCCTTCTATTGATTATGTAGGCAGTCTAGACAATCAACAACCACATTAGCCTTTCCTGGTTTGTCAACTATTATTATGTCAAATTCTTGCAATAACAACAACCACCTTACAAGTCTTCCGCCTATTATTGGCTTATTCATCAAATATCTGATTAATGTATGATCTGTATGTATGAACACTTTATAGCCAGTAATGTAGTGTCTAAATTTTCTAATGGCATAAACAACAGCTAACATTTCCTTTTCTATCATAGTGTAGTTCAACTCAGCACCCTGTAGGTTTTTGTTGATATAGTATATTGCATACTCTTTATTTCCTTCTTGTTGGCCTAAGACTGCTTCAATGGTAAAGTCTGATGCATCAGTGTGGATATGAAAAGGAAGTGTATTTGGAGCTCTTAGAACTGAAGCTTGTGTCAAGGCTACTTTTAGCTTCTCAAATGAATTCTGACAGTCTGGGGTCCATTCAAAGTCAATGTCTTTTGTCAACAAAGTAAACAAAAGGGTAGCAATTTTGGTAAATTCTTGAATGAACCGCCTGTAATAACCTGCATGTCCAAGGAAGCTCCTTACATCCTTCTGTCTCTATGGAATAGGCAGGGTAGATATGATTTCAATCTTCTTTGGGTCAACTTGTATTCCTGCACTTGAGATAAAATGACCAAGACAGTGCCCTGTGTCATCAACATAAAACATTTTTCATTGCTCAAAGATAGATTGTGCTCTGTGCATCTCTTTAAAACTTTCTCCAAAATGTGTAAGGCTTCATCATATGTTTCACCATATGTGGTGAAGTCATCCATGTAAATCTCCATGCTATAATAGGCAAAATCAAAGAAAATACTGAGTATTGCTCTTTGAAATGTGGCTGGAGCATTGCACAAAACAAAAGGCAAGACAAGATATGCATAGGTCCCCCAAGGGTGGGTAAACATTGTCTTATCTTGATCCTCGGGTGCAATCTTGATTTGGTTATAGCCACTGAAGCCATTAAGAAATGAGAAATATTTCTTCCCTACCAAAGAGTCAAGAACTTGGTCAATAAATGACAATGGGAAGTGATCCTTCCTTGTGGCAGCATTTAGTTCCCTGTAGTCAACACAAACTCACCATTTGCCACTTTTCTTGGGAACTATTACCAATGGTGAAACCCATTCACTATCTGAAATGGAGTATATAAATCTTGCATCCAAAAGATTTTGAAGTTCAGATTTCACTATCTCTCTTAGAGCAGGGTTCATGCGTCTTTGTTGCTGCCTTATAGGTATGTGGCCATCATCAATGTAAATTTTGTGCATGCATAAGGCAGGATCAATGCATTTCATGTCACTGTAATCCCATGCAAACACTGCTGCATGTGCCTGCAACACTATGTGCAGGGATTGTTGTTGTTCATCAGTCAATGCATTATTAACAGTCAACATCTTTCTTGGCTTGATTTCTAATTGTTTAGACATTTCTTGTACAGAGGACAAATCAAGGCTAGGTATTACTGGTAAGCATTGCTGGGGTAATAAAGTATGAAATGTTTAGGATACCTCTTCTGAGGAACCGGTGGGTATTATGCTTCTCAAGGGGTCTTGTAAGCAGGATAGACAGTCCTGCTACTGCGGATGCCTCCCGCAGTCATTTTGTATAATGTGAGCTATAAGCTCATCTTCATCCTAGATATCCAGCAAGGGGCTATATTCAATGGTCATCAAGGTTTGCAGTGAATAGTTGTCCTCATCATCCAAGGTAGGCCAGATGGTCTGCTCAAGTTCATGGTATGGTTGGCCTGGTGGATATAAGACCAATTTCTTGGTCACAGTCCCATTGGATATGATCATATTTCCTAACCTGCAACCCATAAATGCATCTGTTGTGGCAAGCCATGGTTTGCCTAGTATAAGAGGATAACCAGCAAGATTGACCTTGGGCTGGAGTACTATAAAATCAATAGGGTATTCCTAGGAATCTAATATAATTACCAAGTCCTCAATGACTCCTTCAGGTTTAACTGTAGACCTATCAGCTAATTGCAAAACTGTCTGAGTAGGCCTAAGGTTGTTTAACTACAGCATCTACATTATCTCCTTGGTCATTACATTAATTGCAGCACCCAAGTCTATCAAAGTATTCTTGATTAGAGTCCCATTGATTTTTACGTCCACTACTGGACTACCTAGATCTGTATATTTGGGGATAGTTATATTCCCCAACATTATGTCAGCAAGGTTACCCAAAACTTGGACTATCTTTGGGTCCGTTCTCTTCCTTCATGGTTTCTTTATGCAGAGATCTCTAATAGTCTTAGTATAGATAGGAATATCTTTGATAGCTTGGATTAAGGGAATCTTTATGCTTATATCTTTTATCTGGCCTAGAAGGTTAGTTTCAGCCTGTGTTGGTTGCTTCTGGATAGCCAAGCATTCAGGGAAAGGAGGCTTCAGATGTGAAGTGGTCTAAGGGTCTTGATTTGATTCAAGTTCCAAAGGTGGCTTATCTGAGGCTTCCTCTGTGGGTTCTTCATCTTCAAGTTCTGTAATTTGGGGAGATGAAGGGCCCGCAAGTTGCTTCCCTGATCTGAGGTGAACATTACTCACCTCTACCCCATAGGTGGGGTATTGCATCACCTTATTAGTACAAGCCTATTAAACAGGTTTGTTGTTAGGGTTAGGTGCAGGTTGGGTAGGGAGTTGGGTAGGTCTAGGAGGTTGAGTTTGAGGAGTGGATGGAGGCATTATTGTTGGCTGCTGGGGCTGAGATGGAAGCATATGTTGCTGATAATTTGCATTTTGTTTCCATTGTTGGCCCTTGTTCCATTGGGGTTGCCACTGATATTGTTGTGTAGGCCACTGGGGGTTATAGTTGTAACCTTGGAAACTTTGTTGGGGCCATGGGTTTGGTTGTTGTTGGTTCCAACTGGGTTGTGGAGTAGGCCATTGTGGGTTTTTCCATAGATTTTGATTGCTAGGCCATGGTTGAGTATTCCAAGGAGAGAAATTTTGGTTTGCAGCAGGAAAGGGTGAATTAAAATTAAGTGGATCGGAGGGCATACCTTGTCTTTGATGCCAAGGTCTCCTTTGAGCTATGTAGAATAGTTGCCCGTTCTCTCCTTCAAATGGCTGAAATTCTAGCCTTTCAACCTTCTCTTGCTGGATATTGGACACCCTTTTGCATTTGCAATTGGCCTTCCTTTGTCTACAGCTGGGGAAATACTCAATAAGCATTGCTTCCGCCTCTTCTTGTTTCTTCTTGATGTGAAGAGTGTCCAAGTATGTAGCCATATGGCTGATGATATCCTCCTTCATGTTGGACAGCAAGTTAATGATTCCCACTCTTGAAACCCCATTGGTTGCTTTGTTTGTGATGGATGTCCTTTCTCCCCTTGGTCACCTGGTGAAAGTTCTTGAATAATTTTTGGAAACTTTGCAAATTGTTTCAAAAGGTAATTGAGAAACATCACCTTGCCCAATGAGATTCAGGGCATCCATGCAATCATCATTAACCCCTCTCAAAAAAACCATCTTCAGTGATTCTTCAGACAATCTATTTTGGGGGTTTTTCTTTAAGGCAAACTAGAATCTTTCAACATAATCTTCCAGTGGCTCCTCCTCTTTTTGTGACATCCTGAATATGTCATCTCTCCTCCTATCATGTTCTCTACAGTAATCTTGGTATTTCTCCAAGAATCTCTCCTTCATTATATCCCAGTCTAGAATGACATCTTTCCCTAGCCCCATAAACCATCTCAAGGTTACATCCTTGAGAGTGGCAAGAAAGAGTTTAAACTTGTGAGCATCTGAAGTGTAGTCATAGCTCCTACACAAGATATCAAACTCAAATGGAAACATATATGGCTCCTCTATCACTAGGCCATTGAAGACCAGTAATGCTGAAGGTGGAATATTCTTCAGCACTGTAGCCCTCTCCTGATCAGTGATAGGAAACTCAAACGTTGCTTGCTCTAGTGGATCATCCACCGCCGCATCTGCCATGGTTCTAAAGGTCCCTTCTGTATTTGTGGAAAAAGCTAATGAAGATGTAGAAGGTGTTGATGAAGATGGAAGAACAGGTCCTTCTCCTTTAGTAATTTCTACTGTATAGTTGATAAAGTCAACAGTATCTTCTCTGTCTTGATAATTTGAAGGGAGGAATCTACCTCAGTTGTCTCTCTGACTCCACATACAGTGGATTTAGCTTTGGTATATCAGCGGTCCTGCACAATGTTAGTACAATTTTTGGTGTTTCTTGAAGAGTGAATCTATCAATTGACCCTAATGCTGGAATGAAAATTTAAGTTATGAAAACATGTAAAATGAGCCTATGAAGGTAGCACCATCCTCGGCAACAGCACCAAAAATGTAGAGTCTAAATAATGCGTTGTAGACTTGACACAATTCAGGGGTAAACCTATCTGAATAGTCCACTTGACATTTTACACCTAAATTAAATTATCAACCAAGGAGCGTAAGCTTTTGATGGCACTGCACTATATGTGCCTTCAGGGGCTCATATTCTCCTAAACTATCCTATTCAAACCTACTCAAATTATTCTCCTTTGTTGGAATTCACAGAAATGCAAGAACAATAAAAATAGTTACAGAACCTAGTGCCTACAGGTACCTGCAACATAAGTTGTAGATAATTGCTAACAACAGAAAAGTACAGAACTAATCCAAAACCATTCAAAATGATGAGAAAGGTAATGATAACCTCTAGAGGACTAAGATGGATCAATTATACATTTGTTCATGAACCACAACTACTGTAATTAACAACAAGAGTATTCTACTTAACTCACAATGCATTTATAACATAATAGAAAACATCTTTAACAAGAATGCGTAAATGAATAAGAAAATAAATGAAGTGAAGATCAGTACCTTGAGTGGCTGGCTCAGGGAACTGACTCACTTAGTTGGAAATCAAATCTAACTTAGATACTCATGCATCCACATAACACATAGTTCCTTTCATTCCATATCACAAAATATTTCAAACAAAATCTTCTTTGCAGATTATATTCAATAATTACATTTCAACAATTCATGTCTGGAGAAATAACTAACTATTGTATCTTCTAATAGTGAATAAAACAACTAACAACTAAGTAACTCCCTTGACTCCAAGCTCATCCCCTAACTTATACGAAATGGGAGAGTCTTATTCAACTACCAACTAACTACAATCATTAATCCATTCCCAGATATTAGGATACAGAGTTAAGATTGATTTATTAATTCTAATTGAATAGAGGAAGGAGAATCTTATTCAAATAAGAACTCCTATGCAATGGCTCATATGTGAAACACATAAACTGTGTTTAGAATCTTGGAACAAGTCTACTTCTTCTGTATTTATTTCTTCCCATAATGATTCACGTTCAACTTTTAGCTTCCTGCACTTTTGGTAGCTTGATTTCAACTTCTTTCAATTCCCTTGTTCTGCGACTTGCTGCAAATTCTCCTCTCCTTGATGTCACGTGCTTGTTGTTGCATAGGGGTTAATCCACAAAACATATGCATGCAAATAACCTTCATAATTAAACAATAGAATCTCATCTATATTGCATACATACTCATGTTCAAATCATTCAATTGATAAATATCATCACCATATTTCATATTAACAAAATAGGTTCAAGGTTTTATAAAATATATAAAAAGATAGTATATCATGATGGTAATATTTGAAAAGTATCCAGAAGATCATGTGCAAAAGGTCTGAAAGCATATAAAAACAACACAAAAGAGGCTAATATTTAAACCCATCACCTATAAGAGAAGTTATAGGCTTTAAGGATGGGTGATGGTGATTCTATTGTTAAGCACCAAATGCATTCAATGTGATTATTACATAGTTACAATTTGTGGGGGTGAAGATGGAAGAGTAAGACCAATGCATGACCCTTCTATGTTCTTTGCAAGACTCATGGGACAACCTAGTAATGGCTATTGAAAGTATTGTCTCAAAATTGGTGCAAGACAAGGTTGTGGGTGTTTTTATCTCTAAAGAGATAAGGATAAAGGCTACTGAATCCACCAAGGAGGCCTTGTTTGTTCATGGGTGGTCTAAAAAAAAAGGGCAATAAGAAGGTCAAGAAAAAAGACAAGAGCATATCTAAGTCTCTTAGAAAGTCCATGGAAAAATTGTTGGAACTATGACGATACAAGCCACTTCAAAAAAAACTACAAGGAGAAAAAGAAGAAAAAGGTCAAATTTAATGATGATTCTAATAAATCTTCTCAAGAGGATGTAGGAGATGCCTTTGTTGTATCCTTGTTTATGCATGTATGTGAGAATGAATGAGTTATCAACTTTAGAGCATGTTTCCATGTGACTCCCCATTAAGGGTGGTTTTTAAACTATGAGAGTTTTAATGGTGGGAAGGTATATCTCAACGATAAATCTTACCTTAGTATTGTTGGTTCTAGGATGTTGGGATTGCCAAGATCAACAAGCAAGAACCAGAATAAACTTCCACAAGTTATAAGCACACCAAATAAGCCTAATTGATATATTCAAAAGTTAATTAAAATGTACATAGATGCCTTGTATAAATAGGAAAGAAAGAGGAGGTAGGAAGTTAGGAAACAATGACTAACTACCTCTCCAAAAGTGCAAGACTTGTAAGCTCAAATGACAAGTGTTTGAGCAAGTCAAAAGTATGCATGCAATAGGTGTCTTCAAAAGATGAGGACACATGTCTCAACCATATGAGATGAGACAAACTCCTAAAATTCCCCAAGTGGAGACTTAAGCATAGTGTGAATAGGACCTAGTCAATCTAGAAAGGTAAAAGCTATTTTCACACTAACACCCCCCCTTAAGAGCAACTTAAGGAGAAGCAATAAAAAGATAATGGGTCCCAGCTACTAGGCCATGTTAGGTACCCATTTACAAACAAGTTTCTCATAAGTGGAGTAAAGGAGAAAACCCAGTGGGAAAAACCCCTTTCTAAAAGAGAAAGTATACAAGAAAAATGTACAAGTGAAAAAGAAGAAGATAGAAGGAGGACTCAACATGACCCCTCAAGAACTACTTCTATCACTAAAGTACATTAAATGTTCCCCCCAAAGGAGATAAAGAGAGAGACTAGAGATTCCCTCATAAAATGATGGATTCTGTAGTGCTGACTGATGCTCGAAGAAGAACGCTGAAAGTGATCCCTAAATGATGAACAACATTTCTTCCCTGTGGAAGAAAGAGAACTGCAGAAAGGTGCAAGTGATCTTCCTAAGTGATACAAACAAAGTAGGTCTTTGAATGTTGCACATAATTCAGAGACTAAAATGAAATCCCTGTAAGTTGTATAT
This sequence comes from Cunninghamia lanceolata, assembly GCA_027924645.1. NCBI lineage: Eukaryota > Viridiplantae > Streptophyta > Pinopsida > Cupressales > Cupressaceae > Cunninghamia > Cunninghamia lanceolata. Next base: position 1,332,460 of record BSBN01001753.1, read on the forward strand.
AAACCACATGTCAAAGCAGAATAGAATCAAGAGATGCAAGGACAACATCATGTTGCAATGAATTTGTGGAAGCCCTCTGTGAATCAACATGGAACTCTAAAGTAGCAACAGGTGATGGTGGAGGTGATGGTTGTCTTGTCGAAAGAACATGAACATTCAAGTGACCAAGCTGTACCTCCGATGAATTATCCACACTAGATTCGAGAGGGTGAATTGTAGAGAATAAATCATCAGGAGCAAAGTGAGAAAAGGTGTAAACATGAGAGAAATTATCAACCTTTCCAACTGCAACAACCTCTTTGCTCTACAAGTCTCAAATAATGATTGATTTTGATGTGAGCTCAATAGTCTTCCTTGTCCCACTATTTGTAATTTGATAGATGGAAAGAAGATTGTTGGACAATTCAGGAATGAAAAGGACATCAGTGAAACATCGTTCGCCTATGTCAATAGTTCCTTACCCACAAACATCCATATATGTGTTGTTTTTCATTAGTATTTTAGATGCATTTGTATGGTGTAAGGATGAGAACAGAATCGGTGAAGAAGCCATGTGATGGGAAGCTCTAGAATCAAGATCCATCACCCAAACTCTGAGACTACAAATGCAACTAGTGCTTTGCCCTTAGATTTTTCTGATGTTGATGGAGAAGATGAAGAAATACGTTCTTTAAGTTCAAACATTTCAAGTTCAGTTTTTTGAAGACGATTCTTGAACTCATCTCTTTCCTTTTAAAAACAGTTGATTTCTTCATGCCCAATTCTTTTACAATAAGAACAAGGAGGCTTCTCCTTAGAATTTTTCCCTTTTGATGAGGGAGATGAATCAAGTGGAGTTTGTGATTTTGATCCCTTATCTTGATGACCCTTATCTTGATCCTTAGATGGTTTCTTTGCCTTGTGATTTGAAGATGTATTTTCAACAAGAGCATGTGATGTTAAACTTTCAATACACCCATTTGAATTAGCTTATCTTTCTCCCGTGTTAGATTAACAACAAATTTTGCAAGTGTAGGCATGGTGTAGCTTGTACCAAATGCACTCCTTGTAGTATGAAAAGCTGAAACAAATACTGAATATTGTGGACCAAGTTTGGACAAAATAATTAGGACAAATTGCTCATCTTTCTTTTTAATGCCGCATTGCTTTAGTTGAAACCTTAGTAGATTTATCTTAGTGAAGAAATATTGGATTGTTGTGAAGTCTTGTGGATTGAGACTTATTAATTTATTTTCCAATTGGTGCCCTCTCATTACATCTTGCTTTCCAAACAAACTCAACTAACTTAGTCCATACTTCATTAGGTGTTGTGGCAAAGTCAAGATGAAAGAGAAGATCTTGAGAAATAGAGACACACAAGGTACCATAGGCTTCATTACTACAATTATACCACTTATGATTTTCAGATGCTGAAGTGGGTTCAAGTTCCAAACCCATTGTGACATGATATAATCCTAGTTTCTTGAGTTGGATTTCCATTTTTTGCTTCCATTCATGGAAGTTAAATGGAGTGAGAATTATATTCATTTTATGGAAAAGAACACAAGACAACCCCCTAATATTATATGTTGCTTTTAGAATCCCCCTAGAAAAATCATACAAGATTTGTTTACAATTTTTGCAAGCGGAAAGCTGAAATCAACTGTTTATAAAACACAGTGATTTTTCCATTGTGATAAAAATAGCTATGCCAAGCTAAAAATTACATGTATAAACAAGATCCTTGTGTTTTTCTAATATTTTTCAAAAAATAAATTGCAAAATTTCAATAAACGGGGTTAAAGTTATGTCCCGTCAAAATTTTTAACATGGTTAAACTTAGGAGCTTACAAAATTAGTTAAAACAGTAAAATTTCTAAAAAAATCTTCACCATAGTGAAGGTGACAGATACACCTTTCTATTAACTGTAATTATGTAAAAATCAACCTCCATAGGAGGAATTGATCACAAAATGAAAAAAAAACCCTTTTCAAACTCTTGGAGGAGCCAGTGGTGGCCCGGTGGTTGCCTGGTAGTGGCTCGATGGCAGCCCGACAGAGCCCCAAATGGGCCAAACAAGTGAAAAATGGATCAACCAGGTCATCTCTTTAGCCGGTTTGACCGGTTCACAGGCCAACATGGATGGATTTAGGGCCGAATGGGTTGAGTTGATGGCATGGAGACCAGATTTGTTGTAGAAGTTCGAATCAAACTACAAGACATAGGGAAAATTCTTTAGGCCCGATGAAGGGTGCACAGGGACCGAAGGCCTGAGAGAACACATAGGCCGTAGGAAACTTGAAGGTTGTAGGGTCTTCTTAGTGGCAAGGGAGCTTGGATGACACTTGGCCAAGGGTTTGTAAACCAGGATCAAGGGCCAAGAGGCTGAGTTCGTTGTGCAGGGTCTGAGCAAAGGATGCTTAGGCCGTCAAAAAGGGTCGAAAGGCTAATGAAGACCTATGTTGAAATTTGAATCAAAGCAGACTGTGTGTCCACCAAACTGAGGTTGATGAAACTGGGAGTCTGATCACGAGGTTAAAAGTTTTGAAGTGGGCAAAGAGGCCAGTTTGAAATGGGGCAAGGCCACTTAAACCAAAGTCGAGGCCAGCCCTTAAAAAACCTGCATAGAAAACTGTAATCAACCCAAAAATGACCAATTGAAGGAGGCAAATTTTCCCTTTGCAAAAAAAATTCCTTTTTTACAAAAATTTTGTACAGTACGGAAATGGTCGTACAACCATACTATACCCTAGGGATAGAGGCTAAAAATTTTGCAAAAATTTACTTTTATCGAAATTTGCCAAATGAAGGGTCATCTTTATTGTCTCGGGCCTTCTGGACTCAACGGTGAGGTCCATTTGGCTCCATGAAAAACTCTTGATAAGGCTATGTGTAGGATTCACCCAAAATGGGAAGGGTTTTGCTAGCATGGCTCTAATACCATGTTGTGATTGCCAAGATCAACAAGCAAGAACCAAAATAAACTTCCACAAGCTATAAGCACACAAAATAAGCTAAATTGATATATTTAAAAGTTGATTAAAATGTACATAGATGCCTTGTATAAATAAGCAAGAAAGAGGAGGTAGGAAGGTAGGAAACAATGACAAACTACCCCTCCAAAAGTGCAACACTTGTGAGCTCAAATGACAAGTGTTTGAGCAAGTGGAAAGTATGCATGCAATAGGTGTCTTCAAAAGATGAGGACATGTGTCTTAACCATATGAGATGAGACAAACTCCTAAAAGTCCCTAATTGGAGACTTAAGTAGTGTGAATAGGATCTAGTCAATCTAGATAGGTAAAAGTTATTTTCACACTAACAGGATCAAGTCTGATTCTCTACTAGAAGGATTAAGGGTATTTCTAGAGTTTTGCACATCCTTGGTTTGGCATAAAACTTGTTTTTTGTCAATTGATAAAATAAATGATGTGAGTGTGCAAGTGCTCTTTAGCAATGGATGTTATAAGATGGCTCAAGGAGTCATGGTTCTCATGAGGGGGGTTCAAGTTGGTACTTTCTTTTGTCTTGATGCATGTGGTTGCATACAATGTAATAGATCTTTAGTATATCCAGTGAAGAGATCTACAAAGTCTGCATCTCAGTCATCGAAACTTGCAATGAAGAGATCTATTATATCTAGTTTTGACGATTGTGCATTATGGGTACCTAAGCATGCTCTTATCTTAGAGAGTAAGTTACCCTCTAAGAAGATAATGTTATGGCACCAGTGTATGGGCCATATTGGTGAGAAAGGTCTACAAGTATTGAAAAATAAAAATCTTGCATAGGGGCTTCTTGATTGTTCTCTTAAGTTTGATTTTTGCAAGGTGTTGGTTCTCCAACTGATTTACAAATTATCCCTAAAGGTTTCACAAACTTATGATCAAGATTAAGTGCATAGTTGGCCAATTAATAGGAAATATTTAACTCAAATATTTCACCTACACTTTAGGCTCTGCAAAGCCTAGGCAGGTCTTCCTTATAAGACACTGATTTAAAATGAGTACTCATAAGTGACCACAGTGTCAAGAAGAAAAGATATCTTCACACACTTTTGGCAAGAAACTACAAGGTTAATGCATTCTTTAAGCTAATCTTTAGTAATTTTTGAAACCCTGGTGTGAAAATGCAAATAATTACATATAATTTAGACAGAGCATGAGATTTGTCATTTTAAGAGTATTGTAATGGGGATTTGCTCAAATACAGACCAGTGCCTTAATAGGGGAAAACAGAGTCATAGTTATAGTCATAATTCTGTCACAGTTTACATATACCTGGCCATCTAATTAGATGTTAATGCATTGCAATAACAAAGACTTTGTAAAGGAAATCAATAATGCACTCATACTTAGTTATCCAACCAAATATAATCAGCATTTACCATTATTTATGAAAGGATTACTCCATTACTTGAATGAATACTAACATAAACAAAAGTTTTCATAGAAAATGAATGCAAGAGAATCAACAATCCTTGATTATTACTTCTGAAATAGCTGATTACATTTGACGAATGGAGATGATATACACAAAATTACTTGCTTTCATTCAAAATCAAAATCAGGGAAAATATTCCTAATACAAAAGAAAAACAGACAACTAATAACAAAGTTTTTCCTATTTTTCCACTAGTCTAAACTTTTGCCAAAATTTTCCCAACCCTTTGAAAAGATGAGAGCCTCCCATTTATAGAACAAGGGGACCTGTTACAATGCAATAGATGGGTGACACATGTCACCACCCAAGTCACCAACTAACTCCTAAAATAGAAAGATAACAAAGCATAAAGATACTTTAGGAGCGTAGTATATTCCACTTAGATGTCAAGGTAGTGAGTAGGGGTAGTTAGACATCTCCTGGACCACCCACATGTCATAGTCTTCACTTGCCAAAGTTGACGCTTTGGCAACTGCTGGATGCCACAGTGGGGGTGAATGGATTGCCAAGTGCTACTCACCTAACCTCCTCAACTCTGTCAACTAGAGTTGGACATTGGGAATTAGGGGTTTCCTTCACCACATTTTGGGTAGTTGCATGCAGTTGGAAAGGCCTAGCAGTAAATCCCATAGCTCATCAGGTTCCAACCATTGGGAGGTGGTGCTGAAGGAAGGAACAGGATGCCATAGCAGAGCAAGCACTACATCAGCTATCATTGAGCCATTCTCATCGAATACAGCCTTGAAGGAAGCAAAAAAGGATTAATTACCAATGTCATTCATTCCTAAAGATAAACTCCTCTATCTTCTTAGCACTGAAAGAACACAACTTCAACCAAGAGAACAACGACAAACTACTTGCAAGGATGGAGAACATCTTGAATGCTCTAGAAGAATGGAAAAACCATAAAGAAGACTAAATGATAAAATAAGGGAATGCCAAGTCTCCTTGTATAACCAAAAGGTAGTCTACACAATTACTCAACTCTCAATCTCTCCAAGATTCTCTGGATTTGTTCTTATCATGTACCCGTGCCAACTGAGAGTTCACACATTCTATACCTTCTAGCAAAATCCTTGAAAACATCAACCAACCAAAAATGGTAAATTGTCCTTATACATTACATAATGTACTTTTGAACCCATAAGGAGAATTCCTCCTTGGATGGCCACCTATGCTTCAAGACCCTCTCAAATTTTCCAAGATGGGTTGCATACTAAGCATCTAAAAGTACTTTAGACGCCCTAACAAAATTACCAATCTTGGATTCCAACTCCAACAACCTATCCAACTAAACATTACACAAGACCAAGTCAACCCTGTCCCCTAATGAGATGGATGAAACAAGACCTGGGATGATGTCATTAAAATCATTTTTCCATATCTCAAATGTCTTTTCCACACCATCAGCTCCTGAGATAGGCAATAGCAAGTGATTTTCAAGAGACTTGAAAATACTTAACTTATCCATCAACATCACATCAAGTTTCCCTTGAAAAGCTAAGATGTCATTCAAAAGTCTAGTGATTTCACTTGTATCTAATATGTTGTCAGGGGCTTCAACATCGTTCTTTGAACTATTGGCAATAAGGATCATCACCTATAGACATAGAATCCACGTGCTCAATATATATTTTGAAATTGTCCCATTACTAACATAGATATCAAAAGCCCTTTATACATTATGATAACACAACCAAGCATCATCAACTCTAGCAATAATGTAAGACATCCTATGGCTAAACATACTATTTGTTAGAGCAATTTGTTCACTCTTTCTCTCCCTTTTTACATTGTCAATAATATTTTTGCTCTTCCTTAACTCCTTCAATTGAACAATAATGGAAAAGCCTCTCTCTCATGTCCTGACATACTCCTTGGACTGGAAGAAGGGGTGGCAGATGTCATCTCAGTGACTACAGGGCCAACAAGGGATTTCACTGTATTATACTCCTACAGCAACTTCACATAGTCTTCATTCAACTTGTCATAATCTAATTTCAACATTTTGGCTGCAGCCTCACTCAACTTTATTGTATTAACCAGAGATGCAGCCTGGGGGACAGATGTATCTATTAATCTTCTCACAATAAGGTGCCTTATGAGTTCATTGAAATATTTGATCACCTAAGGCTTATTTTCATCAGGAGCCATGGCCCATATTGCCAAGGATTCATGTTTGGCACTGAAACCTTGTCCAAATAATTTCTCAACCTACTCCTGAGTCAAGATTTCATCTTCTATGCCCCCTACCTCCTGATAGTATCCATAGCCACTACAGAAGATATATCCCATCCAGATAATAGTAGAACTCCAATTTCTTTGACTATTTGTTTGCCCTCTTCAAAAGTTATTTTTCCAATGTCCATAGCAATCTCCTTTAGTACACATTGAGATACCTCCTTCATTTCTTCTTCTCCCACTTTCCCCTGCTCCTCATTCAATTTTTTCAAGTACATATTAGAATTCTTCTTAAGAAAAAGAGACTTAAATTCATTAGACCTTATGAATTGGTCATTTGAGAAGAACTCTTTGTAGGCAAGTGCTCTCACATCTCGTACTACCTTGCTCCCTTCGTCCAAACTTTATAAAACTCTTGTTGGGGGTATCATAACAACCTCATTCCTATGGGGAGACCTAAGCACCTATTGGATCTTTTCTAGATCAATCTGGTTCTCTCCCACCTCCTCTGTCAAGGAATATTCAACCAAAAGTTGATTCATACCAGGCTCCTCAGGGGGAGGCATCTCTTGCCAAGCTACTTCTACCATTCCTTCCACCTATGAACACACAGGTTGCTCAACCTCCTACTCCTCTAGATGTTGCACCTCAGGGGACTTTGGCTCAATAGGCTTCCTTTTGGGAACAAACTTAAGGTCTTCCATATGTTCAAGTATTTCCTACATTCTAAGAAATGGGTCAATTATCTCTCTCAATGCCCCTTGGTAACCAGGGTCTTTTCATAGCCTCTACCTTTCTCTTAAAACAATGAGAGCCCAATTGTCTCTCCTATGATTTACTTTGACCTTAGACAATCAATTCCTAATTAAGTCCTCGTTTTCAACAAAATGATGCTCAAATCCTGATTTCTCCTTACTCCTAATTTGATCAATGAAATGTTTGGGGTCATAATTCATGTGGTCAGTGACTGACATTATGTATCTTTGTAGTATGGGACATGCCACCTATAATCCATCCTTAGCAGTGATCATGAAACTAGGGAACACAATATTTGAAGTGACAAAAGATCCCTTCTTATGCAATCTTAAGTGTGTCTTATCAGGTTCATTCAATTTCCATATGGTTTCAAGGAAGGCAATCCTATTTGGTATCTTCTTAGGAAGAAGGTGAGGCATAACAATTGAGCCATAAAGCCTAATGAGAGTTACATCAGAATATAAATACTAATCTCCCCAATTATGGTCAACCTTATTGTTTGGGACCCTTTCATTTAGTCTCAAGAAATACATAATTTCCTTTGACAATCTTGGTTTCTCCTATCCCAATAATGACAAAATTATTTGCACAAAATGCTCCTCAAATCTGTTGTAACTTGATTGCTTTCAATGTGAATCCCACACATGTGTTTGGCCTTGAATATGCATGAGGGTTTCATCGTTAGTCAAGCTCTATATTTGCAGCTCCTTGCACTAGAATTTACCACCACAATGTAATAATATATGGCACAACACCAAGTATCTTTTGAAAGAATGAGCCTCACTCTTTTGTTTACATGCCACCAACTCCTTATGAAGTTCATTTTCAATATAGGTGTTGTAACCAAAAGATTTGTTATAATAGTCATCTTGGATGTCAACAATCATCACCATGATGTGATTTGGTACCAAGGGGTTGTGATCAAGTCCAAAGACTTGACATAGAGAGAAGTAAGTCATTATAAAATAATCCTCAAACCCTTATTATCTGAGAGGCTCAAGCTCATTGTCACCAATTTTTACTAGCCTTCCATCACTACCTCTTGGTCTATGGCGAGGTAAGTAACATGTTATGTAATCTGCCTATCCCTGTTATATTTTTTTTCAAAGCATCAGGGTTAATTTCCACATTTTCCAATGGGTCAAGGCCAAATACATTCACAATTAGTTCCTTATTCAATTCAAAAAGTAGCCCTCGATTATTACTTGACAAAATCCTAGTTGTAGCATTATAATTATTGCTAATAGCCTAGACTAGGTCTACATTTACAAACACATTAGGGACAATCAATTTCCTAAGGCCAATCTTCCATATATTTGATAAGGGTTTAACAAGGGATCACCGGCTATAGAAATATTTAAATAAGTCCCATCCTTCACTTGGTAAACTAGCATCCCTGACATGTGAATGGAAGTCATAGAACTTATCAGTTAGAGCCCCTATGCCCTGGGCATGCTTGTATCTCTTTGAAGAGCCAGGGAGTTGTTTAATTATGTTCTGGGATAGGTCTCATTTGTCCTTACTGCTACGGGAAGATTTCTGACTCATGGTTGTAATGGATTTTTTACCTGACCAAACTAGAGTTTGCCTATAGCTTGATGGTTTCTTTAAAACAGGAGAATCACATAGAACCCTAAAACCCCAAAAAAACCCTTTAATGTAAAGAAGAAGGATTTTAGGACTTACCCAGGACACACTTGTGAATTACAAATGGAACTAAGAGGATGCCAAATACCTTCGTCGTAAACTCACCAGCAATTAAGAAATTAGCTCATTAATGAATGAAAAGAAATACCCAATTGAATTTGATTATAATCGAATTCTCCCCATCTTCCATTAATTGCTCAAACGGGTCGAAGACTACATCAGCATCAGCACACCGCGAATGTCACCAACTTTGAAAATTACTATCACCCAAATCAACGGATAGCACATGCCATAGTGAAAAATGCAAGCTTCCTTAGGTGATAAATCTACAAGGACGCATTGAGAAGACAGTGTGCGCTGAGTCATTGGATCATCATTTAATAACCCAGTTAAAACACCACTATCGATTTAAATTTGCTTGATGGGACACTTGGTGCAATATCACACCATTGCAGCCTTGGATTAAGTAAGCTAACTCCAAGTTGCGCTGGGGTGGGACCAAGGAGTAATGAACAGGATCGTGCCACTTGGCACACAAAGATTTGATCCCTCATAGCGTACACGTCAAACAAATAAAACCACTGGGATCATGCCATGTGTATAGATGAGATAACAACTCAAGCAATGGCCCACTTAATCCATTGTAAGGCTTAGAAGGCACGTGGCCCTCAATCGCAACATCATAGCCTTAGAAAATAAGGCAAAAGGGGAGGTTGCACTGGGTAGAAGGCCAAGCGTTGGGAAATAGATGCTAACACATGTCACTATTTCATATGTAAGAACCAACCTATTAAAACATGAGCAAAAATAAAGCACATGTGGGATCCTTGGTACATGTGGCCTTATAACGCTTCAATGCATCCTTTAGATAATTCACTAAGAGGATGTGTTAAGGCAAATCGCTTACATTGGGAATATTTTATTAAGAAAATAAGTGGGAACCATAGGGCCAGTCAAGCCACGATAGGAAGGAGCTTCTCAAGGTGACTCAAGTGAAAACTACCAGGAGAACGAGTCACCGCAAAGAAAGACGTTGGGACATCAGATTTGAAAAATTGAACAATAAGAACCTAGAAACAGGAAAAACAAAAACAAGGAATAAAGAACCCTAGAATTTTATAGAGACTAACACTAGGATTGTATTTATGGAAAACAATACCATGTTTAATTTTATCCTAGTTCTCATAAATCTTCTAGGCTATTGGATTTTATTCATTATAATTTATTTGGTCTTGTAAATGTTCCTTGTAAAAATATTTATATTATATATCATTTATTAATGATTATTCTAGGAGGACATGGGTATATTTTCTCATAAATAAATTTAAGGTCTTTAGTTGATTTAAGGAGTTTAAGACTCTTTTGGAAATCTAGATTTGTAGAAGGATTAAGGTGTTGAGAATTGATAACGATGGTGAGAGTTATTCTATAGAGTTATATAGATTCTATAAGGACGATGACATAGAAAGACATAAGACAACTCCATACACCCCTTAATAGAATGTTGTAGAACACAAGTAGGATGTTGATGGAGAGGGCTAGGAGTATGCTTAATCAGTAAAAGCAAGAAGATGAGTCCACTTCTCGTGGAAGTTTCAGACTTAGCCAAAAACACGAAATTGGGAAAAGTGAAACGGGATCCTATTTTTTATGAAATGGGATCCCGTTTCGCTTCAGGAGCCCAAGCCAAAAGTGGGATCCCATTTTCTAGAAATGGGATCCTATTTCATAAAGGGTTAAAATTTAAAAAGAACTAAATGGGATTCCATTTCTTAAAATTTCATTTTCTTGCCCAATTTTTTCTATGGGTTTTGGGTCAGAAAAAATGCTTGGGGAGCCGACCCTTAGCTTTGGACCTACTTTGACCTACAACTTGAAGGTCATGTCAGTGTCACTAGAAAAGAGTGACTTTAGACGTATGTCTAAAGATGTTTTTTGTAGAATTTTTTGACGAAAATAAAACCCATTATAGATGAGATTGTGTAGATTCCAAATATGTATTTTTTTACAATTGGATTATTTTTTTCTATTTTTCAAATATTTTTTATGGAACCGGTCCATAAACTTGAAATATCAGGTTTTCTTATTATTTTAATAACCTTTAACTAAAATAATTTTTTTAAAAACAAATTATACGTGCACAATCTTCAGACAATTCTTTTCAAATTTTTTTTTAAATGATAAGTTTAGGTCATCTTATGCATGATGTACATGAGGGATTTTCAAAACAGTAATTACAGCCAATAAAAAATTAATTAAAAAAAATTACAAAAAATATCATGCACAATCTTTAGTGTGTTATAGATCTTTTCCCAAAAGGATTCGGAAAAATACAATTATTTAGGTCAAAATATGGATGACGTACACGTGCATGGTATGGTAAAAAAAAAAGTGAGTTTTAAACAGTAGTTTTTAGGCATGCCTATTGAAAATTAATTTGTATCATCTAGGTATTAAAATAAATTACATATTTGGAAACTAGACTCCGAGCACTGCATTTCATATTACTGACTTTTTTTAAGATTCAATCTTTAACTGCTTCAAATTTTTAGGTCAAATGTGACAAATTCTGAAAATTAGGGAAAACACTTCCACTTTTTGGCGAAAAAGTGGACTCAACTTCCTACACACACCCTAGTAGATCCTCACAAGATGTCGTTGAACCTTGTGCTTTAGTTTGATTTATCAATTTGGCAACCAACAGAGACTATTTACAAAAGGAGGCTAGATTCCTCAACACATCAATATTTTGTTTAGGCCTTCTAATGAAAATGTAAATAGATTTCTAAACTCAAAGCATAAAAAAAATTAATCTAGGAAAGCTTTTGAAAACTAGATTTGATAAGCATAATAAATCTAACTATGAGAGCATCAACAATTTAATCTAGAAAAGCATGTAAAATCTATATATGAAAGCATGTAGAATTTTAACTATGAGAATGAACAGTAAACCACAAATTTGATCTTTCAACATAAATTCACAGAACTTTGAAACTCTCCTTAAGACGAAATGGAAACTGCATAACTTACTTAAACAACAAAATCACAATGCTACGGAACCTGTAGGCTAGCACATGCTACTTCACACGTCCTAAAGATAGAAAATTCATGACAACATTGACAAAATTTATCACAGACATACACAAAACATAAAAGACAAATACTTATCTATATAAATCCTTCGAGTGACCAACTCTCTGGAAGGTGAAGAAAAAAACTTGTAAAACTTCAAAACATCAATAAATTAATCACACAGTATTCAAAAATACCATATTACTCAGAATTTAGCAAGATATTTTTTGAATCTAGAACAGTCTACTATCTTCGTACATATATTTGTGAATAATGGAACAATACTATATATCTGCTACTCTAAGTTCATTCCTAAAATCTAGAAACTGGTGGTTTCATACATTTGCCACTTGTAAAGTTTTTAACTGAAAACATTATATATTAAAGGATTCTTCTTTGAGAAAATGACTAAAGAAATAAAGGCTCTGAGTGGGAGCTTTTAAATACATGTCTTTGATATAACAGAAGAAACAAGTATGCTAAATGTGAGGAATAATTAATATGACTGAGACTTTGTTGGAGTACTGCCTAAGACCTTTTCTAGAGTCTCCAACCTCTGGAGCTATATTTTAGAAGCACTCCTTCCTCCATAAATTCTTCTTTCTCCTTGTTGTAAAACCATGTTTAACAAAATAGATCTTTTGCAACCGCACTTTATTAGCTTAGGAGCTCAATTTAGTCAAAATAGAAAGTAAAGTATTTATACATTATTTTCAAATAAATAAATAACAATCTATCATATAAATCAAATATTATTGGCATGGTAGGCTCAATCAGACTGTGGAAAAGGATAATTTAGATGGTTACGATGAGGTTAATTTTTACATCATCACTTTCTCACCCTCTTAAGGTTGAGTAGGTCCTCCTGCTCTTTGTTGTGATGGTCCACCTAATCTGTTCTACTTCTCTGCCCCCTTTTTCCTATTGTGTTCTTCAAATAGTGCACTATTATCATACATTAATCTTGTTGTGATGTTTCATTCTCTTGGATTCTGAGTAAAACCCTTACCCAATTGTACCTTGAGTCTCCATGTCTGGTATTCCCATTGAAATTGGTTTGTAGTCACATATACTAGAGGAGGTGGTTTAAGGAGTGGTGGCAGTTTAAATCTCATTCCCACCTACTTCACTTTTAACTCTTTTATCAATTTTTCCACCCCCGTGCTCTTTTATAAGACCATTTGAGATTAGTGGGAGAAATCATCTTCCTTATTTTTAGATGGATGGGTAAAGGGGTGTATCTCTCTTCACATGCTTCCCAGGCTCTATCTATTAATTGAGGACCCTCTGTTTGAAAATTCTCATAGCAGAGTCTAGGACTTTCACTATACTTCTGATGGGGAGCGCACAGTGAAAACACAGAACGGGTCCCACTTTTCTCACAGACAGCAAGACTTAACAAATGAGCCACCGATACATCCTGGTCTTCAGACAACAAGGATCGGTATGACTCTCTCAAGTCTTACCGTTGCTCTACCTTACACTGATAGCTCAACTAAATTTATCTTCGGCGAGATACAAAAGGACTCACACCGAGTCAATCAACTCTTCTTCATCGGCGAGACTTACTTCTATCGGCAAAGTCTTCTATCCTTCAACTGATGCCCCGATGACGATTAAGTTCCTCTCATCTTAACCGTGACGACTTCAACGCCAGTTGGGCGTGACTTTATCGGTAAACTCCTTTGATGTGCTTCCAATATGCCGATGGCATTTGCCTTCGGTGAGACTCTTCTCATCGGCGAGCACTTACAAATTCTGGCCGATGCGCCGATGGACCAACTCCCTTGGTAAGACTGCTCAACTTCAACGGACTTGTTGTGAGTCCCAGCGACTCACCGATGCACAGCTTACTTTCTTCCTCTTCAACCGAACCCTAGCACATGGAGATGCTAGGTCAACCTACTGTGCAAAACATTCTGTCTGGATCCTCTGCACCGTCGAACACAAAAACAAAACAAGAAACAAAAACAAATACTTGTACAACGAAGCCATTCCACTAATTTTGATAGAAATCATGCCAGTGGAATGCTTCATGTCGACATACTGCAACGATGGAAAGCATAGAAAGAGTAGAAATCTATAATTATATGAATTGCAGTTACAGGGAACAGAAATCAAATTGACAGAACATAATAGTTTTATTTCTCCTTAGAACAATACACAATCACTTTCACACACTTCACCCTTCTTCTCTCTGATGGTTCCTTCCTCTGGTTGTTATCAACTCAACCTGTCGGTAATTGGAAAACTAACCGATGCAAACAGTTGGAGGACCAACCGATCTAAACTACCTCAAACTATCCTACAGCCCTGTTTTGGCACTATGTGATTACAATATGACAAAAGTGTGTTTTAAGTCACTTTGGACTTACAAAATGGGTTCTAGGTCCTAAAAGACCTAGAGACAAATAGAAATGAAAATGCATTGGTCAAATAGACCTTATTACAAAAGAAAATAGGATTTTCTAGGTGCTCCTGCACCATACTCCTCGGGTGAAAGTTGTCTCAAGTCCTCTTAGAAACTAATTGCTGCAAATCACCACACTGCTTTTTGATGTCTTCTTCCAGCATCCATGTGGCTTCTGAGTCTAGAAGTCCTTGCCATTTGACTAAATGCTCAAAATAGGTCTGATTTCTTGTCTTCTTGGTTGTCCTACTATCCAAGATGCACTCCATCTTAGGTGGTTCCTTAGGTGGTAAATGTTGCACCCACTCTGCATTGTCTTGGATAGAATCTGCTGTACCTTCGCCTATATCAGGACTCCTATATAATGTTAGATCAGAAACATTGAATATAGGGGAAATAGCAATATCATCAGGGAGTTCAATTTTGTAAGCATTAGGACCATATTTCTCTAAAATCTTACAAGGTCCAATTTTTCTAATCATCAACTTGTTGTGGTTTCCCTTGGGTAGTCTATTCCTGTTGAGATGAACCATGACCATATCTCCTATTTGGTACTGCACATCACTTCTCCTTTGATCCAGTCTAGCCTTGATCTTCTGACAATTCTAGTATCTCTGACTTGTTGATGGATATCTTTCATAGCCTCTGCAAATGTATCAGCATGTTCACTCCTTTTGTCCAACCCTTGAACATCTCTCAATTCAAAAATTCCTCTAGGATGACTACCATAGACAACTTCAAAAGGACTTAGACCTATACTTCTATTTGTAGAATCATTATAGGCATATTCTACTTGTGGGAGTACCACATCCCAACTACCTTCATGTTCTCTTGTCAAACATCTTAGCAGATTGCCTAATGACCTATTCACAACCTCGGTTTGGCCATCAGTCTGAGGATGATAGGTTGAACTAAAGGACAAATTTGTACCCAATCTTTTCCAAAAGGTTCTTCAAAAATGTCCCACAAATTTGTTGTCTCTGTCAGATACAATACTCAAAGGCAATCCATGAATCCTGACAATCTCTTTAAAGAACAAGCCTGCAATGTAACTAGCATATTGGTGGTTTTACAAGAAATAAAGTGAGCCATCTTGCTAAACTTGTCTACCACAATAAACACACTGTCATAACCTGTCCTTGTCTTTGGTAACCCCATCACAAAATTCATACTCAAACTTTCCCAAGGTCTGTTTGGTATGGGCAGAGGTTGGTACAGTCCTACATTGGTTGAGACCCCCTTTGCTCTCTAGCAAATCATACAACTCTCAACAAACCTTCTGATATCAGATTGCATCCTTGGCCAAATGTAAAATCTTCTTACTAGATCTAAGGTCTTATTGAGCCCAAAATGTCCTCCTAAACCACCACTATGTTTCTCCTTCACTATATTATCCCTCATTGAACACTTAGGGATACATAGTTGACTTCCTATAAACAAAAGTCCATCCTGCAATGTATAATCTGAAAATTCACTGTGGAAAGCATTGGCAAACTCACTGCATACCTTGTAAATCTCCTTGAAATCTTCGTCCTCTTCATACAATCCTTTGAGTGCCTCAACACCCATGCTTTGTAACTACACTTCTTGTACTGTCAACACCCTTCTGCTCAAAGCATCAGCAACCTTATTAGTTATCCCCTTCTTATGTTTGATGATGAAGGTGTATGCTTGAAGACTTTCCACTGACTTCATGTGTCTATGACTGAGCTTTTCCTATCCATTCAAAAAACTAAGAGCATGATTGTCAGTGTATACAATTAATTCTTTAGGAAGCAAGTAGTGCCTCCATTTTTTTAGAGCTTGTACCATGGCATACAACTCCAAATCATAAGAGGAGTACTTCCTCTTAGCTTCATTCAATTTTTCATTGAAAAAGGCTACTAGTCTGCCTTCTTGGCTCAACACTACCCCTATGGCTAGCCCACTTGCATCACATTCAATGGTTAAGACCTTATTGAAATCAGGAAGTACTAAAATAGGATACTCGGCAACTTTCTGCTTCAGACTTTCAAAACTCTGATCTACCTCTTTTGTCCACACAAACTTCACCTTACCTCCACCCTTGATGGTCTCTAACATAGGTGCACAAATATCACTGTAGTTCCTAATGAATTTTCTATAAAATGTGGCCAAACCATGAAAACTTCTGACCTCTCCTACTGTCCTAGGTGTAGGCCAATTCAAAATAGCTTCTATCTTGGAAGAATCCATTTTCAAATCACCCTTAGAGATGACAAAGCCCAGGTAAATCAATTCTTATTTCATGAAGTCACACTTTTCCAAGATTATTATTAGCTTCTGATCTTGCAGCCTCTTCAAGACTATCTCCAAATGTTTCAAGTGTTCTTCCTTGCTCTTACTAAACACCAAGATATCATCAAGGTATACTACCACAAATTTCCCTATGAATTCCTGCAACAACTCATTCATTAGTCTCATAAAGGTGCTAGGGGCGTTTGAAAGACCAAAACGCATCACAAGCCACTCATACAACCCTTCATTGGTTTTGAATGTTGTCTTCCACTCATCCCCCTCTCTTATTCATATTTGGTGATACCCACTCTTTAAGTCTATCTTAGAGAAATAAGTAGCCCCTCCCAAACAATCCATTAGATCTTCTATTCTAGGAATAGGGAACCTATACCTGATGGTTATCCTATTTATGGCCCTAGAATCGGTACAAAGCCTCCATTTCCCATCCTTCTTTGGGGCTAAAATAGTAGGTACTACACATGGGCTAAGGCTCTTCCTTATCAGCCCTTTGTTTAGGAGTTCTTGAATCTAATTTTCTATCTCTTTATTTTGTTGAGGGCTCATTTTATATGTTGCCTTATCAGGAAGTATTGCTCCTGGTATGAGGTCTATCTGGTGGCTAATATCTCTGACAGGTGGCAGGGAATCAGGTATGTCTGTTGCAATCACTCCTTTATAACTTTCAAGCAAATCTCTGACCTCCTTAGGTCCTACTTCCCTCACACTTTCCTCTCTTTCCCCCTTAGGCTTCACAATCAAAGAAAAACCTACTCCACCACCTTCCTTTAATGTGTCCATGAATTCTTTTTCTCCTACCATCATTACACTAGACCCTACATGTTGTGGATCCTCTTCTACCAATGACTGTATCCTATAAGTCACACCATCCTTTTGGAATGAGTAAGCATTATTTTCTCCATCATGATGAGCCTTTATGTCAAACTGTCATGGTCTACCTAACAAAAGATGGCAAGCATCCATTGGAAGGATGTCACACAAGATTTTATCTCTATACCCCCCAATATTGAATTCTACACATGCTTGTTCATTGATGAGTATGTTTTGCCCCTTATTCAACCAGCTGACTTTATATGGGCTTCTATGGGGTATCTTTTCTAGATTCAACTTATTCGCTGCTTCCAAAGATATAATATTGTCAGTAGAACCAAATTCAATAATAACTTTACAAACCTTACCTTGGATCTTGCAGTTGATTCTAAACAAAGCCCTTCTTTGAGACGGTTCAGTCTACACTGGTTCCTTGAGCAGTGTCCTCTTGATCATCAGATTTTCTCCCATCTCTGATGTTAGATTCACTTCAGGAGATGTCACACTCCTTGCATCCTCTTGAATCAAAGTGGTTCTCTTCTCACCACCATGAGAAGTTGAGGCCTTCTCTGGACACTTGTATGCCAGGTGCCCTATCTGATTGCAGTTATAGCATCTCATATTGGAGAACTTAGATCCTCTACCTGATCCATTTGTCCCACCCCTTCCATTAGGCCTTCTTCCTTGGTAGCCTCCTCTAGTACTTGAGTCTCCAACTTGCTCTTCTTGGCTAGACTCACCACTAGGCCTCTGGTTAGGACTTCTTCCTCCAAAACTACCTCTGCCTCTGAAACTTCTTCCTCCTCTACCTCTATTATTCTGCTCACTCTTTCTCTTTATCTTCTCTTTAGCCCTCAAGGCCATTTGGAAACACTTGTTCACTGTTTCTGGTGCTAAGATGCTGATCTCATCTTGGATGTTCATCCTTAGGCCATTCAGATACCTTGCCACCTTCTCTGACTCTTCTTCTTGTCTCTTTGATCTAAGATTGATTTTATGAAACTATTGTGTGTGTGCATTCACATCAAGGTCTCTCTGTCTAAGGTTCTGCAATTTCTTATCTACACGTTATAGTCCAGGGGTAAGAATTGTGCCTTGATTTTGGTCTTCATCCTTTCCCAAGAGGTTATCATATTCTTCCCCTCCTTGACTCTCTCTCCTTGCTCATAATTCCACCATGCAAGAGCAGACCCCTTCAATCTTGCCTTTTCCAACTTAACCCTCTTATCATCAGGGACTTCTTTGTATTCGAAATGATTGTTCAATGCCTCAATCCAATCAATCACCTCTTCAGCTTCCATACTTCCACTATACATAGGTAACCCATTTATGGTGTCCCTATTGACTGACTTCAAAGCATTTACAAATGCCCTCTGGTCTGCTGGTATCTCCTCTATCCTCTTATTGGTTTCATCAATTTCTGTATCTCCTTCATTGTTGTCACTTTCATCTTCCCTATCCTTACCCTGGGTTCTTTTCAACTCCTCGAGCTTGGACTCAAACATCGCTTCAATCAGTTTCTTCACTGCATCTTGTGACATGCTTTTAGGAGGCATCGTGTCAGCCTCTGCTTCACTTTCATTGTCTGACATACACCAAGACCACACCACCTGAGTGATCTTCAAAGCTCACTCTGATACCAATATGATGGGGAGCGCACAATGAAAATGCAAAACGGGTCCCACTTTTCTCACAGATGGCAAGACTTAACAAATGAGCCGCCGATACATCCTAGTCATCAGACAACAAGGATCGGTATGAATTTCTCAAGTCTTACCATTGTTCTACCTTACACCAATAGCTCAACTGAATTTATCTTTGGCGAGATACAAAAGGACTCACACCGAGTCAATCAACTCTTCTTCGTCGGCAAGACTTACTTCTATCGACGAAGTCTTCTATCCTTCAACCGATGCCCCGATGATGGTTAAGTTCCTCTCGTCTTAACCGTGATGGCTTCAATGCCAATTGGGCGTGACTTTATCTATAAACTCCTTTGATGTGCTTCTGATATGCCAATGGCATTTGCCTTCGATGAGACTCTTCTCATCAGTGAGCACTTACAAATTCTGGCTGATGCGCCGATGGACCAACTCCCTTGGCGTGCTCGACTTCAGCGGACTTGTTGTGAGTCCCAACAACTCGCTGATGCATAGCTTACTATCTTCCTCTTCAACCGAACCCTAGCACATGGAGATGCTAGATCAACCTACTGTGCAAAACATTTTGTCTAGATCCTCTGTGCTATTGAACACAAAAATAAAACAAGAAACAAAAACAAATACTTGTACAATGAAGCCATTCCACTAATTTCAATAGAAATCGTGTTAGTGGAATGCTTCGCGTCGACATATTGCAACGATGGAAAGCACAGAAAGAGTAGAAATCTACAGTTATATGAATTGCAGTTACAGGGAACGGAAATCAAATTGACAGAACATAATAGTTTTATTTCTCCTTAGAACAATACACAATCACTTTCACACACTTCTCCCTTCTTCTCTCCGATGGTTCCTTCCTTTGTTTGTTATCAACTCAACCTGTCGACAGTTGGAAAACCAACCGATGCAAACAGTTGGAAGACCAACCGATCCAAACTGCCTCAAACTGTCCTACGGCCCTGTTTTGGCACTATGTGATTACAATATGACAAAAGTGTGTTTTAAGTCACTTTGGACTTACAAAATCGGTTCTAGGTCCTAAAAGACCTAGAGACAAACAGAAATGAAAATGCATTGGTCAAATAGACCTTATTACAAAAGAAAACAGGATTTTCTAGGTGCTCCTGCACCAACTTCTCCTTCATAACAACAAATTTCTTGATTCTCTTGAATTATTTTCAAAAACCATAGGGTTATGATAGTGATCCCTCATTAGTGGACCAATTCTCTTCTCTACCTAAAGATATTCTTTGGTTCTATCTTACCAACTTATCTAGTTCTACAAGTTAGAAAGAAATGATCTCAGTTGTACTTCACCTACAAATAGATTGATATAAAATTTTGTGTTTCTTTCAATTAACAAATTATGTGTGAAGAATTCACACCATAAATTTTGTTGTGCAGGGGAGAATGCCTTGAAGGCTTCCATGAATTCTTTGTCATTTGGGTCATGGGGGAGATTACAAGAAATCCTTAACATTTTTCATCTCAAAAAAATTTCATTTAGAAACATAAAATATAACCTTGAAAGATTCCTATATCATAAAAGTAGTTCACCAATTTGACAAGCCTTCATTTTGGTTGCATATAATTGGTCATATGACTCATGCAACATTACCAGTTCTCTTTTTAATGTACTCTTTTCAATTCCTACTTTTCTTAGGAAATAGTAATGTTCAATCCATGTTTGTAGTAGAGGAGGGATATGAATTTGAAACCACTCCATTGTAGTTGGTTTTGTCTGAACCTTTTTTCTCTCCATGGGTGGTTTGACCCTTATCTCTCTAAGTTCTTCCTCCATTTCTATTTTTGATTGATTGTAGTTGTTAATTCCTTCTTATTATTTTCTTGTTTTTCTATGAATGCTGCTAGAAAATCCACAAAATTATTTGTCAAATCCCTAATTTGTTTGTCTTTATTGAACAAATTTCTCTGCATTTTTGTATTTATTATTTCTTTCTCCTATGATTGGTCCAAGTGTTTCTAAAAACATTCAATTTCTTTATCTTTTTTCTTGTAGAGAAGTTTTCAATTCCTAAATTTTATGTTGTTGCCCCAAAATTGTTTCTTCATGTTGAGAAATAGTCTGCTTTTGTTGCAGAATTATCTGTTCATTCTGGGAGAGCATATGTTCAAGTTGTATAATTTTCTAATTCAATTCAATTATTTGATTCCCTTGCTTTTCCTTGTCTATTTCAACGTGATCTTTTGGAGTGATCCCAGTATCAAGTATTTGAAAAATTAGTGTTGTTTCTAAAAATGGATGTTCTACTCCTTTCTCCTTAAAATTTTCCTAAGTTTGTTTATTTTGAATTCCATCACAATATCAGTTGGAAGTCTCTACTCAATTGGTATAGGAGCTTCTATTGCAGTTGTTGTAAATGTAGTTTCTCCTACAACTATTTGCACTAGTCTTATAGACATTTCTTTAGTTTCCACCATTTCTCTCAAAGGAGAGATTGATGTCTCTAGAACTTCCTCTATTAGGTTTTCATCAATTGTTGAGGTCTCTGGATATTTATTTTGTTTACTCCATTATGGAGTCGGCATGTGCTCAAAAAAAATAGAGCAATCATTGTTTGCAACCAAGCATTTGCTACTCCACAGGGGAGGAGGTTTTTGCATTTTTTGTTTTGATCGTTACTTTCTAGCAACTGGTGGCCCTATTTCTTGTTCCTCATTAGAGACAACAATTTCATCTTTTTCATGTTGTTTTGGAGCCTCCTCTACTGGCTCATGATCTTTTAATGGCACTTTAGAAGTTTGGGAAAGGTGTGGCTCCAGAACCTCTTGTGCCCTAGGAGAATCTTGGGTTTCTGCGGGTTTTTGAGCTATTGTGGGTTCTATAGTCTTTGAAACCTCTTATTCCTGTTGAAGTTATCAAGCAACTCCTTCCAGAGTTGTGACTACCAACCCTCAAGATTCTCCTATTTCTAAGTTTTGCTCAAGATCCTTGTTTTCAATTTTTTGAAGAAATTTATGCCATTTCCTTTTTGCTTTATGTTGTTTTAAAATTTGGTACTTACAAATCATGTGATTAAACCATGGTGTTTCATTCTCCCATTCCCAATTTTGTATTTTTCAATCATACTTTCTAAAGAATGAAATAGATATGCAAGAATATTGATTTTTAATTTAGGTTTGGTTGTGTCATAGCGTTGGTGGGTCAGCATATGAAATGCTAGCCCCACAATTATAGCATATTGGCATTCATAGGTGATGAACTTCATCACCCAAACCACTAAGTTATTTTCCAAGTTTCAATGAGGGTTTTTTGTTAATCCATTTATTCTCACCTTTTTTCCTATTACCATTTTGGGCTGAGGTTCCCCCTCCTGAATAAAATTATCAATCATTTTCTGATAGGTAGTATATTTTTCTTGAACTAAATCTAGTCCTTCTTAAGGAATTCTAATAATTGCAGAGAGAATTTGAATACTAACCTTGATTTTCTTCCCTCTAATGATTGCATGGTCATTTTCAAAGTTCTCCATGAATTCCTTCACCAATTCTTTATGATGGCCTTCAAAATTCTTCAAAAATTCTAACCACCCTGTTGTTTGAGAGACCTCTACCACACTCTCTATTGCCAATATTTTTTCCACTAAAGTTGGCTATGCTTTCCTCTTAGCTCTCATGAGTGCAGATAGATGAGAAAGGACTAGTAATTTTTATAGATGGGGTGAAATTGTTTTGACAACTTGACTAAATTGCATTTGGGAAATTCTTGAGTTGTTAGTGAAAATGGAATGGATTTAAAATCAATGAATAATGGAAATATATTCTTCAGACACATTGCATTAATTATCCCATACTTCCTCGTCATGATTTCCTTGCATTCTTAGTCATTTCCAATATTTCTGTCAATTTAAGTGTTTATGTGTTTCTAATTTAGAAAAAAGGGAATACTCATGACAACTTTTTGATCTCTATGATATAATTATTACTTATTTAAGAAAAAATAATGTACATGCCTTTCTTTCCTAATATGATGTCAATTGGAACTCATTTTGCTAATGGGAGACGTGGTGTACACATGCTTGAAAATGATCATTGCATGGCTATATCTGCAGACAAGACACTTTATTAATGATGATGGCGACATTTATTAATGGTGATGGTGTGGATTCCAAAAGATGACATCATCCTTGTCCTTTCAGAAAACATGCATTTATTATGGTTGATGAAGATATCCCTTAAACGATCTTAGAAAATTATACAAGTATCAAAGCATTGATGAAAAGATGCTTCCAAGATAAGGAACATAACACGGATTCTAGAGCATTGGTTAGATTCTATCAAAACCATGAACAAAGGGGTTTCAGAGCATTATTGAAAGGATGCTTTGGAACTCAAACAAAGGGGTTCCAAACCATCATTGAAAGGATGCTTTCAGAACTTGAACAAAGGGGTTCTAGAGGCTCATTGAAAGGATGTTTCTGGAACTCAACCAAAGGGGTTCCAAAGCATCGTTGAAAGGATGCTTTCAAAACTTGAACAACAAAAAAAAGGGTTTCAGAGCATCGTTGGAAGGATGCTCCCAGAACTCGAACAACCACAAAAGGAGTTCTGGAGTATATTTGGAAGGATGCTCCTGGAACTTGAACAATAATAAAAGGGTTTCAAAGCATCATTGGAAGGATGCTTTCAGAACTTGAACAACAACAAAAAGGGTTCCAAAGCATCGTTGGAAGAATGCTTCTGAAACTTGAACGACAAAAAAAGGGTTCCAAATCATTGTTGGAAGGATGCTCTTGGAACTTGAATAGCAACAAAAGGTTTCTAGAGCATCATTGGAAGGATGCTTCCGGAACTCAAATAAGAACAAAGGGTTCCTCCAGAGAGAATCTGAGAAAACATGAAACACTTCCAGAGCACTGTTATACAAGTGCTTCTAGAGTAAACTTACCAATATAGACTACTTTCCGTAATGAAGATTAGAAATTTCCAGAGGTAATCTACAAACAAACAATACTTCCAAAGTACTTGTTAAAGTGGTGTTTCTGGAGAAAACATACAAAAATGCATAAATATATTGAACTATTTTATGAAGAAACTATTTTTTTTTAGATGAGATTGTTAGAATCAAGATAGACAACTGAAAGGGGGGGTGAATCAGTTGTCCCAAAACTTCCTCTTATTAATCACTTAAATCCTTCTTGTAATTAGCAACATAATAATAAATCAATCATGGAAACATAATGCAACAATTCAAGAGCAGAAATACATTAACACATATGACACCAAGATTTTGATGTGAAAAACTTGGATAAGGGAAAAACCATGGGGTGATTAACCCAAGATTGTATTCTCTGTTAAAAGAATAAAAGGAACAAAATGGCCCATGCCAATTAGGGTTCACTGCCTAAGCACACTGCTCACAAGATGCCCACTGCCTATAGGAGACACACTGTTTATAGAATAATAAATATTACACACTTGAATTGAAGAATAGTATCTTCACCATGCTTGAGTCAGTTCCATTTAATCCCAATACTTCTGCTCTACTTTTCGCACTTCTCCTCTCTACCACACTCTCATCTCCGCTAAGATACTTTTGAAATGACTTTGCAACTCTTATTTATACAAGACATTAACTTTGGGATAATCATCCAAGTCGGCATACTTTACAGAACAAATACACAAATACAACTAGACTAATTACAAAAGACTTCATGTGGATCATCACACTGTCGACCACACAGATCTGGGACTTCAATCTTCTTTGAGGAACACACCATGCATCATAGAACATCTTCAAGATCATCTGCAAGATGTGTAACTCATCTGGTCGGCCAAACTTAGGAAGAACATCATCATCTAGAAGTAATTCTTCAATTACGAGCTCAGTCTTCAATGCGGAACACCAACACAAACTGGACACAATCCAAAGACCTCCACAAGCTTGCCTGAATCACCAAGAACATCCACACTACTTCTGCTTACTAAAATCATTATTTCCTTCATCTGGAACCTCAAGAACACAGTCTGTCATCACTGTCATATTGGAATAGATGCTTGCTGACCTCCATACCATGAACCAATTGAGTTGTCAATTCACATTGACTTCCTAAACACTCCACCAAATCCGTAGAACAAGATATTGCATTTCTGGAGCTCACCGGACCTATCTGTGTTACTCTATCACCTCTGAACAACTGCCAGAACCAGTTTTACTCAAGTGGCCATAACTTCTTCAGATTTTCATGCGGATCTCTCAAAACTTTACTGGATCATTTTAAGACACATATCTACAAACCCTTTGATGAGCATCCTCTAACCTTCATCTTAGCTGGGATCTTTACCTCATTGTCTTCACTGTTATTCTTTGTTCTTGATAGGACTAATTTTCTCAATATCCTCAACATACAACTCATCCAATCCTTGACATCAATGCAACAGGAGTATGTTGACATCATATGTTGCCATCAATGACAAAGGGGGAGATTGTTGCAAGTATGGGCTTAACCGGTATTAAGACAAGAACTTCTTCTTACTGACTGACATAACTCCCCCTATCAACAACAACCATTCACATGTCTTTACTGTTCCCCCTTTGATCAGCAATCACTTTTTGTTTTTCACATGTCTTCTCTCCCCCTTTGACATAAATGGCAAAGGGCACATACTTGCATCAATACCAACTACTCCCCCTGAGTAGCAGCTTCCCATCATCAATCTGGATCACAAGATATGACTATGAGATCCACCGGACTGATGCACATCAGTGCACCTTAATTTAGAACCGGAGGGATAATAACCCCTAACTTCTCCCTGAGATACTCAAAAGAGTCCTTAGGTAGAGGTTTGTTAAAGATGTCTGCAATCTGATCCGTAGAGGGCACAAACTCCAATCTGACTTCATTCTTGTTCACTTGCTCTCTCAAAAAGTGAAACTTGATGGATATATGTTTTGTCTTTGAATGCAACACTGCATTTTTTGATATATTTATTGCACTTGAATTATCATAGAAGATTGTGATAGGTTCCTCATACTCCACTCTAATGTGCCTTAGCATTTACTTCATCCATAATACTTGAGTGCAACTACCTGATGTTGTAATATATTTTGCTTCTGTAGTGGATAGAGATATTGCCTCTTGTTTCTTGCTCAGCCAAGAAACCAATCTTTTCCCTAAAAAAAATGCTCCACCACTGGTACTCTTCCGGTCATCTACATCTCCTACCCAATCCGCATCTGTATATGCATGAAGTGAGAAATCATGATCTCTAGGATACCATAAACCATACTCAACTGTCCCTTTTAGATATCCGAGAATCCTCTTGAGTGCCATGACATGAGATTCTCTAGGATCATATTAGAATCTAGCAACAAGACCAACAACATTCATAATGTCAGATCTAGTTTAAGTAAGATACAATAGTCCTCCAATCATTGACCTGTACTTTTTCTGATCAGCCTTAGGAGAGTCATCATCTTTGCTCAATTTACATCTAGTTGCCATGGGAGTACTCATTGGCTTTAAGTCTTCCATCTCAAACTTCTTCAACAATTCTTTCACATATTTGGTCTGAGATATGAAGATTCCTTTCTTTGTTTGAGTGATTTGCAGACCCAAGAAGAAATTTATTTCCCCAAACATAGACACCTCAAATTCACTTTTCATTTGATTTGTAAAAGTCTTGCACATACTATCTCTTCCTCCAAAAATAATATCATCAACAAATACTTCAACAATAAAGATATTTTCATGATCAATTTTGAAGTACAAGTTACTGTCAGCAGTACCTTTGTTGAAACCAATCTTCAAAAGATGTTTATCTAGTCTTTCATACCAGGCTCTTGGGGCTTGTTTGAGTCCATACAGTGCTTTCTTCAATTTGCAAACCATATCACTATAATTAGACAATTGAAATCCATCTGGTTGCTCAATGTATACTTCTTCTTCCAAGTAACCATTCAAAAAGTCTGACTTGACATCCATTTGATATACTTTGAAATCCTTGAAGGCAGCAAAGGCAAGAAATAATCTGACAGCTTCAATTCTTGCCATCGGAGCAAAAGTTTCTTCAAAATCAACTCCTACTTAGAAATAACCCTTGCAGACCAATCTGGCTTTGTTTCTAACTACTTCACCATCTTCATTTAGTTTGTTCCAGAAGACCCATTTTGTTCCAATCACATTTTTATTTCTAGGTCTAGGAACAAGATACCAAGTGTGATTTTTCTCAATTTGCATCAGCTCTTCCTTCATTGCTTTAGTCTAGCTTTCATCATTGCATGCTTCATTCACTGTCTTTGGTTCAATCTTTAAAATCAGACAATAATTTTTTGAGTCTTGAGCAATCTTTCTTTTTGTTTGAACACCTTTGCTTTTATCACCTATGATCTGATCTTCTGAGTGATTCAGTCTTACATACCTGAGAATTTTGAGAGTTTCTTGCACTTCTATTTCTTGAACAGGTTCATTTAAACTTATCTTTTTTTCTTGATTCTCCGAATCTATTTGGATCTAAATTTTAGAAGGGGCTTGGACCAAAACATCATTCTGATCATCTTCATCATATTCATAAAACCTTGATAGTTTTTCAACACCTTCATCAACCTTCACATTTGTACTTTCTATAATCTTTCTCAATCTCTTGTTATAACATCGGTATGCTTTGCTTTGAGTAGAATAACCCAAGAATATTCCTTCATCACTTCTAGCATCAAATTTGCCAAGGTCTTCATCTCTTTTAATATAACATTTGCTACCAAAGACTCTGAAATACTTCACAGTGGAAGTGATGCCAAACCAGAGTTCATAAGGGGTCTTACCAGTATTGCTTCTGATTTGTACTCGATTAAGAGTATAGACAACAGTGCTTACAGTTTCTCTCCAATAGATCTGAGGAACGTTTGCTTCCATCGTCATGGTTCTAGATGCTTCCTGGATGGTCTGGTTCTTTTTTTCCACTACTTCATTCTGCTGTGGAGTCTTTGGAGCAAACAACTATCTTTTTATCCCATATTTCTCACAGAATTCTATGAACTCACCGGATGTGAATTCTCCACCTCTATCAGACCTTAGACATTTTATGTTTAATCTGGTTTCATTCTCTACCATAGCTTTGAATATTTTGAATTTCTCAAGAGCCTCAGATTTCTCTTTCAGAAAATTCACCCACATCATCCGGGAGTGGTCATCAATTAATAACATGAAGTATCTATCACCTTACAAACTCTTGAGTCTTGTCGGACCCATAGATCAGTATGAACTAAGTCCAATAATCTGGTAGAAGACTGTTCCTTACTTTTGAATGTGACTCTACTTTGCTTACCCAACTAACATTATTTGCACAAACTATTAGTAGGTTTCACCTGTAGACACCCAAAAATGACCAAGTCATTGCATCACTTGCATTTCGTCTAAATCTATCTAATCACCTGCATTCAGCGTTAATTAAATAATCTAATTATTTAATTAATTTCATCAAATTCTTCTAAAATTCTAAAATTCGACATTAATTGAATAAACTCTCTTTATTTAATTAATTTCATTAAATTCCTCTATATTCTGCCAAAATTAAATAATTTTAATTATTTAATTAAATCATTATCCTCTTTCAAATTTCAAGTCTCCATTAATTAAATAAATCTAATTATTTAATTAATTCATCACAAATCTCTATCTTATCTACAATTAAATAATTTTACATTATTTAATTAAATCAATTATTTTTCTAAATTTAAATAAATCATACAAATTTATTTAAATTATTTCAATCCTCTAAAAATAAATAAAATCAAGTATTTTATTTATAATCTTCATATTCCTCTAATCTTGCACAAACAATTAAATAAATTTATTTATTTAATTTACTTTTTCCTCTAAAAATAAATAAAATTAAATATTTTATTTATAATCCTCTATTCCTCTATCATGCACAATTAAATAAATAAATTTATTTATTTAATTTTAATTATCTTTCCAATTCCTCTTAAAATATCTTGTTAACTCATGTGCACAATCAGTCTTATTTTTAGAACTCTAAAAAATGTAAAATTACAAGTTGAGTTATCTATTCAATCAATCTTGTTTTCATCATATTTTAATAAAAATATCCTTGTGGATTGACACATGTGTGCACATTCATCATATTTATTTGATTTATTTCCTTCGTTGATTCTTTTGAATTATTTAGACCATTGATCGATCTCTGTTGAAACATATATAAACCCCCTTCATCTCCTTCATAAATCTTCTTCGATCACTTATTCTCAAGCATACTTAGCCGCGTTTAAGCATACATCGCATCGATTGAGCAACTTCACAATCTCTTAACATTGATCTTTGAGCACTTTACTTGCTTGTTGCAACCATGGTTTTGCAGTATTATTGAGCAATCCACATTCATCCAAAGGGAACAATACAAATCTCGGTAAAAGTTTTTATATTTCATTGATTTATTGGTAATGGCTTTTATTTAGATTCATTCTCTTTATGTTATTGGTTTTTGATTTTGTTAGTTTATCATAGTCAATTTTTTTCATACACATTCCAGCACGCCTAGTGGGACCCACTAACTTTATTTTTTTTTCTAGAAAAAAATTTTTTTTTTGGAAGTTAGGAATGGAAAAGCGCAATCACAATACAGAAGATTTGAAGATTCTTATTCACTAGTTTGAAAGAATAGGCGTTGAGCATTCAAATGGGGTAACTTTAGCTCAAAAAATTTATGGGTTTTGTCAAAAATATCAAAATCCTATCTGGGTATCTCTTATTTTTTGCAGGAAATGCACAGATTTCGAGAAAAATAGATCTCAATACGTGTCCTTATTTTTAGTCTTTTTTTTGGCCTATTTTTAGCAATTTCATGAAATCAGACATATCTGTGTAACTTTAACTCAAAAGATTTCTGGGTTTTGTCAAAAATATCAAATTTCTATTTGGGTATCTCTTATTTTTTGTAGAAAATGCACAGATTTCGAGAAAAATAAATCTCCATCCATGTCCCTGTTTTTAGCCCATACTTGCTTTTTTTGGGCCTATTTTTAGCAATTTCACAAAATCAGGCATATCTTTTGCATACAGAGTCAGATTTTCACGAAACTAGTGGCGTTGGAAAGCTGGTTCTCCCAATTTTTCTGTGGTGAAAGAATTTTGAGGTAATTTTATTAGATTTATCAGGTACACTCAGTCAAAGTCAACCCTTCTTTGCAAACTTCAAATGGTCATAACTTGTGCAAAATTTACTCAATTTTCACAAACTTTTTTTTTTAAATTACATAGAATTTCATATAGAATTTGATCATAATATTCAATCTACTGTACCTAATCATTATTATTAAATTTTTTTATATTGCTCTTTTTTTCACCTAACAAGTTAAGCACTTTTGGTCAAATTGATTTTTTTTTACTAACTATTTGAGTTTTGGTGGAACTAATCAACATTTTACAGCCTCTTAACACTCAAACAGAGCATATGGGTTTCTCTAACATGTTCATGCAGGACGACCTTTGAAAAAATTGACAAATCTATCACATTAAGTCTTAGAAACATATTACTTTCTTAAGGGACAATTGAACAATCATCTTTGCAAATCTTAGAAACATATTGCCTTCTTAAGGGATAATTGAACAAATCATTTCAGCAATCTAAGTCTTAGAGAACATATTACTTTCTTAAGGGACAATGGACATGTATGAGAAAACACCTCAATTTTCTAAGGGACAATGGACATGAATGCCAAAAACTTCAATTTCATAAGGGACAATTGACAACTACAAACGTGTGTGTGCCTAATTTAGTTGTACCTTATTTTTTCTTATAACGGGACAATTAAACCTTTGTTTGACGTGCTTGCTCTTACATTTCAATACTTCCTTTAGAAGGGCCTGCTTTTGGATTGCACTTCATCCAAAAAGGACGACTCTAAGCGAAGTTTTCCTTTGAACCGCTATATAAGAGGGATAAGGCGAAAGCCAAGTCCTAACCAATGTCAGCCTTACCTTGTGGTGCCAAACTGAAAAGAGGTGTACTAGCTCTTTGTGGAAATGATTTTCACATTGAGTGAAGTGTTTGATACTCTTAGTAGGATTGGTTAAAGCTTTTAGTAGCTTGTCGCATTGCTCGTAAGGCGTTGGTCCCTCAAAGTTACTAAGAACCATTCTAGATAGTGACTACTCAATCTACCTCTGAACATTGTGGTAATCATTAGTGCAAGGGGAATCGATTTAAGCCCTTAAGATACTCACCATTGGCTCCCTTGAGAAGAGATAGTATTCCCTTGGCCATAAAGCTCTTGTGACCTACTTGAGCTTTCCAAGGGGAGGGTGAGATATCCCTACCTATCGTCTCTCACAAAGATATTAAATGTCTGACACCTTTATGGAATGACATTTTTATTGACGAAGTATTAAGCTGTGAGCTGATCTACTGCAATGAAACCTTGTCTCTAGGGATAAAAAGTGCTTATTATTGATTGCAATTGTCTTATACCTGTGGAAACATTGGGCTTTTTTGTGAGCCTCGAACATACACTATCTGTTGTGTCAGTCCCTTCTTTGACAAATTTGTTTGTTGTGTTTTCTCTTGCCAAAGCAAATCCAACTAGAAACAAACCAAATCTATCAAAATTTGCCTTTTAAAGCATCAGACACTACTTCAGTGCCTCTGGTATTATAGCAGCTCTCCCTTGGTGGTACAGTAGCTCGCTTTTGGTCACCGTAGCTCACCTTTGGTATAGCAGTACCTCACATTTGGTAGCTCAGTCCATCGCCTTTGGAATTATAGTAGCATGCTTTTTGTTGCACAGTCCTGCGCCTTTGGTCAAATAGTATAGCGCCTTTGGTCCAGTAAATTATGCATCAGATTTTGTCTTTCTCAAAGCACAAGCAGAATCTCAGCATTACTTTTTGTCCTAGTGTATTCCATGGTAACCACTAGGCTCCAGCAAACTATGAAGTCCAAGCAAGTTGTCCCTAGGAAGCACAAATCACCTCCTCACACACCGCAATCAGGTCGACTCAACATTAATCCCAAGGTTACTCCTAGGACACCCGCGGTGAAATCAACCAGCTCTCCGAACATGTCGTACCTTGACCAACCAAGCAACTCGTAAGAGGGTAGAACCCCTTTGGTAAGTACACCTTACTATACCACTAGCTTGCCTCCAGATTTTGTCCCACAAGGTTATATTGTCAATCCAGTCCCATCTCTGGAAGAAAGAGTTCCTTTGGTAAGTACACCTCATTACACCACCGGCTTACCTCCAGATTTTGTCCCACAAGGTTATACAGCAAATCAAGCCCCACCTCAACAAGAGCAACACTTTGAAATAGGTCAATCCTCTCAAGAAGATGGGCAGGATCCTGATGAATTCATACAAGATCCTAGAGCCATAGCCGCCTTTGACAAAATCCTTAGCAAGAACC
Organism: Cunninghamia lanceolata; assembly: GCA_027924645.1. Lineage (NCBI taxonomy): Eukaryota > Viridiplantae > Streptophyta > Pinopsida > Cupressales > Cupressaceae > Cunninghamia > Cunninghamia lanceolata. The sequence continues at coordinate 1,365,076 of BSBN01001753.1, forward strand.
AAGATCATTTCTTTCGCTTGCTAGCAGAACAAGGAGCCAAATTACCCAAAGGTTTTGATCTATCCACGCTTAGCAAGCCTAACAACAAACAAGACACCATAAAAGCGGTGCAAACCATGTCAACAATGACCACGCCCTTACCCGAACAAAGCTGACAAGGGAGAATGATCACACAGTATGAGAATCCCCTTTATCAAAACCCAACAGGAAAGAGGGTCATATCACCACTTATAACTCCTATGGAGATATACAAAAACCAACAAGAGACCCTCCAATGTCAAGCAGAACTATCCAAACAAGCCACTATAGCTCAATCAAACATACAACAAGCTCCTAAATTGTCCACACTAATTGCAAGTGGAATATTGGTTACCCCATCACAAATAGGTTTCCCACCAAATTACAATTCAAGGAACAACTATGTAGCCATGCAACAAGGGTCTCAACAAATACCACCTCCTATATCATCAAACCTTCATGTCTCTCAACCAACTAGGGTCATGCAATCCCAACCACAACATTCTTCTACGCTCGTCCTCCATCGACCTCAACCATCACAAAACACCTCTACCTATGTCCCTCCACCACTACGATCATCAGTGCTAAACTTTTTCAACACATTGCCTATCCACCCTCAACATTCCCAACATCAAGTTTTTCAAAGCTACGTTCCGCCATCGCAACCTAATCCAACAAACTTTAGCTTTCCTCCACCAAATTCTTTTCTCCAACCATCTCAAAGCCAACATTCTTACCTAGCACCACCCCCACCTCCTCCAAATCAAAGCATCCAATTCCAACCCAATCTGAACCCAATGTATAACGCATATGACCCCAACCAATCATTCGACCCTTATAACACCAATGCTCATGGCTTACACTACAATCTTTCGTATGGGCAACAACAACCACTTTAAGGACAACAGGAGATGTTTCCAACCCCTCCCACAACGATGGACCTCAAAATTGCGGAAGTTCAACAACAACTATCTGATCTTACGTTTGGCCACACCAAGAAGACCTTCTCTTTAGAAGAAGTGTGTCCTTATTCTTTTGATTGGTCATTACCCATGATCCCTTTTCCTCAAAATTTCACCATTCCTAAATTTGATAAATACAAAGGAAAGGGTGACCCAAAAGTCCATCTCAGGGAATTCTATCTTGCTTGCTTCGAAGTCTCACATAACGACACATATCTTATGCGTCTCTTTCCTCGCAGTCTTGGAGGTCAAGCTATAGAATGGTTCTCACACTTACCCACGGGTATCAAGTCTTTTAACGAGCTAGCAGAGAAATTTGCCACCCATTTTTCTTACAACGCAGAGCATGAGATTTCCATGACCGATCTATACAATAATAAACAGAAAAATGGTGAAACTTTCATTTCTTTCCTTCAACAATGGAGACAAATGGCTAGCAAATTCCCTTTCAAGATTCCTGAGAAATAGCTTGTTAGCATATTTGTGCAGAACCTCAACCAAGAGTTAGGTTTTCACTTGCAAATTCTTAGTGCTACAACCTTCGATGAAATCACATACAAGGGAATCAACATTGAAAAGGCCCTCATTGCTAAGGGTGTGGTCAAAATCTTCAAAGAAACTAAAGACAATGCTCCTCAACAACAAAATGACAAACCAAAGTTTTGGAACAAAAATAAAAACATGGTCAACGATGGGGTGGTCGATTCTAAACATGTCCAAACCTTCCAAACACTGCTGCAGCTTTCCAAACCAAATCAAGCTCCAAATCAACAGCAGCAACAACAAAGACAGCCTTATCAAAACTAACAACAGCGACAACAAGAGCGACCTCAACAAGATTACCCTCCGCGGCGTCAATTCACTCCCTTGGGAGAGCCCATAGAATCGGTCCTACAGAAGATGTTACACAAAGGGCTGATCACCTTACCCGATGCTCCCCCATATGGTGAACTAGTTTAAAAAATTGCACACTACAGAGACAATGAATATTGTGAGCACCATAGGAGCAAAGGGCACAGAACTGCATCGTGCATGAAACTCAAGCACCTAATCGAAAATCTCATCAAAGGCAACCAAATCTCTTTTGGAGATGAACCACCAGCTCAACACACGAACAAAGACCTCAACATGTACAAGGAACCATTCCCTCACCATGGTCCACCTCCTCCTTAGGATAAATGTAAAGGTATCAATCATGCTTCCACTTCCTTTGACTCCATTGTGGGTCGTTTTGAAGAGAGTCGAGTGTCTACCCTCACAATCAAAGGCAAATCTACGGATTGCGTTGTTACAACTCGTCATGGTCATGTCACCATTCGTGGTCCTACACCTAGTCTCCCAACTCAATCCGATTATAATATTGTCGAACATCTAGGGAAAACGCCAGCATAGATCTCTATCTTGGACCTTCTACGGTCATCCCTTGCACATAGAGTGGTGTTAGAAAAAGCCCTCCAAGAGTCTTCAGTTCTTAACAATATAGCGGTCACAGATTTCCAAGCTATAGTAGGTAACATTGCTTCACCCTACAATGTGGTCTTCTCTAAGAAAGACCTCCCTTCCCATGATCTGTGTCACAATGATGCCCTTCATATTGAAGTTCTCATCCATAAGCACAAAATCAAACATATACTCATAGATGGTGGTGCTGGTCTCAACATCTGTTCTTTAAAGTTACTTAAGCAATTGGGATACTCTGAGGATCATGTCAACATTGATCAAAGTATTACAATCAAGGGATATGATGATGTTGAACGTCATTCAGAAGGTGTTATCCACTTGCCTATACAACTAGGCCCCGTCATGCTTGAAACTCGGTGTCAAGTCCTTGATATTGAGCTGCCTTACAACATTATCCTAGGTCACCCATGGATCCATGCGATGAAAGTTGTCCCCTCCACGTACCATCAGTCTCTAAAATTCCCATTCAATGGTACGGAGATAACTATCCTAGGTGACCCTAATCCTTTTGAATTTTGCCATGTCTTGCAAGGCAGCTATAAGAATTGCAACCAAGTGCCTAAAAATGAAAAAGCCCTTGAATCCCCACTATATGTTGATCCTAAAACTCTAACACAAGCCTCTACAAGTAACCCTAATCCTCTACCTAAAATCAACGCTCACATCCATGATATAGGCTTTGGAACTTATGATATCTCAAAATCTTGTTGTGTGGGGTGGACGCCTTTATCTCCAAAATATTACGGCCAACCACCCATTGCCAAAATCGCTAAAAAAGTAGCTATTCTTCCCCCAGCTTTTCTAACCCAGTTCCAAGAGGGAAAATTATTAGAAGAGGAAACTATTGAGGATATTTCTTCTTGGCTCTATAAAGAGAAAGAATAGTTACTATCCTAGTCAAGCAATATGGTAATGGCTTAAGGATAGTCAAAAACATGGGCTATAAAGGCAAAGGTGGCCTTGGGAAACAGAATCAAGGAACTATGGAACCCATTATTGTGACAAAGAAACTAGACAAGGGTTTAGGATTTGGTAGGAAGGTACCACGCACCTTGGACATCAAGGGTATCCTCGACAAGGTAGCTGAAACTTCTATCATAGATTCGACGTCTAATGAGGATATCTTCGATGACTCTTCCCTCCATATGACTGACCTATTCACCGAATCCTCCGTCTTTATGCTATCATCCGTATCCTTAACCTCCACCACAAACACCCAGAATGTAACACTTGTCTACCCTGAACTTATCAATTGGGACTAACAACGGTCCCCTGTTATTGATGTATTTCAGAATGACGAAGCTCTAGCTGAGTTCATGGGACTCTGGGATGGTATCCCTCTAGGTGATAATAAAGAAGGTTTTGTAATGGAACTAGAGCCAATAGCTTATTTTGGTGAGAATGCCAAATCCTCTAGTCGCAAAATAAAAAATAAAGAAAGATCTCTAGGTGAAAACCACACTGTGGCACATCCTGATCACAAAATAGTAAAAACAAAGGACGTATCCAAAGGTGAAAACCCAACTGTGGCACCTGAGGATGGAGGATTTGACCTTCCCCTACCATCTAAGTATCAAGAGAAGTCAGCTCTCCTAGTGGAAGATTCTACAGAGATAAACCTTGGTACAGAGCAAAATCCAAAGACCACATTCCTAGCAGCATCATTATTAAAAATAGAGCACAAGAATCTTAATAAATTCTTCTTACAGAGAACCATCAACTTTGTGTGGACCTATGTTGATATGCTAGGGTTAGACCCTAAGCTAGTTGTTCACTATCTCACAGTTGATCCAAAAGTTAAACCAGTCAAGCAAAAGTTGAGGAAGATGCACCCACAGATAGCTCTCTTGGTAAAAGTGGAAATACAAAAGCTGTTAGATGCAAAGTTCATCTAACCTTTTGATTATTCAGACTGGGTATCAAACATTGTACCTGTGTCTAAACCTAATGGGCGCATCCGCATGTGCAATGATTTTAGAGATCTTAATAAGCATGTCCCAAAGATGACTTTCCGTTACCAAACATTGATATTATAGTAGACTTGACAGCAGGTCATGAAATGTTCTCTTATGGATGGATTCTCAGGCTACAATCAGATAAGGATAGCAGAAGAAGATCAACATAAAACAACCTTTACTTGTCCTTGGGGTAATTATTGTTGGTGTGTCATGCCGTTTGGTCTAAAGAATGTAGGAGCAATGACAGTGATATTCCATGATCTATTTCATCATATCATGGAGGACTATGTGGATGACATACTAGCTAAATATTCTAGGGCAGATCACATACAAGTTCTAGGACAGATCTTTGATAGGCTCAAGAAATACCAAGTAAGACTCAATCCAAAGAAGTGTGTCTTCGGTGTAACATTAGGGAAGCTATTGGGATACATTGTATCTTGTAGAGGCATTGAAGTAGACCCCACAAAAGTAAAAGCTATACTGGAGATGCCTCCACCAAAGAACCTCAAAGCATTAAGGAGCCTTCAAGGAAGGTTGCAGTCCATTAGGCATTTCATCTCACAACTAGCAAATAAATGTCAACCATTTCAACACTTACTCCGAAAGGATGTCTCATTCCGATGGGATGATAAGTGTCAAGCAGCATTTGATCAGCTCAAAGAGTATCTAGCTACACCTCCTGTATTGGTTCCACCATTTGCTGATAAACCCTTGATATTATACATCTCAACTACAACTTCGGCCCTAGGGCCCCTTCTAGCACAAAATGATGAATCAGGAAAAGAGCATGCAATTTATTATATCAGTAGAACCTTGGTGGGATATGAACTCAATTATTCACCGATGGAAAGAGCTTGTTTAGTAGTAGTGTTCGCTTCCCAAAAGTTGCGGCATTACATGTTGAACCAACACATAAATCTTATAGCCAAAATTGATCCATTGAAGTATCTACTAGCAAAAGAAGCTCTTACAGGCAAACTAGCTAAATGGGTCATGATACTTAGTGAGTTCGACATTGAGTATATAGATCATAAAGCAATCAAAGGATAGGCCCTAGCAGATCAACTAGCAGAAGCACCCATGACAGATACATACCCTATGATAGCAGACTTTCCAGACGAGAATCTATTCACTCTTTCCAACTCAATAATGTGGAAGTTGTACTTTGATGGTTCCTACACATAGCATGGATCAGGGGTCAGCATCTTATTTATCACACCTCAAAATGACTATATTCCAAAGTCATATCGGCTTGCATTCCCCTGCACCAATAACATTGTCGGGTATGAAGCACTCCTCATAGGTCTTAATATAGCAGTTCAATGGGACATCACAGAATTACAAGTATATGGAGACTCACAACTAGTCATTCGGCAAGTCACAGATGAGTACCAAACAAAGGATGAAAAGTTGGTCCCCTACAAGCAACTAGTGGATGCCTACAAACCACACTTTTCTAGCATCACATTTGAGCAAATTCCAAGAGAGCATAACAAGGCTGCAGATTCTATGGCTTCTGTAGGGTCACTGATTGACATGCCAGCTAATACACAGAAATGTGAATTCTTGATCGAGCAATTGTTGATACCAACCGTCGATGTTCCCGTTACTGAAATCATCTGCGAACTTGTTGGTCCCAATTCCCCATGGTACGAAGATATCTATGAATACCTTAAACACAATACCTTTCCCCCTGACCTATCATCTACCCAATACAAAACCTTTATCCGTTGATCCTCCCATTACACCATTCTAGGTGATACACAATATCGCCGGAGTCTCAATGGTATCCTCTTACGATGTCTTAATGCGAAAGAAGCCAAAGCTACCTTACGAGACATACACGAAGGTGTCTGTGGTGCACATTCTACCAGTCTTAATCTCACTAAGAAGATACTCAGAACAGGTTATTACTGGCCTACAATAGAACAAGATGTTGCACAGTTTGCTAAGAAGTGTCTACAATGCCAGCAGCATAGAGATTTAATTCACACACCAGCTCATAAACTACAACCTGTGACAACTCCATGGCCCTTTTCTCAATGGGGTCTCGACCTCGTAGGACAAATCCACCCATCGTCATCTAATGGCCACAAATTCACCATTACCGCCACTAAGTATTTCACGAAGTGGGTTGAAGCCATTCCCATGACCTATATCACCGATAAGCAAATAGCCAAGTTTATCCTTAACTACCTCATATGTCGGTATGGTATTCCCCAAGCCATTGTCACTGATAATGGGAGACCATTCAAGAATCAAGATGTATGTGCCTTGTGCACATAATACAATATCCAACATCGCTTTTCAACTCCCTACTATCCACAGAGTAACAGCCAAGCTAAGGCTTCCAATAAAACCATTCTCAAAATCCTCAAGAAAACAGTCAATGACGCTGGTCGCGATTGGCACTTGCAACTGAATCCCGCCCTATGGGCCTACCGCACTAGTATCAGAACACCAACTGGTGCCACACCTTATGCCTTGGTCTATGGCTCTGAAGCCATCCTACCCATAGAGGTTGATATCCCATCCCTCAGAGTATCCACGCAGAACCTGATTGGCGGAGAGGAGTATCGCACTTCTAGATTAGCTGAGCTAGAACTACTAGATGAAAGGCACCTTGCCGCGCTTAATCATCTCCATGTCTATCAAAACCGCCTCCGGCATAATTACAACAAAAAGATCAAAGAAAGACGATTTCAAGTTGGTGATCTTGTACTCAAAGAGAATCAGAGAAATCAAGCAGATCGAGAAAAGAAGGGCAAGTTTGAGCCTAACTGGTTAGGTCCCTTTATTGTCACAGCAGCATATGCATCAGGAGCTTATACTTTAGCTACACCTGACGACATTCCTCTGGATGAGCCACTTAACAGTGTTCATCTTAAGAAGTTCTATCCCTGATCCTCAGAGTATTCAAAAAAAAAAAATCTGTCCTCTGGTGAAAATCTGGTAAACAAGCGCCTTGGATAAGTACCATAGTGAAAACCTGGAAAACAGGCACTATGTGTAGAGTCAGCATCCATCATCTATCGAGTCCAGTTCATTCCAGGTCCATTTCACAAGCTGCGTCCATCCATCCATAATAAAACCATTGACCTTGTTTGCACTTCCATCTCCCTATCTAGTATAGCTTGGAAATTTGTCAATGTCCATCGTCGTCATCCTACGTCTTGATTTGTGTCAACAATTAATACTGTCTTGTCTTAGGTCAAGCTTTCTATGTCTTCTTCTCCAGTCGCCTTTGCCATTTCCTCTACCAAAATGGGGGCAATTCTTTCCTTAACTTAGGTCTAGGAATGGTTCCTTGGTCATGGTTCACAACAACACGCTCTTCAATCTTTTCTCCTTTCCACAGATAACACTCTTTAACGGACACATTGCTCCTACGATAAGGCTGTTATCTTCCCAACACTTTTTCTACATCATCACACCAACCAAAACTACATATCATCTCACCTCAATCTTAAGGTACCTTGATCCCATGGATATGGGTATGTAGGCAGTCTGAAATACGAAGGAAGTATCTAGTACTCAGGTACATAAGATCTCCCCCTAACCACCTTGACCCATTCATCACTCTACCCAGAACTACATATTATCATCTTTCATCTTTCCTCATAATGTTCCTTGATCCCATGGATACAGGGTATGTAGGTAGTCTGGAATACGAATGATGTATCTAGTACTTAGGCACATACGATTCATCATCATCCTCTCATTCCAATCCATTAACACTATTGCCTTTCTAGTCTTCCATTTTTCAAAGTCCATTCGCCTCGACTTGACTAACTCAAGCAGTAAAACAGCAAGCTAGCACATCCTTTCAAAGCAAAAGTCCTTAACAAACCTGAAGCAAAGCAGCTTTCTTCTAGAGTCATCTACTATCCTACTTATTCCAATTGCCAACATCAGCTAATTCCAGCTTAACCAAAGCACCAGATCAACAAGCTTGTCTTCTGTAAAGTGTTCCATTGTCGAGACCAATACACGCATCTCCTGCGACATGTGGCATTTCCTGCAGCAAGACATTGCCTTTTTAGGTAGATGGCCCCCTTTAACGGACACAAAGTTCCTACGATAAGGCTGTTATCTTTCCTATCCAATCTATCATAAGCAACCTCTTTGGCAAGAGAATATGTTGGCTATATGTTTACTTTGTAAGTTAGTCACTTTGCTTTTTGGTTTATCTTTTGTTCCTTTTATCCATTACCTATTCAAGACTACCTTGGTTTATCCATAATCTTGGTATGTTACGATGCAGTATGGATTGGGGGGCATAGTCATTGCTTTTGTGTGCCATTTTTGAGGAATGATCTTCAGCATCTTTCTTGGCAGCATATTTATCTTGTGTGTGTTATGACCTAGCATCTTACATATTAATATTCTTCTTGCATTTACATGTATTGAAGTTTATTTTATTTTCAAGACTATGGCTCATTCACATGTACCAACAAGGTCATATTATGTCTAAGGGGGTCTAAGATCAAACTGCTTGCTTGCAGAGTCAACGTCCATGCACTCGGATATCACAGCACCTTGGTCTTTTATACCTTGGTAGCAAACTATCCATGTGCTATATCGAAAATAAGGATTGCTCTTTATAAACATTTGTGAAACCATTGCAACAAGCTCATCCATTTAAACCATCTATTTTTCCATGGCCTTATATAGTTTTTCAAGCAAAGATTGATCAACCGTCTTTCTCTCATGTTCTCTCCTATCTCCTTTCTTCTATCTATCATCAACCCTGCCTCGTCTATCTCCAACACAATCTTCTAGTCGAGCGTCAACTCTGTCCTTCTGTTGCTTCCATGTCTTTCCTCTCGAGGGGGCACCCTACGCTAGCTACACAGGGGCAACTAGCTACACTAGGGCATCAAAAATTATATCATGTCTTCAACAATCATTTTCTTTGATGCAACGCTGTAAACTACATTGCATCAAAGAGAGGCAAAATGTAGACACCCTAAACTGACCATGTCGTCACACCACTTACATTTCATCAATTCTTCCAATCACCTGCATTTCAACGTTAATTAAATAAATCTAATTATTTAATTAATTTCATCTATTTCTTCTAAATCACATACTTTCAACATTAATTGAATAATCTAATTATTTAATTAATTTCATCAAATTCTTCCAAAACTCCAAAATTTAACATTAATTAAATAAATCCTCTTTATTTAAGTAATTTTGGCAAAATCAACCTTATTATTCCAAAATTAAATAATTTGTATTATTTAATTAGCTCATTATCCTCTTTCAAATTTCAAGTCTCCATTAATTAAATAAATCCAATTATTTAATTAATTCATCCAATTTTATCTCATCATTAAATAATTTTACATTATTTAATTAAATCAATTGTTCTTCTAAATTTAAATAAATCATGTAAAGTTATTTAAATTATCTCAATCCTCTAAAAATAAATAAAATCAAGTATTTTATTTATAATCTTCATATTCCTCTAATCTTGCACAAACAATTAAGTAAATTTATTTATTTAATTTGCTTTTTTCTCTAAAAAATAAATCTTCTAAAAATAAAATATAATCACATATTTTATTTATCCTTCATCATGCAAAATAAATTAAATCAATTTATTTGTTTAATTTATTTAAATCTCCATATCTCATCTATTCCTCTATCATGCACAAATAATTAAATAAATTTATTTATTTAATTTCAGTTATCTTTCTAATTCCTCTTAAAATATCTTGTTAACTCATGTGCACAATGAGTTTTATTTTTAGAACTCTAAAAAAGGCAAAATTACAAGTTGAGCTATCTTTTCAATCAATCTTGTTTTCATCATATTTTAATAAAAATATCCTTATGGATTGACACATGCCATGTGCACATTCATCATGGTTATTTGATTTATCTCCTCCGTTGATTCTTCTGAATTATCTGGACCGTTGATCGATCTCTGTTGAAACCTATATAAACCCCCCTCATCTCCTTCACAAATCCTCTTCGATCACTTATTCTCAGGCGTCATTTTACAGCGCTTTGAGCATACAATGCATCGATTGAGCAACTTCATGATCTTTTGACATTGATCTTTGAGCACTTTACTTACTTGTTGTAAACATGGTTTCGCAGCACTATTGAGCAATCCACATTCATCCAAAGTGAACAATACAAATCTCGGTAAAAGCTTTCATATCTTATTGATTTATTAGTAATGGCTTTTATTTAGATTCGTTCTCTTTATGTTATTGGTTTTTGATTTTGTTAGCTTAATTTAATCAATTTTCCTCATACACATTCTATGTCTTCTGTGTCAGTCACCCATGCAAATTCCTCTACCAGAATGGGGGCAACTCTTTCCTTAATCTAGGTCTAGGAATGGATCCTTGGTCATGGTTCACAGCACCCTCTTCAATCTTTTCTCCTTTCCGCAAATAACACCCTTTAACGGACACTTAGCTCCTACAATAAGGTTGTTATCTTCCCAACACATTTCCTACATCATCACATCAACCAGAACTACATATTATCTCATTTCAAGTCTTAAGGTACCTTGATCCCATGGATATGGGTATGTAGGCATTCTGGAATATGAAGGAATTATCCAATACTCAAATATATAAGATCTCCTCCTTTCACCTTGACCCATCTCATCACTCTATCCAGAACTACATATTATCATTTCTCACCTTTCCTCGTAATGTGCTTTGATCCTGTGGATACAAGGTATGTAGGTAGTCTGGAATATGAAAGATGTATCCAGTACTCAAGCACATACAATTCATCATTCTTCACCCACCCCAACCCATTAACACTCTCTCCTTTCTTGTCTTCCATTTTTCAAAATCCATTCACCTCGACTTGACTAACTCAAGCAGCAAAACAACAAGCTAGCACATCCTTTCAAAGCAAAAGTTCTTAGCAAACTTGAAGCAAAACAGCTTCCTTCCAGAGTCATCTACTGTCCTACCTATTCTGATTGCCAACATCAGCTAAATCCAGCTTAACCAAAGCACCATATCAACAAGCTTGTCTTCTGCATGAGTGTTCCATTGTCGAGACCAACACACGTGTCTCCTGCGACATGTGGCATTTCATGCAGCAAGACTTTGTCTTTTTAGGTAGATGGCACCCTTTAATGGACACAGATTTCCTACGATAAGGCTGTTATCTATCCTATCCAATCTATCCTAAGCAACCTCTTTTGGCAAGAGAATATGTCGGCTAAATGTTTACTTTATCCGTCAGTCAATTTGCTTTATGGTTTATCTTTTGCTCCTTTGTCCATTACCTATTCAAGGCTACCTTGATTTATCTATAATTTTGGTATGTTGCGATGCAGTACGGATTGGGGGCATAGTCATTTCTTTTGTGTGTCGTGTTTGAGGAATGATCTTTAGTATCTTTCTTAGCAGCATATTTATCTTGTGTGTGTTATGACCTAGCATCTTACATATTAATATTCTTCTTGCATTTACATGTATTGAAGTTTATTTTATGTTCAAGACTATGACTCATTCACATGTACCAACAAGGTCATATTATGTCTAAGGGATCTAAGTTCAAACTGCTTGCTTGCAGAGTCAACATCGCACTCAGATATTACAACACCTTGGTCTTTTATACCTTGGTGGCAAACTATCTATTGGTTTTTCTTCTGAATCAGCATTAGGGTTTGCCACTTCTAATGCACAGGCAGATTCAACCAATAGAATACAGGAGGTTGCGTGAGCTCCTCCCCTTCACTTCTGGTTCTACCGCACCAAGGGGGGTGTCCCTATTTGATAAAAGTAAACCTTGACTAGCTCAATGACAGAAGGATTTAACTTGACAGCAACAGGCAGAATACTCTCATGTATGGACCAAGATTTGTGTAACAAATCACAAGGTTGGCAACATTCTTGGACATGATGTCTGGTTGGGTATGAGAGCATGCAGGGATCCTAATCCTACTCCTACAACTAACAGGTGGAAGGATGAAATGGTTTGATTTGATTTTTGGATACAAAGCTGGACATGGTATATAACCTCAACACAGAGCTAGATTGGTGCCTATCCAGGGCTTGGAGTCGGTAGACATACACCTGTGAATGATCAACATGAACAACTAAAACTAGATTTCAGGGGGATATACATGATATTTGCTTTACAGATATCTCCCAATACAGAGTGTTAAGCTGTCTATACTTATGGCATCCCTATTGCAGTATACCCTTCCCAATATTCAATCTGAAAACAGTTTAATATACCCCTTGAGCAGAAGTTAAAAGATTAAACATTCAACACAGGAATTCTATGTTCTAGAATCTCAGACATTCCTTGAATGCCTAGACTCAGAAGAAAGATACATGCAAAACTAGAGACAGAATCAGCATAACACATGCAAACATAGCACTATTCATATAAAATTGACCATGAAATCAGTGGATTCATGCACAAACATACAACAGGAGATACATAAACTCGCAAGTTTTGCTGCACAGAGCAACCAAAACCAGTTGTATCTTATTACAGAGCCAAATGTTCAACTTTCAACAACCAAAACAATGGTAACACAGTCTGCCTATATCAGCCAGAAAGTGTACCCACAGCAATTAATTACATGATTTTTACAAAAAACTGCCAGATACAGCCCATGAGAGATGGCACCCATAAGTTATCAATGCAGTAGGCAAGAGAGTTGACAGGGGTGGCCTCGAGCCCTGTGCCACCATCTGGAAGTCTTCATGCTAAAAATCGGGCAGTTTAATCACTTGTACTATCGCCCACACCCCTGCTACAATCGCCATTGATGGCTCAACCACCCGCGGCCTACTTAGAAACCGTCGCACTGTTCAAAAAAATGCAGGAAGAATAGTCCCACATGCATGCTGCCGAGACCACTTCATTAGTTTAAAAATGGGGCTGCATACATACTAAGTGTCGAGCGCTTTTGCCGCGCTTGACACACAAGCCCTCACCCAAAGCTAAGCCATCGGCTTGCCCCAAAAAACTCTCGCTGATCTATCAAGTCTCTCCGATGGCAAACAAAACACACCCTCTGTCGCCATGACTCCCTCCATCGGAGCATCCAAAAATCCTCTGGCCGACCTCATGTGTTACACCGATGCAGCCCATCGCAATCCCCTGTCGGCCAGACCAATCCCATCGGCCAACCTGAAACTCCTCTGACGGACCTCAATAGTCTCACTGACACCATCGCAAACTCCATATTTCCCATCATCGGCCAGAGATAGACCATCGGGCCAACTTCCATTGACTAGGCCGATAAAACAAGTCTCACCGATGGCCAAGCAAAAAACACCCGTCGCCAAGACAAAAAACCATCGGCCAACCCAAAAGCAACGCTCACCGACAACAAAAGTCACGCCGATGGCAACTTGGCTTCCCATCTCCGTCGGTGTGACTTAGACTGTCGGAGCAAGACCACAAACCTATGCCGATAGCTGCCATCATGCCGATGAAACCAAAAACATAAAGCTTTGAACCATTGAACCGGTTCAAACAGATGGTTCAATGGCGAGGTTCAACACTGAGGTTCACCGGCGAGGTTCAAACTGAAAGTTCAAAGACACAATCGGAGCACTCAAAAAAAACAAAACTTTCATTGATGGACAAAACATGATGACCCCTTCCTCAGGAAAGATGCTGCAAAACACTGAAGGGGTGCCAAAACATAGAACCTTTTGGATTTTTTGGGAAGGTGCCTGCATGAAAAATTGCTCAGAAACTGATAGTCAATTCAGGCACCAACAGTGGCTCTAATTGGGGATGTGCAGGTGCAAGACTGCAGCGAGAACCCCAGATCTCTGGGATGCAGACCAGTCCCCTATCCATTGGGCACAGAGTCAAACTTGCACCAATCTGCATCACCAAACACATTATTTTAAAATAAGCCCAGGGCCACCAAAAAGGAAAAACCAGACTTTTCCTTTGTCAAACACCTAATTTTCTTTTGATTTCTTCAAATGAAGCCTAAAAGCATTTAACTGTCTGCAGCAAGCCCCTTGGCAATTATTTGTGCTGCTACTCATTTCTTTTTCTTCAACAAATCTACAGCTAGCTTCATCAGCATATATAATTATCAGTTGTAGAATGTCATCATCATATGAGTCACTGATGTTGCTTGGAAAAATAACAGACTCACATGAAACAAATGAATCCACATCAGAATTTTGCCCTTCCTCAAAAAATAAGAGCTCCTCTGTATCAAACATGCAATATTTAGGCACAAGCAACATCTCATAATCAAATTTATCTTGATGAACATACAGATATCCATCATCATCATGCATGGCAGTTTTGTCATTAATGTCCACCTGAAATGTCTCAAGAGAAGGCAGAAATAACTCAGAATGTAGCCCTACACTGAAAGCTTCATAGTCACCCCTGCAATCAACACTATCCCCAACTGTATGAGCACACACATCTGCAATTTTCCCATCCACCTCTGAATAGTGACCTTGTTTTTTATCTTCACCAGTGCCCTGATAATCAAAAGCAAAGTTTTCAACCTCTGCACTATGAAGGTGGCCAAAATCTTCAAGGAAACATTCATAATCAGCATCCAAATATATTTCATTATCTGAAAGGCTCACATATGCATCTGAATGCTGGCAATCACTAGCATATTCACTACCATCCCTTGAATCAATGTTTTCTATATTCAGAGTGAAGCTCTGCATATCCACTTCATATAAATAATTAGGCATAACTGGGATATGCACACTGCTGCAAGACACAACTTCATGTATGTCTCTCATTTGATCAATTGGAGGGCACCTTGTGTCTACAGGCTTGTCTTCTAAAGGCTGATAACAATCTTTGTTTTCATTATTACAAGATGTGCTTACATTTTCTACAACATTTTCTTCATGCATCACATCATGGCTGCACACATTATTCTGAAATATATTTCCCTCTATACAATCATTTCTCAATGCACATACTGGGAGAGCTGAAATATATTCACTTTGATAACTGCTTTGACAACTTGCAGCCATGAAACCTACTGGCATTCCATATTTCTCATTGTTTTCTATGTTCATAGCAAATTGGAAAGCCTGGTGAAGTGTGACTGGTTCTGTATCTCTCAACAGATAACTCATTTCTTCATCAAATGCAGCCAAATAAATTGTCAAGCACAATGCATTATTAGATCTCATATATTTAGGGATCTACCTGAGCAATTTAATAAACCTAAGATTAAAGGCTGGAACTAGCTCCTCATCTTCCCTTTGGATATTCATAAAATGTATGATTAATGAGGCCACATCAAACCTTTCACCAAACTGCCCTAGGAATGCAACTTCTAAATCTATCCATGAAGAAACTGAACAAACAGGCAGGTCTGAAAACCATATCCTAGCATCATCTTCCAATGACTGAACAAAGAGTCTCATTACTACATCTTCATCCTCTACCTCATAATCTTCTATTAAATTACAAAATCTTTGCAGATGTTTGTTTGCCGATTCAGAATCTGATCCACTATATTTTGGCAAACATATTCTAATTTTATTGGGAATAATATTTGGGTAACCATATATCCTTGTGAAATTTAGGGCTTTATATCTTTCAATAAAGAATGGTCTTCTCTGAGAGCACGACCAGGCTTGCTGTTCTAAACTCAACATTTTGAATCAAAGATGAATACCTGGATATATGTTGCAGCATTGATAGGTTCTTTCAACAGAGTCACCACCTCTCAGAGAGAGGACAGAATGTCAGCAAGGCACTTTTGTTTTCTGGATTCATCACCCTAGCAGAGCACCACATGGTTCCTTTTTACTGCAAAAACTTCACTGGAAACTAGATTTTCCAGCCCTCAGGTTACCTGACTCTCTCTGTCCCCAGCGGAGTCGCCAATTTCTGTTGGTTTTTCTTCTGAATCAGCATTAGGGTTTGCCACTTCTAATGCACAGACAGATTCAGCCAACAGAATACAGGAGGTTGCGTGAGCTCCTCCCCTTCACTTCTGGTTCTGCCACACCAAGGGGGGTGTCCCTATTTGATAAAAGTATAACCTTGACTAGCTCAATGACAGAAGGATTTAACTTGACAGCAACAGGCAGAATACTCTCATGTATGGACCAAGATTTGTGTAACAAATCACAAGGTTGGCAAAATTCTTGGACATGATGTTTGGTTGGGTATGAGAGCATGCAGGGATCCTAATCCTACTCCTACAACTAACAGGTGGAAGGATGAAATGGTTTGATTTGATTTTTGGATGCAAAGCTAGACATGGTATATAACCTCAACACAGAGCTAGATTGGTGCCTATCCAGGGCTTGGAGTCGGTAGACATACACCTGTGAATGATCAGCATGAACAACTAAAACTAAATTTCAGGGGGATATACATGATATCTGCCTTACAGATATCTCCCAATAGAGTGTTAAGCTGTCTATACTTATGGCATCCCTATTGCAGTATACCCTTCCCAATATTCAATCTGAAAATAGTTTAATCTACCCCTTGAGCAGAAGTTAAAAGATTAAACATTCAACACAGGAATTCTATGTTCTAGAATCTCAGACATTCCTTGAATGCCTGGACTCAGAAGAAAGATACATGCAAAACTGGAGACAGAATCAGCATAACACATGCAAACATAGCATTATTCATATAAAATTGACCATGAAATCAGTGGATTCATGCACAAACGTACAACAGGAGATACATAAACTCGCAAGTTTTGCTACACAGAGCAACCAAAACTAGTTGTATCTTATTACAGAGCCAAATGTTCAACTTTCAACAACCAAAACAATGGTAACACAGTCTGCCTATATCGGCCAGAAAGTGTACCCACAGCAATTAATTACATGATTTTTACAAAAAATTGCCAGATACAGCCCATCAGAGATGGCGCCCATAAGTTATCAATGCAGTAGGCAGGAGAGTTGACAGGGGTGGCCTCGAGCCCTGTGCCACCATCTGGAAGTCTTCATGCTAAAAATCGGGCAGTTTAATCACTTGTACTGTCGCCCACACCCCTGCTACAATCGCCATTGATGGCTCAACCACCCGCGGCCTACTTGGAAACCATCGCACTGTTCAAAAAAATGCAGGAAGAATAGTCCCACATGCATGCTACCGAGACCACTTCATTAGTTTAAAAATGGGGCCGCATACATACTAAGTGTCGAGCGCTTTTGCCGCACTCAACACACAAGCCCTCGCCCAAAGCTAAGCCATCGGCTTGCCCCAAAAAACTCTCGCTAATCTATCAAGTCTCTCCGATGGCAAACAAAACACACCCTCCCTTGCCATGACTCCCTCCATCGGAGCATCCAAAAATCCTCTGGCCGACCTCATGTGTTACACCGATGCAGCCCATCGCAATCCCCTGTCGGCCAGACCAATCCCATCGGCCAACCTGAAACTCCTCTGACGGACCTCAATAGTCTCGCCGACACCATCGCAAACTCCATATTTCCCATCATCGGCCAGAGATAGACCATCAGGCCAACTTCCATCGACTAGGCCAATAAAACAAGTCTCACCGATGGCCAAGCAAAAAACACCCGTCGCCAAGACAAAAAACCATCGGCCAACCCAAAAGCAATGCTCACCGACAACAAAAGTCACGCCGATGGCAACTTGGCTTCCCATCTTCGTCGGTGTGACTTAGACCGTCGGAGCAAGACCACAAACCTATGCTGATAGCTGCCATCACACCGATGAAACCAAAAACATAAAGCTTTGAACCATTGAACCGGTTCAAATAGATGGTTCAATGGCGAGGTTCAACACTAAGGTTTGCCGGCGAGGTTCAAACTGAAAGTTCAAAGACACAATCGGAGCACTCAAAAAAAACAAAACTTTCACTGATGGACAAAACATGATGACCCCTTCCTCAGGAAAGATGATGCAGATGCTGCAAAACACTGAAGGGGTGCCAAAACTCAGAACCTTTTGGATTTTTTGGGAAGGTGCCTACATGAAAAATTGCTTGGAAACTGACAGTCAATTCAGGCACCAACACTATCCACGTGCTATATCAAAAATAAGGATTGCTCTTTATAAATATTTGTGAAACCATTGCAACAAGCTCATCCATTTATCCATGGCCTTATATAGTTTTTCAAGCAAAGATCGATCAACCGTCTTTCTCTCATGTTCTCTCCTATCTCCTTTCTTCTATCTATCATCTATCCAACCTCACCTATCTCCAACACTATCTTCTAGTCGAGCATCAACCTAATCCTTTTGTCACTTCCCTGTCTTTCCTCTCGAGGGGGCATCCTCTGCCAGCTACACTAGGGCAGCTAGCTACACTGGGGCATCAAATAAATTGTATCAGGTCTTCAACAACCATTTTCTTTGATGCTACGCTGTAAACTGCATCGCATCAAAGAGGGGCAAAATGTAGACACCCAAAAATGACCAAGTCATTGCATCATTTGCATTTCATCTAAATCTATCTAATCACCTGTATTTAGCGTTAATTAAATAATCTAATTATTTAATTAATTTCATCAAATTCTTCTAAAATTCCAAAATTTGACATTAATTGAATAAACTCTCTTTATTTAATTAATTTCATTAAATTCCTCTATATTCTGTCAAAATTAAATAATTTTAATTATTTAATTAAATCATTATCCTCTTTCAAATTTCAAGTCTCCATTAATTAAATAAATCCAATTATTTAATTAATTCATCACAAATCTCTATCTTATCTACAATTAAATAATTTTACATTATTTAATTAAATCAATTATTCTTCTAAATTTAAATAAATCATGCAAATTTATTTAAATTATCTCAATCCTCTAAAAATAAATAAAATCAAGTATTTTATTTATAATCTTCATATTCCTCTAATCTTGCACAAACAATTAAATAAATTTATTTATTTAATTTACTTTTTCCTCTAAAAATAAATAAAATCAAATATTTTATTTATAATCCTCTGTTCATCTATCATGCACAATTAAATAAATAAATTTATTTATTTAATTTCAATTATCTTTCCAATTCCTCTTAAAATATCTTGTTAACTCATGTGCACAATCAGTCTTATTTTTAGAACTCTAAAAAAGGCAAAATTACAAGTTGAGTTATCTATTCAATCAATCTTGTTTTCATCATATTTTAATAAAAATATCCTTGTGGATTGACACATGTTGTGTGCACATTCATCATGTTTATTTGATTTATTTCCTCTGTTGATTCTTTTGAATTATCTAGACCGTTGATCGATCTCTGTTGAAACCTATATAAACCCCCTCATCTCCTTCATAAATCCTCTTCAATCACTTATTCTCAGGCATACTTAATAGTGCTTTGAGCATACATCGCATCGATTGAGCAACTTCATGATCTCTTAACATTGATCTTTGAGCACTTTACTTGCTTGTTGCAGCCATGGTTTCGTAACATTATTGAGCAATCCACATTCATCCAAAGGGAACAATACAAATCTCAATAAAAGATTTTATATTTCATTGATTTATTGATAATGGCTTTTATTTAGATTCGTTCTCTTTATGTTATTGGTTTTTGATTTTGTTAGTTTATCATAGTCAATTTTCTTCATACACATCACCAGTCTTGGAAGCTCTCTTACAGCCTGAGTGTTGCTTATCTTGATGATATTATCAAAATTCACATGACACATTCTCCTATGCCACAACCAACTTTGATCAATTTGAACAAATAAACAACTTTTACCAGTACCAACCAAGTGGAAGATATTACCTTTTGTTTGAGTACCGGATGCAATCTCTATTCCGAAACTTTCAAAGATCTTACACTTTCCATTCTTGAATCAGAGATCATAGCCTTTGTCCACCAACTATCCAACACTGAGAAGATTATTCTTCAGACCTTTAACATACAGTACATTATTGGTTTTGTTCTTTCCATCAAAAGAAATAGTTCCTCTACCTCTGATCTTGCCAGCAGAATTATCACCAAATTTTACAACTCCACCTTCATATCTTTCCAAATCTATAAACTTATTTTTGTCACCTGTCATATGGTGGGAGCATCCACTGTCAATGACCCAATCATCATTTTCTTCAACTTGGGCAGCCAGAGCTCTTTCTACCATTTTATGATTGACAGATTCAGAGGGCATTAGATCTTCTTCCTTGATGGCAATAAACACCCAGTCACTTCTAGATTTGTTCCCTGTCTCTGATTCATCATCTATTACTCATTCATCATCATCCTCATGAACATAGTAACACTTCTTTTGAAATCTTGATCTATTAGGGTTTGGCCTAGAAAATCTTTCTGGACACCTTGAGGCAAAATGACCAATCTTATTGCACTTAAAACATTTGAAAGGAAATTTTCCTTCATACTTACCGGATCCTCTTGGTAGTCTTTTTGCAATGAGAGCCTCAAGTTGTTTAGCTTCTAATTCATCCTCTTTCAGATCTTTTCTTGCTTTCTCATACCAAGAAGATTTTCTTGAGGAACTTTCTCCTAGATCATATCTTTGTTTGCCTTTTGTAGAGGCACTAGCTTTGAATGTTGATTCAGTCTTGGAAGTGCATCACCAAACTTAGCTAACTCGAATGCAGATATCTTACCAATCAATTGATCCCTTGTGATAGTTGTTAAGGATTTGATTTCCTCAATAGCAGCAACTTTATGTTTATAAGTAGGAGGTAAGGATCTGAGAACCTTAGCAACAATTTCATCTTCATCCAGAATTCCACCAGCACATCTGATGCCACAAACAAGCTCATTTACTTTTGTCATGTAAGAAGTGATATTCTCATCTTCAAGTTTTCAAATTTTCCTTTCAGACTCTGTAACTTGGCATATTTAACATACTTGTCTCCTTCATGCATAAGTTTCAATTTTTCCCAAATCTCATATGCAGTTTTTAGATCTATAACATTTGTCAGCTCTGAATCAGATAAGGCACTTAGTAGAGCTTCTGTAGCCCAAAGATTATTTTCAGCATCTCTGATTTCATCTACAGTTCTTGGACCATTTTGTGGAGGAACATACTTCTTTGAAGCCATGATCCAATATTGCATTCCCATACATTGCAAGTGACATTCCATGCAGCTTTTCCTAAGAGTGAAATTGGTTCCGTCAAATCTCAGGCTATCCTTCTTATAGGAAGACATCATGGATCTCCTCAAGTAGTTAAGCTCTTTTAGAGGAACTTAGCTCTAATACCAATTGTTAGAATCGAGACAGACAACTGAGAGGGGGGGTGAATCAGTTGTCCCAAAACTTCCTCTTATTAATCACTTAAATCCTTCTTGTAATTAGCAGCATAATAATAAATCAATCATGGAAACATAATGCAACAATTTAATAGTAGAAATACATTAACACATATGACACTAAGATTTTGACGTAGAAAACTCGATTAAGGGAAAAACCACGGGGTGATTAACCCAAGATTGTATTCTCTGTTAAAAGAATAAAAGGAACAAAATGGTGCATGCCAATTAGGGCTCACTGCCCGAGCACACTACTCACAAGAGGCCCACTACCTACAGGAGACACATTGTCTACAGAATAATAAATATTACATACTTAAACTAAAGAATAACATATTCACCATGTTTGAGTCAGTTCCACTTAAGCCCAATACTTCTGCTCTGCTTTTCACACTTCTCTCTACCACACTCTCATCTCCACTAAGATACTTTTGAAATGACTTCACAACTCTTATTTATACAAGACATTGACTTTAGGATAATCATCCAAGTCGGCATACTTTACAGAGCAAATACACAAATACAACTAGACTAATTACAAAAGACTTCATGTGGATCATCACACTATCGGCCACACAGATCTGGGATTTTAATCTTCTTTGAGGAACACGCCATGCATCGCAGAACATCTTCAAGATCATCCGCAAGATGTGTAACTCATCCGGTCGGCCAAACTTAGGAAGAACATCATCATCCGGAAGTAATTATTCAATTACGAGCTCAGTCTTCAATGCGGACCACCAACATGAACTGGACACAATCCAAATACCTCCACAAGCTTGCCTGAATCACCAAGAACATCCACACTACCTCTACTTACTGAAATCATTCTTTCCTTCATCCAGAATCTCAAGAACACAGACTGTCATCACTGTCATATTTGAATAGATGCTTACAGACCTCCAGACCATGAACCAATTGAGTTTTCAATTCACATTGACTTCCTAAACACTCCACCAAATCCGTAGAACAAGATATTGCATTTCTGAATCTCACGGACCTATCTGTGTTACTCTGTCACCTCTGAACAACTGCCAGAACCAGTTTTACTCAAGTGGCCATAACTTCTTCAGATCTTCATGCGGACCTCTCAAAACTTTACTGGATCATCTTAAGACATATCTACAAACCCTTTGATACGCATCCTCTGACCTTCATCTTAGCTGGGATCTTTACCTCACTGTCTTCACTATTCTTCTCCATTCCTGATAGGACTAATTTTCTTAATATCCTCAACATACAACTCATCCAATCCTTGACATCAATGCAACAGGGGTATTTTGACATCAATGACAACACCGGTTAAGCCCATACTTGCAATAGAGATGGGTACTTACCTTAGCCCACCGTAAAAGGGGTGACTTCCTTCATACAGAAAATGTTTGCTTGCATTTCAACCATTTTTGTAAATTCCTCCTTATCCACTAGTTTTTGGTACAGGTGTAATCTATGACCATTCACCAGAAGTGTCCTTGTGTCTCCATCAATTGGTTTGAGTCGCATAGATCCATTATTGAATACTTCATTTATTTCATATGGTCCCAACTAATGTGTCTGAAGCTTCCCTTTTAAATCCTTATATCGGGAATCAAACAACAACATCCAATCTCCACTGTTAAACTTCCTCTCTTTTACGTGTCTATCATGCCATGATTTCCTCTATTGCTGCACTAGTTTAGTCTATTGTATGGCTTCCCGACAAAGTTCATCTAGCTCATTGAGTTGGAGAAATCATTCAATTTGGGCTCTGCTTAGATCTAAACCAACTTCCATTGTTGTCCTCAATGTTTGAAGTTCAAACTTGATAGGGAGAATGGGTTTCTTGCCAAAAACTAGTTCATAGGGGGTGAAGCTTGTGATCGATTTCCAGGTAGTATTATAAGCCCATACTGCATCATGTAGTTTTCTGGCCCAATCTTTCCTTTCTAATGAAACTATCTTGGTGAGTATATTTTCTAGTTCTCTATTGGTTACTTCTACTTGACCATTCGCTTGAGATGATAAGGAGATGACTTTTTGTGACTCACCTGGAAGTGGTTGGTGAAGATCAAGAGGACTTTGGACATAAATTGGGGTCCTTGATCTATGAAAATAGATTTGGGTTCTCTAAACTTAAGAAATATGTTATTGTAGAGGAAATCTACAACATGTTCCTCTCTGGCTATTTTAAGTGACTAAACAACTGCCCACTTAGTAAGACAATTAGTACATACAAGAATGTATTCTTTTCCTCATGAAGATGGTTCTATGGGTCCTATGAAGTCCAAACCCCATATTTTGAATGGCTCTAGGACAACCTGTAACTAAAGAGGCATCTCACTAGATGTTGTTGGTCTTCCTACTCTCTGACATTCATCACAGCACCAGACATATCTTTTGACATCTTTATGCATGGAAGACCAACAATATCCAACACCTAAAATTTTATAAGATGTTTGCTTTGTTAAATAGTAATCTCCTGAAGAACCATCATTACGTGCCTAGAAAATACCATAGGTCTCATCTAGTCTTACACATCTGCATAATATCAAATCAAGTCCACACTTGAATAATAGACCATTTACCCATTTGAAGTGTGCACTCAGACAAGCCATTTTCTCTATTATGCAGTAAACTCATGTGGAAACTCTGATGTAGCAAAGTAGTTAGCTATATCAACAAACTAAGGTGTTAGAGAGGATATGGAAAATAATTGTTCATCTGGAAACTCATCCTAAAATGGTTCATTGTCCCCATTTTATTATGTATTCTGGACAGGAAATCAACCACCACATTGAATTTCCTAGCTTTGTGAATGATGGTCACATTGAATTCTTGGAGGAGCAACAACCATCTAATTATCCTTCCACTCATAGTAGGTTTATTCATGAGATATTTAAACATTGAGTGATCTGTATAAACACTCACTTTGTAACCTGTAATGTAGTGACAGAATTTATTTATAGCATGCACAACAGCTAGAAATTCCCTTTCAATGGTGGTATAATTTCTTTCAGTAGGGATCAAGTTTTTGCTAACAAAATAGATAGCATACTTTCTAATAGCTTCATCCTCTTGCCCTAAAATTGCTCCTATTGCATCATTTGAAGCATCTGCATATATATAGAACAAGTTCCAATTGGGTCCACGCAACATAGGTGCAATTGTGAGTTTCTCTTTAATGGTTTCAAATAAAATTTGGCATTCTGGAGTCCAAGAGAACTCAACATCCTTTTGAAGCAAGGAGAACATAGGGGCTATGATTTTGCTAAAATTTTCAATGAATCTCCTATAATAGCTCACATGTCCTAAAAATCTTCTAATATCTGTTTGATTTTTCAGGGTTTCTAGTCTTTGTATCACTTCAATTTTCTTGGGATCAACTTACCTTCTATAGAAACTTGATGACCCAATACAATCCCTTTCTCCACCATTATTAGGCATTTTTTGTGGCTCAGGGATAGTTGATGTTCTTCAAATCGCTGAAGAACTTTGTCTAGATTCTGAAGTGCTTCCTCATAGGTGGTTCCATACACTATGAATTCATCTATATAAACTTCAACACACTCATTTACA
Source organism: Cunninghamia lanceolata (assembly GCA_027924645.1). Classification (NCBI taxonomy): domain Eukaryota; kingdom Viridiplantae; phylum Streptophyta; class Pinopsida; order Cupressales; family Cupressaceae; genus Cunninghamia; species Cunninghamia lanceolata. The sequence continues at coordinate 1,390,216 of BSBN01001753.1, forward strand.
AGCTTAGCGAAGATGGCTAGAACAACTCTCTAGAAAGTAGCAGGAGCACTACACAATCCGAAGGGGAGGACTCGATAAGCAAAGGTTCCCCATAGGCATGTAAAAGTAGTTTTATTCTAACCTTCAACAACTTGTATTTGGTTATACCCACTAAACTCATCCAAGAAGGAGAAGTATTTTCTACCAGCCAAATTGTCAAGGACTTGATCTATAAATGGTAAGGGAAAATAATCCCTATAGGTTGCCTTATTAAGTTCCCTATAATTCACACACACCCTCCATTTCCCCTATTTCTTAGGGACCACCACAAGAGGTGAAACACACTTGCTATCAGAGATAGGATAAATGAATCCTACTTGAAAGAGTTTTTCAATTTTAGTTTTAACTATATCTCTGAGTGCATGATTGACTTGACGTTGTGGTTGGTGGACTGGTCTAACATCCTTAGTATAGATGTGATGAATATAAAATTTTGGATGAAGTCCCCTCATATCTTTGTAATCCCAAGCAAAATCCTTGGATTGATTCACTAGAACATCGAATAATTTGAGTTCTTGTTGTTCTGAGAGCCAACTATTAATATTGAGGGTTTTTTCAAGTAATACCATTATTGATTTAGTCCCTAGATAAGTGGAGGAGACGGTATAAGTTTCTCTCATCAAAGTATTGAGGGGGAAACTGTGAGGTTGCATCATGTGGAAAGTAGTTATGTCCTTGATAAAGCTCTCAGTTCTAGGAATTAGGTTATCCAAAGGATAGTGAAATGTTGTAAGAAAGTCTTTCTTTTCATTATGAGCAAATTCTACTAGATACGTGTTTGGATAAGAATTTCTAGGCTTTCATCCATTTCCAAATCTTTTTCATTGTCTGTATCCATTGCATTGTTATCTTCATTGTTTGTATCCAAGTTGGTGTCATGTTCCCACTCATTTTCCAAGTCTTCACCATATTGTTTAATTACTACCATCACCAAAGAGGCCATATTTTCTTGTTGATTATATTGATCTGGTTCATCCACCCAAACCTTACTAGTTATGTTTGCAAAAGGACGAGTAGGAGGGTATAGTGACAATTGTTTACTACTGATGCTATTTGAAATGGTCATCCCTCCAAATCTATAGTCTATTTGGGCTACAACTGTATCCAGCCAGGGTCTTCCTAAAATCAATGGGTAATTGTCCTTAGGGGTATGTGATTGAATTACTTGAAAATCAACTAGATATTCCTAGTTTTCAACCCTAACTAGGATATTTTCTAGGACTCCCTTAGGAACAACAATAGATTGATTTTCCATCTGCAAAATGGTAGTCATTGGTTGTAAGTTTGTTAATACCAGTATTTCCATGAAAAGTCATAACATTGATTGTGGCCCCTAGATCAACAAGTGTGTTGGGAATCTTCACCCCATTAATTGATACAATTATAACTAGGCTACTAGGATCACCATATTTTGGTGGAAGAAATTCTCTAGAAAGAAGATTAGCTAGATAGCCATTAATTTGCACAATATTGATTTGTTTCTTATTTCTTCATGATGTCTTTATACATAACTGTTTAACTAGTTGGTTTAATTCTGGAATTTCTTTGATGGCCTGAAGTAAAGGGATTTCAATGTTTAAACATTTTATTTCTTAGATAAGGTTGGTTTCAGTTGATTTGATTGGTTTCGGAGAAACTTACTCCCTTGAGTCACTTCGAAAAAGGGGCTTGATGCTTTTCCTTAGTCATGAGGTCAATTTCTAGAAAAGATTCAAAGTGTGATTGAGCGATATTCTCAGTGCAAGACTCTAAAAGTTTGTTAGAAGGTGGTTCCAGAGAAATTTTGGAAGACAACTTTAGAATCTTTCTGGGAGTTTCTATGTTTATTAATACATTGTGGGGTTTCTCTGTAGGTTTCTTGTTGGTTTCTCCAATATGAGTATCCTTGTTGTTTGAAATTATTTCTTCCTCATCCATAATTTCAACTATAGTGGGTTGGTGAAGTGTTTTACCTTACCTCAATTGCACACTTCCACAATGTATATCATTGATTCCTGCCATATTGTCATGTTCAGTAGAATATAGAGGAGCAACTTGGTGATTATTCTTTAGATTCACCACTGGCTAAGTGGGTAATTGTGGCTGATTAACTTAGTCAGTTTGTTGTGGATTATGCAAAGGTGGTAGGAGGTTTTGCTATTGATTTTGCATTCGTCGTGGTCCCTGGTAGAACTGGTTTAATGGTTGATTTCATTGAGGCATAGAGTTCTGGGAGTACCAAGGTTGCTACGATTGATTAGACCATTGGGGGTTTGTCCATTGTTGATTAATCCATTCTGGAGGTCCCCAAGAATAAGGTCCCCAGTTAGGTGGTCCTTGAGGCCAAGGTGTTGCCCACTAGTTATTATTTCAATTAGTCTGAGGGCACTAGGATGGATTTGAATTTTTCCCGTAGGAAAGATTTCCTCCAAGACATTGTCTCATATAGTTGACTTACTCTTCTACTTGAGGAGTCTTCTTTTTAGAATTTTTTATCACATTCATCAAGTCACATTCATCTATGGAGTGATTTTTATCACAATTCTGACAAACATTAGCCTTATCCGAAGGACACTCACATAATAGATGTTTATTCCTACATCTCAGAAAATAGATGGAGAGTGTTTCAAGGTTACGTGTTTTAGCTTGTATGCCATCTAGGGTGGTGTTCAATTAGACAAGAATGTCAATTTTTAGATTTGCAATTTCTTCTCTAAGTTGACCAATTTCATTTGATCCTCTTATCAGGTTGGACTTTCTAACACCTCCACGAGTTCTTGAATAATTTCTACAAAAAGCAGAAATTTTTATGAGATCCAGTTTAGCTACACCACCCTTCCCCATCAAGTCTAGGGATCTATGAGCATCCTCATCAAGTCCTTTGAGGAATATTGTTTTGATGAGTTCAAGGGTCATAGTTTCTTCACCGCATCATTTTACTCTGAAGAGGAATCTGTCTAGAAAATCTTCTAGACTTTCATCTTCTTTTTGTTTTAGTTGAAATAGTTCTTCCTGCCTATCACTAACCCTAAAGTAATCTTGGTATTTGTATAGGAAAATAGTTTCCATTTTGTCCCAATAATTGATTGATCATGTAGACAATCCCATGAACCATCGCATAGCTGAATCTCATAGAGTTGCGGGAAACAACTTTAGTTTTTAGTTATCATCTTTGTAGTCATATGTCTGACAGAGGAATTTAAACTCAAAAAGGAAATAGTCCTGGTCTTCTAAGACCAACCCTCTAAAAGTGGGTAGGATAGAAGGCAAAATGTTTTTCATTGGTGAATCTTCATTTGGGTTGAGAGTGATAGGATAGGTGAATGTTAATTCCACTCTTCTCCCATTTTGATTATTATTGTTATTTTCTACCATCATTTCTAAGAGAATATCTTCTTTTATGGGGCTTTCTTTTGATGGATTTTTGTCAAAGGTACTTTGAGAAGACTCAGGTTGGTCTTGATCGACCAGTATGTAATGAAAAAGTTCTTCAACTAAGGCTTCTACTTGCCCAAGTTCAATGGTTGGTATTTCTAGTTGTGGTTTTTGCTATGAATCTTCCATGTGGACTCCTTTTTTTGACCATGCAGAAGAAGGAGTTGACAATCTTTTTAAACCATTGTTTGAGAGTTACCTAGCTATTTTCCTAATAACACAATGTGCAATCCCCAACAATGGCACCAAAAAGTGACAAGATGTTGTTGAACCTTGTACTTTAGTTTGATTTATCAGTTTGCCAACCAAGGTAGTGTCCAAACGTTATTTACAAAAGTAGGCTAGATATCTCAACACAGTAGTATTTTGTTTAGGCCTTTTAATGAAAATGTAAACAGATTTCTAAACTAGAAAGCATTAAAAAAGTTAATCTAGGAAAGCTTTTGAAAACTAGATTTGATAAGCATAATGAATCTAACTATGAGAGCATCAACAATTTAAGCTAGAAAAGCATGTAAAATCTATCTATGAAAGCACATAGAATTTTAACTATGAGAATGAATAGTAAACCACAAACTTGATCTTTCAACAAATTCACAGAACTTCAGAACTCTCCTTAACACAAAATAGAAATTGCAGAACTTACTTAAACAACAAAACCACAATGCTGCAGAACCTACAGGCTAGCACATGCTACTTAACACGTCCTAAGATAGAAAATTCATGACAACATTGATGGAATTTATCACAGACATACACAAAACATAAAAGACAAATACTTATCTATATTAATCCTTTGAGTGGCCAGCTCTCTAGAAGGTGAAGGAAAAAACTTGTAAAACTTCAAAACATGCTTCAAAACATCAAAACTTCATCACACAGTATTCAGAAATCCCATATTACTTAGAATTTAGCAAGATTTTTTTTTTAATCCAGAACAGTCTACTATCTTTGTATATATTTTTGAATAATGGAACAATACTATATATATGCTACTTTAAATTCATGCCTAAAATCTAGAATTTGGTGGTTTCATATATTTGCCACTTGTAAAGTTTTTAACTGGAAACATTAAATATTGAAGGAGTCTTCTTTGAGCAAATGACTAAAGAAATAAAGGCTTTGAGTGGGAGCTTTTAAATACATGTCTTTGATATAACAGAAGAAACAAGTATGCTAAATGCAAGGAATAATTAATATGACTGAGACTTTGTTGGAGTACCAGGCCTAAGACCCTTTCTAGAGTCTCCAACCTTCGAAGCTATATTTCAGGAGCACTCCTTCCTCCATAAATTCTTCTTTCTCCTTGCTACTGTGAAACCTTGTTTAACAAAAATAGATCTTTTGCAACCACATTTTATTAGCTTAGGAGATCAATTTAGTCAACATAGAAATTAAAGTATTTATACATTATTTTTGAATAAATAAATAACAATCTATCATATAAATCAAATATTATTGGCATGGTAGGCTCAATCAAGTTGTGGAAAAGGATAATTTGGCTGGTTATGATGAGGTTAATCTTTACCTCATCGGATCCAACTTGGAACAAACGTTATGGGTATAAACAATTACTACTACGTGTTACCTGATCAATAGGTCTCCTTCAACATTAAGGAGAAAACCCCCAGGGAGGTTTGGATGGGAAAAACCCCTCATTTCAACATCTTCATGTATCTGGTTGTGAGGCATATGTTCACATACCTAGGGAGAAGTGATCAAAGTTGGATAATAAGACTATGAAATGTATTTTCATTAGCTATGGCGTTAATGTGAAAGGGTACAAGCTTTGGGATCTTGTGCCTAGAAAAGTTCTCTCTAGTCAAAATGTGATTTTTAGGGAGGTCAAACCTTCCACTATAATTGAGCAAATAAAGGAGGATGGGAAGTCAATTGTGTAGATATGGCCAAATACCAAGAAGGATGCACCAAATGCTAAATTAGATATTATAGCTAGACTAGATGAGGACAATACAAAGAGCTAAGAGAGTTTAAAAAAAGTAGAACCTCCACCTCAATTTTTGAGGAGGTACACTCAAAAGATGAGGAAACCAAACAAGTATAGCCCACCTAATTTTAGATGTATATTTGCTTTGTTGACTAACACTGATGAGGTTGGAACAATTAAATAGGCAATGGAAGTGGATGATTGTGAGTCTTGAAAATTGATCGTGGATGAGGAGATGGTTGCACTAAGGAAGAATGATACATAAGTCTTGCTATAGTTTCCTGATAGACATAAACCTATTGGTTGCAAAATGGGTGTTCAAGAAGAAGTTGGGCTTTGATGGTAACATTGAGGAGTACAAAGTACGATTGGTTGCCAAGGGTTATTCTTAGGTTGAGGGAATAGATTTTAGTGAGATTTTCTCTCTTGAAAAGTTAACATCTACTAGAATTCTATTAGCCTGTGTTCCTACTTTTGATCTTGAGGTTGAGTAGATGGATGTGAAGAGACATTTCTTAACATTGATTTAGAAGAGGAAATCTACATGTCGTAGCCAAAGCACTACATTGAGAAGGATAAGGAAAACTCACTTTGTCAATTGAATAAATTCATCTATGGTTTAAAACAATCTCTTAAAATGAGGTATAAAAAGTTTGATTCATATGTCTTGGGGTTGGGATTTATCAAGTCTAGGTTAGATTGTTGTGTTTACTATAAATACAATGATAATCATTTTAACATTATCACTTCAAGTATGTTGATGATATGTTGTTATTTGGTAATGGTAAGGAAATGATTAGGCACTTGAAATATCAAATTTAATTACAATTTGAAATGAGGACTTAGAGGCTACTAAGTACATACTTGGAATAAAAAATAGACCTAATAGGGCTAATAGAAAACTTTGGATTGGTCAAAGGAAGTATGTTGAGTCTATTTTGTAGCATTTCAGTATGGTCGACAACAAACTAGTGAATGTTTCTATTTCTATGGAAACTAAGCTTTCAAATGATCAGTGTCCCACAACAACCAAATAGATGGAAGAGATGAATTCAATGCCCTATACTAGTGTAGTTGGGAGCCTTATGTATGCTATGGTCTACACCCAACCAAACATTCCCCAAGCAATGAGAGTCTTAAGTCACTACATGGATAATTGTATACAAGAACATTGGATTACAATGAAGAGGGTCTTCAGGTATTTGTGGGGTACTTTTGAGTATTCCATTTGTTATCATGGTGATATTTTATAGGAACAACACTTAGTGGATAGTCAAGGTTATATGGATTTAAATTGGCTAGGAGATGTTAACAACATGAGGTCTACTAGTGGCTACATGTTTAGATTATTCAGTGGTGTAGTGAGTTAGATGAGTAAGCAACAAGCTATGGTTGATTTATCCATAATAGAGGTAGAGTACATAGTAGCTACTCATGCATGTAAGAAGTCCATTTGGATTCTAATATTGTGTTTGGATGTTGGGTTGTGCCAAAGAGCAGTTAGAATTTATTGTGATGGTTAAAGTGCCATCATCTTGGCAAAGAATCCAACCTTTCATGTGTAAATGAAGCATATTGATATATAGTATCATTTTGTTTGTGACATGGTCAAAGATGGGAGGCAATTGCTAAAGAAAATTAATACTTTGGACAATGTTGTAGATGTTTTGACAAAGCTAGTTAGTACATAGAAGTTCAAGTGGTGTAGTAAGTCTATGTGCCTCTTGGCCCCTAGTAGATAATTGATAGTGTTAGTATTCTCTTTGTTCTTGCAAGTGTTCAACAAGTGGGAGAATGATAGGAAAGGTGTCTCAACTTTGTTAATAATAAATGCATTTTCTTGGCTATAGAGGTCATTTTTTGCTCTAAAAATTATTGAAACATGCTAAAGTACATTATGGTGACATGGACCTCTTTGAGATCTTCAATTTTAAAAAAAGGAGCTCAATCAACTTCTTAGGTCAAAAGTTATGGCCTCTACAAGCTAGGCCCCCACATCAAAAATGCAAGAGCATCTATGATGCATAAGAGAGCTACAAGAGGGTGTTACACATGTTGACCAAGAACAATCACCACCCTATGACATGTCATTATGACCATCATAAATCATCTTTGAATGGTATGAATAAGACAAATTGGAGTGCTCAAGTTGGGAGGATAACTATGACATGTTAGGACATATTCTTATGACAAGTGTAAGGAATATGTTATATTTAGGGCGAGGACTCTTGGGATTTGGGCATTGGGATTTGACTAGGGCATTTGGGTGCCACTTTTGGATGGTATTAGCTCATGGTCTTATGATTCTCCTTTGGTGGTTTCATGTATTGTTTGCTATATTTAGTAGGTGCCTAGGATGGAGTTTGCATAGCATATTTTTGTAGGTATTATTATGCTACCAACATTACTCTAGATTTGAGTATTGGTGTTGTCTCTTGTGAAGGCTCCTTTCCTAGATTGCATTATAATTGATATTGTTTTGCTTAATAAATTGTGTTTTACCCAAAAGGGTTTTCCCAAGACACATCATTGTGTTATTGTGGCAATCTTATTATGTTGCTTCTTTCCTGGAAATTATTTTAGATCATTTTTTTGTTCATCTCTCCTCTAAAATTAGTGTAGAAAGCATTTTCACACCTTTAGCTTCTTTTTATTGAGAATTAAGTTAGAATTGTTTTGAACTAAAAGATTTGGTATAACAGAGTGAGGATTCCATAATTAGGGTTAATGAGTGAGCCAAACAAGCCACATTGTGTGCTAGAATCATGCATCAAAGACACCATATAGAATGGCATAAAACATATAGGCGAAAGAGTGAAGTATGCACTTTTCTCCTCTACATTTTACCCCCACTTTTTTGCATACAAAACTAACTAACCAAGCATGATAATTAGTTATACAAGAACTATTAATGATAAAAGTGTTAGTATGAAAAGTGTTTTTACCTATCTAGCTTGACTAGGTCCTATTCACACTATGCTTAAGCTCACTTAGATGTTATTTAGACTTTTGTCTCACCTCATATGCACACAACATGTGTCCTCACACTTGTCTCAAGTGAGTCCACATGTGTCACACCTTTGGAGGGGTAGTCAGACTTTCAGTTCTACTATCTCACCTCTTCATTCTTGCCTTTATATGCAAGGTATCTATTATACTTTTGTATGCTCCACATTTTGATCATTGTATGATAGTTATTTGGCTTGTTATTTATGCAATTCAGCTTTTTAGAAGTTCTTGGCTTCTTGCAAGTGATCTTGGATGCTCCAACATGGTATCAGAGCAAGCTTGCAAGACCCTTCCCATTTTTGGTTGAATCTCACACCTAGCCCTATCAATGGTGCATCATGGAGCCAAACAAACCTCATCGTAGAGTTCAGAAGCCCTAAATTTGTAAAGATTGACTGTCCAAAAATTGATTTCGGACATAAGGAATTTTTCTAATTTTTGAGGCCCTATACATGTATAGTACAACACCATACGGGTTATGTACCTGTATGGTTTTTCGATTCAAAAAGCAATTTTTTTTTGCAAAGGGCAATATTCCCTCTATAAATTTTGTTCTATTTGGTTGATTATTCTATTTTTACAAGATTTGTGGACTGGTTTGTGACATTTTTTGGTCTCTGCTCATGGTTTGCTAGCTCATGGCATGTTTCTAGTGATTTATTGGTTGGATTTGTGGCATCTGGTCTCGTTTTGAAGATCTTCATCTAATGATTGCAATTGTCACCTTCGATGACCTATTCTAGGGTTTCACTGGAAGTCCTTGGCATTTTTATTGGCATCCCCATTGTGGTAGAGGTTTATTTTTTAGCTGTTAACACCTCCTTGCTTGTCGTTTGACAATGTTTAAAGGTGTGTGGCATATCGTAATAACCATTTGAAGGTCATGCCACCAAGATTGTGGTCACTGTTTGTCACTGCCTAGCTGAAAGTCTCATCGTCCCCTCCCAGTTTGCAAGTTGAGGTCTTCATTTATGTTACATCCCCAACTTACAATTAGACCTAATCTTAACCTTGCATGGTAATCAGAAGGATTCATCATAGTTAACAAAATTGATATTGTGGAAATATCTGATTTAATCTTTGATTATGAGGTTAATGATTGATGATAGTTAGTTATGAAATTATTTGTTCATACGAATATTTAATTAATTTGAATTGTGAAATAGATGATGATGCACTGATCATGGTTTTATGGTCCTGAGTGTGAACAGGAAAATGCAACGTCCTTAGAAGGAGAGTTTCATCCTGGAGGAAGAGTTAGATGTTAGGAAAAGGGGTTAAATGGTCATCTAAGTATTAGAATTTTTCCATTGAACTCTCGTTGTTAGGGTGAGTCATGTTCTCTCTCTCTTGACTAGTCAATTAGACTTTACTCGATATCCTTATTTTGAATTGTCAAAAAGGTGTTGGTCGCAAGGACATCATGTTGAGTTGTTTGTCAATTTCGGTGAAGTTGCCAAGAACCCTTTGATCCCATGCTCTTTTTCCGCATTTTGTTTAGTGTTTATGTTTATTTGATTATCTATGTTTTGGGGTGAACGATGCTTTCTAGGGGAGCAATGCTCGACCCCGTAGTCACATCATAAGTATGCGACCTTAACTAATCAAGTTGATATTATTAATACTTATGTATATCCCTAAAACCTTAGATAAGGGTGTGTGAGTATATCTATATACCTAATTCACTTGGTTGAATTTTGTTTATAAGACCAAATATGATTAATAATCATATTATCATTTTATTTAATGTTGTTATAAGTTGGTGGGGGTACTCGGCTAGTCATCACCCACAAAGAGTGGGAAGGAGGGTGGCGGCCAAGAAAACCCTATTTTCGTGCCTTTATCCTTGCCAACAAATCGAATGATGAGAAGGTGGCAAGCCAAAACATAGGAAAGATAACCCTATTCTTGCATGTGTAATGAATCAGTTATTACCGATTGGAAAAAAAGAGTCTTGACTCTCTTATTTTTCTTCTTCGCAAGTATGGTTTTGTAAGTTGTCTCTAGTGTGTGTTGCTAGGAGATACAACTCTCAAAGGAGAGATATAGATAGTTTTCTTCATGCAGGGATACGGTGGTTATAGCAGAAGCTCAAGAAAGCTGAGCTAAGAACTGTGTAAACCTTGAGTTAGCTGTTATATTCAAGCAAACACCAGTTCAGGCATAAATTGAAGCTTTGTATTCTATATCCACTATCTTTACTTATTATTATAAGTCTTCAATCGTGCATTTGAGAGAAAGAGTCGACGGTGTCAACAGGTTCAGGAATGCAATGCTATTCTGTGTCTTACCAAGCCATAATGAACTCTTATTTATTTGTTGTGTATTAAGAAGGTGAATAATTGTTTTCTTTTATCATTGTTATGATTGTAAGTGCACTACTGTGTATACATATAAACCCCAGACACTTGAGTAGTTATCATATGCAGAATGTAAACATGAAACTCTTAGTGCACCGTTAGATAGAGAATTAACCTCTGCTTAAAACTCTTATTTGTTATGTCATCGTATGATGACAGTGACAATGGGATAAATGTTATCATTGAACACCTATGTTAAAACCTGATAAGGTTATCATTTTTGTTAAACAACTTTCGAGCCCTGAACTTGTTATAATGCTTGGATGGTAGTCATGAAGGCCTAAAGTCTTTGTTTAAACTATAAATCCTAAAAGGGCAACTACATTTTAAATGGCTATGATAGCTGAGAGCCTAGAGTCATGCACTTGATAACTAGAACCTTGCTTATGATAGCAGGTAGATGAAGAACCCTATTATGATAAAGGCTAGTTCAGTTTTGATGAAAAACTCTCTTTTGAAACCATTGTTATTATTACTAACACTATTACCTCGAAGTGAAAGATGCAAAACATCAACTACATGCAATGAGTCCTTTGTGCATGTAATGTACTTGGGTAATATGATGCTTCTCATGGTAATGAGAAGTCTCATATGGTCATGTTATTGTCTTTGGACTCCTGTGGGTTGAGTCATATTGATATAATATGTTACGTAAAAGTACATGAATGCCTCTTTTCGAATGGCTAAGTTTCTTCTTTAAGAATTTGGAATCAAGAAGGTCTCTTGAGAAAGAACCTAGTTAAAGGAAATTGACTTTATGAGTCCTTACAAGTTCACTTGTTGACATTATGACTTAAAGGTAAAACCTGAGTTGAAGTAAACTTCTAGCTAGTAAGGAAGATGTGGAGAACATGATAGAACCTTTTTATTTATGTAACCAAGTGCGGGACAAAGCGACGTGGAGTCACAAATTCCCAATTGTGTGAACAACTAGAACATTTAGATATGTTATCAAGATAGAAGTCGAATATCCAAGGAAGGGACTAAGATGTTTTGAACTTATTGTTCTAGACTGAGAAGGGTTGATTTATGAAATTGTAGGACATGACAACTTATAAGTCGAGTCGAGGTGGTGGACATACGACAATATTCAATGTGTAACATTTATGTATGTAAATCTTTGGCCAAAGTAATGCATCCTTCTCAGCATGCATTGTCGGTCCACAATGCTCCAAATGGCATGGTGTCTCCAGTAGTGTCATACATAGTGAGAGTGGATCTATAGTTGTGTGACCGAGAGGCATTATGAAGGACACAACACCAGATACTCAGATGGCTAACCTAATGGTTCCTAATATCTAACCCATTCATGAAGGGTAGGGCCACTTCCAGTTAGGAAGTTGAGCGAGGGACCGCAGGTCCGTGGTTGGTGGAAAAGCACCGGGATGATGCTCTCCTTACCAAGCATGAGACAAGCCGAGGCTTATGAAGACAGATGTCATATGTTCCAAATATAGTGTTTTTCATTTTATGACTTAATGGCCAATCGTAATGTATAATTTGATATATGATGCCTTGAGCATAACTTGTACATGCATAGTGAAAGATATTCACTAAGGATATGTAATTGATTATTGTAATTGTAAGCTTTGTTATATTCTGTTTAAAATAACATGCTTAGTTGTTGAAATGATAATGAATCATTAGTGTTTAACTTTGATCCAGATAATCATGTTATTAACTAATCTTTTGACTAAGATGAATGTTTATGTTAAATTTTTTGAGCATTATGGGATGAGATGTTATAATTTCACAGAGGTCACAGTTTGTGTATTAGTTGTGGATTTGTTTCTAGTCAACATTACCATCACCATACATTAGTTGTTGTCCAAACTCTACTGCAAGTCTTATTTTTTTGTAGGGTCGTTGTAGGGTCACTGTAAGGTTGAAGTCTCGGTTGCCTTCAACAAACTACCTTCAGCTTCTTCAATCATCGCCTCTTCCTTTGGTCACAGGTGATTTTGTTTTTTTTGCAGGTTGTTGGTATTTACCAGGGCAACGAACAAGAATTCTTTGGCAAGTTGAAGTCTCGTCCACTCACAGTTGCAGGCAAAGCGACCTTCCTTAGCGCTTGGCCTGGTGTGCGGCTACATACCCAATGGCAATTTTGTTCCGTGTTGTGTTTGCTTTATGCAAACCTCTTCTTATTTTAGTTTTGTAACAACTCTCTTAACCAAGTCATGGTATTTTATAACAAATTCCTTTGCCCAAGTTGACAGTTTAAATAGATCTTTGTTAATTTGTTTATAAACTGGTTAGTACTCTTTGTTTGTAACATTGTTTGTAACCGGAGGAGTTTCTAATGTTAGCAAGTTATGCTAAATTCTATGTAACTTTTATTGTAATTGTTAGCACATACAGTGACTACTAGCAGTTTTCTAGCATTTTCTTCTCACCATCAGCATTTTTGAAACTGTTGAAGAAAACTTTTTCTACCAGAGAGACTGCTAGGGTCTCACAACTTGCCAAATAAGGCTCTTTTTTTGCTATAACTTGCACCCGGGGAGTCAGATTTTCGACTTCTTATAGTCGACGGAAAGATAGTTTTGTCTAGTTTCTAATGGTGTAATTTATTTTTCCCCAACCTGTATTTTTTTGAGATTTGTTTGTGAAGTCATGTTTTACTCTATTTTTTTGACATTTTTTTACAAGGCATATCTTTTGCCCACGATGTTGAAATTGAGCAATTTTTTTTTGAAACTTATTAGAAATATGCAACGAATCCATTGGTACATTTAGTTTTTTTTCTTTGGAATGCCTATTTTTCCAAAAATTTGTAAAATCATTGTGTGTTATAAACGGTCGATTTAGGCTTCCAAATTGTCAAAATTGTACTCAATCTTGTAATTTTTCTAGGGAGCATCTTTTACAGCATTATTTGTTATGGGGGTTAAACTTTTTGTATTTTTTGTTATTTATTTAAGGTTTGTAAGGCATGCTTAGTCTATGTCTTCATCATCTAGCTCATGACATTAACTCATTTTGTCATTTTTTGGACAATTTTAAGAACTCCAACTGCACATTTGTTTATAAACACACTAATATAAAGTGCCAAAAATTGATTTTGTGTTCCTTTTTGGGGGGATTTTTTACACATATCTTGTGCCTCTTTTTTGCATGCACTAATTTATAAAGTGCCATGGAAGGTTGTGTCAGTGCCTTGTTATGTGCCACACAATCTTGTTCAATGAGCATACCTCCACGACAACATTCTAGCCTCATGTGTGTCTGCCTTATTTTTTGTACACCCTTTTCCAGTTGCAAGTACAACATATTGTAACTAATGCTGCACCTCCATCTAATTACACACATTTTACTTAATCTGCCAATACCTCTTCCTATCAGCATTATGGGGGCTATCACATGGTTTTGTTAATGCTTCTTGGTTTTATGAAGTATTGGACACATCACCTCTCTCATTTTTAGTTGATCAATAATTGCAAGACTTTGGTATCTTTGTAGATCACCACTTGTGCATCTCAATAGTGTCGATGGGGTCACTCATGCAGTGTTATTTGTGCCTCTTTGATCATTGTACCATATGTACTTTCAACTTCATAGATTCTTGTGTCTTTGTTGCCCTTGTTCGTGTAAATAAGGTCATATTATATCTAGTTAGGATATCACATTTTCTAGGATTGACCTATTCACACTTAGATTAAGTTTACTTAGCTTTTTAGCTCATTTTTAGGACCTCATGTAGTGAAGGCATGTGTTCTCATGCTTTTGAGACACCTATTGCATGTGTACTTGCCACTTGCATGAGCACTTGTCACTTGAGCTCACAAGTGCCATATCTTAGGAGGGTTAATCAGTTATTGTGTTTGACCATCCCACCTCCTCTCTCATGCCTATTTATATAAGGCACCTATGTACATTCTAATTAGATTTTGAAAACATTATTTGGCTTTTATGTGCAATTATCTTTTGTGGAAGTTATTTTGGTTATTTTCTTGTTGATCTTGGTTGCTCAAACATGGTATCAGAGCCATGCTAGAAAAACCATTCTCTTTTGAGCAAATCCCACACCTAGCCTAGTCAAGAATTCCTCGTAGGGCCAAACAAACATCGCCATTGAGTTGAGAAGGCCCAAATTAGTATAGATTGACTATCCAAAAAACAATTTTGGAAATTTTTAATTTTTGCAAAAAAGTTTGCCCCCCCAGCCCCTTGTATCTTATGGCGGTACGACCATATGAATTTGTATGGATTTGTTTGGAGTAGCCAAGATCAGCAAGCAAAAAACTAGAATAAGTTACATAAAAGACAATTGCACATAAAAGAAAAATAATGTATTCAAAAGCTAAGTGTGAATAGGTCAATCCTAGTAAAGGTGATATCCTAACTAGATAAAATATGACCTTATTTACACCAACACCCCCTTAAGTGCAACTTAAGGAGAAGCAATAGAAAGATGATGGGTCTCAGCTACTAGGCCATGTTAGGTACCCATGTACAAATGAATTTCTCAAAAGCGGAGAAAAGGAGAAAACCCAATGGGAAAAAACCCCTAACCAAAAGAGAAATGATACACATAAAAAATGTACAAATGAAGAAGAAGAAGATATAAGGAGGATTCATCATGACCACCAAGGACTACTTCTATCACAAAAGTACATGAAATGTTCCCCCCATAGGAGAGAAAAGATGAGAAGGTCTATGTGACCCCCCAGAAAATGTGAAGGAATGAACTCCATGCGAAGAAATGCTTCCTCCCAAAATCCAAATGGTAGTGCTTTGAATGATATGGCAACCAAGAAGATTAATGCAGGTAGTTTGGGAGAGGTCGACCTGCAACAATTTGGTGGCCTCCTCTTCAAATTCCTACAACAAAATAACAAATGCCTCACTGAGACCAGCAAGGGAGTTTGTGAAAGATGGCCAAGTTGGTCGAAAACAATATGGAGCTGCGATGGCTAGCCACAATGGCTCAAACAGAGTCAGATCCGGTACAGAGGACTTTGATCTTTTGAATTGGCAACATAGAAATGGAGATCTACATAAGCTTCCAATAACACGACCACGTCTAGTGAATGACATGCAGATGGTAATGGTTACCACGACCAATGGAGGCAACCCTTAATCCAAAAAAGGCTTCTCAAACCAATGATAAACACCTATATGGAGAAATGAGGCCAAGAGTCTCCAAGGAGGAATGCACCCGTGTAGAGTTGCAGGGGCCCAAAACAGGGCCGAGGCAACCAAATAAAGGCTAAAAAATAGTGTGAGAAGGGGTTGTTAGGGCATATAATTCCATATTGTTAACCTTCCCGTAAAGTATGGCTGCTTACGGCTAGTAAAACACCAAACTCAACATATTAAGTCAGAGATAACCTTGACATTTTGTGCCAGACTGACCAGCAGAGTGCTCTTCACTTGCCAAAGGAGGTCCTTTTTTCATTTTGCCATAACTTTTGCACACTAAGGAATTTTTTAGCAAATTTATAGTCAACAAAAAGTTATTTCTGTCCTCTTTGACTTAGCGTTGAGATGATTTTCAATCTGTGTCATTTCAACTATTTTTGTGCCTCCAAAGTCAAGTTTTGCTATATTTTGCTACATTTTTTGACATGGCATAACTTTTGCTCACAATATCAAAAATTCACGATTTTTTTTAAGTGCTAAGAATTTCACAAGGATTTAAAATTTGTAATCAATTTTAAGATTTGGATAACCCTTTTTGTAAAAATCACCGTGCATTATAAATGGTCAATTTGGCATCCAATCTTAACACAAGTTGTAATTTATCTTGCAAATCTTTCTGGGGGGGCTTCTAAAAGTAGCATAATCATTTTTTGGGGGGGAACTAGCATTTATACTTTGAATATTTCTTAAAATTTGATCATGTATATTATTCTGGATGTCACACATAATCCCTTCCATTTGATTATTCTCAATAAATCTCATAATAATTGGAAAATCAAATGTGGTTGTTATGGAATGAAATGACATACAATAGAAGAATGTTATCATCGTCAACTTGATGAAATAAAACAACTTCTTGATTGTCATATTGCTATAATTGGTCATTATAAAGCACTTGCAGAAAAAATCATCTAGTCTCATTCACACATCTTGTGAGACATCATCTTTTGGGGATGAATAATCTAGTTAGTTGATCTCATATCCACCATCACCCAATGCTACATTCGAATGCAAAGTTGTCTCATGTATGGATTCCAGCGATTTTATGCACTAGGATATTGATATCGTCTTTGAACTAGATCCACCACATTGGGATGCATATCTACCCGGTATTTCGTGTCTTTTCGTAGAGTCCCACATTATAGATTTGGGAGACACCATTGAGGACATTCATCTTCTATTTGATGATAGCTTTGATGAAGTTACATCACCATTGTCTTATTTGGATATTATTGCTCTTTCTATGCCTACATCAGCTTCTATAGTGACAAATTCTATAGATATTTATGAGTCCACATACTCAACTCAGTCATCATGTATTTTGACATCCTCTACAGAAGTATCAGATTCTCATCAGTCCAGTTATCACCATACATCTATGGTCCCTGTGGTCCCTATTCTTGAATCTTTTATGGTATCTAATTTGTGTTATCAATAGTTTTCACATGTCAGTATTGGCTTGGATATACTTGAGCATCCTTTGAAGACATCATGGGCATCATCTGTGTATTTGGCTCATGTGCATAATTCAGAGACTTTCATTCTTCTTCTTGCATGTTCCTATCAAGAATGGTAAGATTATTTGCACACTTCTGTGGTTCTTTTTCTTCCTAAGGTGAGAAATGTAGTTTAGTGTTCATGGATCCTCTTCAGCATCCAGTTTCGAGCTTCTACCAGCACTACAAGAGGTATTTTGAGGGGAGGTTGCATGGTTAGTCTTCTCATATTAGTTTTGGGAGGATCCATCTCTTCGCATGGAGTTTATTCATTCACATTTTCTAGGGGGTCACATAGACCTTCTCATCATTTTTCTCATTTAGGGGGAACATTTCATGTACTTATGTGATAGAAGTAGTCCTTGGGGGGGTCATCATGAGTCCTTCTATCTTCTTCTTCTTCACTTATACATTTTTTCATGTATCATTTCTCTTTTAGAGAGGAGTTTTGTTTCCCATTGGGTTTTCTCTTTTTCTCCAGTTTTGAGGAATTCATTTGTACATGGGTACCAAACATGGCCTAGTAGTCGGGACCCATCATCTATCTTTGTATTGCTTCTCCCTAAGTTGCACTTAAGGTGGGGTGTTAGTGTAAATAAGGTCATATGATATCTAGTTAGGATATCACCTTTTCTAAAAATTGACCTATTCACACTTAGCTTAAGTTTACTTATCTTTTTTAGAGTTTGTCTCACCTCGTGTGGTGAAGACATGTGTTCTCGTGCTTTTGAGACACCTATTGCATGTGTACTTGCCACTTGCATGAGTACTTGTCACTTGAGCTCACAAGTGTCACATCTTAGGAGGGTTAGTTAGTAGTTGTGTTCAACCATCTTAGCTCCTCTCTCATGCCTATTTATACAAGGCATCTATGTACATTCTAATTATCTTTTGAAAACATTATTTGGATTTTATGTGCAATTGTCTTTTGTGGAAGTTATTCTAGTTATTTGCTTGTTGATCTTGGCTGCTCCAACAACCATCTATGAATATATAGTTGAGTAGTGTCATTTCAG
The DNA here is from genome assembly GCA_027924645.1 of Cunninghamia lanceolata. Lineage (NCBI taxonomy): Eukaryota > Viridiplantae > Streptophyta > Pinopsida > Cupressales > Cupressaceae > Cunninghamia > Cunninghamia lanceolata. Next base: position 1,408,643 of record BSBN01001753.1, read on the forward strand.
GGCACTCGTGCAATATTTTGTGGTTTTCTCATCCTGATCTACACCTTAGGAGGGTTCTTTGATTCCAATAGACACTGGTTCTTCTTAGGCAGAGTTTACAACTTCTACATGCTTCAGGAGTTTGACATGTTCCTATCTTTTAGGGACATCCTTGAGGAGGTTTATTTGTTCTTCTCATTCTCTCTTTCGGAGAGGAGTTTTATTTCCCATCGGGTTTTCTCCTTTCCTCCATTTGTGAGAGATATTTTTTACATGGGTACCTCATCAGGACTTGTCACCAGGACCGATCTATGTATCTTGCATTTGTTAGTGTTTAGCTTACTCTCTAAGTATCACTTAAGGGGGCTATTATTGTGAAGAGTACTTTTACCTATCTATCTTGAGTGGGTCCTATTCACACTATGCTTAAGTTCACTTAGAGGTTATTTAGACTTTTGTCTCACCTCATATACACAACATGTTTCCTCACACTTGTCTCAAGTGAGTCCACGTGTGTCACACCTTTAGAGGGGTAGGCAGACTTTTAGTCCTACCATCTCACCTCCTCTTCCTTACCTTTATATGCAAGGTATCTATTATACTTTTGTATGCTCCACATTTTGATCATTGTATGATAGTTATTTGACTTGTTATTTGATCAATTCAGCTTTGTGGAAGTTATTGGCTTCTTGCAAGTGATCTTGGTTGCTCTAACAACAAGGATAATGGAATGTCTAGATATAGAAATTTGAGCCACAAAAACAAGTGTGTAATTCCTATGAAACAACACATGAATTGAAAATAGAATTAATAGATAATAATACCCCTTGAATTGTGTGTTGTAATGAACCTACAAGAAAAAATATGTTGAGCACATAGAGATAATATATAAATGAGAAGAATTGAAATGCTTTTATTATCTTCTTAGCACCACTTCAAGAGGCAACCTCCAAATAAAGAATACACTCCAATTACAAATATTCCAAGATGCCTTTCCAATTGAGAAGTCATTACAATATATAGAGTTTTGCCAGAGGAAACTACTACCATCTCATTCATGTGGGATAAATACTTTATTATGACAACCTCTAGGATAATTACAAAGCATATGCATCCCTTTATTAAATCTACCTAAGGGTGACTTATAAAGCATATGCGCGTAACTAATACTAGCTATCATAAAATATAATCAAGTACATAACATTACCTCCCCTTTTAAAAATCTTTATCCTTAAATCTTGAGATGTGGAAACCTAGAGAGAATGATGGTAGGCTCCCATGTGGCATCTTTAGGGTCCATGCCCTTCCATTGGCCTAATAACTCCTTAATAGATAAATTGTGAAGGTTCTTGGTGTGTTTGTCCAAAATAGCCTCAAGTTCCAAAAATATCGATACCTCCTCATTAAACTCAAGTAGTCCTGTCAATGACCAACAGGTAGGTCCAATCACATTCCCAAGACATGAAAAATGAAAAATTGGGTGGATTCAAGAAGATGGTGAAAGTGCTAACTTGTATACCACCTGACCTATGCATTGGATCACCTAATAAGGACCATAAAATTTGGGATCCATCTTATGACCATTCTTGTCTCATAATGAAAGATGGTTATAGGGATAGAGATGTAAAAAACCCAATCACCAATATCAAAAGCATGCTTTGTCCTATGCTGATCCACTAGCTATTTCATGCAATTTTGGGCCAGTGTTTGATTATTCTTAAGTAGTCAAAAGATGTCTTCCCAATTGGAAAAAATGTTGTCAAATATTTCAACTTTAGATCCTGAAACATAAGTACACAATGAATGTGCAAGAATACCATAGAGTACGTCATAAGGGGTCATTTTGGAAGCACTATGATAAGTGGCATTATACCACCATTTAGCCAAAGGTACCCACTTGGTCCACTATCTCTATTGCTTAGAAATAAAATGATGCAAATATGTCTCAAGGCACTTGTTGACAATATCTATCTAAACTTTAGTTTGAGGATGATAGATTGAATTCATGTTCAAGGTAGTGCTCTCTAACTTAAAAAACTCTTGCCAATATTTGCTAGTGAAGGATGGATCATGATCACTAACAATAGAGTGAGGCATCCCATTGATTTTGAAGACTGAATCCAAGAAGTGTTGAGCAACCATAGAAATAGTGTATGGATGAAGTAATGCACATAAATATGCATATTTGGTCAAGTGATCCACCACCACCAATATAAATTGTTTACCCCTTAATAGTGGAAGCTCCAAAATCAAATCTATAGAAATATCAGTCCAAGACTGATTCAAAATAGGAAGTGGTTGTAACAATCCAGGGGCTTTGAGAGTTTCACCTTTTGTCCTTTGACACACATCACATTTAGCTACAAATATCTTAATCTCCTACTTAAATTTGTATCAGAAGAAATCCTCCTTCACCCACTCATAGGTCTTTAAGAAACCCGAGTGTCCTACAATAGGACAAGAGTGCAATTTTGTTAGTATTTGAGGCTTGAGTGCCAAGTTAGGGGATAAATAAATCCTATCCTAATAGGTGAGGATTTTGGCTTGTCTGACTGAAACTTGGCACCAATTATGGATCTTGTTCTAATTGTTGAATGATGTCCTAAACTATAGGTTTGGTAGCCCATTTAGTCTTAATCTCATCTATCCAATTTGGCACCAAGATAGAAAGAGTAAAGATGGATCCTTCTTAATATTAGCATGAGAAGGCATCTACTACCACATTTTCCTTACCTTTATTATAGACAATCTCATGGTCATAGCCCTATATCTTTGCCACCTATTTTTTTGTTTAAGGGAGGACACCCTTTGCTGCAAAAAATATTTTAAGCTATGGTGATCTATTTTTATTTGGAACTTATGACCTAATAAGTAAGGACACCATTGTTGGACAACATGGAGGATAACAAACATTTCTTTTTCATATATTGATTTAGCCAAATTATGCCTAGTGAGTTGTTTATTGGTGAAGGCTTGGGTTTGTCCTTTTTGCATCGACACTACACCTATGCCTATGATAGAAGCATCACATTCGAGAATGAATGGTTTGTGAAAATTAGGTAAGGACACTAAGGTAGAGCACATGGTAGTTTTAAGTGCATTAAAGGCCACCTAGGTGGATTTTGACCAATTGAAAGAGTTATTTTTGAGCAATGTTGTCAAGGGTTCAACAATTTTACCATAATGATGTACAAATTTATGATAATACCTTGTCAAGCCCAAGAACCCACACAAGATTTTGATGGACTTTGGGTGTGGCCACTCTTACATCACTACAATCTTCTTAGGATCAACCTAGACACATGGTAATGAAACTATATGGTCCATATACTCCACTTGTTGAACTCTAAAGGCACATTTAGAGCTCTTTGCAAAGAGAGAATGTTCCCATAAAATCTTGAGATCTATCTCCACATGATGAAGATGATCGATCCATGTCTTGTTGTAGATGAGAATTTCATCAAAGAAGACCAAAATGAATTTGTGTAAGCAGCCATGAAAAGTGAGGCTAGATGAAAAGTAGAGGGGACATTAGATAAGCTCAAGGGCATGACCAAAATTTATAATAACCTTCATGGGTCCATAAGGTAATTTTAGGAATATCATCTTCTTTGACCTAAATTTGGTGATTGCTTGAATGAAGGTGAAGCTTAGTAAAAAAAGAGACCCCAAGAGCTCATTGAGTAAATAATCAATGACATGGATAGGAAATTATCTTTGATTTTTAATTTATTTAGCTCACAAAAATTAGGGTACATCCACCAACCCCCATCTTTCTTAGGAACCATAAATACTGGTGAAGAGTAATGATTGGTACTAGGGTAAGGGATGATCCCTTTTCTTTGGCTATGTGGAAAGATTTTCATAGGTGTGCTTTTCCTCAGGTTCAAAAGGATTTACTTTTTAATCATCTCCAAAGAGGAGGATTTGTTACTCTCAAAAAGAGGATGTATTGATTTGGACTTTTACAAATAATGGCTCTTATTATGTTCAGGATGGTTATAGATCTTTGTTATTTAAAAAGGGAAATCTGATTTTGGACTGGCCTTATTCTCTATGTTGGAATGTTGCTTGCCTTCCAAAAGCTGGTGATTTTGCTTGGTTGGCCCTCAAGAAGAAAATTTTGACTAGTCAGAGATTATGCAAGCTTGGAATTGCAGAGCCTTTTAAGTGTGTTTTCTATGGCAAGTTTGATGAGGATCCTGATCATCTTTTTGTTCTCTATTCTTTTGCTTTAGATTGTTGGTATTGGTTGTTTTCAAAGCTTAATTGGTATGCTCCATTACCTAATTCTATTTTGGATTTATTCTGTAGTTGGCCAATTCTTCATAAAAGTTCCACTTTCTCTTCTATTTGGATAGTTTCTCCTTCCATAGTGATTTGGATTTTATGGTTAGAAAGAAATTAGAGGATTTTTAGAAGAGAATTTCAAATTTTTGAAGGAATTATATTAGTGATCGAGAAGACTATCTCAGAAGTTGTCATGAGTAATCTACAGAGAAAAGGTGTTTCAAATTTAATTTTTTCCTCTTGGGATGATAAAATTTTAAAAGGATGGAAGTTCTTGAAACCTTTGCCAGACCTTGGGAAATCTCCAATTCTAAAAATTGATAGAAGCTCTATTCAGTGGAAACCTCCTGATTTTGGCTTTGTAAAGCTTAACTTTGATGGTGCTTCGCGTGGTAATCTAGGGCCTGCTTCGATTGGGGGTTCTTTAAGAAATGCTACAGGAGAATTAATGTTGGCTTTTTCTAGTAGAATTCTAGAGACCACAAATAATCAAGCAGAATTTATGGCTTTAGTTGAAGGTTTGAAGTTGGCAAAAAAGCTAAACATTGTTGATCTTCGTATTGAAGGGGACTCTTTGATCATTATAAATGCTTTGAAAAAGAATGTTGCTTTAAATTGGAGACTTAATTATTTACTACAAGAGGTGTTGGCTATTTTGTAATCCTTTGAAAAAAAATTCATATCACATTGTTATAGAGAAAGAAACAAATTGGCAGATGCATTAGCCAATTTAGCTTATGAATTAGGGGAGGATCTTTTGGTTTTGGATAGCGGAAGCATTGGAGGTTTTCCCAATATTCAAAGCATAGTGGTGAATGAATTATTCACATGTGTGGCTTAATTGCCACATTCTTTTTTATCTAACCTTTCTCTATTTTTTGCAGGTCATACGTGTGATTTAAGATCATAATGATGAAATTTAATTCTGTGATCTCCTTCTTTGGTAGGGAAATCTTCACTGATTCCTATCTCCCTATACTTCCTATCAGTTCGCGGTGCATTTCCGTGATATGACATCACTTATGTGATCTGGATATGATGTTGAGCTTTAATTGCTTGGCTCCTCTAGGTTATTTAACCACAGCCTTCTCCTATTTCATTCATTCATTGGTGAATGGTAAAGGATGGAGATCTAGTTGAATCATAGACTTCTCTTCCCTGTGTAGAAATGGGAGACAACTTTCTTCGGGCATGTGAATTCGAAAGGTTTAGCTTCTGTTTTTGCCATTGAAAATCAAGACATTGAAGAAGATGTTCGAGAGGTGGTTGGAAAAGATTTGTTGGATGCTCGTGTGAGATCTCTCTACCCGTCTCAGATTGTGTCGATGTTTGCGTCCAATGTGATGGACTTGGTTCAGGATTCATCGTTGGTAAGGCAGTTAATTACCAAGTATGTTCACCATTTTCTGTATTCGAAGGACCTGTTGATTGAAGCTTTTCAGAATTATGATTTGTTCAAGTTTGGTGCATTAATTGGGGGAGTGCTCACAAAATGCCACATCCTTCATTCTCCTACCCATAATTGCACTTTTAATGCCTTTGGCTCAGGCATTCATCTTGAAAATGAGGATCTCCTGCACATTTCTCTTCATGCTCATAGGAGTGAATTGGGGGAGGCGCTGGCAAATTGTATGGAAGAAAAATATCATGCTCTATTGTTCCTGATTCAGTTTCATCCTTAGATTTCTCCTCCTCCTGGGTCTCCAGTTGATCCAGATGCAGCCGAGGGTAATTATCTATTGTAGGATTTGAATGATGTTGCAGTTGGTTAAAGTTCTTGTTTGGCTACTCTGTATTTAGTCCATATATGTAATCTCTTTTTGTAAGCCCGTAAAAGTAAGGGCATGTATAGCTTAGCGATGCACTGTTCTATGTTGGCTATGGCCTCAGAAATGTTCTAGGGTAGTTGATCTCTGGTTGGCAGGTTCTCCATTTCCTACTTTTTTGGATTGCGGATTTTACATCTCCTGCTATTTTGTAATACTCTCTATTTTATATAATATAATATAATTATGGTGCTATGTCACCTTTTGTTAAAAAAAAATACCTACCTCTTGGAGATCATTCACCATTTTCTTACCTTCATTCTTTTCTTGAAAAGTACCAATATGGCTGAATATTAGGAGGGTGGCTATCTAGGATGAGGGGAATGGAATGGTCATGGGGCCTTGGAGGAGGCAATCCCTTTAGTTCCTCAAAGACTAGTTGATACTTATCAAGGAGGCACTACAAATTTGGCAAAGGAGAAGGAGGTCAAGCCTCTAGAGAGTGAAATTGGGCTAGAACACTAGAACACCCTTCAACAAATTTTCCATACAATGGAATCTAACCATCTAAACTTCACCAACATTTAGTCCTTGTAATGTATATTCTCATTCATCGTGGTGGAATTTGAGCCAAAGCTGGGAGTAATCACAAGTGATAGGGCCTAATGTTTGTAACCATTAGACACCCAATACCACATCGGTGCCCCCAAGGAAAAAGTAAACATATCTATGATCAATTGGTAATCCCCCATTGTAATCTTGACATTGCGGCACTTGCCCCGACAAGACTTAGCATTGCCATTGGCCACCATAATTTAACAATTATTATAGGCATAGAGATAGTAGTGTAGTTAGTTGGCTAGTTTGTTGTTAATAAAGTAATGAGTACTACTACCATCTATCAAGACCACTATCTGTTGTCTTTTGATATAGCTAATTAACTCAAGCAATTGGGGGGAAGAGAACCCAACCAAAGCATGAATAGAAACATGGGCATTAGGAGTAGATTGTTGTTTTGGGGAAACCAACTCTTCTTCTTCATCTAGAGTCACTAGGCATTGTCGTAGAGTTAACGAGATATAAGTGTTGCTCACTACATTTGTGACCCTTTTCCCATTCTTTATCACAATTATAACATAGTCCCCTGGCCTTTTTCTCTGTTGTCTCTTCTCAAGAGAGTGTGTGAATTGTGGAGGGTTTATTTCCTTTATCTAACATCTCCTTTTTAGTTTTGAAAGAGGATGAGCCGACTAGTTTATATTGGGCTACCACTTTGTCTTCCACAAGTCATGCCAAGGATAGAGCATCACAATAGGAAGTTGGTTTAAACATGAGAACCTCTAGACACATATCATCTTTGAGACTACTGATAAAACAATTATAAAAAAGGAATCATGTAAGTCATGTGTTTGGTTGGCAAGTTGTTGAAACTCGTGTTAAAATTCTATGACAAAACTTGTTTGGCATAATTTAGTGAGGGCACCAACAAAGTCTGCATAGGCACTAAGAATAAATTAGACTAAGAGTTCCTTATGAAATTCTGATCAAGTGAGAAATGGGTGAGTCTTGTCCAACCATTGAAACCATTGAATGGCTTATTTTTCCAAGTGAAAAGAGACAATGACAAGCTTTTAATCCCATGGAATCTGATGGACTATAAAATATTGATCAACTTTGTAGAACCAACTAGTAGGGTTTGTACCATCATTTTTTGGAAAGCCTAGCTTAGGGGGCATAGAGGGCCACCCAAATAGGGGAAATGGGAACTGGCTATAGGAGTGGAATTTTGACCTTGGTATGCACCAAAAAGTAGCTGGTTTGTTTGTTAGTTAAGGTGGAAGATTGAGACACTGAGGTTGTTAAACTTGTCTTGGTTGTTTTGTTGCATTTGATCTAGGCGGTCATTAAGAGAGTGCATAGTTGGCTCCAGTGGGTCCTATTGGTCCTGAGAATGGTGACTTGTCTCCATGCAACCCAAACAAGGTAGTCAGACCTATATGAGAAATTGGCTAGCTTGAAGAGATGAGCATAATGGGACAATTCACTGAAAGGGATAAAAGTTGGCCCTAACCTGAAAAAAGCATAGCCAAAGTTATATGAAAAATTGACCAACCCAAAGAGATGAGTCTAATGGGACAATCTACTAAAAGGGCTAAAAGTTGGCCTTGACTTAAAAATGGGTAGCTAAAGTTATATGAAAAATTGACCAACTCAAAGAGATGAGTGTAATGGGACAATCTACCAAAAGAGGTGAAAGTTGGCCCCAACCTCTATTTTTTAAAAATTTTACTTATGTTTTTTTGAAATTTTAGAACCCTATGGGCAAGAAATACAAACAATTTCTTTAATTTCTCACTTGGTAGAGTTATATGTTGTAGATTAGATGTTTTTCTAAATTGTACTAGTGATGTATTGATGCAAATAAACAACTCCATAGATCCAATGTTTCTAGAATAACTATAGATCTAGAAACTAAAAATAGGCTATGGTACAAATAGAACATTGATAGTTGTAGAAAAAATGTCAAATACCCAGCTACTAGAAAACCTGATGCAAAACCGTAGCCACAACATATGACACACAAGTGGGGATAAGAAGGGAAGGCACTAGAGGGTGTGTCTAGTTTGTGAGATCACTAATATACTTATCCCATTCATAAATAATGTCAACCCAATATTTTAGAGCGCTAACTATGCAGGGTTAGGATCGTACCTGTAGCCCACTATTCTATCTTTGAGGTACATGGTGAGTAACTTCCCAAAGATAACCACTTATTGGTGCATCACAAAATATAGATGACCAAAGGTTACCTAAGGTTAGGCTACAAAAAATCCTAGGGGATTTTTTGATATAAATGTAGGTATGTGGAAGCTTGTAGCCATATATAGAGGTTTTTTGAGGCCTGGGTATTGAAGCCAAAATACTCCTCACTTTACCAGACCCTTTATGAGGAATTCAACTTAGCAAAAAGTGATAGCTCTTCTAAGGATATTTGGAACCCCTGGCATAAGGTTTCTAACCTAAAAATAAAAAAGAACTAATTGCAAGGGATTTTTTTGGTAAAAATTGGGTATAGATTTAGTGCTACTATAGTTGTAACCACTTTCTGATCATCAAGATCCTATAGGGCAAGGTGAAAGCATGCAGTGGATAGTTACAAATGGACCTAAATCGGTAAAACCACTTGCTAAAATGAACCTACAGAGAGCTTTGATACCACTTGTAATGAAACTACAAGACAAAATATGTTGAACATACAAAAATATTGTAAAAATGAGAATTGAAATGATTTTATTATCTTCACAATGCCACTTCGAGGGGAAACCTCCAAATAGAGCATACACTATAATTACAAATATTCCAAGATGCCTTTACAATTGTGAAGTCTTTATAATACATGGAGTTTTACCAAAGACAACTACTACCATCCCATACATGTTGGATAAATACTTTATTCTAACAACTAGTGGGATGACTTACAAAGCATATGCACCCAACTAATACTAGCTATCATAAAATAGAATGGGGTACATAACATGTGTACTATGAAGGAGTATGTACAAATCAAGGAGGAGAGAAAAATTGTGACTAGAAACTGAGTATGATCATGGCATGTGAATTTAAAATTGAAATTTGATATTAAGTATGCAAAGTGAATATGATATGTAAATGTTAGGTTGAATAGATAATGAATATTTGAGAAGTACTTACCTAGATGTTTGGAACATGTGACTAAAAGTATGCCCCCACTCTTGACCCCCAAAAGAGAAAGCACAAGCACATTATGAATGTTGATTGCTAATCACTAATTATGCCAAGGTTCAATACAAGTTGGGTTTAATGCAATTTGTGATTGATAGGTGACTTTGTGACTTGGATGATAATGAATGGTAGTCATTATTTTTCCATAGTCCATGAAGACAAGTTGGAGTGCTTTGAGATATAACTTTGTAAGTTTTTTCCATCAACATTTCAAAACACACAATGATCCATTATTAGGATAAGGAAAATAAATGCTAATGAATGTTGATTTGCTGATTGTTGATGTTCAATGCCAATTGATGATTGAACTATGACTTATGTGTGTGATTCTTGTGAGGAAAGATGGTTTTGTGTGAACTTTTAATATTTCTAAAGATGTGAAAGTCTTCTATGATGATGCATTCAAATACACAACCTTAGATGCACAATTTAAACATTTTAGTATGCACATCAACAAGTTTTAGTCATATTCTAAGATTGTTAGCATTAGAAAGTGAGAATTTTGAATTTTAAAAACTAGGGATACAATCACATTCATGATCTAGTCCAAGGAATAGGATTATGTGTAAGGAAAAATACCTAATATGCACCTCCAGTACTATAATATTTACTAAACAAAATGCTTGATACAAGTGTAAACAATTATGACCATTAAATAGAATCAAGACAGAGATTTATCTCACATTAACTCTTAGAGGAAAGCAAAGCAAATTTTAGATCTAAATAAATTTTAGTAGCATAATGATATATAAATTAACACTTTTAAGAACAAGAATGAGAGAATAACAGAAGAGGTATAAACAAAAGAGAAGAGACCCCAATATACGTGAGGAAAACCCTTTCGAATAGAAATCCCCACCCTCAAAAGCACCAAACCAATGTGTTATTCAACAATAATAAACATGCTACAAAACACTTACAAGCTTAGAGCCTTAGCATGGAGTTCTACATCATTCTCCTCTAGAGGAAATTTGACAACATAACACTGCAATCAGAAACTCCTCGTCTCTCCTCTCCCCAAAGCTCTAGTATATAGGCAAAGGCATCCAAGAAAAATATAAATGGTTTCCCAAAACCATTAGCTAAAACCACGAGCTAAGTAGTCAACAAGGAAAAAGACCTCATGACATGTATCCAAGAGTTACAAGCATCTTTCTAGAAGCTTCAAGACCTTTGTTGTGAACTTGGTCATCCAACTTCACTAGAGGACAAAACAAACCACTGCAGGACAAAATAACAACTCCCTAAGTTCAAAAAGGACAACCAACTTCTCACACATCATCAAAGATGCTTTTTTACACCTCTAACAATGTCATAGATGCTTCTTACACATCATAACGAAGGTCAATATTCCTGGCCCACTTTGTAACTCCCTATAATTATGCTCTTACATGTGTCATAGAATCTATCATAAGTAACTCCCACATCTTACAATGTCATAATGACATTAGATGCTCTTACAAATTCTTACACACATCATACAAAGGCATACACATGGCATAATGACCAAGTCATAAGTGTTGAATACACCAGGATACTAAGAGGGGGGTGAATCAGTATCTAAAACAATATTCAATTAAAACAACTTCAACTAATCTAGAGCAGATTAAAACTTAAGCATCACAACATTAACATGAACATGAAATATTAACAAAATGTACATCAACACATAACACCTGATATACATGGAAAACCCTAGAAGGGAAAAATCACGATGAGGGTTAACTCACAATATATGAAGCTCAAATAACAACTTTATTTTAGGGCTAAAATCCAGTGAAACTTCTACTCCCTAAAGTACTTTGATTTAGGGTTACTCCCAAGGAAGTTGTTGGAACCTAACATTGCATACCAATTTTTGCAGAAATTTCAGGATCCCATGATGAAAATCTAATTTCAACACACATCCTAACAACAAGCATCAGGGATTATTAAAGAAGTATGGACAGTAGCATGGGATTTTGTAGATCATTGTGTTCTAAGAAATCAGTTACACACTAATATTTATACTATCATGTAACCAGGGACGGTGACATATATGACAACAGTTACATATAAGGTTATTGAAAAGACTAATTCCTCTTTCCAGCCAATGTTCAGATTGTAGATTGCTTGTGGTCATAGATAGTAAAAAAAGGGCCACAGGTTAAGCTAGCATGTGAAGATTTGATTTCCAATCATGATACTGAAGGACAGAATCATTTGTCAACAACTAGTATCCCTGAAAGTATTTTTTGATTGTCTGTTACAATAAACGGACTGACTGAAATAATCAATGTAAAGAATCTATTTCGAGGCAGCTATACTGCATTTCCTGGAGACCTAAAGGGAGAAACTTTGGATTTCATGGGTGACATATAATTTATTCTTGAAGGACTGGAAATTGCAAGGGACTTCAGAGAATGCATTTGTTTTAGTCCAGTCAGAAATATGGTATCCCATTGTTCAGATTGGTATGAAAAGCTCAAAATGGGTTCATATTAGTAACCCGATTAATCTACCTGTAGTGATGCAACTCATTTTGAGCTCAAAAGTAATTTTGCCTCACTATAAGGATGATGGGGAAATTTGGGAAAATTGGCAGCTGAACTATCCTTATAAGACATCTACTAGTTTGTCAGCTAAATCCCCTGATGATTTTAGGGGCAAGTACAATGATATATTTTTCTACCTGAGAATGAAATAATAGAAGCATTAATTCATCCCCATGGCAGTGCTTCATTTGGACCTATATATTTTAGCCATCAAAGAGATGTGTTTGGACAAATTCAATTTTCATTAAGATTAATCTTTTAGGTGTAGAATGGCTACTTCTTCAGGGAGCAGGAGGATCTCGTGCATTAAACGTTTCTTGAGGATTTGGAACCAATCCAAGCATTGCACTTTAATATCAACATACCAACGTCACTCATGGGTTCTATCAAGTTTTATTCCAATCAGATAGTCCATATGGCAGGGATGAAACCTACTCGCACTAAGCCTGTGCTAAAAATATTGCTAGCTAGGAACACTAGAGATATGTTACAGATGTTTCATTAGCAGTGGTTTCTCAGGATCTTCAGTCGGTCATGTCTTCGGGAGACACTCAAATTCGTAATTGATGAAGATGCTAAAATTGTTGGGTTGAAACATGGTGATCCAGTGAAACAAGGGTCAATGATGGTTTTGAAGGCACTGATAGAAGAATCTGCACTAGTGAAATCTTCAGGTGATCAGTGGAAGAGTCACAAATAACAGGAAGAGCAAGACACAGAAACTCCTCTGGCTAAGGCAGGAAAACATGTTTGCAAAGCAACAATGCCATTTAATTATCATTAGGGATTGCAAGAAAACTCTGCCATCTCTCATTTAAAATGGGAACAAATGAAATGGTTGCATGATTCTAAAGACAAGTGTAATTCCTTCTGTTGTGCAACCAACAAGAATCCCTCAGGATTACTACCCTGATCGTATTCCACTTACAATAGTTAACACATCATCAAGGCCCAAGGATCAGACTAAGATGGGAGAAGAGTGTAAAAGGGTAGATGCAATTGTGCTTACATATTCATGTGACCAGCCTAGCACATTAGACAGATTATCTTCCTACTGGCTACCAGAACTTCGTCACTTGGAAGTGAAGGCCCCAGTCATTGTAGTTGGTTGTAAATTAGATCTTCGGGATGATCAGCCACAAAGTTTGGAAAAAGTAATGTCACCACTTATGCATGAATTCTGAGAGATCGAGACATGTATAGAGTGTTCAGCACTCAAACAGATACAGGTTGCAAAAGTTTTCTACTATGCTCAAAAGATAGTCCTTCATCCAACAGTACCGTTATTTGATCAAGAAAATTAGGCATTGAAGCCTCGTTGTGTGAGGGCATTAAAGAGAGTATTCATCATGTGTGATCATGACAGAGATGGAGCTCTTAGTTATGCTAAGCCTAATGAATTTCAAGTTAGATGCTTTAATGCTCCTTTACAGCCTTCAAAAATTGTTGGGGTGAAGAGGGTTATTTTAGAGAGAGTTCCAGAAGGTGTCAATGAGCATGGCCTCACGTTGACAGGGTTTCTTTTTCTTCATGCACTTTTTATTGAGAAAGGACGACTTGAGACTACTTGGACAGTTTTGCAAAATTTTGGTTATGATGATGAGATTAAGCTTAGAGATGAGCTCCTTCCAAGTGCACAGTTCAAGCGAGCACCTGACCAGAGTATAGAGATAACTCACGAAGCCATTGAATTCTTGAAGGGAGTATTTTTGTTGTTCGATGTTGATAGTGATGGAGCTTTGCGGCCCCCAGAACTTGAAAATCTTTTCTCAACAGCTCCAGCAAGCCTTTGGGAGGATGACATTTATAAAAATGCAATGGAGAAGAATGATTTAGGAGCGATAAGCATGAATGGATTCCCATCTCAGTGGGCACTTATGACCCTTCTAGATCATGTCAAAAGTCTTGCCACTTTGATTTACATAGGCTACCCTGGTGATCCTGCTTCTACATTTCATGTTACCCATCGTCGGTGATTAGACTATAAAAGATAACGTTCTGAAAGAAATGTCTTATAGTATTTTGTTTTTAGACTCACAAAGTCCAGGAAATCTGCAATAATGAATGCTTTAATTGGAAAGCAGTTTGTTGAAAGGTACACACCAACTAATGGTGACCATTATGTAACAAATATTGTTGATGCAATGGGGGGAACAAAGAAGACACTAATAATGCATGAAATTTCAGAGGATAGAGTGCAAAAGCTTTTGGCAAACAGGGAATCTTTGGCTCCATGTGATGAGACCTTGTTTGTTTATGATAGTTCAGATGAGGCTTCATGGAAGAAAACCACTGAGTTGCTAGTAGAAGTTGCAACACATTTCAAATATGCACTTATGACCCTTCTAGATCCTGTCAAAAGTCTTGCCACTTTGATTTACATAGGCTACCCTGGTGATCCTGCTTCTACGTTTCATGTTACCCATTGTCGGTGATTAGACCGTAAAAGACAACGTTCTCAGAGAAATGTCTTATAGTATTTCTCTTTTTGGACTCACAAAGTCCAAGAAATCTGTAATAATGAATGCTTTAATTGGAAAACAGTTTGTTGAAAGCTACACACCAACTAATGGTGACCGTTATGTAACAAATATTGTTGATGCAATGGGGGGAACAAAGAAGACACTAATAATGCATGAAATTTTAGAGGATAGAGTGTAGAATATTTTGGCAAATAGGGAATCTTTGGCTCCATGTGATGAGGCCTTATTTGTTTATGATAGTTCAGATGAGGCTTCATGGAAGAAAACCGCTGAGTTGCTAGTAGAAGTTGCCACACATGGGGAAAATAGTGGCTTTGAGGTTCCATGTCTCATGATGGCTACAAAAGATGATTTAGATCCACATCCAGTGCCTATCTCAGGTTTGGTAAGGGTTAGCCAGGATATGGGAGTTGAAGCCCCGATTACTGTCAGTATGAAGTTGGGTGATAAATGTAATTTATTTTGCCAGATTGTTGAAGATACCCAACGACCTCTCCACCTAAACAAGGGCGTTGCTCATTCTTAAAGCTGCAGCCTTAAAACAAATTTCGTAGAGGACATTCTCAACAGAGTGCTTATTAAGACCATATGAAGGAAGATGTAACGAAGGAGCTAGGAAGAGAGCCCAGAACTTTCCCACAAACATCGCAGGCAAACAAGAAACCCTAAAAAAACCCATCGGCAAGAGAAAGGAAATCAGAATGAATTTTTTAAATCACGCTGATCTAAGGGGTCATGCTAATGGGTACCTTATCAGCAAGAGATGGCTTATCGGTGAGCAAATTTTGTGTCCTCCTAACTTGCCAATGAAATGCCTTCCAAAATACATAACATCAGCCCGATGATAAAATGAAGGTAATCAAAGATATAATTAATTTACCAAAAGGAAGATTTAATAATCAAAAGTGAAATTTTTCACTTGGAGAATAAAATATTTTCATCGAGGGAGTTGTGAGATATTTTTCACCGAGGAGGTAAAATGGGTAAAATTTTCACCTAAATAAATATTTATGAAATCTGGAGAAGTAACATTTGCTGGACATATTCTACGGTTGAGAGAAATGGAGATTTTTCAGCAATTTAAATTACTTCCAACACCTCCTATACCAGTGCCAAAACTTGAGCTTCGGAGCAGTTAGGGCAAGATGAAGAACATACAAAACCCTAATATCGGCAAGACATTGATATATCTGATAATTAAAATTTAGTCACTCTGATATGCCTATACAATGAGATACCAAGATCTCAACTAATACGCATTATGTGGAGAGTATAAATTTAGGCAGGACAATAAATAATATTTTATAGTGGGTACCTTTATGTTCCTGGAAAAATTATTTGAATATGGTGTGAAATGCCAAATAAAAATCAAGGCACGAAGATACATTGGGGAAACATATATAATCGGACTGGGTTCATTAACTTTCTCCGATCACATGTGCCTCCCCGAAATATTAATCAAGTATGACTAAATGTTGTATGTTGCCGAGATGAAAAGGAGAGAATATTTTGCAGTGAAGTATTTTTTACCAAGAGGGGAAAAGACATGTTCATTAGAATAAATGAAATTGCTCGAAGGAAAATAAAATTAAAGTATTATGAAATACTTTATTGGACAAACCAAAGGATAATATTCTACAAAAACATTTTATTAACCAAATTATTATTACTCATGGCTAATAAAGAAATACACAGGAGAATATTACCGAGATAGAATAAAGATTAAGGCATTGATGAATACTTTATCATGTGAAGACCAAAAAGGTAGGTTAAATATTAAATTATTGCCAAAGGCAATTAATTAAAAATAAAATGAAGAGCCGATATGTGAAGGGTTACAACCGTAAAGATGCAAGATATATATGGGAGATGCAAACCGAAGTAAAAATCATCATCAATAGATTAGAAAAACATCATGATCAGCAGTAGGAGATAATAGAAGAAGTTCATAATATTTTAAAAGACCATGTTGCAAGTATTATATTAAAGAAGTTCATAGAAGATCTCTGATTCTGTGGTTTTATAATGGCATCAATTGTTTGTTGAAATTATTCAGTTATTTGGTTATCTCCAGTTTAGTATTTCCTTATTATTCAAATTGATATATCAAGTATATATTTAATTTGTCAATGCACATTTGCTATATTTGTGTGATTTGATTAAATAATTTCCTTAAAAGGAATTAAAAATCCTTCTAGTCAGTCACAGTAATCTAGAAGTGTTGATTTGGATCACTAAGAAGAACTATATAATTAGGATTATCATTCTATCTCCAAGTTGATATTATATGTTGTTCTTGTATAGTTCATTCAATTGGTTCCTTCAAGAAAGGATTAAAATTCCTTCTGGTGAATAACAAGAAACATGATTGTGTTAGTTGGATATTAGTTATAAACCAAAGTATTGTGCCAAACAGTTAGAGTTATTGCCCAATATAAGCCACTGGTCTTAGATTTTCATTTGACTCTGTTTACCCAACAAGGCACTAGTCTTATCTCAATTCATCATTCAGTTTTATCCAAAACCCATCCATTAGTTGAGCATAGTTATAAAATTTACCTTGATATTGCTTATACAATTTATACCAATCAATTTTCAGATATTAGAAATAGAACTAATTAGCAAGCTTTCATCTATTCCACACCATTTGCCACTATGGGTAGATCCATTAACTTAGTCACAACACTTATACTCATTTAATCTACCCTAACTTTCAAGGTCTACCCACCTAGGTATAGCAGTGCCTAAAGTGCAGGGAGTCATTAACCCTATAGGTTAACTCTATCGCGTTAGTTCAAAAATGTTGCCAATCTAATTATAGAGTCTGGCATCCTCTTAGGATCTACAACCTGCATGTTTGAGACCTAACAAAAGCTTCTACTCCCTGAAGACTTTGTTTTAGGGTCACTCCCAAGGAAGCTACTACTCCATGAAATGAGAACACACTTACAAAATATTACAGTATGACAGTCTTTCTACTATCTGAAAACTAACATTGAAACTCACACTTTTGAAGATTGTACTTCTACCTCTTCACACTTTCTTTTGAAGATCTGATTATTTAGGAACACTTTATAGTTGATCGCTGTCACAAATATGTCTTCAAGATGAATCAGGACAACATCAACAACTTCTGCTCTTTCTCCTTCAATTGCTCACCAACAATGCATTCATTATGCCTTTTATCTACTTGCGAGCTTTCTGAATCACATTGTAATCACACCAACCTCGCTCAATTTGATTTATAATTTATACAAGATATTACATTGATTACATTGCTTGTCAGCTAGATACAACATAAAAAATGTATTTACAAGTCGGCCAAACAATACAACACATGAAACGTGTAGAAGATAGATCCTAAGTGAAACCACACGTTGCACTAGTAGAAGATCCATGCCTTGCAAGCACCACCACTTGCTTAACCAGGTCCAAAACATTCTTCACAGCTTCAAACACCAAGGAATTACATCCACACACTTCGCTCATTTGAAAATAGGACAAACTTAAGCAAAACATATGAAAACATTGAAGCATAATGGCCACAACAACTTGAAAACCTTGTGCAATACTGGAAACAAGAAAGATCTTCATGAAAATCTTCCATATGAGTCTATAGGACTCATACACCACCCCTAAATACACCTTAACCTCAACACATCAAAGATTTGTGCTGCATATCTTCAATCATGAATTTTGAGAACACCAAGTCCATCGGAACACTCTGCAACATGTCATTTTAAAAATTGAGATGCGGACCACCAAGAGGCTTGAAACTACAAGGAAGCATGCAATACACATCCATTATCATATCCTAAAAACTGCAAAGGCATCCATTCACTTCTGGAGGAATGCGAAGCATTTCAACAGATCTTCAACACTTCCTCACTCTACTAGAACACATTCTGATACTCTATCATGCATAACTTTCATAGCGGAAGGACAAATGATCTGAAAACTTAGAATTATAACCTTCACTGAATCCTGAACACAATTCCAAAACCTCATGGATATATCTGCAAATGTGGAGGAATGTGGAGCATTCCATTGTCCTATACAGAACATCTTCACATAAGTGACACTGTCTTCAAACAATCAACAACAAAACACTCTTTCGGTAATGCAATCATCATGGAACTTGGATCATACATGCTACAGGCCATTAGTAGCATCAGCAACACTTTTGATCATCTTTGTGCTTTTAATTCCCATCTTAATATAAACTATATCTTCTCTCTTTTCTTGTTGGATGGGACATGACATCCAACCATGAATTGTATCTTCTTCTCTTGTGGGATGGGGCATGACATCCAACAATGAACTATATCTTCTTCTCTTATGGGATGGGGCATGACATCCAATCATGAACACCATCATACCACCATGATAGTGTTGACATCAATGACAACCTAGTCACAGTGTTGGCATCAATGACAACCCTATGAATCATATGTGTAACAATCTCTCCCTTTGGCATTGATGGAAACACATATCTACATCTCTCCCCCTTTGACATCAAGGACAAACAAACAAACACATTCTTTCTTAGACCATGACTTCTTCTTGCAACAAACAAGCTCCTCCTAACATCAGCAACCACTACCTGCTCCCCCTGAGAGGTAGCCACCATCAGTCCAGAAACAAGATATAACATGAACTCCCCCTGGACAGATGCACCATTATGCATCTAGCAAGAAGAAGGAGGGGTAATTACCCCTAACCTCTGCTAGAGATCCTCAAAAATACCCTTTGCCAGAGCCTTTGTGAACATATATTCTATTTGATCCTTTGTTGGAACATATTCCAACTTCACTTCGTTACCTGCAACCTTCTCTCTCAAAAGGTGATAGCTGATTGCTATATGCTTGGTTCTAAAATGCATCACTGGATTCTTGGAAATATTGATAGAACTTGTATTGTCACACAAGATAGGAATAGGCTCATCATACAATACCTTGATATCCTTTAGGGTTTGCTTCATCCACAACACTTGTGTACAGTAGGATGCTACTACAATGTACTTTACCTCTGCAGTAGATAGGGACACTGAATCTTGCTTCTTGCTCTGCCATGAAACTAATTAGCTTCCTAAAAAGAAAGCACCACCACTTGTACTTCTTCTATCATCAAAATAACCAGCCCAGTCAGCATCAGTGTAAGCACTTAAATCAAAGTCATTATTGTGATAAGTGAAATCAAAATGAAGATAAAACTAATCTAATGCATAAACAAAACGATTATACCTTCATTGAAACCTCACGAATCCATGCGGGAAGGAGATGCACCCAAGAGCTCCTCAAGATTGTTCCCATGATCAGTGTGACTAATGTGGATTGCTCAAAGCTTTTCAACACAAATGTGGATGAGAGACAAGTGGATGGATAGATTAGATGGGATTGAGGCAAGATTTTGACAATATGGTGGCATGATAAGGAGATTTTGGAGAGATTTTGGCAGAGGTTTTGTGCATGAAGGAGTCTCTCCCAAATGGCTTGGAGAGGGTTTCATTTATAGAGTTCTTGAAAGGAGGATGGAGGGTGAGGATTGAAAAATGAGATCAAGGGCTAGGAATCAATGAGAGTTAGGGTTAGGATTGAAGCCATAGCCTTGTGACAAGTGTCACAAGGAGAGTGGATGAGGGAGATCAAGGGTTGAAACTTGGTCAATGGGTTTGGAGGGCTCTCATTAAAAGTGAATTTTAAATGCACATGGGGAAAGGTGTGGAGGATTAAAATGAATAAAAGATTCATTTTGGGAAGAGGGGACATGACAAGTGAATTTTTAATTCACTTTTATGTGGAGATGTGAAGATGGTACTCTTACATGTGTAAGAGAATGATAAATGAGGGTTAAGGGGGATTTGACCCTTTGAATAAAAGATTGATTTTTATTCAAAGGTGCATGGAAGAAGGGGATAAGCAAGGTTAATTGAGTGTTTAGCTTAATTAACCTAGGTCTAGGGGATAGGTAGGCTAGGGTAGCTTAGGGTAGGTCAATTAGTAGGCTAGATCAATTAGATAACCATGATTTATCTAATTAATGAGGATTAGGAAAAAGGATAATTTAACTAAATAAATATTGTGAATATTTATTTAATCAAATGAGGATAATGTTGTAAGGTAAAAGTGATAAATTAAATGAATTAATTTATCACAAGGAATGGGTAAATGGTCAAGGTAGACAATGAGGGATAAATTAATTAAATAAAATAAATTTATTTAATTAATAGGAGGAATTAATGAGGGTGTAGAGATATGGAAAATTAGTTTGCGAAGCAAGCCAATTTTAGGTGTCTACAATTACCTCTTGGATACAATAGGCCATAATCTAAAGTTCCTTTCAAGTATCTAAATATCCTTTTCACTACCTTCTCATGTGTTTGATTTGAATTGGCTTGATATATGGCAACCACACATACTACATGCATAATATCAGGTCTAGAAGTAGTCAAGTACAACAGTGCACCAATCATAGATCTATAGACAGTTTGATCCACCTCCTAAGACTCATCGTCTTTGCTCAAGTGACATCCAGTGACCATGGGAGTACTCGTGCTAGTTTTGAATCCTCCATACCAAACAACTCTTTGACATACTTAGATTGAGAGATAAAGATGCCACCATCTAGCTGAGAAATTTGAAGCCCAAAGAAGAAAGACATTTCACCAATCATAGAGATTTCAAACTCTTTTTACATGTCCTCTACAAACTTCTTACACATATCATCATCTCCACCAAAGATGATGTCATCAACATATACTACAACTATCAATATCATGTTTCCTTCCTTGATGTAAAGATTTCTATCTGTAGTACCTTTCTTGAAGCCCTACTGAAGTAAGTACTTGTCCAACCTAGCATACCAAGCTCTAGGTGCTTTCTTAAGACCAAAGAGAGCCTTCTAGAGTCTGCACACCATGTTCGGATCTTCTGATATCTAGAAACCATTTAGTTGTTCAATATAAACCTCTTTCTCTTGGTCACCATTCAGAAATGCTGACTTAACATCCATCTGATATACCTTGAAGTTCTTATGAGTAGGAAGAGCAAGGAACATTTTGATTGCCTACATCCTTGCTCCCAGAGAAAAACTCTCCTCAAAATTAGTACCTTCAACTTGTGTGTATCCTTTGCATACCAGTCTTGCCTTGTTTCTTACAACTTCACCTTCTTCATTTAGTTTGTTCTGGAACACCCATTTTGTTCCTATGACATTCTCATTTACTGGTCTGGGAACCAATTCCCATGTCTGATTCTTCTCAATCTAAACCAATTCTTCTTCCATGGATTTTATCCATCCATCATCTTTACTAGCATTAGCAAAGTTTTTAGGTTCCACCTTTGATAACAAACACAAGTTTACTTGCTCATGTGTCTTAGCAAGTCTTCTCCTTATCTGCACACCTTCATCCTTATCTCCAATTACTTGATCTGCTAAGTGGTTCTTTTGAACATACTTTGCTAGAGTCTTAGGCATCTGCTATGGTTCTTGTTCCTTTTCTTCTTTCACTTCTTCTTCCTCATTTATAATGCATGGAAAGATATCAGATTTAGAGTCCTCTGATTCATGTGAGATCTGATACAGATCTTCATCTACCTTGACATTTGTGCTTTCAATCATCTTCCCCAACCTTTTGTTGTAGCATCTATAAGCCTTGCTTCTGGTTGAGTAGCCAAGAAAGATTCCTTCATCACTTCTTGAATCAAACTCTCCTATGTCTTCTTCATCTCTTCTGATATAGTATTTGATACCAAAGATCTTGAAGTATCTGGCTGTGGGAGGTCTTCCATACCATAGCTCATAAGGGGTCTTAGTGTTCTTGACCCTTAATTGCACTATGTTAATTAGATAGACAATAATATGAACTGCATCCTTCCAATACATATCAGGTAGATCTGCATCTTTCAACATTGCCCTAGACATCTCTTGCACAGTCCTATTCTTTCTTTCCACTACTTATTTTGTTGAGGGTTCCTAGGAGCTGATAGATGTCTCCTAATACCATGATCTTCACAAAATATTTTAAATTCATTTTAAGTGAATTCACCTCCTCTACCAGACCTCAAGCATTTGATCTCAACATCTACTTCATTCTCAAACCAAAGCTTTGAATACTTTAAATTTATCAAGGGCATCTAATTTTTCTCTTAAGAAAGTAACCCAAGTCATTCTAGAATAATCATCAATAAGCAACATGAAATACCTCTCACCTTGTTGACCCTTTACTCTTGTAGGGCCACATAGATTAGTGTGAATTAGCTCCAATGGCTTTGAAGAAGAATACTCCTTGCTTTTGAAGTTTGTCTTTGTCTACTTTCCCATTTGGCATTCTCTGCATACTGCATTTGTAGGCTTGATTATCTTAGGCATATCTTTCACTGTAGAACTAATCTTTACCATATTATCAAAATTGTTGTGTCCCATTCTCTTATTCCATAGCCAACATTCACTGGACTGATCCAACAAACATGTTCTTCCATTTACCTCCTTCAGGTGATAGATATCACCATATGTCTTGATACCTTCTACCACTAATTTTCCAGATCCTGCCTTCCTAATCTCACAACCTTTGGCATGAAATGTGAGATTATACCCTTTACTACACATCTGACTGACACTGAGAAGATTGTGTTTTAGCCCTTGACATAAAGGACATCCTCAGTCCTATTCTTCCCATCAATAGTTAGAGCACCTTTTCCACAGATTTGTGCTAACTCATCACCACCAAACTGGACATCACCACCATCCCACTTCTCAAGGCTAATAAACTTCTCCTTGTCACCAGTCATATAATTTGAGAATCCACTGTCAATCATCCAAGCCTTGGATTCTTCTTTTGCATGAAAGGCAATCCATACAACCATTGATCTTTCATTGTTTTGATTTGTTTGCAAGGTATCAATCTTCTCACGAGTCCTAGCATCATCCTTTTTGTTACCAACATTCAGAGCCATGAAAATTATTTCATCATTTGAATCATCATGATCCTCATCTTCTGAAGAATAATTACTTTCTATGGAATACAGGGTTCTCCTTAACTTGTCTCTCATGTTATTACCCCTTGATTCTTTGAAAGGACATTTAGAAGCAAAATGACCAACCTTTCCAAAATTAAAACATTTGAAGGGTAACTTACCCTTTTATTTGCCAGTACCTTTCTTCAGTCTTCTTACAAAATTTGCTTCAACTTCATTAGAGCTCTCATCTTCATCAACAGCTTCTTCTTTGGTCTTCATACTAGTTTTGAAAGCAACTTCTTTCTTTGGAGCATCACTGCCAAACTCTCTCATTTCAAAGGCAGTAAGGGTACCAAACAATTTGTCTACAGTGTATGTATCCAAGTCCGCATTCTCCTCAATGGCAGAAACCTTATGACTGTAAGATTTAGGAAGAGATATCATAATCTTTTTCACAATCGCATCTTCTTTCACTTCTCCACCAATACCTATAATGTCATTGACCACTTCATTCACCTGGAGAATATATCTAGCAATGTCTTCATCCTCTGACATCTTTAGATTCTCAAATCTGTTCTTGAAGATTTGCACCTTGGCTTGCTTTACTTTCTTATCTCCTTGATAGATGGTTTTAAGTTTATCCCAAACTTCTTGAGCAAAATCACACCCATTATTTTTGAAAAGTCTGAATCAACTAACCTAATCATGATAGCAAATTTTGCCTTGGCATTGTTATCATACTACTTGATTTCATCTGAATATGTAGGAATAGTAGCAGGAATTATGTAACCAGACTTGACAGAGTCCCAAAAACCACACCCTAAAGAATTAATATAAACTTCTGTCCTTAGCTTCCAAAAGGCATAATTTGTTCCATCAAACCTAGGAATCTTACTGGATCCATTTTGTGCCATCTCAAACCTTCCTCAAGTGGTTAAGCTTCCCTCAAAGGAACTTGGCTCTGATACCAATTGTTGAACACACCAGGATACTGAGAGGGGGGTGAATCAGTATCTAAAACAATCTTCAATTAAAACAACTTCAACTTATCCAAAGCATAATAAAACTTAAGCATCATGGTATTAACATGAACATGAAAGTTTAACACAATGTACATTAACACGTAACACCCGATATACGTGGAAAACCCTAGAAGGGAAAAACCACGGTGAGGATTAACTCACAATATATGAAGCTCAAATAACAACTTTGTTTAGGGCTACAACCCAAGGAAGCTTCTACTCTCTAAAGTACTTTGATTTAGGGTCACTCCCAAGGAAGCTTTTACTCCCTAAAGACTTTGTTTAGGGTCACTCCCAAGGAAGCTACTACTCCTTGAAATGAGAACACACTTACAAAATATTACAATATGACAATATTTCTACTGTCTAAAAACTGACATTGAAACTCACACTTTTGATAATTGCACTTCTACCTCTTCACACTTTCTTCTGAAGATTTGATCAGTTAGGCACACTCTATACTTGATCATTATCCCAAATATGTCTTCAAGATGAATCAGGACAACATCAACAACTTTTGCTCTTTCTCCTTTAGTCACTCACCAACAATGCATTCATTCTACATTTTATCTACTTGCAAGCTTTTTGAATCACATTGCAATCACACCAACCTCACTCAATTTGATTTACAATTTATACAAGATATTACATTGATTACATTGCTTGTCAGCCAGATACAACATGAAAAATGCATTTACAAGTCAGCCAAATAATACACAACATGAAACGTGTAGAAGATAGATCCTAAGTGAAACCACACATTGCACTAGTAGAAGATCCATGCCTTGTAGACACCAACACTTGCTTAACTAGGTCCAAAACATTCTTCACAACTTCAAACACTAAGGAATTACATCCACACACTCCACTCATTTGAAAATAGGACAGACTTAAGCAAAACATATGAAAACTTTGAAGCATAATAGCCACATCAACTTGAAAACCTTGTACAGTATTGGAAACAAGAAAGATCTTCATGAAACTCTTCCAGATGAGTCTACAAGACTCATACACCACCCCCAAATACACCTTAACCTATGCACATCAAAGATTTGTGTCACATATCTTCAATCATGAATTTTGAGAACACCAAGTCCACCGAAACACTCTGCAACATGTTGTCATTTGAAAAATTGAGCTGTGGACCACTAAGAGGCTTGAAACTGCAAGGAAGCATGCAATACACATCCATTATCATATCCTCAAAACTGCAAAGTTATCCATTCACTTCCAGAGGAATGCATAGCATTTCAATAGATCTTCAATGCTACCTCACTCTGCCAGAACACATGTCGATACTCTATCATGCATAACTAAGTTCACAATAGAAGGACAAATCATCTGAAAACTTGGAATTATCACCTTCACTACATCCTAAACACAATTCCAAAACTGTATGGCCATATCTGCAAATACAGAGCATTCCATTGTCCTATATAGAACATCTTCACATAAGTGACACTGTCTTCAAACAATCACAAAAAAACACTTTTTCGGTAATGCAATCATCATGGAACTTGGATCATACATGCTATAGGACATCAGTAGCATCAGCAACACTTTTGGCCATCTTTGTGCTTCTAATTCCCATCTTAATATGAACTATATCTTCTCTCTTTTCTTGCTGGATGGGACATGACATCCAACCATGAATTGTATCTTCTTCTCGTGTTTGATGAAATCCAACCATGAACTATATCTTCTTCTCTTGTTTGATGACATCCAACCATGAACTGTATCTTCTTCTCTTGTTGGATGGGGAATGACATCCAACCATGAACACCATCACACCACCATGATAGTGTTGACATCAATAATAACCTAGTGACAATATTGACATCAATGACAACCCTATGAAACATATGTGTAACAATAAGTGGGATGTCCCATTTTCTAAATGGGACATGAATAATAAATAAATACATTAAAATAAATAATTAATTCAAACATTAGGACTTACAAGTTGTATGACACACCTAATCCCAATATTCTCCCACCTGTTGTATACCTTGCAAGAGTACAATTAAGCTCAAACAAATCATGAAGCAAACACCAATGGTACCACCATGTTGTCCCAAGTGAACTCCACTATGATCGTAGTCTTCATAGAAGCATTTACAACATCTTCTAAGTGACCACCATCCTAACAACAACTATCTCATCCTCCATCATGCCTAAACATAAAAGATAAGAACTTCAATCCAAGATGAGACACTAAATGTCACATAAACACACTAATGTATCCAACCTCAACCCATTACTAGAACACAAACACATATTAAGTCCAATCTTCTCCAGAATAGGATCAAGTATGCACCACATACTCCTAGTCTAGCTAAAACAATGACCATAGCTAGTTGCTCACATCCAACTAACCCTAACCATTGACGAACCTTTTATTCATGGCATATCCAACCCACACTATAATCTATCTCGTCCCTATATAATCTACTATCTTACACTCAAGGTTACTACCTCCATGGTAATAAACTCACCAATGTGCAAAAAATTTGAAGACCCTTGATACAATAGCCTAATGAAAACTATCCACCAAAGACACATATATCTCCTAAGACTCCCACTGCATAGACAATGTTTAGTTTAGTGTCGACCAAAGCATCAAAAAGTCCACCAATCAACACTCACACAAAGGGTGTGGTTCATGCCATCAAAACTTGTATCAAAGAACACATATAGTATGATTTGCAAATTGTAACCAACCTACTGCAAAATAGAGCATACTTTAGTTTGTTGAAATGCACAAGACAACTTAGAGGGGGGTGAATTAGTTGTAACCAAAACTTAACCTCTTTCAAACATCAATGCATCAACCACTTAATCACTGTTATTAAGATTTAACCATGAAAGCATGAAATCAGAAACTTAAAGACATTCACACATGAGACACCAGATTTTTTATGTGGAAAACTCAATAAGGGAAAAACCACGATGAGGATTAACTCACAATATAAATGATATATCAAAATTTACAACAAGGCTCACTATCGAGGCTCATTGCCTTAGGGCTCACTCCCTAAAATGCTCACTGCAAAAGGAAGGGGGTCACTGCCAAGAGAAGAGGCTCATTGCCAAAAGAGCTCACTGCCAGAAGTTGGTGAATTGAGATAGTAGCATCTACACCATGCCAAGGTTCAGTTCCATTGAAGCGCAATAAAACTCCTTTGCTCTACTTTTCTTTTACACTTTGCACTTATCTTTTCATCTTTGCTACATCATACCTTGTTTACAACTTCATTACATGTATTTATACAATTCATCAACCTTGGAATGTACATCAAGGTCGGCATTACAATCATCAACCATTGGAACAATCTCCAAGGTTGGCATACATGCATACATTAAAATAGGTCTAGACCTAAACAACTTTGTGAAGGAAAAGAATGAATATGGACCACACCACGCCTTAGTTGGGACTCAAATGCAATCTCCCATGCAACAACACGCTATCACAAACTCCAAAGCATAATCTCAAGTAGTGAAAACAACCGAGTCAGCCAAAACTAGTGTTAACACTAAGACCTTTAGGAACACGCTTCACCCACAATCCGAATTACACTTTGCGAACCAATCAAAAAGTTGGAACACAATCTAGAGACATTTATAAGCATGTTACAATCACCAAGAACTTCCGCACAACCCCCAAACATTTTATCTAGAAGATTCTTCAAACCGGAGCAATTAAACATTACTATCGGCTACTGTCATAAAGAAAAGATCACTTCTGGAGCATTAAATCAGAACCATTTTAACTGAAGGTACATAACATCATACCAGACTTAATCTCAGAACCGTAGACTATAAAACTTAAATGTGGAGAAATGAGGAGCAGAATACATTCTCCCTGTCACCATTGAATACTCAGAAAAACAATTTTTTACTCTGGTGAATAGAACTCACTCAAATCTTCACACCAGAGGCTCAAACTTGAAACATAGCAACTATAGGCATCCCTTATTATAACTTCCAAACCGTAGACAAAGAATTCAATATACAGGATATGCAGAGCAAAACACTGCACTGTTCTTGTGAAATAGAACAGTTTTGCAATTGTACTAACTTCTCAAACACTTGCTCAAACTTATCCAAATGACTTCCTTAGATGTTGACCTTAGGTGTTGACATCAATGATAACACTTACTGCTCATACTTGCAACTATCTCCCCCTTTGTCATTGATGGCAACACATGATGTGAAAAACCATCAAGACAAACAAACTTGCTTTGCTTCTTTGCTCCCCCTTACTTTATACTTTCTCTAGCTACAACTTTCTCAGAATCTCTCTCCTTAAGTTTTTCACATGAACTTCTCTCCCCCTTTGACATCAATGGCAAAGGGTTCCGGACCTTTTCTCTCTCTTTATTTATTAGGGCTCAATTCAGATCTTACTGCACTACTCCCCCTGTCAGCATCACTACAACACTTACTGCTCTTTATCAGGAACTCATATTAGCAACATCTACCTACTCCCCCTAAGAGGTAGCCTTCAAAACATCAATCCTGATCAAAGAATGAGACTTTGGGCACAACTGGACTAATGCATTTCCTATGCATCTTAGTTTAGAGCAAGAGGGGTAATGACCCCTAACTTCTCCCTGAGATACTCAAAAGTATCCTTAGGTAGAGGCTTTGTGAAAATATCTGCAATTTGATCCTTTGTAGACACATATTCCATCTTTACTTCATTATTTGTTACTTTTCTCTCAGAAAGTGATACCTTATTGATATATGCTTTGTTCTTGAGTGCATCACTGGATTCGTTGAAATGTTTATAGTACTTGTATTATCACAGAAGATTGAAATTGGTTCTCCATACACAACTCTTATGTCTTTCAATGTTTGCTTCATCCATAGCACTTGAGTACAACAACATGCTACTACAATATATTTTGATTCTACAGTAGACAAAGAAACTGAATCTTGCTTCTTGTTCAACCATGAAACCAATCTGTTACCCAAGAAGAAAGCACCTCCACTTGTACTTTTTCTGTCATCAACATCTCCAGCCCAATCTGCATCTGTATAGGCACTAAGAGTGAAAGCAGTGTCTTTAGGATACCACAATCCATAGTCTGAAGTGCCTTTTTAATACCTCATGATCCTCTTAACTGCCATCACATGTGACTCTCTAAGATCTTGAAATCTTGCCACAAGACAAACTGCATGCATTATATCTGATCTAGTATAGGTTAGATAAAGTAGTCCTCCAATCACAGACCTATACTTCTTCTGATCAGTCTTAGGTGATTCATCATTCTTGCTCATCCTGTAACCAGTTATTGTAGGGGTACATACTAGTTTAGAATCCTCCATTCCAAACTTTTTAAACAACTCTTTCACATACTTGGACTGAGAAATGAAAATTCCTTTTTTTGATTGAGTAATTTGCAGTCCTAGAAAGAAATTCATTTCACCAAACATAGACATCTCAAACTCTTTTTGCATTTCCTCTACAAATCTCTTACACATACCTTCATTGCCTCCAAAGATAATATCATCAACAAAGACTACAACAATCAAAATTTGATCATCATTAATTCTTAAATAGAGATTGATGTCTACAATACCTTTACTAAACCCTAATTGCAACAAATATTTGTCCAACCTTGCATACCAGGCTCTAGGAGCTTGCTTTAGCCCATACAAGGCTTTCTTCAATCTGTAGACCATGTCACCTTGGTCTGATGACTGAAATCCTTCTGGTTGTTCAATATAGACTTCTTCTTCTAGCTCTCCATTCAAGAATGCAGACTTCACACCCATCTGGTACACTTTGAAATCTTTGTGTGTTGTAAATGCCAAAAATATTCTTATTGCTTCAATCCTTGCCACAGGAGCATAAGTTTCCTCAAAATCTATGCCTTCAACCTAAGAATATCCTTTGCAAACTAGTCTTGCTTTATTTCTTACTACTCTATTTTCATTCAACTTGTTTTTGAAAACCCATTTAGTTCCAATTACATTCTTATCAGCAGGTCTAGGAACCAATTCCCAAGTTTGATTCTTTTCTATCTGCATCAGCTCTTCTATCATAGCCTTTACCCAATTCTCATCTTTGCAGGCTTCACTTATAGTTTTAGGTTCAATCTTTGAAAGTAAACAGTAGTTCACTTGTTCTTCTGCAGCTCTTTTCCTTGTCAATACCCCTTTGCTTTTGTCACCAATAATTTGATCTTTAGAATGATTAATCCTTACATACTTGGGAGTCTTAACAACACTTTCTGGAGCCTTTTCTTCTTCAACTTGACTGTCTTCTTATTCAACTTTTTCTTCATTTACTGTAGCAGCAAGTTTGAATCCGATTCATAGCCACGCAGATCTGATATTCTTTCCCTGTCGTCATCAACTTTCACATTAGCACTCTCAATGATATTTCTCAATTTTCTTATTGTAGCACCAATAGCCCTTACTCTTAGTGGAGTATCCAAGGGAAATTCCTTCATCACACCTAGTATCAAACTTGCCTAACTCTTTTTCTCTTCTAATATATCATTTGCTTCCAAAAACTTTGAAATATTTCACTGTAGGAACTATTCCATACCACAATTCATAAGGAGTTTTAGTACCATTACCTTTGACTTGAACTCTGTTTTGAATGTAGACAACAGTATGTATGGCTTCTCTCCAATATACTTCTGGTAGGTTGGCGTCCTTCATCATTGACCTAGCAGCCTCTTGAACTGTCCTGTTCTTTCTTTCAACAACTCCATTCTACTGGGGATTTCTAGGAGCAAACAATTGTCTTTTTATCCCATGTTCTTCGTAGAAAATATTGAATTCATTTGATGTAAACTCACCTCCTCTATCAGACCTTAAGCATTTGATCCTCAATTCTAACTCATTCTCAACCATCGCCTTGAAAGCTTTGAACTTGTCTAGGGTTTCTGATTTATCCTTTAGAAAAGTGACCCAAGTCATTCTAGAATAATCATCAATAAGCAACATAAAGTACCTGTCTCCTTGCAGACTTCTTGTTCTTGTAGGACCACACAAATCTGTATGCACCAGCTCAAGCAATCCAACAGAAAATTATTCTTTACTCTTGAAACTTGTCCTTGTCTATTTTCCCAATTGGCATTCCTTGCAAATAGTATTAGTAGGTTTCACAAGCTTAGGGAAATCTCTCATAGCTTGTACTGAACTTATCTTCACCAAGTTGTCAATTGATATGACACATCCTTCTATGCCACAATCAACTCTCATCTATCTGAGCCAACAAACAACAATCATTAGTTCCTCTCAAATGATAAACATTACCTCTAGTCTTCTTACCAGTAGCAATCATTATTCTGGAGCTTTCCATGATCTTGCAACCATTATCCTTGAATCTTAGATCATACCCTTTGTCACACATCTGACCAACACTTAAAAGATTATGCTTCAAACCCTTCACATATAGAACATCATCTGTATTGTGCTTTCCCTCAAAAGAAATAGATCCTCTTCCACAAATCTTACCAGTTGTATCATCTCCAAACCTAACCAGTCCTCCATCATACCTTTCCAAACTTACAAACTTACTTTTATCACCAGTCATGTGATGTGAGCATCCACTGTCAATAGTCCATTCATCCTTGTCTTTCTCAACCTAGCAGATAGACAAAGCACTCTCTTCCACCGGTTTCTCTTCCTTTAGATAGCTAGCAGGATTAGTAGATACAGGTTCTTCCTTGATAGCAATAAACAAGCATTCATTTGCACTAATATCACCAGACTCATCATCTGTTACACCATCATCATCAAAATCTCTAACATAATATCATTTCTTTATAATCCTAGGTCTACTTTCAAATTTCTTCTTGGCTTTTTCAATTCTCTTCAGACACCTAGATGCATAGTGACCAATATTACCACAAGTAAAGCATTTGAATGGTAATTTACCTTTGAACTTATCGGTACCTCTTTGCATTCTATCCACAAATTTGGCTTCAATCTCATCAAGGTCATCATCTGATTCCACATCATACTTCTTAGATCTTGAAGTCTTCTCTGAAGTGCTAGCTTTGAAAGTAGTCTTAGTCTTCGGCAGAGCATCACCGAACTCTCTCATCTCAAATGCAGGAAACTTTCCAAGCAACTGATCCTTTGTAATTTGTCATGTCCCTGTACTAACAAATTATAATAAAATCAATTATGCGTATGAATGACATTAAAATATTATAAATCAATATATATTAAATGTATTTAAATAATATATTAAGTATTATATAGTCAAGCAATATTAAAAATAATATATTATTAAATATTAATAATTAAATATCATTATAATTATAAATATATATATATATATATATATATATATCAATAAATATAAAGATAAGCATATTATTGATTAAATAATATAAATTAAATATTGAAAAGGGGTCGATCCGATACATGATCAACCCCTCCCAAAGGATCCTCCACAAGATAAAGTTAACGAAGATAAAGTAGGCAATTCTTATAAAGCAGTGCCTAACTACAGTGGTCAAACAAGACAAAGATTAAAGGCAATGCTTGTAACAACGATCCCTTAAAGCATACTAATGACTCCATCATTTCTATATGCAAAGACAATAATATCAACTATGCACCGCTGGAGGAGGAATCGTTCCCAAAAGGCGATCAATGATAAATAAGACTTAACAAA
This sequence comes from Cunninghamia lanceolata, assembly GCA_027924645.1. Lineage (NCBI taxonomy): Eukaryota > Viridiplantae > Streptophyta > Pinopsida > Cupressales > Cupressaceae > Cunninghamia > Cunninghamia lanceolata. The sequence continues at coordinate 1,442,083 of BSBN01001753.1, forward strand.
TTAGTAATAGAATAATCAAAGAAGTTGGATTAGTTAACATCAAGCATTGATGTGTTATGAGTTTGAAATAAATTAATCTAAGGACAGCGAATTCCATGGAAGGAAGCAATGGTTGATGGGAAGTAACCGATCAAGGTATAAACGAGATCATTGGGCATCTGGGAAAGGTATAGAAGATCATCTCATCAGTGATTATAGAATCATCTCATGGACTTACAAAAATCTCATTGGAAGATCAATGAATCAATCACTACTGAATTTCATCCTTCATCAACAACATCAGCCATAAATCAGGAAAACACAGATCTACACAAGAGAATTAAGGCAACTCCAAGGTATGATGTATTTAACTTTGTGTTATTATGATAAACTTATATATTAAGTAATGGATAGATTATATATATATATATATATATTATAATATTTGCTATCAACACATTAATAATTGTATAAGTACAAAGGACACCATATAACATATATATATATTATAATATTTGCTATCAACACATTAATAATTGTATAAGTACAAAGGACACCATATAACAACATCCCAATTGGAGACATAAATATTTCTATTCATGCACTATAATGATAAATAATATAATAGAATTCCATCTATAGTACAAGGGGATATTGAATAAAAGATCATATCTCTGATAGCCCCTATTATTTCATCCAAAAAGGAATGATGGGTATTGTAGGGAAAGGCAGATAATTCCATCCCATATATAGACCCCAAGGGCTGGGACATAGTTTTCCGAAGCCGGGTCAGAGTGTTGGATTTAAGGCATACAACTGAGAGGGGGGGGGGTGAATCAGTTGTATAAAACTTCTTATTCTTTCAAACACTTGATTCTTCGTTGTTAGTTAACAGCATATCAATTAATCATCCATGAAAGCATAATACATAAACACAAGAGCAGATAAACATCAACACATTGAACACCAAGATTTTGACGTGGAAAACCCGGTTAAGGGAAAAACCACGGGGTGATTAACCCAAGGATTATTCTCTGTTAGAAGAATAAGAAAAAGAATGGCACTTGCCAATTAGGGCTCACTGCCCGAGCACACTGCTCACAAAGAGGCCCACTGCCTACAAGGAGACACACTGTCTACAAAGTGATAAGAATCACAATGTTGAACTGGAGAATGACATCTCTACCATGTCCGGATCAGTTCCATTTAAGCCCAAAAACCTCTGCTCTGCCTTTCGCACTTCTCTTCGCTATGCCACACTCATCCACACAATCCACACTTCGAAATGAACTCACAAACCGTTATTTATACAAGACATCGACTTAGGAACAAACATCTAAGTCGGCAAACAACCATAAGAGTATCCGCAAGATGAATAACACATCCGGTCGGCCACCACAAGAACATTCGCAGGATGAACAACTCATCCGGTCGGCTAAACAGAGCAAGAACTTCATCCGGAAGAATAACTTCAATTCCGGGCTCTACTATCAGTGCGGACCAACAACACAACCTCAACATGATCCAAGAACCTTCACAAGCCTGCCTGAATGACCAGGTACATCCGCACTTTCTTTACTTACTTGAATCTCTTCTCTTCCTTATCTGGAACTTCAAGAACACTGTCTGTCGCCACTATCATAATGCAAGAGGTACTTCCGGACCTCCAAATCATACACAACTTGAGATGGCACATCACAAGGACATCCCAAAGACTCTTTCCAATCCGCAGATTAGGATTATACAGTTCCGGACCTCACCGGACCTTTTTGTGATCCTCTGTCACCTCTGAATACTTGCCGGAACCGGTTCTACACCGACAGCCATAACTCCTTCAGATCTTCATGCGGACCTCTGAAATCTTAACTGAAGCATCTCAAGACTCATATCTACAAACCCTTTAATCCGCATCCTCTGGTTCTCAACCTATACAATACATTTGCCTTCTTCTCATCACGGTTCTTCACTGTTCCTGACTGAGGCTAATTTTCTCAATATCCTCAGCACACAGCTCATCCAATCCTTCTTGTCAATGCAATATGAGTATGTTGACATCAATGACAACACTGGCTCACCTCATACTTGCAACAATCTCCCCCTTTGTCATTGATGGCAACATATGATGTGAAAAACCATCAAGACAAGAACTTCTCCTTTCTGTCACAGCTCCCCCTATCAACAACAACTTTTCACATGTCTTCTCTTCCTTTACTACTCCCCCTTTGATCATCAACCACTTGTTTTTCACATGTCTTCTCTCCCCCTTTGACATCAATGGCAAAGGGCTCATACTTGCAATTCTCATACATCAGAATCATACCAGCTGCTCCCCCTTAGTTGCAGCTCCCCATCATCAATCCGGATCACAAGATATGACTGTGATATCCACCGGACTGATGCACATCAGTGCATCCTAGTTCATCACCGGAGGGGCCATGACCCCTAACTTCTCCCAGAGATATTCAAAAGAGTCCTTGGGAAGAGGTTTAGTAAAGATATCTGCAATCTGATCCTTTGAGGGAACATACTCCAATCTGACTTCTTCCATGTTCACTTGTTCTCTCAAAAAGTGAAACTTGATAGATATGTGCTTAGTCTTGGAATGCAATACCGGATTCTTAGAAATATTAATTGCACTTGAATTATCACAGAAAATTGTGATAGGTTCCTCATATTCAACTTTAATGTCTCTTAGCATCTGCTTCATCCATAAGATTTGAGTGCAACTACCTACTACTGCAATGTATTCTGCTTCAGTTGTAGACAGAGATATTGCATCTTGTTTCTTGCTTAGCCAAGAAACCAATCTCTTCCCCAAAAAGAATGCTCCACCACTAGTGCTCTTCCGGTCATCCACATCTCCTGCCCAATCTGCATCTGTGTAAGCATGAAGAGAGAAATCCGGATCTCTAGGGTACCATAGACCATACTCAACTGTTCCTTTCAGGTACCTAAAAATTCTTTTGATTGCCATAACATGAGATTCTCTAGGATCAGCCTGGAATCTTGCCACAAGACCAACAGCCTGCATTATATCTGGTCTAGTCTAAGTGAGATACAACAATCCACCAATCATTGATCTATACTTTGTCTGATCTGCCTTTGGGGAGTCATCATCTTTGCTCAACTTACATCCGGTTGCCATGGGAGTGTTCATTGGTTTTGAATTTTCCATACCATATTTCCTTAACAATTCTTTCACATATTTGGTCTGAGAAATGAAGATTCCTTTCTTTGTTTGAGTAATTTGCAGGCCCAAGAAGAAATTCATTTCACCAAGCATAGACATTTCAAACTCACTTTTCATCTGATTTGCAAAAGTTTTGCACATACTATCTCTTCCTCCAAAAATGATATCATCCACAAACACTTCAACAATCAAAATGTTTTCATGAACAATTTTGAAATATAAGTTACTGTCAGCAGTACCTTTGTTGAATCCAATCTACACAAGATGCTTATCCAACCTTTCATACCATGCTCTTGGGGCTTGCTTTAGTCCATACAATGCTTTCTTCAACTTGCAGACCATATCATCATTATCAGACAATTGAAATCCATCCGGTTGTTCAATGTAAACTTCTTCTTCCAGATCACCATTTAGGAAAGCAGACTTGACATCCATCTGATATACCTTGAAGTCTTTGAAGGCAGCAAATGCAAGAAATAATCTGACTGCTTCAATTCTTGCCACCGAAGCAAAGGTCTCTTCAAAGTCAATTCCTTCTATTTGAGAGTAGCCTTTGCAGACCAATCTAGCTTTGTTTCTGATAACTTCACCAACTTCATTCAGTTTGTTCTGGAAGACCCATTTGGTTCCAATCACATTCCTGTCTCTAGGTCTGGGAACAAGATCCCAAGTATGATTTTTCTCAATTTGCATTAATTCATCTTTCATTGCTTTAGTCCAGTTTTCATCATTGCAGGCTTCATTTACTGTTTTAGGTTCAATCTTTGAAATCAGACAACATTCATCCTGATTTTGAGCAACATTCCTTCTAGTTTGCACACCTTTGCTTCTGTCACCTATGATCTGATCTTCAGAGTGGTTTAGTCTTACATACCTTGGAATTTTGGGAATATCCTGCACTGTTGCTCCTTGATCAAGTTCATTCTGACCTATTTCTTCTTCCTGATTTACTGGATCAAGTTGATTCTGACTTACCGGAGGGGATTGAGTCCCTTGAACCTGAACACCATCTTGATCATCTTCATCAAACTCATAAAATCTTGAAGGCTTCTCAATTCCTTCATCAACTTTCACATTGGTGCTTTCTATCATCTTCCTCAATCTCTTATTGTAACACCGGTATGCTTTGCTTTGAGTGGAGTAGCCCAAGAAAATTCCTTCATCACTTCTAGCATCAAACTTTCCTAGATCTTCATCTCTTTTAATATAACACTTGCTACCAAATACTCTGAAATATTTCACAGTAGGAGTGATGCCAAACCAGAGTTCATAGGGGGTCTTACCGGTGTTGTTTCTGATTTGAACTCGATTGAGAGTGTAGACTGCAGTGCTGATAGCTTCTTTCCAAAACATCTGAGGAACATTTTCTTCCAACATCATTGTCTTGGCAGCTTCCTGGATGGTCCGGTTCTTTCTTTCAACTACTCCATTCTGCTGTGGAGTCCTAAGAGCAGACAATTGTCTCCTTATACCCTGCTTCTCACAAAAGTCAATGAACTCACCAGATGTAAATTCACCACCTCTATCAGACCTTAGACACTTTAGTTTCAATCCGGTTTGATTCTCTACCATAGCTTTGAAGATTTTGAACTTCTCAAATGCTTCTAATTTTTCTTTTAGAAAGGTAACCCACATCATCCGGGAATGATCATCAATTAACAACATGAAATATCTATCACCTTGTAGACTCTTGATTCTTGTCGGACCACAGAGATCAGTATGTACTAATTCCAACAATCCGGTAGAAGACTGATCTTTGCTTTTGAAAGAGACTCTACTCTGTTTACCTAGCTGACATTCTTTGCACAAACTATTTGTAGGTTTCACCAATTTTGGAAGGTCTCTTACAGCCTGAATATTGCTTATCTTGATGATGTTATCAAAATTCACATGACACATTCTTCTATGCCATAACCAACTCTGATCAACTTGAGCAAACAGACAACTTTTGTTTGAACTAACCAGATGAAAGATATTACCTTTTGTTTGAGCACCGGATGCAATTTCAGTTCCAGAGCTTGTAAAGATTCTGCATTTTCCATTCTTGAACCGGAGATCATAGCCTTTGTCCACTAACTGACCAACACTGAGAAGATTGTGCTTCAATCCTTCAACATATAGTACATTACCTGTTTTGCTCTTTCCATCAAAGGAAATAGTTCCCCTACCTCTGATTCTGCCAGCAGAATTGTCACCAAACTTTACCATTCCTCCTTCATACCTTTCCAAATCTAAGAACTTATTCTTGTCACCAGTCATATGGTGAGAACATCCACTATCAATAACCCAATCATCCTTTTCTTCCACTTGAGCAGCCAAAGCTCTTTCCACAACCTTGTGATTGACAGATTCAGAGGATATTGAATCTTCTTCCTTGATGGCAATAAACACCCATTCATTTCCGGATTTGCTTTCTAGTTCTGATTCATCATCTGTTACTCCTTCATTGTCATCTTCTTCATGAACATAATAGCAGTTCTTTTGAAACCTTTGTCTGTTAGTATTAGACCTTGCAGATCTTTCTGGACATCTTGAAGCAAAATGACCAATCTTATTGCAGTTGAAACACTTAAAGGGTAGTTTTCCTTCATACTTACCGGATCCTCTTGGCAGTCTCTTTGCAATGAGGGCTTCAAGTTGAGCTGTTTCTGCTTCTTCTTCTTCCGTGTCTCTTCTTGCTTGATCATACCATGACATCTTCCTTGATGAGTTTTCTCCCAGATCAAATCTCTGTTTGCCTTTCACATAGGCACTGGCTTTGAAAGCAAATTCAGTCTTGGGAGGATCATCTCCAAACTCGGTCATTTCAAATGCAGCTAGTTTGCCAGCCAGTTGTTCTCTTGTGACAGTTGTGTGGGCTCTGAATTCATCAATGGCAGCAACCTTGATTTTGTAGGCAGCAGGAAGGGATCTTAGGATTTTGCAGACAATCTCATTTTCATCTAGAGTTCCACCAGCATTTCTAATTCCACATACCAGCTCATTCACTCTTGGCATAAAGGTAGTGATGTTTTCATCATCTCTCATCTTCAATCTTTCAAATTTCCCTTTCAGACTTTGCAACCTTGCACTTTTGACAAACTCATCTCCTTCATACAGAAGTTCCAGTTTAGTCAGGATCTCATATGCAGTTGGTAGGTCAATAACATTTGAGAGATCTGAATCATTCAATGCGCTTAGTAGGGCTTCCTTGGTCCGTAGATTATTTTCAGCATCTGTGATTTCATTCAGAGTTGTCGGACCACCTTGTGGAGGTACATATGGTTTTGAGACCATAGCCAAGTATGCTTTTCCCATACATTCCAAGTGACACTTCATGCGACCTTTCCAGAGAGTGAAGTTGGTTCCATCAAACTTCGGACTATCCTTCTTGTATGACAACATCCTGGATCTCCTCAAGCGGTTAAGCTCCTTTCAGAGGAACTTGGCTCTGATACCAATTGTTGGATTTAAGGCATACAACTGAGAGGGGGGGGTGAATCAGTTGTATAAAACTTCTTGTTCTTTCAAACACTTGATTCTTCGTTGTTAGTTAACAGCATATCAATTAATCATCCATGAAAGCATAATACATAAACACAAGAGCAAATAAACATCAACACATTGAACACCAAGATTTTGACGTGGAAAACCCGGTTAAGGGAAAAACCACGGGGTGATTAACCCAAGGATTATTCTCTGTTAGAAGAATAAGAAAAAGAATGGCACTTGCCAATTAGGGCTCACTGCCCGAGCACACTGCTCACAAAGAGGCCCACTGCCTACAAGGAGACACACTGTCTACAAAGTGATAAGAATCACAATGTTGAACTGGAGAATGACATCTCTACCATGTCCGGATCAGTTCCATTTAAGCCCAAAAACCTCTGCTCTGCCTTTCGCACTTCTCTTCGCTATGCCACACTCATCCACACAATCCACACTTCGAAATGAACTCACAAACCGTTATTTATACAAGACATCGACTTAGGAACAAACATCTAAGTCGGCAAACAACCATAAGAGTATCGGCAAGATGAATAACACATCCGGTCAGCCACCACAAGAACATTCGCAGGATGAACAACTCATCCGGTCGGCTAAACAGAGCAAGAACTTCATCCGAAAGAATAACTTCAATTCCGGGCTCTACTATCAGTGCGGACCAACAACACAACCTCAACATGATCCAAGAACCTTCACAAGCCTGCCTGAATGACCAGGTACATCCGCACTTTCTTTACTTACTGGAATCTCTTCTCTTCCTTATCCGGAACTTCAAGAACACTGTCTGTCGCCACTGTCATAATGCAAGAGGTACTTCCGGACCTCCAAATCATACACAACTTGAGATGGCACATCACAAGGACATCCCAAAGACTCCTTCCAATCCGCAGATTAGGATTATACAGTTCCGGACCTCACCGGACCTTTTTGCGATCCTCTGTCACCTCTGAATACTTGCCGGAACCGGTTCTACACCGACAGCCGTAACTCCTTTAGATCTTCATGCGGACCTCTGAAATCTTAACTGAAGCATCTCAAGACTCATATCTACAAACCCTTTAATCCGCATCCTCCGGTTCTCAACCTATACAATACATTTGCCTTCTTCTCATCACGGTTCTTCACTGTTCCTGACTGAGGCTAATTTTCTCAATATCCTCAGCACACAGCTCATCCAATCCTTCTTGTCAATGCAATATGAGTATGTTGACATCAATGACAACACTGGCTCACCTCATACTTGCAACACAGAGATCTCATATCGATCCCAAGGGCTGGGACATAGTTTCCCGAAATTGGGTTGGTGATGGTTTCAGCGCATCCTAGTCATGTAAAGCCTAATTCCTTGATGAAGAATAGGAGGGGAAGATATGGATCTTGAAATATGTTTAATATCTACCCTAATGTACTTATGAAATATATTATAGAAGAATCGTCCATAGTGAATGATAAGAAGAAAATGAATAATCCTTTGATAAGAATGAAATGTTTATATTATCTTTGATCTTATTAGATATTTCATTGTAATTTATTGATCTCTAATGTTTCTAATGTCTCTTTAAGAATCACTTGAGTGTAGATTCAAGTTTAAGTGTTTCCACTAGAAAGGGAACATTACATAATCTTATTCACACTCATAAGTTCTTCAATTACAGATACCTTGTGACTGTAGGATTTAGGCAGTGATCTAAGAATCTTTAGCACAACCTCATCCTCATTAATAGTTCCTCCAAGACCTTTGATTCCATTGACAATTTCATCAACCTTTTGCATGTAGATTGTTATGTTCTCATCATCACTCATCTTCAGGGATTCATACCTTGCCTTCAGTTTTTGTAATTTGGCACTATTTATAGAATCATCTCCTTCATATAAAGTTTTCAACTTAACCAAGATCTCATGAGCCATTTCCAAATCCATAACTTTTACTAACTCGGTGTTAGATAAAGCATTTAATAGAGCGTCTCTAGCCTTTCCATTTAACTCATACTGTTTGACTTCATCTTTAGATGATGGTGTATACCCCTAAAAATGACACGACTATGTCTAAATAAATATTTTTAATATTTATTCCATCTAAATTCCTCTATCAATAAATAAATAAATAAATAAATTTATTCAATTCATATTTCCTCTAAGTTAATTAAATATCAAAATATTTAATTACATCTTCTAAAGTCAAAATTAAATAAAATCTTTTATTTAATTTATTTCTTCCAAACAATTAAATAATTTCTAATTATTTAATTAAGTTGCTCATTCAGATGGCGTTCAAGTCTGCATATCCGAGGGCTGAGCTCGAGCATCCGAGCCCTAGCTCGTGATCGAGTTTCTTTGGTTCCTGCGCTGTCTGGGTGGGGTTTCTCTATGCCTTCGGGGGGGTTGCTCTCTTTTTTTCTATTGTGTGCATGATTTCTAGGGGTTTGTGGCCAAAGGTTGGTCTTTTTCTGAGTTTCTTCGCCGGACCAGGGGTATCCTTGATGCCCTTCGTGGAGTGTTTGAACCTGGCGCTTTTGTGGTGGTGCGCGCCTATTCTTGCAGGGGTTTGGATACAGCATGGAGCTGTGGTAGGGTGCACGAGGTGTTTTGAGCCCAGGATTGTTGTGTAAGGTTTTCTCTCATTTCTTGGCACCGGTGTGGGCAGGTTCGAGAGGTGGGTTTTTGTGTAGAGAGCGAGCGGGGGAGGTGGTGTGGGGCTGTCCCACTCTTTACCTTTTGAAGGTTGTACATACCCATCTAGGGTTTGATGTCCTCGAAGGGTGAGGCTTCAGGGGTGTCTCCTGACATGGAGTTTCGGGCAGCGATAGGCTCGAAGTCTCCAGATTAAGGCATGAAAACTTTCAACAATAGTCTTTTCACTCAGGATTCAGGATTCAGTGGAGCGGTGCGCCTAATGGTGCACGGATCCCAAAGGTTAATGGTTGTCTCGAGCGCTGCAAGGAGAGGCCAAAGCTGGTCATTCCACTTGAGATGATTGCTGAAGACATTGAATATTATTCGAATCACTCCTTGTATTGCAAATTTTTGGGAATGAGGACTTCGCTTCAGTTTTTGGAGTCTTGGGCCCAGAGAACTTGGGCATCAGAGGGTGAAATGGACATCATGCTACTCGCAAATAGTTATTTTATGGTCACTTTTAACTGCTTGGCTGATCGCAATAAAGTCTTTGCCGGAGGCCCTTATTTTCATAACCAGGTGGGGTTGTTTATCAAGCCATGACATGCTGGCTTTATCCTCTCATAGGAGATGCCAAATCGTGTGCTGGTGTGGGTCTGTTTAACTTGGTTTCTAGTGGAATGTTGTCAGGAGGATACTTTGCAGTTGCTTGCTTCACTGCTGGGAAAGCCAGTTGATTCTTCAATGTCAACCTTAGGGAAAAAGGTAATGACTTTTGCCCGCATCTGTGTTGAAATTGATCTTAGCAAGCCCTTTCCTGACGTTGTGGAAATGTGTGCCGGATCTTTCTCTTGGGTGCAGCAGTTTGACTACGAAACTCTTCCTTTCCGATGTCGTCTTTGTCACACTTACGGTCATCTGTAGTGAAGGTGCCCTAAATATAAGCCCATGGACTCTCAGCCTTCACAACCTACTCGCAACCCCCTGGGGCTGATAAGGGAAAGGGCCTTGTCCCTGGTGAGGGGGTTGATGCTGAGGGTTTTGTTCCGATCAAGGCTCGTAACAGGAATAGGGGTCAAAAGCGGACCTTAAAGGAAAGACAAGATGAGGATTCATTTAACAGGTTTGAGGTTCTGGATGATCTCCATCAGCAGGAAGTGAACCCGGGGTTGATGAGTTTTGAGCAGGGGGTTGAGGGGTCAGCTCAAGAGATCAATACTTCTGGTGCATCTATAGAACCACAGGTTGATGAGGCTTTGCATATGGATATGGATCAGCAGATGGTGGTTTCAGTGGTGTCGGTGCCTTCTGCGGAAGCCCCAAAAGTGGGTGGGGACTCTTCTCTTTTTGGGAGGCCCTTTGGCTCAGTTGCAACTAGGAGTAGTAAACCTTCTCCTCATTTGGACCTTATGCAACGGGACCTTAAGAAGGGTGGGGCGGAGAAATCTGTCAAAACTGGTAGAAAGGAGGATCTAGAAAAGATCAAAATGATGGGTGAGACTTTGGTGGAGTCAGGGTCAGTAAAGACTCTGGATTCTCACTTTTCAAGCCCCTTGAAATGATTGTGTTATCATGGAATCTAAGGGGCTTGAACAGCAGCCCTAGACAAAAAGTTGTTCACGATTTGGTTAAAAATCAAGGTCCTGATGTTCTTTTTCTATAGGAGACCAAGCTTACAGTTGAGTCTATGTTCAGTCTGGCACCTAAGTTGTGGAGGAACGGGGATTGCCAATGCACTGGGGCCCATGGATCTTCAAAGGGTTTAGCTTGCTTTTGGAACCCGCAGAAGATATGTCCTCTTTGGTGGTTCTCTTCTAAGTTTGCTATGACTATGATTGCTTCCAGTTTTGAGACGAGGGAAGTCTTACTCCTCTCTAATATCTATGCTCCTCCTAACTTGCATGGTAAACAATCTCTATGGGCCCACATCAATTTTGTCTGCAGTTTGGCTCCTCTCCATCCTTGGATTTTGGCTAGAGATTTTAACGCTATTTTAGAGTTGGCTAAAAAGCGAGGTGGTATAGAAAGGTTGGATCCCTCTGTGCTGCTTTTGCACAATTACATTGATGCTTTGAATTTAGTTGATATTAAGCCCAGTAATGGTCAGTTTACTTGGAACAATCACAGGGTTGGGGATAATTGTATTGCTGAGAGATTGGATCATTTTTTGGTTTCCTGCTACTGGGTTGGTGGTATGTGGTCTTCGTGTTCTAAAATCCTGGACTGGAGAGGATCTGATCACTGGCCTATCAAGCTTACTAGTGTGTCATCTTATGTGGCTCGTTCTCCTTCCTTTAGATTTCAACTCATGTGGTTGCGGGACCAGTCTCTGTTCGATTGTGTGGCCAATTGGTGGAGGTGGGGCAGACCTGCTTATGGTACGGTGATGTATACCTTTGCTAAATTGTTGCAGTATGTGAAATATAAGCTCAAGCGATGGAATCATCAATGCTTTGGGAATGTTTTTCATGTTAAGGCAGCTGCTCAAGCTAAGTTGGATGGTATCACGAGACTAATAAGGGAGGATGGGGTGACTGAAGAATTACTTCATGACGAAGCTCAGGCTCTGAAAGCTCTGGAGGAGTGTGAGCTTCGGGAGGAACTATTTTGGAAGCAAAAGGCCTGGATAGAATGGCTTCAGGAAGGGGACAAAAATACTGCCTTTTTCTTCAATTCGGTGAAAGCCAGGAGGCATGGAAATTCTATCTCAGTTCTAGTTAATAATAGGGGTGAGCGGCTTTCTTCCTATCCTGAAATGTCGAAAGAGGTGGTGTAGTACTTCTCCTCTCTTTTTAGGGAAGCTTCACATGGGGGGTCACCTGAAGAAGCCCAGGCTCTATCCTGTATTCCCCCTTTGGTGACTAGATAAATGAATGAGCTTTTTATGAAGGATATCACTCTTGAGGAGCTTGAGGAGACTGTTTTTCAGATGAAGAAAGGGAAAGCCCCTGGTCCTGATGGCTTCCCGGTTGAGTTTTACCAAGAATTCTGGGACATTATCAAGTTGGACCTCTTAGCGGTTGTCCAAGAATCTCAACAGAATAAGCAAATGCTTAGGGCTTCAAATGCAACCTTTCTTACCCTCATACTCAAGTGTGAAGGGGCAGATAGGCTAAGTCAATTCCACCCCATCTCTCTTTGCAATGTTATTTATAAAATTATTTCTAAGATTATTGCTGACAGGTTAAAAAGGGGGCTAAAAGAGCTAATTTCTGAGGAGCAGAGTGGCTTTGTGGAGGGCAGGCAACTTTTGGATAGTATTGTTATTGCTACTAAGTCCATTTACTCTATGGCCAGCTCCAAAGATAAGGCGATGTTTATTAAGTTGGATATGGCTAAGGCCTATGATAGGGTCAGGTGGTCCTTCCTTCGGAAGACTCTCAGTGCCTTTGGTTTTGGGGAAGAATGGATTCAGTGGGTTACGAGTTGCATTACTTTAGTTTCCTTCTCGGTGCTTATTAATGGGGAAGACACGGAGTTATTTGGTGCTTCTAGGGGGCTTCGTCAGGGAGATCCCTTGTCTCCGTATTTGTTTCTTCTCCTTGCTAAAGGTTTGGGGAGGCTGATTAGAAGAAACCTGGAGGATGGTCTTATTCAGGGTTGGCAATGGGGTGGTGCTTTGCCTCCGCAGTCTCACTTGCAGTTTGTGGATGACACTGCTCTGATGGGCATGGCTACAATGAGAGAAGCTGTTAATTTGCGTAATGTGTTGGATGTTTACCTAATTGCTTCGGGTCAAATGATCAATGAAGACAAGTCTTCCATATTCTTCTTCAATACTCTGGGCCCCATCCAGCAGAGGATTGCTCAGACTTTGTGTTTTCAGATTGGGACTCTCCCTTTGGTCTACCTGGGTATCCCTATCTCGGTTGGTCGTTTACCCAGGGAGTCTTGGCAGAATATTTTGGATAAATTTTAGGTGAAATTTAATCACTGAACTCATCGGTGGTTATCTTTTGCTAGGCGAGTTTAGTTAATTAAGTCGGTGGTGCAGGCTTTGCCCATTTACAGATGTATGCTCTAGGTTGCCCCGATGGGATTTGTTAAGGAGTTAGATTTGGTTGCTAGACAATTTTTATGGGCTGGTAATCTGGCATCTTCCAAATGGAGTTTGGTTAGATGGGAGGTAGTTTGTAGCCCCAAACAGCATGGGGGTCTTGGGTTACGGCAGTCGGACTTGACTGGAGTTGCTCTGGCTGCGAAGTTGTACTGGCGTTGGTGCACTGAACAAAATAAGGCCTGGGCCAGGATTCTTTCTCAAAAGTACTTTCCAGGGATCCCTCAGTGTGATATTCCTCACTACCCCCTTATGGGGAAAGGCTTGGTGATTTGGGGTACTCTCAAAAAAGGGGCTGCTCTTATTAAGGAAGGCTTATTTTGTATTTGTAAACAAGGGTCCAAGGCTCTTTTCTGGACCGATTCTTGTGGTGGTTATCCTCCCATTATCTCTCAGTCTCCTAATTTGTTGCCTCTTTGCCAGAGATTTCTTGAGGTTGGTTAGTCTCGGGTGAGCGACTTTAAATCCTTTACTTCCTGCGGGCAACTGGAGATGGCTACCTGGAAGTCTCCTGAGGCTTGGCCGGTTGTTGGTTCACATGTGGAGCGTGCTGAATTGCTTAGTATCCTCTCTAGTCGGTGGTGTAGTTCCCTCCTAGAGGACGATGTGCTGGCTTGGTCTCCCAATCCTAAGGGAGTCTATACTATAGCCTCCGGATATCAGGTTTTACTGTCTCATAGAATGGATGGGGAGGAAGTTCAGTGGTGGAGGAAGGTTTGGAACGAGTTCTCCTAGCCAAAGTGCAACTGCTTTGTTTGGATCCTGGCCTGGAATAGATGTTTGACCTGGGACAATATCCGGAAGAGAGGCTTCCAGGGCCCTTCTGTTTGTGTTATGTGTGGGGCAGCCGAGGAAGACTCTGCTCACTTGTTTTTCCGCTATCCTTTTGCTACTCAGATTTGGCATTTTTGGTGGGATGTTTGGTAGAGTCCCTATTTTCATGCTTCCTCCTTGATTGATTATTGGAATGGTGTGGGTAAATCCCCTTCTATGGCTTCTTTCTTGCAGGACGTGTAGTTTGGGGGGCCTATCTTTATGTTGTGGCATCTTTGGCTTGAGAGGAATCAATAGATTTTTTGTGGCGAGAAGAAGATGGTGCAACAAGTTTGGCAGAAAATCTTGGGAATGATTCAAGAGATGGTGGAGGCTAAGAGTGAGGTGAGTTTTCCTTTAATTAAGCGGGATGCTGAGGTGGTGGCGCGTTTGGGGTGGTGGCGGGTTTGGGGCTTCAGGGGCTGTTTGTGACTTCGGCTTGTGTCAGGAGAGGTCAGAAGGCTAATAAGAGAATTCGTAGGATTGGTCAGTGGCAGCTTCCGCCTAATGGGATTCTTAAGATTAATACTAATGGTTCCTCCAGGGGCAATCCCAGGCCTGCTGGTATTGGGGGGATAGGCAGGGATTCTGTAGGCTCGGTGATCTTCTTCTTTTTGGTCCCTGAGGGGATGCAGACCATCAGCATGATGGAAGGGTAGGCTATTCTCTATGCTTTTGAGAAGGCTTATGCTTTGGGCTGGCGACGGATTATTTGTGAATCCGATTCCCAAGTTTTGATCAATTTACTCATTAAGCAGAAAGTGTTGGATGTTAGTTGGCATTTGGCATTGATTGTGCAATAGATTCTGTAGGTTAGTATGTTAATGGATATAGTCACCTTTGTGCATATTCCACGTGAATGGAATAGGGCTACGGATTGCTTAGCGAAATGGGCGTCTGAACATTTAGATGGAGGGAGAACTGAGGAGTGGGAGTTGGCTCCTCCGATGCTTCACCTTGATTTGGAGAGAATTCTGGATGAGGATAGGGAGGGTTATGGTGATGGTTAACTTCGGTCTTGTTTAGCTATTCTGCTTTTGTTGTTTCTTGGGCTTTTGGTCCCTTGCTTTCTTTGTAATGCTCCTCTTTGATTTTCAATAAAGTTTTTACCCCTTTTTATTTTTAAAAAAAAATTAAGTTGCTCATTCCTCCAAATTTAAATAAATAAATTAAATTTATTTAAATCCTCTCACTCTCCAAAAATAAAATATAATTAAATATTTTATTTATTCTTCCAAAATCATGTGCAAGTAAATTAAATAAATTTATTTACTTAATTTACTTTTTTATCTTCCAAATCTTCTAAAAATAAATTAAATAAATTTATGTATTTAATTTGCTTTCTTATCTTCCAAATCTTCTAAAAATAAATTAAATAAATTTATTTATTTAATTTTCTTTCTTATCTTCCAAATCTTCTAAAAATAAATTAAATAAATTTATTTATTTAATTTGCTTTCTTATCTTCAATATCTTCTAAAAATGCATTCCTCTTGTCATACAAAAGCAAAAGTTGAGTTAAAGCAACTTTGTTTTTAAATTAGAAAAATCTATTCTAATTTAAGAAAAATGAAAACTCATCCTCATCAAGAAAGCTTTTAACTCAACAAAGCTTCTTTTTGAATGACACGTGTCCTTCTTCTATTGATTACACGTTCCTCAACTATCCTCCTCCGTTGATCTTCTCATTTCTTCTCAACCATTGATCTTCTCCTACACAACTCTATAAATACAACCCTCTTCTTCTTCATTTCATATCCATCGCTTGAGTAAACTTATGCTGCAGAAACACTAGCGCGCCTTTGGCACCCCCATCTCCATAGCACTTCATATCATCCATTTCATTAGTGTGTTGAAGCTCATCTTCAATCACACAAAGTATCATAGCCATTCTATTCTTGTCATCTTCAACAAGCAAGGGAACATCCGCTTCTGAGGGCTTCATTATTATCAAGATCAAGAAACAAGATAGGTGAACAATGGAAGGCATAAGGTAAAGGTTGTAAGTATCATCTTGTTCTTATTTTAAAACCTTTTATCTTCATATTTCATTGGTGTTTGGGTTATATTATTCATTTTGATTAATCCACATTTCACCAATCACATTTTTGGCACCCACCATGGGGCCCTTGCCCCATTTCTAATCCAAAAATCTAAGTTTTTGAGACACAGGTTCTGTACAGGTTTCGTATAGACTTTTGATAGGTTGATTCAGTGCATTTGAGCAATCCCGTGACACATATACATCCTGCTTCAGCACCTACGGAAATACGGCACATACAGACTCTATTTCGGCGCTTATACTCCCTGTTCCGGCGCTTTTGAACTTACGGCGCATATACTTTCCATCACGGTGCTTTTAGATTATTTGACGGTGCATTTGTTAGTTTAACACATTTACACCTTATTCCTACACTTTTGACATCTATCTTAGCGCATCTGTAAAACAGCGCATGCAAGCTCTGTTTCTACGCATTCAGACTGCATAGCGGCGCTTCTATTCTGCACTGTGGTTTTAGGGTTTCATATGATTTTGCTGTTTGAGCTAACATTTGTCTTGCAGGATTAGAGGCTGGATTAGATCATTTAGCTGCATTGATTAGTCCATTTAGATTAATTAGGAGAAAAAGTAACAAAAAAATGCATGCATGCAACTTTCACGTAGTCTTTAACTAGGATGGAGAGTAACTGAACCACTGCTATCTTTGCATCACTATTATTTGTTCACATTGCTATCTTACAAACGAAAAATGAACATTGTTATCTTTAAAAACACTTCAAAGTTAACAAATGCGTGAGTGCACAAATAGATAGCCCATTTAGTTGTTTTCCTTTTAACTAGGATTAGATTAATTAGTGTTCTCTGTGTTTATTGAATGACAATAGGCTTATGCTCTCCCCTTTACTGGGTGACCAGAATGCTAGACTTGTTATTCCATCTGTTTAACCTTTAGAGGGGCCTGCCCTTGGATGCACGCCTATCCAAGTGGGAACGACCCTGAGTGGAAACAGGCTAAAGCAAAGCCCTACCAATCAACTTAAAATAAATTGTGCTTGAGGCGAAAGCCTCCTGCAATGAGTGTTGTTGTGTTACACCGACGGCCAACCTCCCCCAAAACCCTTTAAGGCGTAACCCTTTGAGGCTGGGAGACTCCATAACGGAGAGTAGTGCCACTACACATGTAACCACTCAAATGGTTGCCTTGACTACAAACCACTTGTTTAGTATACCAAAACCCCCTATTTGTTGACACAAAAGACAGAGTCTTTGAAACGGCCTCGATTCATGTGATTCTTAGTAGAGGCAGCAGGGACAATCCTATGGTTCAGTGGGGGTACGAGCCTAAGGAAACCTGGATCTGGTATGCATGAGAAGTGTGTGTCGTGGAGGGGAGCCGGTGCTACCAGATCTTGGAGCTACACGCTTTGAATATGCACAGCTAGAGGATTCAACAAATATTGTCCTATCCAGCCTAGGGTGTACTTGTTTTCTTGTCAAAAAGTCCAAAAATACCAAAAAAAAGATAAAAATCATGCAAACTTCTATGTGTTTGTTGTGTCTTTGCCATAATTGAAAATTAGAACTGAAAAAGACCAGGTTTTCAAACCAAAAACAGAAAATTTTGAAAAACATTCCAAAAAACTCTGAAAAACCAAGCTAAAACCAGATCGGCGCATTTGCCATGACTTGTGGCACATTTGCATAGACTTGTTGCTCATTTGATCCCTGTTGCGACGCATATAAAATTTACTAGATTGGTGCATTTGCTTCGACCTGCAGCACATTTACCTTTTGAAGCCGCACATTTTTATCTGCACGTCTATCATAATAAGCTTTTCTGATCTTGTGTCAATGGCAAACCAATTAGAATATATTGCTCAAAAACTCCAATATCTGCAATTGCAAATAAACTTAGGTCCCTCACCCCAAGATTATGTAGCAATTTCTTAACAAATCCAAGTCTTACAACAAGAAATGGCAATCTTGCACGCTGAACGTGCCAATACCAGCTACGCCTCATCCCAAAATCATACATCCTTTTCCCATCTTAATGATGCTCATGACAAGGCGAGCACCACCTCAAGTTGGAAATCGTATACCACTCTATCTACTAGTCCTCCTTCACCATCTTCTAAGACACATATTCCAAAACATACCAGTCCTATGTCAACACCACCATCAAGTTCCCCAAGCTCTAAACCGACAACCAAGGAATCCTTGGATGATTTATGGAAAAGAGTCTTTCCAAATTTATACAACCAGAGAAAAGCTAGGGAGAAAGTTAAATCCCCTCATTCACCTATCCATACACCTACCGATGATGTGATCCAAGGGCTACTAGCAGAGAGTCAACCATGTCCCCAAATTCCAGTCCTTGACCTTACAAGAGATGCTTCCAATAACATGTCAAATCCTACAACCCCTTCATGTGATCCTCAATTCCTTGAGCTTATCAAAGAGTCTCCTACCATGAACCCAAGTCAAGAGATATTGCACCTTCATGTCGATAACCATCGAGAACATGTCAAGCCTATCCAAGAGCTATCCACTTCTATTCAAGCACCTCAAGCGTTATGTCAAGAGCACACTTTAGAGCATGTGGAAACATCAACCCATTGTCTAAATCAAGATCAAAACACCCCCTTCCAATTTCCTGTTGGCAAGAGACACTATATGGATTCATGGTTGTTGTCATTGATGGCAACAAAGGTCATCCCACACATCCGCAAGTCATGATGTGTCTCTACCGAAGTCAGAATAAAGAATGTTGTGGTCCGGTGAACAAGAACAGAGCATGTGGCAAGGTCCGACAGATTGATCCGGATCTCTCAGAGGAAGTGTCTTGGTGCAGTGCGGATTTGGGGAAGTCAAGAGGACTACCTTGAGTGGTATATTCCAAGGATTTAGCCTCCGGTGATGGACAAGGAAAAAGATATGAATAGTTGAGTACCGGATTCCTGAGAGACAGTGAAAATAGAGGAAGAACTGACTGACAGAGTATCAGACTACTTTCCGGATATGTTACTATTGATGATAGAGGTTGTGAAGGCATGAATCATGTTTGGCCGACATGATTAATAATATCTACAAGTATATGCTTGATCCGCATTGCTTGGTAAGGAAGGATTCAGCCGACAGAACAAGAGTTTGTAAGAAACTAGACTGTTCCGGATGCCGACTAGAAAGGTGATGAAATTACTTGTGCGGATATATATAGAGGATGGATTTAGTTGTGAAGTGTGTGATTGTGTGAAGATATATGCGAATAAGTCCAGAACAGAGCAGAAGTAGCAAAAAGGATCCGGTATGTGAAAGATAGCAGAATAAAGAACAGAGGAAAGATGAAGTGCAGCAGATCAGTGTACTGAGCCTAACCGGAACTGAACTCCAGCATATGCAGATGCTTCCAATCAGTTCAAGACTGTGATTCTTATCACTTTGTAGACAGTGTGTCTTCTTGTAGGCAGTGGGCCTCTTGTGAGCAGTGTGCTCGGGCAGTGAGCCCTAATTGGCAAGTGCCATTTTTTTGTAATCTCCTATTCTTCTAACAGAGAATAATTTTGGGTTAATCACCCCGTGGTTTTCTCCCTTAACAGGGTTTCCACGTCAAAAATACTATGTTATGTGTTTCTTATTTCATGGTAATGTTTTTGTGTTTGATTCAATGCTGCATCAATTAATAAGAAAGTTCAATAAGGGAAATAATTAGGATAACTGATTCACCCCCCCCCTCTCAGTTATCAACAATTGGTATCAGAGCCAAGTTCCTCCTAATAGAGCCTAACAGCTTGAGGAAGATCTAGGAGTTCAAATGGATGCATATGGTTTAAGGGAGCAACTCAAGACTGCTCTTGAGGATCTTGAACAGTCAAATTCTGAAGTCAATGAATTAAAGGAAAGACTCAAACAGGCTGATGAATTCATGAGAGAATTAAAAGACAAATTAAGTCTCTCTATGAAAAAGAGAAAGGAGCTGCTCCAACAGTTGGCAAGACAAAGTGAAGAAAGAAATACAAATGAAGAATTGACTGAGCAAACCAAGTTATGTGAAAAGTTATCAAAAGAAGTCATTATGTTAAGACATGAAATGGAATCAGGAACTATAAAGTTTACTCAAGAGATTGAAGAAAAAAGAAAGGCTGAAGACAATCTAAGACAATCTCTTAAAGAAAAATCAGAAGAATGCCACCAGATGGACAGCATTATCAGACATCTTGAATTTGATCTTGAAGATGCCAAAGATAATGAAGAAAAACTTGAGGATCAAATTGCCTCTCTCAAAAGAGACCTTCAAACAGCAAATGAATATAAAGAGAAATTCAAGATAAGTTCTGCTCAACTTGAAGTTCTTCTTGGAAGTCAAAAGAGGACAGATGACAAGTATGGTTTGGGATATGAGAAAGGAGAAAGCTCCGAATCCGGTCAGAAGAATCTTGGATCAGAAAATCCAAGGAGCAGGCCTAGAAGACCTCCGGTAAGACAGCCAAATGCTCAAAGATATCCATCCTTCAATGGATACTGCCACAGCTGCAACCACTTTGGTCACAAAGCTAATCAGTGCAGAATGAGAATGAATCAGATTAATTCATCCTTCTCCGGACAGTGCTTCAACTGCAAAAGGTATGGACACAAATCCCATGAATGCAGAATTATGCAAGTAAACAAATCATTCAAAGGTAGATGCTTTACATGCAATAGAGTAGGTCATATGGCTAATCAATGCAGATCAAGAGGATATCAGTCAAATATGCAAAGAAATGTTATTTGCCAAATCTGCAATAGGTCCGGTCATAATGCTAAAGTCTGCAGAAACAAGTATCAGGACAAAAGAGGTCCGGTGTATAATCAGAATCAAGACAAGGGTAAACAAAAGATGAATGCGGATAAAGTTAGGAATCAGATGAGCAAGATTTGGGTGAAGAAAAGTTCAGAGAATGTAGAGGTTGGATCCGCACCAGACTCTGGTGCTGATATTTCTTCCAGAAATTAAAAAGTGAGCTCAGGCTCAGGGGGAGACTCAAAGAAAATCCTGTTCCCCCAGCCAAACAAGTGGTGCCGGATGTGGCACAAGATGCGGATTAAAAGGTTTTCAGATATGAGTCTTGAGATGCTTCAGTCAAGTTTTCAGAGGTCCGCATGGAGTTATGAAGAAGCCGTGATCGATCAAATAAGACCTGATCAGGGAGATGATCCAGTATGACAAAGGATTACAAAAAGGTCCGGAGAGATCCGGAAGTGCACTATCTTGTTCTGCGGATTGGACAGAGTGTTTGGGATGTTCTTGTAATATGTTACCTCGATTTATTCATGATTGAAAGATCCGGATGATATTCGCAGATCAGGACTAATCCGGGATACTCCAAGCTATCCAGACAAGGCAAACCGGAATAATGTAGGTGAAGCATTTATTGCAGACAGATATTAGGGTTCGCGGAGCAATATAAGGGATTTCTCAAAAGTCATTTGCTCATTCTGCACTCAAGAAGAAGCGAATAGTGGAGCTCTGCAACAAGATTCATCAAGCACACCAAGGATCTCCTGCCGAAGTCATTGCATAAAGAAATCAATCCAATTACTCCGTGCAAATCGAAGGCGCATAAGGTATTCTCCGTTTTTCATTACCTCACTGCAAATCTTTGAAGAATGGCTACTCCAAATATAGTTAAGATCTCTGATAGACCTCGCCCCTCATTCAAGAAACATCCTTACAAATCATTGGAGGTAGATCCACTAGGAGCCTTCTCTAGTGTTCCTTATGGTGTATTGCATACGGAAGATATTAGGGTTTACATCCATGCGAATCTTGAAGACTTTGGAGAAACAAAACTGATGAATATCTATCACAAACAATTGATAGATGACTCCTTTGAGATCAAACCTCAGTATAAAGCCATCCAGGACAAACACTTTGCACAGTGCATTCATTTCCCCTGTTTTGAAGAAGATGAATGGGTCCGGTATGTACTAAGTAGAGTACATGACAACTTCCTATGGTTGAACAAGCCCTTCAAGATCACCAAGGATGCAATTAGGGCTGTAACCGGTCTGCACTCATCCGGTGGATTACCTGTTCTCAAATCTGTCAAAAATCAGACAGTCAGTGATGCAACCGGATCCAAGTTTGACAAGAGAGCTATGACAGTTGATGATATCATTGAACCGGATGTCAAATTTGCAGCTATAATAATTGGTTACAAAATCTATCACTCCAGTAGGGAAAATTCAGTACCGGGAACTACAATCTACACAGCCTATCAGATGTTAAAGGAGAATGCAGACTATGACTTGTGCGAGCTTCTAGTTAACCAACTCTTTGAAAATCTGCAGAAGATTAAGAAGGACAATAAAAACTCCTTCAAATATGGCAATCTGATCCTTTGTCTCTTCTTTTACTACATGAATGAGCTTCCCGGATCCAGTGGATGGATATGGCAGAATGACAGACCGGTTGCCATCCAAATCAGAGACTATTTGCATGGACTTGGGGATGCCAAAGCAAGAAATACAGCTCTATGGGGATACTTCAAAAACTTCCAAAGCATGATGCATGCAAGAGAAAGAATACCCCAATCCCTTGTAGAAAAGTACAAAGACACAGTATGCTTCATGGTTGAAACAGATCAGTGTCTAATGGAGGCAGTAGAGCCAAGGACTGTTTGGATCATGCCCATGGGGTATGAAGTGGATGAACAGATAGTAGAGCTGCATGTTCAACACATGCTAAGCCAGCCCAAAGATCCTAAGGCAGAAAGGTTTGGAACCTTTGAGGAACTGAGTGTAAAGTTACATGTAGAACTCAGGGAACCGGAGATAAAGAGGAAGGTAAGAAAAGAAGTTGAGCATATTGCTCAAGGCCTAGGCATCTCAAAAGAGGCACTTGATGCCAGCCGGGAAAAGAGGAGGAAGGTTGAGGAAGAAGAGAAAAGTAAAGAAAGTGTTCCGGTTGAAACTCCCACCCAGACCAGATCATCAAAAAGATCTGCACCTCCCTCAACCAAAAGTTCAAAACTGGAAGTCCAGGCATCCGGTAAAAGATCCAAGACAAAAGCCACAAGGGCTTATAAAAGCCAAAAGGATGAAGAGGAAACAGAGTCAGATGAGGGAGTAAAAGAAATAAAGAAGCAGAAGAAGAAAGGATCCGGTAAACCCTCCTCAGGACAAGACAAGGATGAAATGGCAGAGGTATCTGTTGAAAAGCCCACTCTGTCTCTAGAGAATGTAATCAAGTCGGTCACGGTGGATGGAAACCTTCAACCAATGACTGAATCTTATGATGACTTCAGTGAGGCTGACCAAAAGACTCTGCAGGAAGCCACAGTCAAATATCTGAACATATATAATAAGGCTTTCATTGAGATCATATCTCTTATTCCTAAAAGCCTAGAAAAGGAATTGGAAGTAAGAAAGAACAATGCTCATGCAAAAGATCTTGAGATCCGGGAGCAGATAGCTATTCAGCTATATCCTCAAATTGATCCCAAGACAATGAACATAATCTTCAAGGACTGCAAAGATGAGTTCAGAAGTAAAGCCAGGATGAATCAACTCATGCTTGGTGAGACTGACCAAGTGGCCCAAGAGACAGAAGAGATCCTCCGGAAGGCCTTCAAAAGGTTCAATCTTCCTGTTGTAGAGGACTTAGGTGCAGAAACAGCTGCAGATTTGGAATCATCTGTTCCGGAAGAAGTGGGCCCTGAACATACAAGCATCTCTCCTCCGGTTTCCCCTACAGTCTCCGGATCCAAAGAAGAAGAGCAATTACAGGAGAAGGAAGCAGTGGTGAAAGACAAAGAGGTTGACAGTTCCAAGACTGCAGAAGAAAAGAAACATTTGTCTCCGGCAAGAGACACTGCACAAACTGTTCAACAATTTTTGAGCAAAGAAACTTTAGAGATTGATGAACCGGAGCTTCTAAAAGGCCCATTCGACTTTGACTCTCTCTCTCCGGTACAAACAATGAAGATAGCTTCATTTGCAAATGCCAAGGCAAATGAAAAACTCCTGAAGTCTCATATGGAAGACTGTGAGTTGATAGAGGCTGCTTCCGGAGTACTTGTAAAGATTATGCCATCAATCCAGATAGATCCGACAGCCTCCTCTTCTGGTAATCTAAAAACCTTAGTCAGCAGTGTTGATACACATTTTGATTCTCTAGAAAAATCAGCTGAAGAAAAGGTCCGGAAGGAATTTTTGGATAAAAGATTTTCAGAAGTATTAGAATTAATCTCTAAAGATAGGAAGATTGTGAGCATTGGAATAAAGAGCTTAGAGAATGCTCTTAAGGATGGCGGTGACATCTACAAATTTTGTATATCCTGGCCAAAGGCAACAGCAGCAATTGATAAGAAAATAAAAGAGGAACAGGACAAGCTACAAAGCTTATCTCAGAGTTTTGATCCTCTCTCTTCCTCCATAATAAATCAAGAATGTCAGACTATTGCAGTCTTGAATGAAATAAAGAATCTTGAGAAGGAAAGGAAGAATATCACTAACCGGATGGGAGAACTTAGAAGGATTATAATCCCTAAGTTGGAAACTATGCATGAGGCCATCAGTGATGCTTAGACCACCGCCCAAACAAAAGATCCGACAGATCTCAAGCAGGCAGAAGCTTTTGCATTTTTGTTGAGTGGTCACATTTCAATTTTGGACAGAATGAAGCAAAGTTGGGCTACAGAAATGATCCAATTGCAGACATCCTTTGCAGACATTCTTCAGTATATGTGAGTATGTAAATATGCGGCTATGTATAGAAAATTTTTGAAAATTTTGGTGTGCGGACCCCACCCTTTGCCATTGATGTCAAAGGGGGAGTGAGGAGCAGTGAAAAATGAGGAATCCAACTAAGGGGGAGTTCCGGAAATTGTATATAAAGACAGAGCATCAGCAAAGGGGGAGCATAGTGAAAACACTTAGTCATTTTTCACTAAGTGTTGCCATCAATGCCAAAGGGGGAGATTGTTGGCAAGAGACACTATATGGATTCATGGTTGTTGTCATTGATGGCAACAAAGGTCATCCCACACATCCGCAAGTCATGATGTGTCTCTACCGGAAGTCAGAATAAAGAATGTTGTGGTCCGGTGAACAAGAACAGAGCATGTGGCAAGGTCTGACAGATTGATCCGGATCTCTCAGAGGAAGTGTCTTGGTGCAGTGCGGATTTGGGGAAGTCAAGAGGACTACCTTGAGTGGTATATTCCAAGGATTTAGCCTCCGGTGATGGACAAGGAAAAAGATATGAATAGTTGAGTACCGGATTCCTGAGAGACAGTGAAAACAGAGGAAGAACTGACTGACAGAGTATCAGACTACTTTCCGGATATGTTACTATTGATGATAGAGGTTGTGAAGGCATGAATCATGTTTGGCCGACATGATTAATGATATCTACAAGTATATGCTTGATCCGCATTGCTTGGTAAGGAAGGATTCAGCCGACAGAACAAGAGTTTGTAAGAAACTAGACTGTTCCGGATGCCGACTAGAAAGGTGATGAAATTACTTGTGCGGATATATATAGAGGATGGATTTAGTTGTGAAGTGTGTGATTGTGTGAAGATATATGCGAATAAGTCCAGAACAGAGCAGAAGTAGCAAAAAGGATCCGGTATGTGAAAGATAGCAGAATAAAGAACAGAGGAAAGATGAAGTGCAGCAGATCAGTGTACTGAGCCTAACCGGAACTGAACTCCAGCATATGCAGATGCTTCCAATCAGTTCAAGACTGTGATTCTTATCACTTTGTAGACAGTGTGTCTTCTTGTAGGCAGTGGGCCTCTTGTGAGCAGTGTGCTCGGGCAGTGAGCCCTAATTGGCAAGTGCCATTTTTTTGTAATCTCCTATTCTTCTAACAGAGAATAATTTTGGGTTAATCACCCCGTGGTTTTCTCCCTTAACAGGGTTTCCACGTCAAAAATACTATGTTATGTGTTTCTTATTTCATGGTAATGTTTTTGTGTTTGATTCAATGCTGCATCAATTAATAAGAAAGTTCAATAAGGGAAATAATTAGGATAACTGATTCACCCCCCCCCCCTCTCAGTTATCAACATTTCCAACCATGCATAACCTATATCTTTTCCATGATCAAGATACTACCTTTGATGAAGAAGCTATCCATGAGCAACTTGATCCTATGCATGAGCTAGAGATCCAATTTCGGCCCCTCCATAACCTATATCTTTTCTATGAATAAGATATTATCGTTGATGAAGAACCTATGCATGAACACCTTAATTCCATCATGATAAATCCTATCTATGATCAAGATCCCATCTATGATCAAGAGCCTATCTATGATCAAGCAGACCATGATGATCCTCTTAGCCCACTTTATGCATTCCATGGTCCTGAGCCTATAACCCCATCTAGTCCTATCCAAGATCCAGCAACTTCCACTTCCCTTGATGAGACACTTGCCTCCCAAGCAAGCGTAGAAAATCAAACCAGTAATACTCCTCCGCCATCCCTTATCGACCATGCTGCAAATACCCCACCATATATCTTTGGTCTTTCCACCGTCATCCATGAGTGTTCCTCCTTAGAACACCAGTAACCATTATCCTCTATCTCACCTTCTTCATCCAATAAAGAATTTGTGTCTAGTGTTCCACCTACACATAATCCCACTGTCCACCACATACTCCAACATATGAACTATCAAGGTAAAGGCTTAGGCCTTCATGAACAAGGTATTTTGGAGCCCGTCCATGTCAATGTTCCTCCTCCTTCATATGGCCTTGGATACACACCACAAGGTAAACAATCTCGAGATGTTGGTACTTCCTCCACTCCTCCTAAATCCCCCACTTTTCATCGCAAACCCTATTGTATCCCCAAAACATATGTCGCCATCCCACCTCCGTCATCCTATAATCATCAAAAGCATGTGACCATACACCTTCCACCATCCAATCTACCTCCACTACTTCCAACTCCTAACATTCCTCCATGCATTTTACCACCACTTCTTCCAACACCTTATCCATCCATCTATAAATCCTCTAAATATCCCAATCATGGCCAACAAATGCACATGTTGTCTAAACAACAAGCTTCCACCAACCTCACTTCCACCATCCCCAGGGGATTCAAAAGCACAAATCTGGATGCCTCTACCTATAAAGTCAAAAATCCTAAGAGTCCTCATGACCTAGGATACAAAAGCCAAGAATCAAAGAAACATCCATCTCAAAAGTTGCATACACCCACACACCTCAATGCCAAACTGAAAAAGGTGTGGGTCCCCAAGCAACAAATAATTATCTCAAAAGCTACACAAAAGCTGCATATACCCAAGCCCATACCTTCACAAGTACAATCTACAAGCAAAAAGGTTTGGGTACCCAAGCAAAAAGCCATCAAGTCAAATGAGGCATCCACCTCTAAAGCATCCCAAACATCCACTTTCTCCCATGCCATCCAAAAGTATCAAATCCTTCCATCCCACATGACAAAAAAATCAAAAAAATACTAAGTCTATGTGGGTCCCTAAATTCCTAAATCATTCATCCACCAAGCAAAACTCTTCATTGCATCCTACGCCACCTTCCCATCATCAGCTTCAATGTTTATCACAGTATGTGTAACCGTTGGTCATGGTTCCCTTCCATTCCACAACACTTCTGTATAACTCCATCTCCCTTCCTTTCCACTCCTATCCTACATATCTTCCTCATCCTATGGTCCATGCTTTTGCATAAACCTTCCTTCCATCTTTACATAAGTCCTATATTCTAGATCGTCATCCACTATCGTACCTTCCATAATCTGCTATCTACCTGCTCCATCTCACTTTCATGTAATCCCCTACCAACATCTATGAGAACACTTGACATAGTCCATGCAACAACATTTCTAGTGGGACAATCACCTTTCAAGGAACTAGATGCTCGAGTCCTTATCCATATCCACCTTCTTCTATCCAAATATCCAAAAAAAAAAAATCAAAAAGAGTAAAGAGAAATCCTTTCATCCAAATGGTGAAAACTTGGCAAACAGGTGCCTTGGATAAGTACCATAATGAAAATCTGGCAAACAGGCATCATGTGTAAGTTGATCTCCTATGTCACCTACACTTGGGGGCACCTTGTCTCATCGGCATATCACTCTTCTCCTATCAGTTTCCTTCCATACCATTTCCTATCCTATTCCTCTATCCTACATACCTATACTATCGAGTCTATCAATCCTGATCTTCCATTCCTCTATTTCTTTGATCTTGATAAAGATTGGGGGCACAATGTTGACAAATGTTTTTGAATGGCTCTTGACATACCTTATCCCTCCAAACCACACAAATCCTTCATTATCCTCTCATCCTCCTTCTTCGTCTTAAGAATTGTCATGAAAAATCCTAAGTATTCTACCTACAATGGGGCATGTTATTCCTATGTGACTTAGTCCTTGGTGATCACATTCTTGCCCTCTTCCATGTGCATTTCATTCCTTATCACCCATATATCTACCTATCCATGGTGTTTCCTTGTCATCAGTATCATTCGATCCATATCTGGTCCATATCTGTTCCATACCTGATCCATATCTCTTCCTTGTCATGTCTCATCCGATCCATATCTTAGTTCCATGGTCCAAGTCCCGAACTACGTTGCCTCTACGTCGTCATGTAGGCAAGGCCATTATCAATACACCCTCGAGGCTCCACTTCCCATCCATCCCATGTCTTGTCGTTCGTCCCTCTACCCATCCGCGTCTCCACCTTTCTCTAGACAAGCACACACAGCAAAGCAAGCTTCCCAAAACAACAAAAACCTTGGCACAAAAACATCAACCTATCCAAAGCAGAGCACCATACCGAAACACTCAAACCAATTCTATATCAATTATGCCCAAAAGACACATCTAATGCAAGAATGCTTTGTGTTTTTATATCGGTTAACTTACAAAGTCTAGGATTTTTGTCACTATGTCTTCCTATGCTACTCAAGGATGCCAAAAGCTAGAGATGATATGATGGGGGCATAATCTTTTTCTTTGTCTGCTGCTTGTGGATTAAACTTTAGTAATGTCACGACTTTTGTCTAACGACATGATCAGCAAAAGATCATCGAGGACTCTGAAGTCTAAACATGAAAAGGGGCAATCCTTGTCTGTTGAAACGTAAGAAATACTCAGGTCATCTGGATTCAATTTTGACTAGATGCTTGTATTAACTTGCTAAATCAAAATCCATGTAAGCAATACTCAGGTCATCTCGGTTCAATTATACCTAGATGCTTGTATTTTCTTACAACATAATAAAAGCCCAATGATGAAACAAAGCACTTTAAAATACTCGCAATATCAAGATGACAAATATCCATATCCATAACGTATCCAATTGCATTGCATGTCCATATCCATATCCATATCCATACCGTATCCAATTGCGTCTCATATCCGTATCCATATCCAAATGCATTTCCCCATATCCCATCCAATAAAGATCCAAAATGCAGCGAATCAATGTTTACAAAAGCTTGTGATTTCTTCTATCGAGTCATTCTTCTATCGATCAAATTTCTATTTGTCTTCATATCTCTCATCAACAGTTCTAGTTGTCAATCCGAGCAGTGATCAAAATGCAAGTCTATCCTTAAATCCATACCAATCGAGTCAAGCCAATCTTGTTGAATTATCCAATCGCAATCAACGGTCTTGATCCTAATCTTGTCGTAATCCATATCAATCAGTCATAACTATCCTTCGTGTTGCTCTAGGGATATATCGTTCTCCGCCATGACAACATTGTTGTATATTGTTATCATATCAAATGTCTTAGACAAGATGTTGCATTGTCAAAACCAAACCCGGAGTCTTATACGACATGTTTCATTCCTGAAACCAGACATCATCGATCTATATCCTTGGTTTACTGCTCGACAGGGGCAATACCTTGTTTGTTCTTGTATCATTTGTGCATACTTGCTTACTTGCTTGTGTGTGTTATCATTTTATCTTGCATCGCATATCATTCACCTCTTTCTTCTCCATCTAACCATTTCTTCTCCTGTCAACCTATCTTCTTCATGAGATTGTCCATCTCACGCCTTCTGCCTTCTTCTCGTCTAATCTCCCGAGGGGGCATCCTGTCGTTAAACTTGTACCAGGGGCAAACTAGGGCATGTATCATTTTTAGACAATCTTATTCTTTGAAACAACGTGATAAAACACATTGCATCAAAGAGGGGCAAAATGTATACACCTAAAAGTAACACGACTTTGTCTAAATAAGTATTTTTAATATTTATTCCATCTAAATTCCTCTATCGATAAATAAATAAATAAATAAATTTATTTATTTGATTCATATTTCCTCTAAGTTAATTAAATATCAAAATATTTAATTACATCTTCTAAAATCAAAATTAAATAAAATTTATTTCTTCCAAACAATTAAATAATTTCTAATTATTTAATTAAGTTGTTCATTCCTCCAAATTTAAATAAATAAATTAAATTTATTTAAATCCTCTCACTCTCCAAAAATAAAATATAATTAAATATTTTATTTATTCTTCCAAAATCATGTGCAAGTAAATTAAATAAATTTATTTATTTAATTTGCTTTCTTATCTTCCAAATCTTCTAATAATAAATTCAATAAATTTATTTATTTAATTTGCTTTCTTATCTTCCAAATCTTCTAAAAATAAATTAAATAAATTTATTTATTTAATTTGCTTTCTTATCTTCTAAATCTTCTAAAAATAAATTAAATAAATTTATTTATTTAATTTGCTTTCTTATCTTCAATATCTTCTAAAAATATATTCCTTTTGTCATACAAAAGCAAAAGCTGAGTTAAAGCAACTTTGTTTTTAAATTAGAAAAATATATTCTAATTTAAGAAAAATGAAAACTCATCCTCATCAAGAAAACTTTTAACTCAACAAAGCTTCTTTTTGAATGACACGTGTCCTCCTTCTATTGATTGCACGTTCCTCAACTATCCTCCTCCATTGATCTTCTCCTACACAACTCTATAAATACAACCCTCTTCTTCTTCATTTCATATCCATTGCTTGAGTAAACTTATGCTGCAAAAACACTAGCGCGCCTTTGGCACCCCCATCTCCATAGCACATCATATCATCCATTTCATTAGTGTTGAGCTCATCTTCAATCACACAAAGTATCATAGCCATTCTATTCTTGTCATCTTCAACAAGCAAGGGAGCATCTGCTTCTGAGGGCTTCATTATTATCAAGATGAAGAAACAAGATAGGCGAACAATAGAAGGCATAAGGTAAAGGCTGTAAGTATCATCTTGTTCTTATTTTAAAACCTTTTATCTTCATATTTCATTGGTGTTTGGGTTATATTATTCATTTTGATTAATCCACATTTCACCAATCATAGATGGACCATTTAGAGGAATAGTATACTTTGTATCTGCCATCTTCCAAACACTATAACTAAGAGAAATGAGATGAATTTTCATTCATACCTTCTAAAGAGTATAATTTGTTCCATCAAACTGTGGAGACTCCTTCTTGTGCTCCATCCCAGATCTACCTCAAGTTGTTAAGCTTTTCTTCCAAGGAACCCTCGCTCTGATACCAATTGTTGAAATGCACAAGACAATTGAGAGGGGGGGTGAATCAATTGTAACCAAAACTTAACTTCTTTCAAACATCAACACATCAACCACTTAATCACTGTTATTATGATTTAACCATGAAAGCATGAAATCAAAAATTTAAACACATTTACACATGAGACACCTAATTTTTTACGTGGAAAACCCAATAAGGGAAAAACCACAGTGAGGATTAACTCACAATATAAATGATATATCAAAATTTACAACAAGGCTCACTATCGAGGCTCACTACCCAAAATGCTCACTACAAAAGGAAGGGGCTCATTGCCAAGAGAAGAGGCTCACTGCCAGAAGTTGGTGAACTGAGATAGTAGCATCTACATCATGCCAAGGTTTAGTTCCATTGAAGTGCAATAAAACTCCTTTGCTCTACTTTGCTTTTACACTTCGCACTTATCTTTTCATCTTCGCTACATCATACCTTGTTTACGACTTCATTACATGTATTTATACAATTCATCAACCTTGGAATGTACATCAAGGTCGGCATTACAATCATCAACCATTGGAACAATCTCCAAGGTCGGCATACATACATACATTAGAATAGGTATGGACCTAAACAAATTTGTGAAGGAAAAGAACGAATGCAGACCACACCACGCCTTCGCTGGGACTCAAATGCAATCTTCCACACAACAACATGCTATCACAAAATCTGAAGCATAATTGTAAGTAGTGAAAACAATCGAGTCAGCCAAAACTGGTGTTAACACTAAGACCTTTAGGAACACGTTTCACCCATGATCCAAATTACACTTTGCGGACCAATCAAAAAGCAAGAACATGATCTAGAGACATCCAAAAACATGTTACAATCACCAAGAACTTTCGCACAACCCCCAAACATTTTATCTAGAAGATTCTTCAAACTGGAGCACTTAAACATTACTGTCGGCTATTGTCATAAAGAAAAGATCGCTTGCAAAGCACCAAATCACGAACCATTTCAACTGAAGTCACATAACATCATCCTAGACATAATCTCATAACCGCAAACTATAAAACTTAAATGCGGAGCAGAATACATTCTCCCTGTCACCATTGAATACTCAGAAAAAAACAATTTTTACTCTGGTGAACATAACTCAGTCAAATCTTCACACCGAAGGTTCAAACTTGAAACATAGCAACTACAGACATCCCTTATCATAACTTCCAAACCACAGATAAAGATATTCAATCTATAGGATATGTGGAGCAAAATACTGCACTGTTCTTGTGAAATAGAATAATTCTACAATTACACTAACTTCTCAAACACTTGCTCAAACTTATCCAAATGACTTCCTTAGATGCTGACCTTAGGTGTTGACATCAATGACAACACTTACTGCTCATACTTGTAACATAGTTTTCTACTCACTCTTTCACCTATGATCTCCCCTAACTCCCCCAAGTTCCCCACATCATAAAAGATAGAGATTAAAGAGCCCACATACCGTTGCTAGAAAATAATGAAGTAGAACAACAATAAATGACCACAAACATAGTGATCACACTAGTTCCACATAAACCTCAACTCCAATATCATATGAATATGAACCTCTAGGAAGAAACATAAGACCATGGAGAGAAAAATTGTAAACCATATCACATACCATGTCCTCCTACCAACACCACCAAGTGCTCGAGTTATGACAAGTAAGATCCTCACCTCTAAAACCCTAAACATAAAAGCCTTACCAACATCTAATAATTCAACCCCAAGGTCAAACACAACATCAATAAATCAATAAACAAACAATAATGTAAGATTCTCAAATCAAGGATGATCAAACCAATAACCATTCCCATCACTAGGGAATATTCCTAAAACCATCCCTTAGACTCCTCAAAAAATGTCCACCTAAACAAACTTATGCACAAGAGAAGTCAAGGAAAAAGACACCATGCCAATTACTTGACAAATAAGCCCTCTAGAACTGTCATCCACAACTCAAGACTCATTCCATGAGAAAAAAATAGCACGTAAAACATAATACATCTAAGGACCAGGTAGGTAATACCTCTTAGATAATTCTCTATTGAGTGGACCGAGAGTGGGGAATGAGATTGCTCCTCTTGAGATGCATTGAGTCACATAGACTCTCTCCATGAACAATCTCCTCATCATATCTATTCTAAACTCATGTCCAACTCAAGGAGAAGGCTCCTCAATCTCTTTGTTGGAAACTCATCAAAGAATTACATTCCGACACACAATCCCCATAAATAAGAGATTTCTAGCATTACCCAAATTTGACTTGTAAAAATAGGTGCACAACTGATCGTCTCATGCTAAACTACAATTACAAAGTTGCAAGCTCTAGAAGTATCTAAACAAAATGATCATGGCACACAACTAAGAAATTACCTCAAACCACTATCAAATCTCCCTTTGCATGATCAATATAGAATCCATGAACTCTCCATGACCTTGTATTTACATCTTCCTCACAAAAGATCATTGCCCTCTAATGGATAGATCTACTTCCAAGAGCACCCATATAATGCCAAGAATAAAAAAGGAAAGATCTAGAGTCCTCCATTGCACAATATCACATCACCACTAAAGCTCCCACTACAAGTGATCTAGATCTACTCATGGTATCATGATGAACATCTCCTAACTGAAGATCATCCATGGCCCCTATATAATCAAAGAACTCAACTACAACATCAGGAGCTCCCAAAGGGCAAAGTAAAACCATGATCTCCAAAAGAAGATAATTGCTACAGGTTCTAATTTTTTTTCAAGTGACTCAAAGTACTCTTATAAGAATGCTATGACCATCCCAAAGCACTACAACATGAAGCACACTTGTACTCCATCCATTCATCTCACTATCTCACTGCTACACAACACCATTGCACCATGATGATCGAAGGACCACCAAACTAGACTTTACAAATCCATGGCATCCAGACAATCTACACAAACTCAATTGCAACAAGATACCATATAGCACATTAAAGATTCATCGGTATAGACAACCCACATTTGAGTCTTTCATACAACAAGTGAGTACAGACAACCTACATTAGTAGAACAAAAAAGGTGTCCAAGGGTGATAGAAAGCATGGCCAATGCTCAATCTGAAACCAAGGAAACCACAAAACTCAAAACAACGCACAAAATGGATATATAGACCTAAAGACAAGCAAACTCAACACTACATCAGTAACAAGCAACTCATAGACATCAAGAGATAAAAACATAGATTCTTCCATGACACTTACACCATATCCAAAAAACCTAGATCCAAATGTCAAAAATCCACAATTGGAGACAACATCAACTTAGGAACCTAATAAGAAACCATTGCAGAAATATTGAGTGACCGATTGAATGTACCAGCTATAGAGGAAAACTAATGCGTTGTAGACTTAACACAATTCAGGGGTAAACCTATCTGAACAGTCCACTTGACATTGTACTCCTACATTAAATTATCAACCAAAGAGCGTAAGCTTATGATGGCACTACACTGTATGTGCCTTCAGGGGCTCATATTCTCCTAAACTATCCTATCCAAACCTACTCGGATTATTCTACTTTGCTGGAATTCATAGAAATGCAAGAATAGTAAAAATAGTTACAGAACCTAGTGGCTACGGGTACCTGCAGCATGAGCTGTAGATAGCTGCTAACAACAGAAAAATATAGAACTAATCCAAAACCATTCAAGATGATAAGAAAGCTAATACTAATCTCTAGAGGACTAAGATGGATCAATTATACATTTGTTCATGAACCACAACTACTGTAATTATCAACAAGAGTATTCTACTTAACTCACAATGCATTTATAAAACAATAGAAAATAACTTTAACAAGAATGCATAAATGAATAAGAAAATAAATGAAGTGAAGATCAATACCTTAAGTGGCTGGCTCAGGGGACTGACTCACTTAGCTGGAAATCAAATCTAACTCAGATACTAACGCATCCATATAAAACATAGTTCCATTCATTTCATATCACAAACAGAATCTTCTGTTCAGATTGTATTCAATAATTGTATTTCAACAATTCATGTCTGGAGCTTCTAATATTGAATAAAAGAAATAACAACTGAGTATCTAGACAACTAAGTAACTAACTTGACTCTGAGCTTATCCCCTAACTTATACAAAAATGGGAGAGTCTTATCCAACTACCAACTAACTACAATCATTAATCCATTCCTAGATATTAGGATACTGAGTTAAGATTGATTTATTATTTCTAACTGAACAGAGGAAGGAGAATCCTATTCAAATAAGAATTACTATGCAACAAATCATATGAAAAACACATAAGCTACGTTTAGAGTCTTGGAACAAGTCTACTTCTTCTACATTTATTCCTTCCCATAATGGTTCACGTTCAGCTTCTAGCTGCCTACACTTTTGGTGGCTTGACTTCAACTTCCTTCAATTTTCTTGTTTCGTGACTTGCTACAAATTCTCCTCTCCTTGATGCCATGTGCTTGTTGCTGCATAGGGGTTAATCCACAAAACATATGCACGCAAATAACCTCCATAATTAAACCATAGAATTTCATCTATATTGCATACATACTCATGTTCAAATCATTCAATTGATAAATATCATCACCATATTTCATATTAACAAAATAGGTTTAAGGTTCTGCAAAATATATAAAAAGACAATATATCATGATGGTAATGTTTGAAAAGTATCTAGAAGATCATGTGGGAAAGGTCTGAAAGCATATAAAAACAACACAAAAGAGGCCAATATTTAAACCCATCATTCCCCCCAACTATATTTTTGCTTGTCCTCAAGCAAAATACTTAATAAAACATCTAAGGGAAAAGATTGTAATGTAAGGTGATCTGCCTAAGGTCCATCACTTCTCTAACTCCCACCCCTTGCTTAAGATAGAAACCATTATAACATGCAATCCTATCCATCTTAACTGATTCTGCATTCCTACATTCATCATTCTTTTCTCCTATCCAGTGTGGTATTAGATAGAGGAGAATAGGAGGATAACAAGTAAGTGGCAGCAACCCACTCCTGTTTGTTCTGAAATCTAGATGTACTTGCACAATATTTCAAACATATTTATAAAATTATGGAAAGAGTGAGGCTCTTTCCTTTGCAACGCTGAGGTCAAACTATTCCATCTGCTTTGTACATACCTCAGGCAGTTTTGAAGCATAGGTACTGCCAACTGTTGTATCCTTCTATAATCTCAGAGTCTCAAATCCGTGATTATATTTCTACGACCCTTGTGAGAAAGGAGTGTCAACCATTGAGTAAGGATTACATCAGGATTCAGTGCTTCTTTTCTGATGTGCAGTGCAACTATTTTTTCTTGTTCTTCATATTTGTCCATTAATTCACCTCTGAGCTACTCATTTTTGAAATAGGATGGCAATGCTCTAACCTGTAAATCCCCAACATAAATTGAGGGGTTCCATTTTGTATCCTCTGCTATCAGATAGTTGTGTAAACAATACTCACACAGTTGATCTTGCTCCTCCAAGCTAACTTCTTTGAAATAGCTGAAAAAAATATGCCTTGAGTGTAAAGCAAGTTGATCATTAATGAACCTATTGAATTGAAAACTAAGAAATTTTTCCTTTAGAAACAATGCATACACCTTAGGTGGAGGTCTACACTCAATGATCTGAATGGCTCTGTCTATTACCTCTATCAATTTACCTTCCAACCTTTTCAACTCCAAATTCTTATAGGTCTTCTAGTGATGCATTGAGAGTTTGTTTTTCTTCCTCCCAGCTTTCTTTTTCCTGTTTGGATTTGTGGGTAAGTTTCATCATTTCAAAGCCCAAAGACAAAGTGGTGTGATATGTTGGAGACCTTGCTACAGGAGGTTGTGGATTTAGTACTTTATTCTCTTTAGTTGTTTCACTCTCAGCCATCTGTGCTAACATATCCAAATTGGTTCCATGGTCGTAGGTTTGAATTTTCTCATCTAATTCCTATATTCTTTTCTCCTCCAATTCTTGTATTCTTTTCTCCTTCTCTTTGTCCTTTTCCTCGTATCCTTTTACTTGTTCTTCCAATTTCTTTATCCTGTCAAGAGATTCTTAAAGCTCTTCCCTTATATTCATACCTTCTAATAGTTCTTTTTCATTTTCAAAATTTAAACCTTCATCATCATCATCCCTAGTGATATCAAAAATTTCCTTAGTAGAGCTACTAGGAACTGACTTCCCCATCTTCTTTGCAATAAACATATCTTCTGAATTAGAGTCAGAAGATGAAGAAACATACCTTCTCCTCTTAGTAGATACATTGATATTTTCATGAGCATCAGCAGGGACATTCTCAGGGGCATTCCCTTCTTTGTCTGAGTCTGTGTCCAGTAGTGTTGAATCATGGTGCTGTTGTCCTTCACCTTTTTCCTCCCACCCCTATTCCTCAACAATTCTTTCTTTAACACTACCTTTTCAACCTTCCTGAGTGCCTGGGAGTAACAGTTTCTTGTTTGTCTTCACTTTTCCTCTTCTTTTTACTCCTCTTTTTCTTCTCCTCCCCTACATCCTCTTCTTTTGCAGTGCTCTTATGTTTCCCAACACCTTTCCTATTCCTCTTTTTCATAGCAGATGTTGAAGCAGTGCCTCTTATAGCTTTAGGATTTATAGAAGATGAGGGTTTCTCTATTGCCACTAGCCTATCTTCTGGAGTATTTTCCTCCTGTGGCTCTTCTTGCTTTGGTTCAATCTCAGGTTTAGGTCTAATCTCAGGTTCTGATTCATGTTGAGGTTCATCCTCTACTTCAGGTACTTCCAACAGTTTTGTGATATTTGTGCATTGTTTAAAGGCATTCCAATCAATCTGTGGATGTTGAATTCTTAGGCTTCTCTTAACCAATAGGGCTATTAAGTAGTGATGGTACAACATAGTGTCCATTTTCTTCCTCCGATATTCAGATGCCATCCTCTTCAACATGTTATAGAGGAAATTGGGAACATTGACTAACTTATCATGGCGTAAGTGATTTAGCAACTTAAAGTGCACAGTATATAACAAATTGTGCTAACCATCACAGGTAAAGTATTTAATGATATAAGAAGCACATTTTCCCAAAAGAATGGAAGGGACAGTCTCTTTGTACCTTGCAATGACGAGTCCAGGTTTTCTCCACACTCACAGAATTCTTCTCTTGTTGTAGCTGCATTAGCACAAGCTAGATATTCAAACCCTGTATGCGGCAATCTTGTAACTTGGGCAATGGCTGTTTTAGAAGCATCTACAACCAATCCCCTGACCGTTGCCTCATCATACTTCAATGTAGCTACAAATTCCTTCGCCATTTCATTGTCATATTCTATTAACTTCAAGAAGTAGTCTAGCCATCCCACTCTGGTGAAGAGTGGTAGAACCATCACATCCTCTAATATTTCCTTGTGCACTGATGGTTCTCATCTTATCACATCACCTCCCATTGTCTCTGTACTCTGCAACCTCAAAAGGTTTCAATTTCTACTCAACTCTGATTCCACCACATTCAGAAGAACCTACAATTTGTTGCCTTCTCCTATTCCCCCCAACTATAACTTTTGGAGCTCTCTTATATGCAGAATTCTATATCTCAGCTCACTCATAGGGTAATAGTTCACAATTTGGATGAAACAGGATAGGTCTACTATCCTGAACGAGAAATGGCATTGGAAAAATGGAAAATGACATAGAATTCTACCTAATAGCTCTAAAGACTCAGGTGGCAAAATAAAATAAAAAATTAACCCCTCCCCCCAACTAATGGGTGAAGTGACCTCACTTCATGCGTGAATTGATATGGAAGAAAGAGTAATTATGAAATTGAATGGTGATAAATATTTTCACATGCATGAATTAAACGAACAGTAATAATGAATATAGAAAGAAATCTAAGTTAATCATTGAAAGTTACCTTTTATACATACGTTATGGAAGTAAATGATCAGTGCACCTTGGAACTGGAGAACACGTACTTGGCGTTTATTTGATGTGAGCATAATGAAATGCATGAGAGTGAATGGTGTTAAGGGAAATTTGGTTAAACAATGAATATGCAATGAACAACATCAAATACCCATAACTCAATAGAATAGTGAAAACTAAGAAGATTAGATGAAATGAAGCAATGAATAACACAATGCAAACCTTCCTTAGATTGAAGCTTCTATTGTTTGCCTATTAAAATTGTCCTTGCTTGTATGAAGCAGGGCCCACAGAGAGTGCACTCATTTGCTGTGTTCAAGGATGTCGATCGTAAATGGCTATAGTAATAAACGTGCAATGAAGATGAGCTTCAAATCAAATGTGTGATCTCAAGCTAATGAATGGTAAAAGGGTGCCAAAGGTGCGCTAGTAAATTCCTGTAAAGTAACAATACAAATAGCCTGGATGAAGAGAATGGAAGAATGAGGTTTCTTTAATAGACTTGGGAGAATGAAGATCAACGGTTGAGAAGATATATGAAGATCAATGGTTGAGAATGCTTGAGGAATGTGCGTGAATAGAAAGAGGACGAGTGTCCAAGCTCCATCATGTAACAGGGGAGTTAACTGAATAGATTGAATAGTTAACAGAATAAAACTAACCAGTTAAGTGAATTGATTGGGAGTTGACTGAATTGATTGATCAGTGAACTCGAATGATTAATTAGTTTAACAGACTTGATTGATGAGTTAACTAATTTTGACTGGAGGATAAATAGGACATGTGGGTGAGGGAACATTAGCTAATTAAATATTTAGAATATTTAATTACATGTGCAACATGGTGAGGTGGAAGAGGTGAGGTGGATTGATGAGGTGGATTTATGGAATTAGGACTTAGGATAGAGGGATTTAGGATTAATTAAATAATTTAGGATTATTTAATTATGTGAGACATTAGAAGCATTTAGGGGAAATTTAATTAAATAAATTGATTTTATTTAATTATGGATAATGAACCAATCAAATAAACTTAGAATATTTATTTAATTGACAGAAGAAAATAAGAATTAAGATAAATATTAAAATATTTACTTAATTCGGCATGAGCCAATTTTAGGTGTATACAAATGGTAAGGCGACGGGTACTTCGGAAGTGATGTGAGTTGACAGCTTGCAATGCTTGATCAAACAACTTGTGAGCGTTAGTTGAACACTTTTGTGGCAGTGTTTGATTTATTCAAAATAAATGAAGCATGTGTAGAAGAAATGGAATGCACGGGAAAATAGTTTACTTTTTGCCAAAGTGTTGAGACTTCTACAGACAAGTGTTGCTATGGGTACCTCTAGTACAGGTCCCATTGAATGTTTACATATTCATTATTTTAGGTCCCAACTGAGAGTGAAGAACAGGTCCCTCTGGAGCTACTATGTTTACCATGGGTCGTGTGTTGTGTGTGTATGTGAATTGCAAAGCAATAGAAATTAAGTCTTAGTGACAAGGGTTGAGTCATGCAACTCAACCTCTACATCACTAGACATGATGGGTGGATCACTTTCTGTCGGCACATCATTGTGTGTTTCAGAGCCTTCATCAATATCATTGTGAGAACCATACTTATTTGTTAGAGACAATAAAATCATCTTTTTGAAGCGGTTTCTTATAAAGTTTCAGCCCGTGTCCATTTACCAGTAGTGAAAATTTGACCTCAATAATGGTTTGTAGTTGGACTGCACCATTAGGGAATACCCGTTGAATCTCATATGGTCCTAGCCATCGAGATTGAAGCTTGCCTTTGAAATCTTTGTATCTGGAATCATAGAGAAGGGCCCAATCACCAACATCAAACTCTTTAGTCTTTATATACTGATCATGCCATTTAATTCTTTGCTTCTGAATAACCTCTGTGTGGTGTATGGCTTCTAATCTAATTTCATCAAGAGCATTCAAATGTTGTAACCTTTCCTTTGAGCCTCTATCAAGTCCATCCCTAATTCCACTATTGTCCTCAGAGTTTTGTATTCAAACTCTATAGGCAATACTGTTGTCTTGCCATAAACCAATTCATAAGGAGTGAAACCTGTAGTTGTATTCCATGTGGTTCTATATGCCCAAACAGCTTCTGGTAACCTAGAAACCCAATCTCTTCTATGAAGCTATACTATTTTTGTTAATATATTCTCAATCTCCCTGTTTGTAACCCCAACTTGACCATTAGCCTGAGGATGGTATGGGGTGGACTTCTTGTGTCTGATCTGATATTTATCCACCAGTTTGGTGATTAAGTTTGATGTGAATTATGGTCCTTGATCAGTCACTATCTCCCTAGCTATACCATACCTAGTGAAGATTTCCTCATATAAGAATTTTGCCACATTGCCATCTCTGGCAAACTACAAAGCTTTAACTTCCACCCATTTGGTCAAGTAATCAGTGCATACCAGTATATATTCCTTGTTGTTTGAAGTAGGAGAGATAGGTCCAACAAAATCCAACCCCCACTTATCAAAAGGAGCTAATGCTATTTGGGGTTGCAAAGGCATTTCATCACTTCTTGTAGGTCTCCCCATTCTGTGGCACCGATCACAACTTCTAGTATACTTGACAGAGTCTTTATGTAGTGTTGGCCAGTAATATCCAGTTGTCAAGATCTTGAAGGTTGTCTTTTTGGCTGCAAAATGTCCACCGCAGGGTTCATCATGACATGCCTTCAATATATCAAACACTTCATCCTCCCTGATACAATCTTCTCATAATGTTATCTAGGCCAGTGTAGAATAGGAATCCAGAAATCCTAGAATAAGGGAAGCATTTGTGAACTGTCTTTTCTCCCCTTGGAGAAAAGTAACCTGGAATCTACCTTGTGACCAAATAATTAGCTATATCTGCATACCATGGAGTGTGTATGTTTAGAGCAAATAAATGCTCATCAGGAAAAGAGTCATCAACCACTCCTTCTGCTGATTGTGTAGGCAGTCTAGACAAAAAATTAGTAACTACATTAGCTTTTCTTGATTTGTCAACTATTATTATGTCAAATTCTTGCAATAACAACAACCATCTGACAGGTCTTCCACCCACTATTGGCTTATTCATCAAATATCTGATTGTTGTATGATCTGTATGTATGAACAGTTTATAGCCAATAATGTAGTGTCTAAATTTGTTAATGACATAAACAACAGCTAACATTTCCTTTTCTGTCACAATGTAGTTCAACTCACATCCCTATAGGTTTTTGCTGATATAGTATATTGCATACTCTTTATTTCCTTCCTACTGGCCTAAGACTGCTCTAATGGCAAAGTTTGATGCATCAATGTGGATATGAAAAGGTAGTGTCCAATTTGGAGCTCTTAGAACTGGAGCTTGTGTCAAGGCTACTTTTAGCTTCTCAAATGAATTCTGACAGTTTGGGGTCCATTCAAAGTCAATTTCTTTTGTCAGCAGAGTAAACAGAGGGGCAGCAATTTTGCTAAAATCCTGAATGAACTGCCTGTATTAACCTGCATGTCCAAGGAAGGTCCTTACATCCTTTTGTCTCTGTGGAATAGGCAAGGTAGAGATTATTTCAATCTTCTTTGGGTCAACTTGTATTCCTACACTTGAGATAAAATGTCCCAAGACAATGCCCTGTGTCATCATCATAAAATATTTTTCTTTCTCAAAGACAGATTGTGCTCTGTACATCTCTTTAAAACTTTCTCCAAATTGTGTAAGGCTTCATCATATGTTTCACCATATGTGGTAAAGTCATCCATGTAAATTTCCATGCTGTCATGGGCAAAATCAAAGAAAATACTGAGTATTGTCCTTTGGAACGTGGCTGGAGCATTGCACAAACCCAAAAGGTAAGATAGAATCTGCATAGATCCCCCAAGGGTAGGTAAACGTTGTCTTATCTTGATCCTCTGGTGTAATCTTGATTTGGTTATAGCCACTGAAACCATCAAGAAATGAGAAATATTTCTTCCCTGCCAAAGAGTCAAGAACTTGGTCAATAAACGACAATGGGAAGTGATCCTTCCTTATGGCAGCATTTAATTCCCTATAATCAACACAAACTCTACATTTGCCACCTTTCTTGGGAACTATTACCAATGGTGAAACCCATTCACTGTCTGAAATGGGGTATATAAATCCTGCATCCAAAAGCTTTTGAAGTTCAGATTTCACTCTCTCTCTTAGAGCAGGGTTCATGCATCTCTGTTGCTGCCTTACAGGTCTGTGGCCATCATCAATATAAATTTTGTGCTTACATAAGGCAGGATCAATGCCTTTCATGTCACTGTAATCCCATGCAAACGCTGCTGAGTGTGCCTGCAACACTACGTGCAAGGATTGCTATTGTTCATCAGTCTGCATTATTAACAATCAACATCTTTCCTAGCTTGATTTCTAATTGTTTAGACATTTCTTATACAAAGGACAAATCAAAGCTAGGTGTTACTAGTAAGCATTTATGGGGTAATAAAATATGAAATATTTGGGATACCTCCTCTGAGGAACTGGCAGGTATTATGCTTCTCAAGGGGTCTTGTAAGCAGGATAGACAGTCCTACTACTGCGGGTGCCTCCCGCAATCATTTTGTATAATGTGAGCTATCAACTCATCTTCATCCTGGATATCCAGCAAGGGGCTGCGTTTAATGGTCATCAAGGTTTGTAACGAATAGTTGTCCTCATCATCCAAGGTAGGCCAGATGGTCTGCTCAAGTTCATGGTATGGTTGGGCTGGTGGATATAAGACCAACTTCTTGGTCACAGTCCCATTGGATATGATCATATTTCCTAACCTACAACCTATAAATGCATCTATTGTGGCAAGCCATGGTTTGCCTAGTATAAGAGGATAACCAGCCAGATTGACCTTGGGATGTAGTACTATAA
The DNA here is from genome assembly GCA_027924645.1 of Cunninghamia lanceolata. Lineage (NCBI taxonomy): Eukaryota > Viridiplantae > Streptophyta > Pinopsida > Cupressales > Cupressaceae > Cunninghamia > Cunninghamia lanceolata. The sequence continues at coordinate 1,486,610 of BSBN01001753.1, forward strand.
ATCAGTAGGGTATTCTCAGGAATCTAATACAATTACCAAGTCCTTAATGACTCCTTCAGGGGTGTTGCCACAACAATGGGTTACACATTCTGGGACATCCTGGTTTTTGTTGAAATCACATATTTTTAGAAAATATAATGATTTAAGCCTTGAAAGGTTCCATTTAAAGGATTTTAATAGAAGAGGGTTTGATCAAATTGTTATCAGAAAATGTGGTTAACAGTATTAAACTATCAATAATCTAATAATCTCAATGAAATAAGAAATAAACAAGATCAAACACAATGAAATAATACCTTGCAAACCTCTTTTATTTCGTGGCTTCCATTGGTCGCCTATCTCAATTGATCTTGTGTATGAATAGAGCCCTCAAAAGGTGCACTTCCTTGCTTTTTTCCAAGATGAGAAAGGAGAACGGTTGTTGATAGGTTTGCAATGAAGAGGATCTTCTAAATGCAATGATAATGGTGATCTCAAGCTATGTGGGATTTGGTGCCAAAGGCGCGTTGTGATTCCCTGCAGAGTAAGTTTATAAAAGCTTGGATTATTGAAATGGAGGAATAGGGTTGTATTTATAGATTTGTGAGAGAGAAGATCAATTGTACATAATGAATAAGAAGATCAACGGTTGAGGAAATTTGAGAGGATGTGCATGAATAGGGAGAGGACAAGTGTCTTGCTCCTTCATGCATCAGGGAAGTTAACAGAATAGATTGAGGAGTTAACTGAGATGATTGATCAATTAACAGAATTGATTAGAGAGATAAGTTGGCTGATTGGGGAGTTGACTGAGATGATTGAACAGTGAACTCAGATGACTAACTAGTTTAACTGTTTTGATTGATGAGTTAACAAAATTTGACTAGAGGAGAAATAGGACATGCGTGTGATGGAATATTAGCTAATTAAATATTAGAAATATTTAATTACATGTGCACGTGGATTAATTGAATTATTTTTGGTATTAATTCAATTTTGGAGGAAAAGGATAATTTAAATAAATATTTAGATTTATTTAAATATAGAGAATGAGAAGAATTAATTAAATAATTTGGTATTATTTAATTTAGAATGATTTTTAGAAGAATTTGGAAGATTTAATTAAATAAATGACTTTATTTAATTTTGTGGAGGAATGTGAATCAAATAAATAAATTGATTTATTTATTTATTGATAGAGGAATTTAGAATGAAATAAATATTTAAAATATTTATTTAGACAGAGTCGTGTCAATTTTAGGTGTATACATTTTGCCCCTCTTTGATGCAATGTGTTTTATCACGTTGCTTCAAAGAATGATACATGTCCCAGTTTGCCCCTAGTATAGGTTTGACGATGGTAGGATGCCCCTCGAGAGATTGGACGGGAGGAAAGTTTCAAGGGCGTGAGACAGACAATCTCACGATGAAAAAGGTGAACAATTAGGTTAGGGTGAAGAAAACAGGTTACAGCTTGAGAAAGTGGAGGAAAAAGGGTACGGAGAGCAGGCAAGGCCGCCACACAGCTAATTAGGGTCGCATATCTATATATAGAAGCTGGGTCCACAATCCTAGTCATTTGCCCACTTGTCATTTTATGAGAGATACTTGAGCTTTGCAGAGCATAGGAGCCAGAGCAGTCAGCAGAGAGATGGATATTCCACACGAGGAGCATCACTTTGAGCGGGTTCGACGATTCAGGTGGGCAGTAGAGGCAGGACCCCCGTATGTATATCAAAAAATTTAGGATAGGTACATTTATGGGTGTAATAAATGCGTGTGAAAGTTACTTGAATGAATGCGCAGCTTGCTATTTCGGCGCAGTTATGCTCCGAAACCGTGCATTTGTTGCGTTCCAGCGCCTCTAGGTTGTCTTGCTGTGCATTTGCTCATTTTTGTGCATTCACTCCTTTATCTTGCGCATTTGTCTAGGTTAAACACATTTGTTTAGTGTAGTTGCGCATTTGGTAGGTTCTACGCATTTATGCTGCAAAGTTGTGCATTCATTGTAGAACTACTCATTCGCTTGTTTTGACTGCACATGAATTATGAAGCTGCGCATTTGCTCTGATACTACGCAAATGCCACCTGGAATGATGCATTTGCCTAGGATGGTCAGTTACTTAGTGAAATTGACTCGATTGACATATTGATCGATGTGACAATCGATAAGCGATCTCCAAGATTGATAGAATCTAGACAAGAGATGATATGCTTGGTTTGATCAATTTGATATGTTGAGTGAGGTTGATAGGTTTTATAGTTGAGCAAGTTTGCATTGATATGATTTTGGTTGACACTTTGCTTTATTGATTGCAGGAGGATATTTCTGACACTCTCATGTCACAGGAGCAGTTCCCTGTTACGATGCTGCGATGATACATGCTGACAGAGATAGATTGGATAGTGCTATGTGCGCTTGGTTTGGACTATGTGTTCTCTCTCTTTTCCTC